>CM064067.1:33847598-34447598 GCA_032594955.1 Panicum miliaceum | reverse complement strand
CCCTTAATGCTAAAGTATTATTGCAGGCTCTGTAGCATTGCCTCCCTGGGCTGAAAACCCTGTTGATTTTATTCATATACATCGCAAAGCTCTCGAGAGTGATCATGTCTCTACTCGTTTGCATGAATGGATCGATCTAATATTCGGGTATGTTAGTTATGTGTTATTCTGTTGCCACTTGTAACTGCATTTGCCTTTTTACTCAATCATTTATTCTACCTTTTATTTTTGCAATATCATAAATATCCTCTCATTTCTTTAAACCCCTAATGCTAGTTTTCAATTGTCCACCAAGTAAGCTGCTTTCTTGTCTCTGTTTACCTTTCTGATAATTGGATCCAGGGAATATGATTTCTATGTTTAGCGGAACTGACAGTCAATACATACATTGTTCTTCTTAAAAGAATTAGAACATATTCATTGACTATCCTAAGTTTCTCTTAAGAGGCTTGTATTGATGTTATCTTTCTTCGAATCTTTGTCATGGAATACTTGTTTCAGGTATAAACAAAGAGGTAAAGAAGCAGTGGTAGCCAGCAATGTCTTCCCTCATGTTACATATGAGGGGATGGTGGATATTGATAAAATCACTGATCCAGTGAGTACTTTGCATTCCTTCTCAGATTTTTTGTACCTATACAAATGCTCATGTTTTACTAAAAATGCTGAAGGTGCAACGGCGAGCTACACAAAATCGAATATCTTATTTTGGACAGACGCCATCTCAACTGCTGACAGTTCCACACATAAGAAGAAGACCGTTGACAGATATCTTACAGTTGCAGGTAAACATTACAAGCACCATTTCCATTTTTTACAAAATAGTTCCATTATTTGATACACATACTTTGTGCTTTTACTGTTACTATACCAACTATATATGAAAAATGGATGGTTTAGAATAACCATAAATAAATTGCATACTTCATGTTTAATATTAATTGATTGTTCAAGGGATACCATTCAAGAGTTCACTGTCATATTAAGTTACATCCATCTCCGTTTTGGCCTCTAGGGCATATGATAAATTGATAGCATGCAGTAGATGTTCTTTACTACTTAATCATTGATGTTGGTGCTCCTCCTTGTTCCATGCAATTTCGACATTAATGATGGTTGAATGACAAGGATGACAACCCCTAGGCGCCATTGTGTTTTTGCATTAAAACAACTATCAGTTGATTTTCTTTTTTTTACACTTTGATATTTCATGGCGTCCTAAACTCGATATCTCTCTATTTTTTCTGTGTAGACAATATTCCGGAACCCAAATGAAGTTAGACCTTATGCGCTGCCTAGTCCAGATTACTGCAATGTTCCTGCCAGTGCAATGCTTATATCCAAAGATTGTATCGTAGTCATAGATTCTAATGTTCCCACAGTACATGTCGCGTTGCACCACTGGCAGCCAAATACTCCAGATGGGGTAGGGGCGCCTTTCCTCTTCCATCATGGAAAAAATGCCATAAATTCAAGTGGTGGTGCTATATTTCGGATCTTTAAAGGATCTTCAGGTTCTACAGAAGATTATCAATTTCCAAGAGCTGTAGCATTTGCTGCATCTGCAGTCCGAAATTCATCAGCTGTTGTTGTTACATGTGACAAAGAAGTTATAACTGGTAATTTCATTGCAGTCCAATTTTTTCCTTCAATGCTATTTGTTGAAAAAATGGCGTTCTTCATTCTCTTCCATACATTTTTTACTCTCCTTTTTCTCTACAGAAGCCTCCTATTTCTTCTAAGTTGAAACCTAAAAAGTTATGGTGTCAAACAACTAGTTTTCTTATCGGTTCCTGAACAAATGCTACACATTTTTGGCTTATTATATTTTTTTAGTTTTCTGTCGTGCAATGCTAACTGTTCTGAAGCTGTTTCTGACGTCCTTTTTTTTCTTCAACTATAGGCAAGCATGCAGATAACTCTGTAAAGATGATCTCCCCTGATGGAGCAAGGACCGTCGAAACTGCATTTGGGCATCTTGCTCCTGTGAGCTGTCTCGCACTATCTGCAGACAGCAATTATCTTGTTACAGGGTCTCGTGACACAACAGTTATACTTTGGAGAATACGTCAGGTGGGTTCTTCACATGAGAAAAATGCTCCAGAACCTCCACCATCTACGCCAACAACACCTACTAGTCCTGGGGCCACCGGTAGTAGCAGTGATAGTAGTCCAAGCAAAAATCTAGAAACCTACAGGAGGCGACGAATCGAAGGTCCTATGCATATACTAAGAGGCCATCTTGGAGAAGTAACCTGCTGTTCTGTTAGTTCTGACCTTGGACTCGTTGCGTCGTCTTCGAGTGTGTCTGGTGTCCTGCTACATTCCTTGAGGACAGGTCGGCTCATAAAGAAGCTCGATGTGCCAGAAGCCCATTCCATATGCTTATCTTCTCAAGGAATTGTATTGATTTGGAATGAATCCGATAAAAGGCTATCCACCTTCACTGTTAACGGAATTCCTATTGCTATGTTGGTTCTGTCACCTTTCTCTGGACGAGTCAGTTGCATTGAGATTTCTGCAGATGGACAGTTTGCTGTAATGGGAACTTGTTCGGCTAGCAATTGCAATCATGACAGCAGTAATACTACGGAGGATGATTATGAGCTTGACAAGCCCGTTGACGAGGATGTACAAGAATCAAATGAGACCAGGCTATCTGTTGATGCACCCTCCGTATGCCTCCTTGATCTATACAAACTTGAGGTGAACATTGAACATAACTTCTCATTCAACAAAAAAAACATTGAACACAACTTGTTGGCTTTTGTTATGTGTCGTTACCTCTGGTTTCACCTGAGCATAATTCTAAGCAGTTAGGTATATACTGCCAGGTAATTCATGCGCTGAAGCTGGGAGAAGGGCAGGATGTCACGGCACTCGCTCTAAACAAAGAGAACACCACCCTTCTGGTTTCAACAGCTGATAAGCAGCTAATAGTCTTCACGGGTCCTGCTGCAAATAACCCAAGTGCTAGTGCACTATAGATAATCACGAGCTCTTCAGAACCTGACTGGCAAATGTACCAGAGATCAGCGCTAAGCTACCTTGAAGGCCCGGTTGACAGGTTTGCAGTTGGCACGCTTACCGACTAATTCTGCTACTAATATCTATCGTGTATTACCTGATGAGTGTCCTTGCTGCTGCAGTGAGCTTGAAGATGGCAGACAAATCAGTGTCGCACGAAAGGGATGGGCTTCTCGAGCTGTGAGCGATAGCGGCTAACTTGCATAGGCTCCGGAGGACTCTGCTGTAAGATGTACAGGTTGGGGAACCTGAATGGACGATGTGTGTACATAAAGGAGAAGAGCTGCAGCATGACCCTGTTTCGCGTTGTGGTGCTGCTGGTACAGAAAAAAAAATACTTCGGATTATGGACCTTGCCATCCTCGGATGCCATGAAACCTTCCACTCCGCGAGAAGGATCCTACGCGTCTGTGTTGCGGCCCAGAGATTTGTTAGGAGCTAAAGTCCAAATGTAATTATTGTAGTAGTGTCTCTGCTAAATCGCATTAGTTGTGTTGGGTGCAACAGCGAGCTGGCATGCATTGTTGTCAGCTGCATCCGTGTACAGAATGTCGTCCAGGAAATTGACCGTGTCTCTTTCGACTTGCACACGCAATCCTCTGTTGACATGCACATAGCCATGTGGCCATCGTCGAGAAAGGGGCGCTGATATCAGAAGCATGATCGCCCTTCTCGTGGCATGCATCAGCGATCGTAATGATGCTAACAGAAAACACTGCGTTCATTTGTAAACTGTAACTCCGTGACACCTTACAAGGAACAATTCTCCCCCAAAACCGAAAGGGCGCAAGGTGAGACAGGTTGGTTTGTTTACTCACGACTTTTTTACCATATGATTCCAGCGATTTTACACTCCCAGTACAAAAGAAAGGTTATTATTATTCATGAACCTTTTCACACTTCCCCGTCTCAATCAGACCTAACCATTTCCGTGGTTTAGTGATATTGGTCGTTTAGGATCACAAAAAAACCAACACGTGTGTGACGTGTCCATCAGAACCAGTGATATGCTTCTAGAGCAAACTTGTTGCCTCTAGAAAAGGAAGGCGATGGCAGGGGCCCCAGGAAACCCCTGAGAAACCAGACAGAAGGCGAGGAGAGATTCTCCGTCAACCTCCTCACCCTGCCCCAGCATTGTACTGGCCACCACGGCTGGCTGGCGAGCCGTGAGCTCCTGATCCCTCGAGGAAAGCCACAGCCCCAGCGCTACGTGAGACTACCCTCCGCATTGTTCTCTCCCCCTCGATCGGACGCCTTCAGTGGAGCCGCATCTCATGGAGGTAATTGATTGGGGGTTATGTTCTTGTTCTCCTTTCTTGAAAGTATAGATTTCTTACCTGTGTAGGTGTTACGGTAGTTTTGATGAGATAGTGAATTAGCCCTGTCTTCCAGTGTAAATTTCCCTTCTAAAAAGCACTTCGGGGTTGAAAAACTTATTGAATCCTAGAGCAGTGCAAAAAGGATTGCCTGCAATTTAGCAGGTCCAATTTGCTTCTTGTATCTCCCCCAATAAATTAAGAATAGACTTTGGCAAATGACTGATTCAAGATGGACACAGGCTTGCATCTGATGAGTCTTACTGTATTTTATAAGGAAATAAAAGGCGAATCACTACTGTCTTCTGATTGTTGCTACATTATAATGTGAAAGATTCCTTCGAATTGCTTCATACGTGAAAGTACATCACTTATTTTTTTTAAAAATAATATTACCGAATCACTACTGGAATTCTGATGTTTGGTGTTCTTGCCCTTTGTAGATGGCATGCACTCAAGTACCGCAGTAGGATGTTACGTGCTAGACTGCTAGTCAGTCTCTTCCTGGCTCTAGCATTGCAGAGGAGCTGAATTCTGCTTCGGTCATGTGTTCCAACTAGATACAGCAGTAACAATGCGTAGCACAAAGCCTCCTGGAATTCATCTTTTCGAGTGTGTTCAGGGGAGTCCTCTATCCCTCAGGACATGTCAGGCCCTTGTCTTGGTATTGACATTCTTTTCTTACTCTAGCTACCATGCTGCAAGGAAAACCACTAGTGTTGTTAAGGGTGTTCTTGATCCTAAGACGTCAAACCTAGGCTTGTTGCACTGGCCTAGATGCTTGAATATTGGTAAATTGCATACTGCTGAGACCAACACGGTGCTCTATGGTGGTTGGGCACCGTTTGATTCCAGAAATGGCGCTGCATTGCTTGGGGATATTGATTTGGCATTTCTCGCAATTTATGCAATTGGCATATTCTTTGTTGGCCATATCGGTGACAGAGTGGATCTGAGGATCCTTCTGACCATTGGAATGATAGGAACTGGCTTGTTTACGGCTGCTTTTGGAACTGGATACTGGCTGGATATACACAACTTCTACTATTTCTTGGGCATTCAGTTGATCGCTGGCCTGTTTCAGTCAACTGGGTGGCCATCAGTGGTAGCAGTTGTTGGCAATTGGTTTGGGAAGAAAAAGAGGGGACTAATCATGGGAATTTGGAATGCTCATACTTCTGTAGGGAACATATCTGGCTCTCTGATAGCAGCTGCTTTCCTGAAGTTTGGGTGGGGCTGGTCATTTGTTGTTCCAGGAGTTATGATTGCATTAGTTGGGCTCATTGTGTTCCTGTTCTTGCCTGCTGGTCCTGAGGCTACTGGAGAGGATGACCATTTGGAGGATTCTAGTAAGAATGAAATAGGCACCCCTTTATTGGAAGGACAGACAGAAGTAACAGAAAAGCCAGTGGGATTTGTTGAGGCGTTGAGAATTCCTGGAGTAGTGCCATTTGCTCTCTGCCTGTTTTTCTGCAAGCTAGTCGCCTACACGTTCCTATATTGGCTTCCTTTCTATATCAGCCACACAGGTTAGTTGAACTCATCATGCAATTTCTCTTTTATTTTTCTTGTCATAACTCACAAGAATAGCCATTGTTTAGTTTGTACTGCATAAAAATGACTACTTGTTTGGCCTTTAGTTGGGACATGCACATGATATGTATGTATGATGTTGTGAATTGTGATGCAGTAGGATTTTAGGGAACAGTGTTCGAAGATAGAAAGAATGGAGGACAACAAGATATAGCACTGAACAAACTGATAGGCATAAAAAAAAAACAGAACAAACTGATAGTAGGTATTATGCAACCTTACATGCCATGACCCATCAAGTACTCGTTAGATTGAATCATCAAAAGAGATACATTTTAGGCTATGATCTGGCCAAAATCTACACGACTCATCCTAATATTTGGGTCTACAAATTGTAGTTCATTATGCTTTTTTTTACTGTGTCATTTCTTTTGCACTATGGCCAATAGAAGTCCGACAGAGTACACTGTCTGCGGAATTTGAGCTTATAGCTGTTAAAAAAGGCTAGTGCTATATGCAATGCAAAACTTAGTATGCTAATATGTGGTGATTGAGATCCAGTACTACTGCTGCACATCATAAGCGTTTGAACAACTGACTTCAGTCGATCTGCTCTATCTATTAACTGACTGCTTTACCATCCTGTTTCCTTCCTCCCAGCTGTTGGCGGAAAGTATCTGTCAGACTCGGCTGCTGGAGCCCTATCAACGTTGTTCGATTTGGGCGGTGTTATAGGCGGCATCCTTGCTGGCCACATCTCGGACCGCCTGGATGCCCGAGCACTGACAGCAGCAAGTTTCACATTTTCCGCGATGCCGGCACTGTTCTTCTACCGCGTATACGGGAGCATCTCGCTTTACTGGAACACCATCCTAATGTTCGTCACCGGAATGCTCGTGAATGGCCCTTACGCGCTCATAACCACCGCGGTCTCTGCAGACCTCGGAACACACAGCTCCCTGAGAGGCAACTCCCGGGCCTTGGCCACTGTGACGGCGATCATAGACGGAACAGGCTCAGCTGGTGCTGCAGTTGGCCCCTTGCTGACGGGCTACCTCTCTGCTAAGAGCTGGACTGCGGTCTTCGCAATGCTGATGGTCGCCGCGCTCGTTGCAGGCCTGCTGCTGTCAAGGCTGGTCATGGCTGAGGTCTCTGCGAAGCTAGAATCCCAGAGGTCGGCAGCAGCAACCGGTCTGCCTGTGTCCTCGGTAGAGGGAGCTTAGGCTGCACATAATTGAACTGCTTACACTTTTCTGGGGGTAGCAACACGATGAAAGCCTCAGATTTTAGACCTGAGCTGGTAGTCCGTGTTTGTTGTATACAGTAGATAGCATTCTTTTCCAAGGTTGTTTATGACAGGATTGCGAGGCGTATCTAGGAGTTTTGTGAAGTATTGCTGGAAAAGGTAAAGAAATTGGAGGTTGTAGTCAACAATGTTGGATCAAAATTTGGATCTTGGTAAATGTATCATAGTAGACTTTTGAAATAAAGGTGGCTTGGTGCTGTTCCCCCCTTTTGCATTCGGGAAGCGATCGGCGCGCGCGCCGTGGCGGCTCGAAGAAACCGGGGCAGCCCGCCAGCCCCGATCGGGTGCGCGGGAGAACGGGCCGCCCGCTACTTTTTTAGGGGGGTGGTTGTTGGGCTTGTGGGCCGATTACGCTAGAGGCAGGGGAGGTGGTGGGCTGTCCGTTTTTGTTCTAAATTTCAAAAAGAAAGATCCTCTCAAACGAGAGAGAGGATGCTGCTACTGGTGACTTCGAAAGGCTCTGCAGAAGGGAGTAAGTATCACAATTGATTTCTTCAACAGACAAAGTCCTAGCAGTAGTACAAGAGTAAACATCCCTCCCTATGTTTTTTAGGAAAAAAAACATCATTTTCAGAGCATTTCACAATGAACAACCAAAGCCAGGTCTCAGGTCTCAGATAAATAAAAAAAAAGAACAATTCCTTCAAGCAGGAGTACATACATTACTCAACTGAAGGTGGGATGTTTTATTACAAAGTCGTAACGAGCGAGCAGTCTTCATACCGAAGGAAACGAGGAATATATTCCCCTGTATCCATCACGTATACCGTCTGCCCTTTACAAAGCAGTATAGTACATTCCAGGTGGAGGGCGCCTCCAGCAAAAGAAAAAAGAAAAAAAAATTCTTCGCTCGCTTTGCTGGAGCATATACACAAAAGTGACAGGTCCCTAGGCTCCACGCGTATCATCTCCCCCTGCAAGAAACGAAACCGCGCGCATCCACCATCACCGGCTGACAGCTCCGTCCGGCCGTCCGGCCCCTCCTGGCCTCCTCGCACGATCGACAAGCACAAGCAGCTGCCTGGTATGAGAGATCGACATCGCGACCAGGTGCATGCCGCTGGCCCGTGGCGAAGAGATCGAGCTGCCGGGTCGAGGACTCGATCCATGGACGGATAGATCGACCAGAGGCCCTTCGCTCGCCGCCCTTATCCCAGGCGGCGCGTGTACACCGCACACCGGAAAAGCTAGCGGATGATGGGTGGATGGATCATGGATGGATGGATGGCGAGGGCTGGGAAAATCGAGAGGCCGAGAGCGATGTGCGGCGCAACACGGATCACACTCCGGCAGCAAGCAGCGGCAATTTCTTGCTTTGCAGCTGGATCGGAGGGAATGAGCGAAAAGTCTCGCGCGCGCCCGGGTCCACGTGGAGGAGGGCAGATCGAGCCGGTAGCTCGCCGCCACCGATCGATGAGACTGCTAGCTAGGTCGACGACGAGCTTGGAAGCGTAGAAGAAATCCACTGGCCATCCGCCGCCGGCCGCTCTGACCTGAGAAAGCAATGCGAAGCAAAGCGGAGGTGACAAGAACATGCGGCGCGCTGTGTGCGGGCGGAGAGGGACGGGCACTCGCGCGGCGATCTCTAGTTTGTTTGTTGCTGCTGTTCGGTTGCCGCCATAATTCGGCGAAAGGCGCCCGCGCGTGGCCAGTGGTTGAAAGCTACACAACGAGACCAAGCTTTGTTTGTTGGCTTGTGCTGCTGGGAGTTGACCTGCCTCTTGCGTTGGTTCATTTTGTGTGGACGACGCTGCCGTCTGGGTTCAGTCCCGACTCTCCTGCATGCGTTCCTAAGGTCTCGTCAGGCACTTCACATACTACTAAACAAGGATTTTCTTTGTTTTTGTTTTGTAAACACAATATAGACGTGGACACTCACTATATCTTTTACTATTTCTTAAAATGTTTTCTTTTAGAAGTAAATCAATTCAACAGATGATATATCAATACAAATATATAATTGATGACCTTCAGAGCTTCCTTTCTGTTTGGACACAAGCGATCGATCTTGCAGCAGTTTCCAAGACAAACAGAAAGACGGAGCAGAGAGGACCACGCGATCGAAACGGCGAGGAGATTGCAGAGGCGATAGAGCATGAGCACACGACGCCATCGGGCCCCCCCCCCCCCCCCCCTCCAACCCTTTCCGGGCGCACAGCTTTTCGGCGAGCGAGCATGATGAGTGCGTTCTTTCGGGACGGACGGCAGTTGGTGAAAAGATTTCGTGGGGGGAAGAAAAAGGTGGCGGAAGAAGCTAGCGTTTGCCCTACGCGCGCGTGCAATCGCCCGAGAAAAAGATTGGCCATTGGCCAATCGGGGTGTGAGTGACTTGAGCGTGACCATACATGTTATTTAGTTATCTTTTGTAACTTTCTTGACCAATGACCATGCAAAGCCCCCAGAAGGAGAAATTCACCCTTGTCCTTGTCCTCCCGTTCTCACGGATTGACGTGGTGATGTAGTGGTGGCACTGCCATGTTCAGTAATCCACTAATTCTAGCCTATGTCAGTATTACTTTGAGACTTTTAAGGGCCTTTCTCTCTTCTTTTGTTGATTGACATTATTACTAGTAACTAAGTTCAGAAACAAGGTTTCAGAAAAAGGTAGCCGTGCATTGCATAGGCGTACACGTAGTACTAGGGCCGAGAGGTGCATCAACCTTGGGGTATGAAGTCCGAACGCTCAAGCCTATGGGCCGAGCGAGTCCCTTTACCTTACGCACGAAGGGTGGTATCACAACCGAGACGACAGACCTCGCCGGGTCCTTCTCCAACCAAGTTGCACACGACCTGACCTCTCCTCCCTTCCCTTTTTGCAAAGGTCCCCCTGCATTATTACGCCGCTTTTGCCAGAACGCGATCAGTGGGTGTGGAGGCCGACAAGCCCGGAGCGCTGGCCTCGCCCGTGTCGTGTCGTGGCTCGTGCCCAGCCCATACAGGCGAGACGACGACGCGCCGTGGTTGCAAAGGATCGATGCGGGCGCAGCGGCGGCGCTCGCGGTTGGCGGCCGCGCAGCCCGGCCGGTCCCCTTTCTGCCGCCCGGAGCGCTTTACTCTTCCGGGCGGCCCTCTCCTCTCTTTTTCCGCTCGCCATCATGCATTCATGCCATGAGAGAGGGAGGGAGGGAGGGAGACGAGCAGGAAAAAAGCTCGCAGCCTTGGGTGATAAGGACAAGGGAGCCCTTTCGCTGATCTGCTTTGCGGCCTGATCGCGTGCTCCTCTCCTCCTCTCGATTCCCCTCCGATCCGTCCCCCTTTCCACACCGTTTTTGAGTCTCGATTACTGCAACGACGCCGACGCGCACGCGCACGCGCACGCATGAACACGACGGTCACGTACCCGAGCCTCGTGCGATCCTCCTAAAGCCCTCGATGATGTAGCTAGAATGGCTATGGCTGCGCTTGAATCACGGTAACGGAATCACATCCGCAGCGAAGCGTGTCACCGACACCGACCGACCACCGGAAGGAGCGAGCGGCACCTCCGTTCCCTCGCCTGCAAGGAAACGAACGATCCCGTGCGCATCACATTGCCCGCGAGCCAGGAAACGCACGATCCTACTACTGACTAGCCAATAGACTGAGCAGAACATGTACACATCAACACGGAACGCGCACCGCACCGTGTGATTTGCGAAGCGGGCGGGGCTCGGCACGGCTCCTGCACTGCACGCCCGGCCCCCTTTTTTCCCCGGCGAGATTTGATCTCGCCGTCCTTTTGGAACGTCCATCCAAAGGCCAAAGCAAAGGCCGCCTCTTTTGCCAAAAGCCACAGCCCGGGTCCCCCCTCACCCTGCCTGGTCCTGGGCTCCTGGCTGCTGAAACGCAGCGAACCATATCGCCGCCAACCCAACCAAACCCAACCCAATCCAATCCAATCCCAACCCCCCCCCCCCCCCCCCCCCCCCCCCGCCCCCCGCTTTTCGCCTCCGCACCGGCATTGCGTCACCACCCGCGGAGCGCGCTGGAGACGCAGGAAGAGATAACGAGCGCGTCCCCGTCCGTCCGTCCACACCTCGCTGTCGCCGCGCGCTCTGCCCGCCGCCCGCCCGTTCCGTCCAATCCAACTGTTCCGCCGCGGCAGAGGACAAGCCCCGGCCGCGAGGGAGGGAGGGAAGGTGCGATCACGTCGTGCCGGCCTGCCTGCCCCTGCCGGCCGGCCGCGCCGGAGCACGGTGGGCGCGCCGCGTTACACGGAGGTAGTAGCAGTAGTGTGGGCGTGGTCCTGGTAGCCGGCCGGCCGGCCAGCCGGGGGCGCCCACGCCTCGCGGTCCGGTCCGTCCGCGCCGCCGTGTCTACGTGTGCGCCGCGCCCCTGCCTGCCCTTCAGTCCACCACCGTGCGTGGGCCTGCCCGGCCGGGAGATCGGCGCGTATCTGTGGGTGTGGACGGCGTGCCTCCATGCCCTCGGTCTCGCTCGGGACGGAGCCAGGGACCCCCCCTGGAGTATGGCGCATGGACCCCTGGCCTTGAAAGTGCCCCCTTCCCTCCCCCTCTCGCTGTGCTGTGCTGTGCTGACTGCTGACGAGTGACGATGAGTCGATGGCCCCCCTCTCGCTCCTCCTCAGTCCTCGGTCCAATCGACGGGCACTTCACGAGGCCGTGTCCTGGAGTGAGCTGCCGGTTCAAGTTCTCCACCACGTAGCTAGCGCGGCTCCGGCTCCGATCACCAAGCGCTGTTAGGAAATAGGAGCACACAAGAAGGGAAACAGACTCGAACTCAGACAAGAATGCCGCAGGAGAAACTTTGCAAATTGTGCTCTTACACCGAACATGGCTTCAAGCTGTCATCTGCAAGTACGGTAGGTAGACCATTCGCAACTTTGCATCCGTGCGGACACTGCAGTTGATTTGGACCTTGTACTAACTACAAAACCACACTAACCAGCCTAGATCCAGTACTTGATAAAGGGCTACCACTACACCAGGCCCCGGAATTCAGCGTGCCCCGACCCACTCGAGGCCTCCTTTTCCTCTTCAACCTGCAGCACACTGCTGAGAGCAACCGGACAGGGCCGGATCCGATGCGAGCTGCTGGTCGCCGGGAGCGAGAAAGCGGCGAGTCATACTGTACTAGGGAGTAGTAGCAAGCAAGCAAAAGTACACTAGCTTGGAAAGAATAGGATCATCGCTGCTGCTAAGCTCCTTGGATTAGCAGAAAGGCGTCCAGGGTGGCAGCCGGCCGGCCGGGCGCTGCGCGTGCATGCATGCAACGGGGTGGTACGGTAGGGGGTAGGGAGGGAGGGAGCGATCCGGGGGGGGGGGTTGCGGGGGTGGTCACGGCGGGCATAAACAAGTGCCGTAGCCTGTCGTCGTCGCCCTCCCTCCCGGGATTAAGAAAATGAGAGCTGTCAGCTTCATGATCAAGGGGCACGTTCTCGTGTAGGAGCAAAGCCGCTCCGGATCCTCTGAACCGTGGCTTCTTTACGTAAGTAGTATGGCACTCGTCAGACTCGTTTTGGACCATTTTTCCCTGTTTCCGAATGATTTTCTGATGAAAAATGTAAAACTCGATGTGTTAAATTTGTTTTTAAATGTTTCTCTGTATGCAAATGACAAACTCATGTGTTCCGACCGACCTCTAAATTGACCCGTTCAAGCAAACCGTGAACTTTCTCTCGTGCAAAGGATCCTGCCAGGGAGGAGAAGAAAAATGTGAGCTGACCATGTACTTCTCCCCCCGCTGTCACGCCTGCTTAACATGCAGTAGTTTCCAAGCTTTTCAAATCCTAGATTTGTTCGAGGAAAACCATCTTCTCAACTGGCACACTCAGTACAGCTGAGAAGGTTATATATATATATATATATATATATATATATATATATACGGGGCGATCATGAAGGCAAGAATGTGAAACGGGGAGAAGAGCCAGGAGGGGACACAGCCATGTGAGCCATGAGCAGGAGATGAAACTGGCCATGAAAATAATCGTGCCGGTTTTCTTGTCCGGGCCTTTCGGATTTTTCTTTTGGTATTTCTAATCAACCAGTAGCAGGTAAAATAAAATAGTTGTCAAGTATTTTCTAATCAGAGGTAGGACATATCACATGATGGCTGCGGTACAGAGTTGTTTATACCTTGCAGGCAGTAGATGAGAATAAAAAAGAACACAGATGTCTCCAGGAGTCCCAAAAGCCAAAGATGACACGTTGTTGTGCCCGGCCAGTGAACGCTAAGGCATGCCCTAACTGGTACTACTAATTTGTGATTTGGTTCAGGAGCAGCCATTACATTCCACAACCAAATGGTGGCACCAAACCTTCCTTGCAAAGAAGAAACGCCAAGAGCCACGAACAAGGGCAACCAGCAAGCTGACCTAAGCACATCACTGGGAAAAACCTTCTTGTGCTGCTCATTATGCAAGGTGACAAGTGAAATCTGACCCTTGGCTCATGAACAAGCGTCTGTGGTCTTGTCTTTTGTGCTTGCCGTGTCCTGCTGGCATCAAGTCCATTGCGGAAATATAACAGAAGGGTTTGTGAAGTGTGAATTGCTTGGGTCGTTGCTTGCTGCCTACGTTTGGCACCTTAGCAGAACAAGTAGCAATTTACATTCTTCCAGATGTCATTTGTTTTCTTTGCGTTTCATGTTGAAGTGACGCCTTGAATACAATATTTCCATTCCTGATTAGCTTTCTCAAAACATGTCGTGTTACAGTTCACACGAAACCTAGCTAGAACATGACATTCCTTCCAACTATAGACAACTAAATTTCAAGATAACTTCAACATGGGGTCCATAGCCGATGTCCAAATAATCCCTCTAAATCCTGTATTAGGACTTGACAAACTGCATGATTGTGATGTACAACTCAAATGGAAATGCACAGTGTGAATCAGCAAATGGACATTTAAAACAATCTCTAATTCTCTTCTTGAAACATAACTTAATATAGGTATTCTGATATATGGTTAACACTCTAAGCAAAACCAGCACGCTAACCACTAACCTTTTGAAATAATTATCCATAAGAGTATTTTGAATGCTTCAGTCTGATGACAGCCAGACCCATAGTTTGGTATTGTAACGATGGATGGCATGAGCAATGTGAAAGTGAATTGCAGATAATTTATAACAGGATCCATTAAAGTTTGGTCCATAACAATTGAACTGCACAATGAAAATACCATAAGAATAGGCACAGATATAAAGAAATAGGAACACATATTAATACTGTACCACAGAAACATTTGATAGGTTAATTATACCCTCTCCTCACAAGCAGTGTATCAAATGACATGAGAATGTCTGAGTGAGCAGAGAGCAAGCATGGTAAAAACCTAGAACAACATCATTACACTAGAGACACTGGCACCAACATTGCTAAACCCACTAGTTCTAGCTAATAAGCTGCAAAGAGAATCAACATGAAGTGTTCAACACCAAGATATTAGTTTTCTTTGCAACATTTAATTGCAAGACAAAATACACATTACTGGAGTTGAAGATGCCAGCGAATGGTGGTGAAACATTGGTAGACACAGGTGCGGTTTGCGGATTGCTGATCAGCACCGCCATGCTGATACGGTGACAAGCTCGCCGCGCTGCCAATAGAGTGTGAGCCCAACCCCACATTTCTCCACATGGAAGCCGCGGACCTGCACCCGCTTCAGGAGGCAGTCGGCCTGTGCCTCCGCCAGGTTGCTGGGTGGAACAGGTGCAAACCCAGCAGCTGTAAATGCACTCCTCCATGCCATCGGCTTCTCCGCCTTGCCTCGCCCAAGCACCGCATCCTCAATTCTTGGCTGAATCAGAAACTTCTCAATCTTGCAGGCAGAATCAGCATCAATGCCAGCGGCATCGAGTGAATCAAGGAGGAACACACAAGACTGAAAGCAATTCAAGAAGTGCTGCGAGAACGGAAGGTCAGCACGATCACCGCCATGGTCTATGGCAACCACAATCTTAGGGCCAAGCTGTTTCACCAGCTGAAGGATTGCCGGCAGCGGTGGTGCACGAGCAGAGCAACCAACAGGGAGGACAACAGCTACAACTTCATCGCCAGTGGTAGAAATGAGCTCCACAGGATTGATCCTATCCGCACTGACAGCATTGAACTCAAAAGGAATTCCAAGGTCTGCAGCAAACTGTGCAATGTTATCCCGGGTAAGACGCAGCTCCAGTGGATGGTGGGAAACAGCTGATACAAAGGCAGTGAGCTTAACGAACGGCAGAGCTGCACCACCTGTGCCGCGGCGGTGTGCGAGCTCCTGCAAGAAGGATGCCCACTGGCCTCCAACACCGAGATCAAAATCAATGACATGGATGCAGGAAGCTATGCTGCCTGCAATTTCGTCAAGAAGCGCCTGTGTTGCAGTGAAGTTGGTGAACTGGAGCACGGGCGAGAGGTCAGAGAAAGACTTGTACGCCGCGAGCTTGAGGGCAACGTCCAGTGGTGATGTGAGGCGGCAAGCGCCGTGGTAACCTTCGGCGAGCGCGAGGAGGAGGGCCTCCTTGAGGTAGGAGGCGGAGCGGAGGAACGGCTTCCCGAGCGGGGGAAGCTGGTGATTGAGCCGCGCCAATATCTCTCGCGCGCCAATGGAATTGCCGGCTTCGGCGGCCTTTGCCGCCGCAGCCAGCTCGTCCAGCAACTGCTGCTGCGCCGCCTCCGCAGCTGTCGTCTTCATCGCCCCGTGGGGCGGCGGCGGCGAAGGCTGGAGCTGGAATGGAGCAGGGCCATGCAGTGGTGGAAATGGGAGACCCTGCGCCGCCGCCGCCGCAGCCCGGTTTCTGGCGAGATAGAGGTCATCTCTCATGGATTGATGGCGTTTGGGCGGAGGCTGGAGGAGTGGGGACTGCTGGTTGTGATCGGGGAAAGATGGGAGTGGCATGAAGAAGGTTGTGGCGGGCGGCGGCTGGTGCTGAAACTGGTGGAGGAGCGGGCCGGGCGGCTGCGCACCGAGAAGAGGGGGCTTTATGTCGATACCTTCGTGGAACAGCACCGGAGGCGGCGGCGGCTGGAGGGAGGCGGACTCCGTCGAGAAGAGGCCGAAGGCTGAGGACGCCTTGCTGCCCCCGCCGCTGTTGGTAGTGTGCGAGACGGGGCCCGTGGACGACATGTCAGAGGTGACGCCGCCGAGGTGGGGATCGAGCGAGAAGCCCAGGGGGTCCGCGGCCGGGAACCCAAAGCCCGCATTGTCCAGGAGCGGTTGCTGGTGCACGGGAAGCGGCGGCCCCGGCTGATCCAGGTCGCCGGCGGCCCCAATGATCCAGTTGAGGAAGGTCTGGTCCTGCCCGGCGGCGGCGGCGTTGCCGAGCACGGCGTCCCAGCTGTCGCCGCCGACGAGCCCCATGTCGAGGCCGGCGGGGATCGGCGGCAGCTCACATCCGCCGGCCCAGTCCTCCTTCCCGCCGCCGCCGTGCTCGCCAGGGGCTCCCCATTTGGTGGCTTCGGCGGCGGCGGCGGCGCTGCTGTCCGAGACCGCCGCCACGCCGGTCGAGTCCGCGGCGCCGCCGTCCAGGGACGACGACAGCGTCGATGTGGAGTTGTTGGGGCTGGGGCTCCGCGTGCAGTCCAGCACGGACCTCGGCTCCACCAGCGCCTTCGCCTTCCCCTTCCCCTTCCCCTCCGGCCAAAACAGCGCCTTCCCGCCGCCGACGAGGTCTGCTGCCCCGTTCCGCTCGGCACCGAACAGCGCCGCCCTCATCTACCTAATCCCACATGATCTCGCGGCGAGATCTGGGGGGCAGGCAGCTCAGCGCAACCCGGGGATGGCTTGTGGCTAGGGGGGAGTTCTTGGCGCGGCGCGTCTGATGGGGTGGGGGACGGGGGGCGTGCGAGAGTATAGAACAGGGAGGAGGTGGGGGCAAGCAGGAGCACCGCGTGCCCTTGCCTGCCTTGTGCCTCTGCTCTGTTCTCTCCCTCTCTCTCCTCCCCTGCTGCTGCTGCAAGCTGCTATGCTATGGTCTCCTCTCTCTCTCCTTCCTCGCTCTGTGGCCTCTTCTCTCTCTACTGCAATCGTCCCTGGATGCGTGCAACATAAAAAAGGTTTAAAAAAGCGCCCTCTCTCTCTCCATCGTTTTCAATCTGCCCCTCGCTTTTTTTCCCTACCTACGTTTTACTAGTATATCTGCCGTAACTCTAAGTAGAGTACCTGTATTTTTACCTTTTACAAGCCACGGATTTATTTTTTTACTTTTAACCGTATCTATTTATGTGGAGTGTGGAGAGCAACATTATCTTTCTTGAAGCTAAGCAAAATTATTGAACTGACGCTAGCCAGTCAATGCAGTACTGCACGAAATCTTTTGGGGCGGAGCTTTGACGGCTGTTTTGTTCGGTTAACAGTACGTGCGAGACTCCAATCATGTGACGTCTTCGCCGTGGACTAGCATGACATGGGTACTGTATGGCTAAAACTGAAAACGTCTTGACCACATGTTACCGCTCACCCTCCATGTCCTGAAGCCTTTGTCCTCACGTCTGGCGAGCAAAGTAGCTGTCGCGATGGCTGTAAAAAACAAATGAGACTTCGGAGCATGGGCTTTGCTCTTTTCTTTTTTCATCACCAACCCCTCGGGGTTTCTCTGAGTTTCATGCAAAGCTAATGCATTTTAAACTGACGATTTGTATGTACTACTAGATTTTGCCGCCAAAAAGTGGGGTACATTCAGTTCAAAAAAAAGTGTGGTGAGCGACAATGAACCGAAAACTAAGTAAACATGAATCTTTCAAAAAAAAAGTAAAATGGCAAACTTAGTGCACCAGTGCCGAGAAACTCGACATAATGTCATCTTCATTAGGGCATTTAGTATATAAAAAAACTAACGGTGTTTAAAGATGTTATTACTCTGTCTTGAGCTTAGGAACCTTGGTATCATTTTTTTTCTCTTTACGTATCATTTGCTATAACCATGAAACCCTTACTTGTTTCATCACACTGTCACCTCCCCTTCCACAATCAATGGTTAGTGGCACCGTCTTCTTACTCCACTATTAACACCCTTCCTTTAATCAAGCCCACCACTGACAATTATCATTAAATTTAGGGGGCGAGTGTCCCCCTACTCCATCTAGCTTGGTGATATTTAGTCGTCTTCTTCTACGGCCTGCTTTGGGGAGAGGTTAGTTGCTCACGCTAATCGTTATGGATAATAGATATTCGCATTATCTTAATTATATATACGTGCTTCACTATGTATTGTGCAGCTAGCAGCTAGCATGTCTACCCACGAAAGAAGCAAGGGGGGAAATTATTTGGATTTTATTACACCACATATTATGAAAAAAAGATATTGTGATAAAATGGTACAACATTATATGTCAAATGCTACGACACTAGATTGAGGAAAAAATTCCCTATACGGCACTAGAAGATAGCTCAATTCCTTGGTTCTGTAAAAATTCCACTGCCTCGTATGATCCTGAATTTTAGTTTTGTTCCTCCAATGACCCCGCTGTCCATTTCATCTCACGTTTCCGTGAGTACCCTCAGAAACCATGTTGGAAAATGGACGTGCTGACCAAATTACCCATGCCCTCCATCTTCGTTTCTGTTCCGCTCCCATCTCTCTCTCATTCCTATTCTCTCTCTCTGATTGGTACCTCCCGAAATTGGGTGCAAGCCGGCAGGATGCGCCATGGCCGGCCGCACGGAGGCCACAGGAGCCAGGGACGTCAGCGACTGAGGCTGTAAGCGCCCAGGCCGGCGAACAAAACTAAAATTCATGGTCATACAAGGCGGCAAAAATTTTTCAGGGCCAAGGAGAAAATTAAGCTATCTTCTGATGTCATATAGGGAATTTTCTCTAGATTAAGCCAAGTGTATAAAATAATTAAATGAGATGCGCGAAGGAATTAAAAAACAAAATTCCAGAGTTTGGATACCGGAAACTATATCCGGAGGAGTTTTTGAGATGAAAACGGAAAAGCCTGAATACCTCGAAATTCCCATTTAAGAACATCGACGCAAAGCATAGCCAAAGTTTGTAAAATCCGGCACCTTTTACTGCCAAAAAGGAAACATTTTACACATGGCGTCGTCCCATCCTATCGGGCAGAGAGGCCCGTCGCGCTGGACCGGAACATTTTGAAACACAGCACGCCCCTGCCCTGCCCTGGCACCGTTTGAGCTGCAGGGGCAGAGAATCCTGTGCCATTTTTCTAGCTCGCCCCGGCCAGTCGCCTCGCTCACTTTTTACAGTCTTTTGAACAGTGACCGGACTGACAGTGACCAGAGGGGGGGTGGGGAGGGCTCGGCTCGAGACCGGGGCCGCGGCCGGGTCCAAAAGGAAATAATAATAACCAGAGACCCCGAAAGAAAGAAAGGGATAGTGGGGGAAGAAAGAATTTCTTAAAGCCATTTGGTCCCAAACAAATACTGGCGCTATCATTGCTGCTACCCCCTCTGACCAAAATGCCCCTGAAGGAAGGGGTGAGTGAGGGTGACCGTCCTCCCTCTCGTCGGATTGGTGTGAATCATTGGGGTGATTTTACTGTTTACTGAGGCGCCTTCGTTCTTTCTTTGTTTGACAACGGACGTACAGAAAAAACTGCAACAAGCCATGTCGCTTCCACGTGTCACGGTCCCGAGCGGGGCCCACCCCAATTTCCGCAGCATCGATGCCACTGAAATTTCTTTTCCCCGACCGAAAATGCCCCCCATCCATACGCCAAAATGTCCCAATCGAAATTCCAGGGGAAAAAAAAGGGTCCCCAACCTCTGGGGAGGGAATACTGATGTCCAATCCTGGCGAGTTTTTTGTTTGTGGCCACAAAGTTTTCAAGGAGGCGATCATTGGGCTGTTTCTTTCCCATTTATAGAGGAGGGACAGGCTCCTAAGCCTTTTGGCATTAATGATGGAAAGCTGAGATGAGTTTGCCAAGGTTGCTTCCCTTTCCTTTTGCTTGCCCGGTGGTCCCAACAGTGGAGCGCTGCCTTCCCTTCCCTTCCCCTGCAGCCCTGCTGTTCAGTTGTCCAGTCCCGGTCCCTGCGCAAGCATGACTCCATGGGGTGAAAATGGTCTCTGCATTGTTTCATTTCGAAAAGGAACAGCGTGGTGGTGTATTTTGCTTGGTCAGGGAAGATCCCAAACGAATTTCTGGCACGAGATGCTGTCATTTTATAATAAATCCAGTGCCCTGCGCAGTTGTTTATGGACACGAACAGCGTGCGGCATTTGTTGCCGCCTGCCTGGCAACATGTCTTCGCGCTGGCCGTTCCTGTCAGCAAGTCAGCACGCGCGAGATCGCTGGGCTGGACGGTCGCACATGGCAGAGCCGAGGAGGTGCTGCACGGAGCAGGAGCACGGTTCATGGGGGTCTCGCACAGTGCGTTGTAGGTGTACTAGATGATGATCACGATGATGAACGCCCCTCGATAGTCCCCTGCTCTCTACTACTGTACTGGCAGTGGCACCTCTCTTTCTTAGTGACGGTGTACAGTGCTCAGTGCTGACCGCTGAGTGAGAGCTTCAGGTACGGTTACAAAGGCCACCAGGCCCGAAATGTAGGTAGAGTTGGTCCGGGCCGGCCTGCAAGGTATTTCCCACCCTTTGGTGGGTTGTCACGCCCGGCCCAACTACCCAATCGTCGTTTGGATGATGATCCCCGCAGGTGCTGAAGCCGCCGGCTAGTCAAAATACTCCCAACTACCCGCCCGTTCGCTCATCATCGCTGCCTGGCGTATCCTACCAACAGATCAGATCCGCTGCGATTTCAGTGGCACTATACTAGGACTCGCCCGGCGCTTTACCACGCGGCCCACGCCCAACCCGCAGCAGCGCCGGCGGCTTAACCACGAGCACAGGTTCAGTTGGCACGAGCGCGGCGTGATCTGCTGCCGGGAGTGCTCCGGAACGGACGCGACTACCGACAGGGGGCGTGGTGGTGGTGGTGGTGGTGGTGGTGCGTGCGCCGGACGACAACGGGGAGCGGCCACCGCGGGTGGGTGGGACGGCTGGCGAGGCGTGCGGGCGCGCGGCCGACACGGCGGCGGGGCAGGCGCGCGCTAGCTCTCGCGCGACAGCCCCAGCCCAGCCGTCCTTCCTTTTCCCCGACACTTTCGCCAACGCCGCCAGCCAGCCAGCCAGCGCCATTTTTGCCTCGCCAAGCAAACCCGGCCGGCCCCACCGCACGCGCGCGCGCACGGCGATCGGCGCTGCACCCTGCGCGCTCTCGAGAGCGTGGCACTAGCCGCATCCGTTTGTTCGCAGTGTTCAGACCAACTTTGCATTGCAGATTTGCAGGGGAAAAAAAGGCTGAAGTTCATCATGTCCATGTTGACGGATCGATGGACCGAAGCTACCAGCTCTGCAACAGAAGGAATAGAACGAGTAAAATAGAACGGCCGGCGAGCTGAACTGAAGTAGAGTCGAGCTTAAGAATGCAAACTTGGTCACATCGAGGCGATCGAAACCCCGGTAGAATAATCGACTCGATGCTACGGACCTGTTCCAAGCCTTGCAGAAACAGTGGATCGCACCGCGTGTCATAATGGCGACGCGCAGCCGGGCGCGCCGCCCACAAAATCTACGCGCGGCTGCCGCGCGCGGTGCTTCCAGGACGGGGACGGACGGATCGAGACATTCATGTGCGGTTGAGTAGATGGCTCCGCGCCCCCTGCTTCGATGCCCGCGCCCCGGCGCTCGTCCATCGGCGACAGATCTTCTTACGACAGATAGGGCAATGAGCCGCTTTTTGTTACGTGACTAAAAATAAATTCCGGTTACACGGAATGTTTGATAATTAGTAGTATTAAATATAGACTAACTATAAAATTAATTAAATAAAAACTAATTCGCGCGATAAATTTATTAAGCATAATTAGTTTATGATTTGATAATATTATGCTAAGTAAATATGTGCTAATGATAGATTAATTAGGGTTAATAGATTTATCTCGTGATCTCCACTTATACAATTAATTTTATAATTATATCATATCTAATCCCCTAATTAACATCCAAACGATATGGTACGAACTAAAACACGCCTAAATTTTTTTCTTCTTGGGGTTAGGAATTAGGAAAGGACGGTGGTCCTCCGCGAGAATCCTCTCCTTTCTTTTGATGCGCTGATCCCAACTCCATTTGCTTAATCACAGCCTTTAGTTAAAGAGTATGGACCGTCCTTAACTTGGGACGGCATGCCATTAAAGAGTATACCTATAGTGTCAAAATGCGTATCTGCTCTCCGTAAACTTGACGTTTGAATGTCATCAAGGTCCAAATAGAATTCGATCGACTTGTCATATTTTTTTTTCGAAACACAATACATAGATGTATACGCTTATGTATTAAACGCAGTCCTACTTTTACAATCACTTTTAAACCAGCAGATTTCAAAATTAATAAAGTCACTGTAAATACCTTGCTATCGATGAGCACGTCGGCAACCATTGAAATAAAATGCTTGTTAAATTCTAGAATAAATTTAGCAACATACAAGCTCTATCTGCAGAATAAATATATAGCTAGGTGCATATCTTAACCACTTGAAATGAAGAACCCTTTAGAGTACGCATCGGAACGTTCACCACAATATATTCTGTACTTGTATATATTTTGACTTACTGGAAATGTCGTGAAACCAATTTATAATTGAAAAAAGTCCATTTAACCTCCCTAACTTGTCACCGAGTTTAGAAAACCCCCTAACTCCAAAATCAGATATTATACACCCTCATCTCCTTAAAACCATTTAAATAACCTCTCTGCAACAGTGCAATGCAGAGCAATTTTGAGGGCGGTTTTTGTCCATGTGGCTTCACCCTCTCTCACTTACATATGATCCCCACCTGTCATCACCTACCTCTTCTCTCTTCCTCTCCTTCTCCACCATGGCCGAGCCGAGCCCCTCACCTCGCGTTTTGGCCGTCCGCGCCGTGCCGCGCGGCCTTCACGGCGCTGCTCACGCTCCTCCTCCTCGCGGCCCTCTCCTTCCTCCTCTCCTCCGCGCCAGCCACCTCGGCCCCCCTCTCTGAGTCCCAATCGGGCCGGCGCTGCCGTCGGCCAACACCACCCCATCCCCGACCAAGATGAGCTCGCCTCAAGCATCCCCAGACCTCCCTCATCCTCGGCCGCCCCTTTTCCCCTCCTGCTCTGAGGCCCGGCCAGCCTAGCGCCGAGTGCAACCGGCCACCGCCGCGGAAGACCGCCGCCGGCCGCCTCCGGTTCGTCCTTGACCTGGGTGACGCCACCTGCAGGATCGCCACACCAACAGGATGCTCTCCCGCCCTTCAAAACCCGAGCCGAGGCCTCGCCAGAGTCGCTCCCAAAACCTCACCGCCGCTACCTCCACTCCAGCTGGCCACTGCCTACCACCAGCGCCTCGCCCGAGGGGGCTCGAGGCGGAGGCGGCGCACGAGGCACGGGCCAAGGCCAGCCATGGCGGGAGCCGCCGCCGCTGCCGAGGGAGTGAGGCTGCAAGGGGAAACCGAGATAGTATTGCTCACGGCTCCCGCATGCGTCGCCGCGGTGAAGCTCAGCGGCCCCTCCAAGTGGCGGAGGAGCTTGTGGCTCTCGCCCGCACACGGCGGCGGAGCTCGTCGCCCTTGCCCGCGCGGTCACGGCAGAGCTCGCGGCCCTCGCATGCGCGGTTGCGGCTCTCGCCTGCATGCAGTGGCGGAGTTCATCGCTGTCCGCGCGGTCGCAGCGGAGCTCACGGCCCCCGCACGCGCAGCGGCGGCGGAGCTCCCCCCCTCCCCTGTGGCGGCGGCGGAGCTCGTGGCCCCCGCACGCACGCGGCGGCGTTGCTCGCGGCTCCCGCACGCGTGGTGGCGGCGGAGCTCGTGGCCATGGTGGAGAAAGAGAGGAAGAGAGAAGAGGTAGGTGATGATATGTGGGGACCACATGTAAGGGAGAGAGGAAGCCACATCAGCGAAAACCGCCCTCAAAACTACTTTGCACTGTTGAGGGGGTTTATTTAAATGGTTTTGAGCAGATGGGTGTATAATATCCGGTTTTGGAGTTGGGGTTTTTTTAAACTCGTGACAAGTTCAGATGGTTAAATGGACTTTTCTCTTTATAATTTGGTTATGAATCTTTCTCCTCGTTCTATCTCCCATTGGAACGATGATACTCCCTCCATATTAAAATATTTGTCATCGTTGATTTTTTTATAACTTTGACCATTCGTCTTATTCAAAAATATATAAATATCATCTACTTTATTTGTGATATGCTTTACTATTATACGTATTTTGAGCATGACTTAACTTTTTGTATGTTTGCAATAAATTTTTGAATAAGATAAATGGTCAAAGTTGTAAGAAAAAGTTAACGGCGATAAATATTTTGATACGTGGAAGTACAAACCATATATATAGGTTGGGCCGCAAAACACACAACCCTCTGTGATACTTCATCCTTCTCGTGCCTCGCTTCATTCCCTCTTCTCTTATTACCTATCCATGTCTTCTAAGAGATCACTACAAGCAATCACACTACTCCTCCATGTTTAACCTGAGCTCTACCCAAGCTCTCAAGAAGCAGCTAAAGCCAAGCACCACCACTACCGTCTTCCTAGTTGTGTTCATCCTAACTCTGTATGTTACCTCTTGCGAAGGTCGCCATCTCCGTGTTCATGGCAAGGACTGCCCAAGCAAGCTTCTGCCTCCCTCACCACCCAAGGTAATAAGCTTATTCACATTCTAACTAAATTCATTCTATGGAATTTACCAGCTTCACCATTCGGTCAAGTTTTCTACTTCCTAAAAATATTTGTTCTTTTCATTTTTTTCTCTGTTCCATAGGGTGTAATAGATGATGATGATGCCGCCAAAGGGAAGATGAGCTCCTCACCGGAGGTTCCAGTTGGAAACAACATGCTGGATGCATCAATGAGAGATGACGAAGCAGTGACCGAGGCCAGGAAGGAAGTGGCATCATCAGGTGGAGTAGTTAGAAATGCTAGAAACGTCGTTAGGGTTTTGCAACAGCTTCATCATCGTTGGCATGAAGACGATCAGGGAATCCATCTGGATTACGCTCAACCTAGAACCCATACTCCGCATCATAACCGATGAGAGAATGTCATATGTATCATGCTGTGACCCTAGTTAATGTAGTTACCTTAAATATTTTCCTCGTCTTTCCCTTGCCCTTTAGGCTACATTCATCTGTGTGTTCATGGTCTGGTATATAGGACATTAGGACATACCGATCCTTGTGGAATTGGCCCTAGCTAACTTGTTGGCTGTAGACATTTGGATCTAGTAATGCGTGCATAAACTTCTTGTAGCTAGCCGCCTTGATTGATGGATCATTCATAGAAAGTCGCCGTCTGATTTGCAGGTGATTCTTGTTGTGGTTCTTTGAGAAAAAGATCACAAGGGATGAAGGTATGCGGTGCACATTTCCAACATGTGTAGCATATATAGCGATTGGCACTGCAAGGCATTTGCGAGGAAATGATTTAGGAAAACATTTTGTCTTGCTGTGTAGGTGAGCTCGAGCTTGCGAGAGCGGTCGGTGCTAGGAGCGGAGTCGAACAGCGAGCAAGTAGGATCGAACGCGACCACGGCTTACACCGCAGAAGCCCTAGTAGCCATGGACTACCTAGATGCGCACCCAGCACCGGCTGTTCATAACAGGTAGCAGCGACAAGGAAGCAGGCAAGCGACACAACAGGAGTTCATCACTCTGTCTGGCCTCTTCCCTAGTCAACGTTGATATACAGCGTGGTTACAAGTTCTGCAGTTGCTGCTTGATCTCAGCACATCTTGTGCTGTTGTATAGGAAGACCGAGAATCGAATGTTTGAATGGATCCCAGTTCACAACTAGTCAATTATTCATGCTCCATGTTCATAAGTTTACAACCGTATCACTCTAATCTTTCGTCTCTCTAAGTGCACGTAGTTGCAGCCGAAATCATTCAGTTGCTATTTGCTCTCATGTTGCGTGCACAACAGATATGATCTTGGTTTATGCTTAATATGATGAAATAAAAGCAAAATTAGTGTCAGTACAGCTCTCTGATAAATTACCATGACTAAACCATGTAACCACACGGGTGCCCAATGTGAATTTTTTGGCACAAACTGCAAAGAGTATTATTTTATGCCTAGTTGTGGCAAATATCTCAATCTTCCCAAGAATGTCCCCTCCACTACATCAATCTTACCAGCATTCAGGTGTAAACAATGTGAGGCGAGCAATTGGAAGGGGATAGCCTGCTCCAATAAAGACAGACATCCCAACCCCAGATCCAAGCAAAATCTATTGTGGTGTGCGGTGTGCCTAAATGTGATGCGTCGATGGACGCTCCCTAGAACCAAATGGAGCAGAAGCTTCTCTTCCGCTGTGGATCATCATCAGCTGCATTTCACAACGAATGGACTGAAGGCACTTAGGAATTGTGAGGTTCGCATCCCGAGCTTGAGGTCAACTTCTCCACCACCCAGCCAGAAGAAATCCTCATCCAACTTGGTGATAGCTTCATCTATGATAACCTGAGGAGGAACCTTTTGCATCAAACAACTTGCTAATTTTGTATGTTCACTTACAAGACGTACATTTTGAGCAAGTCTACATAAAAATGTACCAAAAGCATCAACTTGACAAAATGCTATCCAAAGTGTGAAAGCTAATTTTATTCCCCTGGTATTAGTGATTGGCTAGATTCCCTGTAACTTTCTTTTTATTCGGTATTGTAGATGTTCTTATATTTTTCTATAATCTTGGTCAAAATTAGAAAAGCTGGCTTAGGACAAAACTAAAACAACCTACATTTTTGGAACGGTGGGAGTATTAATCAGCAAAGGCTTTGCCCCTCCTGTTCTTTCCAGAAAAAAAAAAGACAAAATGTTGTCTCCATACTCACAGCTGAGAGTTCTAACCATCTACCTATTGGCTATTGCTACCATGCATTTGCTCATATGTAACTGGAGTAGGACCATCTATCTATTGGCTTACTGCTACCATTCATTCCCTCTTACCTAACTGGAGTATAAATAAGATGTTTAGTACAGAATGCCATGCAACTACACATTATCATTGCAATTCAATAGCTACACTGTAACTACAACTTCATATTACCGGTATGTTTGTTTCCATCCCAATGCATGTGACAGCGTTGTGCACAAACCCAGTGAGCTTGCGTGACTCCTCTTCTGGTGCCAACCTCACTGCATTAAACAAGTAAATAGCAAGGTCAGTTTCAGATGACAACAATAGTAGGCTTGCCGCCATTTAATGCCTGGACTATGGTAAACATCAATCCTTATTAGTAGGCAATGGAACTGTCTAAAATACGGAAGAAGCAGAATTACAATGGAAGAATGAAGAAAACAGTTAGTGCCCAGGACATTTCTTTCAGCGCATTTATAAAGTATGGCATGCACCATTGTTTCAGAAATCAGTAGAACCCACTACTTCCTGTGGTCTGGAAGCAGGTTTAGGTCAGTTCCTCAAAGTACCAACAGCAATCAAGTAAAGGGCAGAAGAATAGCCAGCAAACAGGCCAGGAATACAAACTGTGCCCACAGTGAAAGTTATTAAGGCCAAAAAACCTCACTAAAATGTATTAGTTGCACATCTAACATCTTTTCATTATCAAGGTAAAGGCTCTCCATTCCTCAGCAATACCACTGCAATAAGCTCGTTGCAACCTGTACATGATTTAGTATATTTCTACATCTTTGATGACGGCAATATATGTTTAGAAGAACTCCCCGTAATGAACAGAGGAGCTCTATGTGGAGACAATCAAACACATAGGATAGGAAATAGTCCCTGCCCTAGCTGCTCTATAGCATCATGAAATGAGATACACCCATGTGAGTGCACTCTATTTACTTTGTACATCATAAGAGAGGAGTCTAGGGTACAGATTTCTGGTAAAAGCCAAAGGGAGCACAATATGCATATCAGCCTACAAATGAATAAAAAAGGTACTTCAGTTAGATTTTAAAGAACTAAAGAATCTTACTGTTAAATCTCTTTTTGGGTATTTGCTTCTCATTTAGTTCGTACAGGAAGTTCTTGATGTTTTCAGCGTTAAGCCGTGCCATATACTGCAAGGATATACATTTTCTCAAGATAAATATAAGGTTATAAATTCAGAATGGTACTCTGGTATCCTAAGGCTTACCTGAACAACAACGACATAGTATTTTGAATTCTTTGGATTGCTGCAGTCAACAACATCTGCAGCGACTTGGATGTTCACCTAATAAACAAAGGACAAATTCATCACAACTAATGTTCAAGAAAAATTATTGTCGAATTTTGAGACATGACCATAAACTGTAGTTCTATACTTCTATGCCTAGGAAGTAAATCATTGTGTATAGCTCCCAAGATAAAATAGCACTCATCCCTTCAAGCATTCCTATGCTACTTGAAGCAGATAGGCAGTGAACTAACCACTATTGATCAGATTTCATCTCTGATTCTCAAATAGTGTAGAATTCAAATAAGGCCAATGCAATTTAAAAGATCAATTATATGTCTCACAAATATTTAAGTGGGATTAAATCTAAAATAAACCGGTAAAGGCACGACCATATTGGCATATCCTTGTCTTTTTTGAAGCACAACCATGTTCACTAAGAATGAGCCTCGTCTTCCAGTGGTTGTATGACATAAATAAGAGATAGCTGCCATTATCTGCAAACACCTAAACTAGGTAAAAAAAAAGTTCCTCCTTTGAACAGTAGAGGATTAATAACCCAATTTACAAGCTCAATCTTTCTGTAAAACAAAGCCACAACATATTTATCAACAAATTAGCAAACAATGTCTTCCACCAAAAATCAAGCCTTGGCGGGTTATCTGCTAAGCTACGAAAATAGACTCAAGCAATTATACATGATTCAGTGACATAATTAGAAAATGCTAGTAAATAAACAAAAAATAATAACTTCTTCTGATAAACTTGGTGGTGGTTATCTGCTAAGCTGGGAATGTCATAACAAATTCCGTTGCCAACTTGTCATAGTTCATGGCATAGCACATATGTTCTCCAGCCTACACACCGTAAACTAAGCAGCATATCAGCCTATGTGCAATGAAAGACAAACAGCTGCTATGTCCTTTATCTGAATCTTAAAGGAGAACCTACTTCCGCTACCACTCGTTCTTCACCCAAGCACTTGCCAAGTTATAATTACCATTCCAACAACTAGAACAACGCAGGATCTTTACTATGTCACCAACTAACTATTGTGCCGGCAATTGTTATGAACCGTAGTTCATTAGGGTAAACACTGCCAGGAAGACGGCCGGGCGGAGTCGGCTTGGGGGGAGACTAGACTATTGGGGGAATTGGGATTAATTCTTCTTCATTGCTTGATCTCAACTGATTAGTTAATCCAAACCAAAACAACTATTTGCATGTTGCAGCCCTCAAAGTGCAGTTCATTGTTCATTGCAACAACTCTATACCATTGGTAAATTATCCTAACCTATGTACCGGTACTAGAATTGCAGGATTTCTAAAACTCAAAACTAGAGCAGCTCATCCTGAAACAAGTCAGCTACAACAGCACTCACCCAACATAAAGGTACAATCATAGAATGGCCAATGCTAGAGAACATTACAAACACACAACAGAAGATAGCAATAGTCTTATTGACCGTAATCTAGTATTATTTGTCTAAAAGATCCGAACATTACTAGCGTTTTTCTAACCTACAAATCTTATCACATTTAACGATCCAGAAGCAATTAGTCTAAACATCATTTCCTTCATATTCCACATGCCAGTAACAACTAATGCAGCTCTAAATCGACCAATTGCATGTCACACCAATCGCTCGACGAAATGACACATCAACGTAACTGTAGCAAACCTAACGCAGTTAGACAGGCCAAGTGCTCGACGAAATGCCCTCAAGGAAATGGAAACTGGAATGGGAACGGACAGTACCATGACGATGCTCTTGCAGAGCTGAGCGACCGAGTCGGCGCGGAGGAGGCCGCGGCGCTCCTCGAGGGAACGATCGTAGTAGTCCGCGGGCACGCGACGGAAGGCGAAGTCCCGCACGCCGCGCGCGGCCAGGAGGGCCGAGAGCCGCGCTTCGGTGGTCCCCGCGCCCGCCTCGCCGTCCTCCGAGGGCGCGGCGGAGATGGAGAGCGCCCCGAGGCGGCGCTGCTGCGCAGCCAGCTCGAGGTCCGCGATCCGGGCGAGGATGCAGAGCTGACGCGCCTCGAGGTCGGCCGCCGCGGCGCCCATGGTCGCCGGACCTGGCGTCGTCGTCTGAGGCGAGTATGTGGTTGTCCCGGCGCTTCAACCTGCAACTGCGGGCTACGGACTTGCCTGCAGTTTTTTTTTTATTGAGAGGAACTTCCCTGCAGCTAGTGGGCTAATAATGGCTGTTTGAACTGAAAGGCCGTGCAATCAGCAGCTGCCTGGGCCAGATTGAAGCCTTTTTGCGAAAAGGGCCCAATCTCAAATGAAGCCCGATGGAACCCGGTCTCTGGATAGGAGGACTGCGCCTTTCAATTTGATCAGTCCAGGAATTGATTAATGGTTGGATTTAATCATTTTGTTATTGTTTCTGTTGGCTTAACTCATGTTATAGATTGTACTATTCTAACCTTAGTCTAAATTTTACTGACAAAAGCTTGAGCAAGTAATTTTTTTTCCTGATGTCCTCTTCGGAGCCCTGCGCATCGGCACTAACCTTGCGCGAACCATGCCCATGACGCGCACGACAGCACGACGCCGGTCGCAGGCACCGCCGGCGAGATAACCAAACTCCAGCGAGCAAATATCCGTCTCGGGCCAATCTGATCCCGGGCAACCGGCGGACGAGGTACGCGCGGCGGGACCGGACCAGGCCAGTCACGGGCGCAAGAGAGCACAGCGCCGACGAGAGCTCGCAGATCCGATCACCCAGTCACGTCGACAGGCGTGCAGGTGCAGTGCCTGGTGGCTGCCTGCCCCGCGGCCCGCCGCGGGGTCCGGACTGGGACCCTGTGGCTGCTGAGCGAGCGCAGCGCGGAAGTGGAACGGTGACCACGCAACGCAATGCAACCGCGCGCGGCTGCGCCGGCCCCCGGTCGGTCTCGCTATGAGGCTCTCAGCGCTGGCGCGTGGTCCACGCACGGCGGACGGCGGCCACCGGCCACGGCGCGCGCGGGGGCGGGGCGGTAGGCACCCGACCGGCCGGACGACGGGTCCCATGACGCGGTCACGGGCTCCGGAATCGTCGTCGAGCCGGGTCTGTGCTGTGCATCTGCAGAGGCGGCCTGCGGCTTCAGGGACCGTGCGAACTGGCGCTGATGGTTGCGGGGCGTTCGTGGCCAGCTCCTACCCCCTGACTGCGTGCCGGCGCTGATAGGGTCGATTGGGGACTCGTGGTTTGGCGGCCACGTCGTGTGGCGCATGGCGGCCTGTGCGGATGCGCGCGCCAGTAGCCCAATTGGCCCAGTGTACACCTTGACTGGTCCCGCGCGCCTCCAGGACGAGCTAGAGGTTGGTGCGGCGCGCGCCGCCAGGCTCGTCACATGTACGTTCTGATGTTCGTCGTCTTCCGAGGCATCTCGTGAACGCGTCCAGTGAGTTCTTCCTCGGCTCGGCATTCGCCGACGGTCGTGTTCATCGTATAGTTACTGACATGCAAATCGATCAACATATCTCGTGTTGCAACTATCACCGACATGCAAATCAGTCAGCCTAGCTGCTTCTGACGGTTGCAAGTATCACGCGAGCTTATTTTCCTCAAATAACTTGTGGTTTTGGATAAGCACACACAATCTTTTGTTATAAAATTGAACCAACTAATGTTTCTAGTTTATATTTCAGTTGGCCTAGGTGGTACAAAAGGCGTTTTTGCCATCGAAAAACAGACGTCCTAGTTTCTCGGTTCCGGGAACATTTCTGGATCAACTAATCCGTCATATCCGGCGGGCATGATGAAACCCCCACAGGTGGTTGTTTCCAAGAAATTTTCTCCGGTTTTGAGATTTCCTCCACTTTGTATGGAGTTTAGAATTGCCATGATGTTAAATAAAATTTTCTGTATATGCCACTGTGAAATTCCATGCTTTTCTTATAGAGTATGCCACTCATCAATGTCTAAGTAATTTGTGAGCCTTAGACCTATATATGCATCATTAAGAAAATTTTAAGTAGAGTACGAAGAATATATCAAATTCTCACCATATATGCATCCTTCACAGCTTAACTCGATGCACCCACAACACAAGCGCACCCCGTTAGCTTCGCCACTGATTTCACATCTACCCAAGATTTACCACTTAATAAATTTACTTTAGGTGTGGCAACATGAAGAAGGACGGGCCTGGTGCAAGTGGTAGAGTCTTACCGCCTGTGATCGGAAGGTCCTGGGTTCGAGTCGCGGTCTCCTCGCATTGCACGGGCGAGGGTAAAGCTTGCCACTGACACCCCTTCCCCAGACCCCGCACAGAGCGGGAGCTCTCTGCACTGGGTACGCCCTTTTTTTTTGGCAACATGAACCAAGTGTGCATATGTTTCTTATGATGAAATTTATCCACCTGTGTCTAAGTGCGAGACTCAGCACAAATGCTCATATCTTTTATTTGTTTTATTCCGTGATAGGATTTGTGCCCATCAACAACGAGACGTTCGTGGTGACTTTGTCAATCTTAAGAGCCAATATTTGTCAACCAAACTCTTGAATGTGCGTTCATAGGGGCGGATGTGTGAGTTTGTGCATTTCTATTTATGTCATGGATAAGAGCATGACATATTTGCTCTTTATGGAACTTCGACCTTTTCTTTCCTTGTTCCTTTTTTAGAATATAGCTAGAGATTTTTTTCAACACCAACATAATTGAAATGAACCCTAGCTCATACAATTAAACTTGTGCTTGCAGTACATACAATCCATGGAATCCACTACAAGCAATTACAACAATGAGATAAACACCACATAAAACCCAAAAGAGACAAAGAGTTCATTTCCTAGCCTGGACCTTGGAGAAGAAATCACCATAGCCATACGGTTAGAGAAAAGAATGAAAAAAGAGTAAAAGGTAAAACACAATCAAACACTCGACGCACACATCATTGTTGATCCGTCCGTGGTTCTACATTCAGAACCACCTGACAGACAAAGAAAGCACACAAAAGAAAAGTCGGAGAAAACAAATGCGATGCATGCAGCATGCACTCACGAATGAACAACTGGCTGTATTCATGCGTGCGCGTTGCATGGAAGCATGTAATCAAGTGTGCTGTAAACAAATGCGATGCATGCAGCATGCACTCACGAATGAACAACTGGCTGTATTCATGCGTGCGCGTTGCATGGAAGCATGTAATCACGTAGTTATCAAGCGCATATGAAACCGCTGGGGAGGTTCTTGCCACAGTAGTTGACAATGAGGCTGAGCTTGACAGGGATGTCGAGGTTGATGCCGAGCACGTTGGCCTTGATGGCGGTGCAGAGGCAGGCGGCGGCCTCGAGGTCGGCGAGGCCGCCGAGGAGGCTGCAGCACGGCTCGGCGGGCGGCTGCCCGACCTCGGCGCTCACGAGGCCGGCCACGTTGGCGCACGCCGCGAGCTTGAGGGCGTTCTTGGGGCACTTGCCTTTGCTCGACGGTGTTGGCGTTGGTGGCGTGGGCGTTGGTGGCGTCGGAGTCGGGCAGCCGCCGCCGCAGGCGTTGGCCACCGCGAATAGGAGCAGGTTGAGGGCAACGAGGAGGAAGGCCTTGGATGCCATGGCGACTGTGTGTGAAAAACCCAGAGAGTGTGCTTGCACACAGGGCTAGGAGAATGCTGGTGCACCTGGATGGGAATGAGCTCGGCGAGGAGGATACGTGGGTATTTATAGGGGAGACTTGAACCATACCTGGGGCTAGAGCACTACACCTAACAAAAGTACAACACCACAGTGGCATATGTCTCCTAGTGATTCAAAATTGTGCATATGCACGTCTAAGAAAAATGTGCACATCGAATATTACACAACTTATTCGAGAAAAAATTGCTAGTCGAGGATAACTTTTTACTAATAGAACTATATATGACCGGCGTGAGTTATGGCTTGTGGATTGTTTATGGTAATTCTATAGAACTGAATTAGTTTGGATTTCGCATTAAGAAACATCGTTCTACCACCCTTCTAAAATATAAGGGATTATGAGCGTGGTCTAAGTTAAACTATTCTAATAAGTAGTTAGTCAAGTTTATAAAAACAGAGCATACTTAGATCCACTTTGAAATATATTTTCATAATTTACTTCCATTACTCATATCTATAATAAATTTGATCAAATTTAAAATATTTTGACTTAGGACAATCTTAAATCTCTTATATTTCGAGTAGGAGGTAGCAGTAGTGGGGTGGGACCGTTTGTGCAAGATGAATAAAACATGATTATCAAAAAATCAAGCACATAACTGATTATAATTGTCGCTTCATGGGAAAACAATGGTGATAACAGGTTTCCCACAGTTTTGTGCAATAAACCAACATGATAATCACATTATTACAGAGGATTAGAAAAACTGACCACTTTGTGTTCAACAGATATGATTAAAATTCACAGTCCAGCCTGCCATACGAAACAGTAGATGTAAACACATATGAACATCTACAATGAATCGCATGCAGCACGTACAGTCACTTATCCATCAATCTCCATCATATATGCAGTAACAAGTTAACAACGGACAAAACAGTCATTGCCGCAAGCATGTATCTTGAGCTGGCAAGCCAGAAAGGCAGTGGCAAGGCTCCAGTGGGACGGCTCGGCGGCTTGCGCAGCTAGCTCGTGGGCCGGCCGGGCTGTCAATGCTGCGCTGCGCCAAAACGCCAATGGGCCATCTCCCCCATGCCGGTCTACTGCCCTCTGCCTACCCCAGCAGAGAGGCAGGAGAGGCGTCAACGTCGCCACATCGCTGGCTCACTTTCTGAGAGATCTCACCTCTGCCGGCCGCTCTGCGTGCGTGATTCACATGCCGCGCAAGCTCATGAGTCATGACACCGATGAGTTAGAGACTGTGTAGCGTGGCTCGGGGGCGGGCGGGAGAACGGGGGAGACCGGAGAGGAGGACGACGACTGGAGGACCAGCCGCGACGGCTGCCACGAATGTACTCCCTGCCACCCTGGTCCCTTGCCAGATCTCAATTATATGATAGTTACTTATTCACAGCACTTAATTTCTCGAAGGTGTCCGTACATAAAGTTTCGTACGTGTATTTATAATAGTAAGTTTACGTGTATGTATGCTAACGTCTGCATCTATATATCTGTAAAAAAATATGACTAAACCGTTTGTAAACGGAGGATAATTACTATCGGTGATGCCTAAAAGATACGTACACTTGGCCGAGCTCTTCTCCTGATCCATCCACCGAGAAACATTTGACCCAGTAGTGCACATGCGCCCTTCAGTTGTGTATCGTCGTCGTCTAGCTCGAGCCAGCTGATCATGTGGTGGTGGTCGTTCCTTCTGGAACCTTCCCAACGCGCATTGATATGAGACGGACGAGCAAAGCATCGGTGTACTTTTATAGTTTTATTATCGCCGGTTGGGGCTAGTGGCCGATAACAACAACGGCCCGTGACACGGTGCATCATAATACCACACCGCGGGCCTAACGGAGACGGAGAGAGAGAGAGAGAGAGAGAGAGAGAGAGAGAGAGAGAGGGCAGCGCGTCCTATGGCGACGCGCGGTTTTGATTTGCTAACTGTTCAGCAGATATTTTCCAGCAATTCCGTCTATACGTGTAGTATGATGTGTGGCTAATATCGATTCTTTCTCACGGCGGCATGCAGTGGTGGGGCCGGCGCGAAAGGTTTACTGGCTTGTTTTGCGGGTTGTTGGGTACCATGGATGACCAGGTGGACTCATCGCTCATGTTCTTGATTGTCTTGTTATACTGTCAAGCTGAATCCCGGACAGGGAAATACACCACTAGCTAATCTGCATACCTGATGACCTCTCTTTCCCACCTCCTCTGTACCCCATCTTGGCATGCATGCCACGCTTGTGCCCATCCTCGACCTCGATTGGCGGCCACTTTCAATGAATAAAATGTTCAGATAGGCGCGCTCCCAATGTTATTATGTTAATTCAAAATCAACGGAAGGTACATGGAGACTGTATCAGCTGGGACTGGGAAAAGGAACGCTTCTCCCGCAATAGTCCTGGCTAGCTCAATTTTTCTTTTTAGATGCACGCCCACGTTTCCCAAAAAGCTTCAACATGATCCATCGATATTTTCACGTTGTTTTGTCCAATGATCAAAGGTCGGCTTCCACATTTAGCCGTGATTTTGTTAAAAATGTGGCTTATTTTCTTTTGATAGGGCAACCTTTTTATCAACAACAATTACTCTATTAATTCATCATGTCTATGACATAAAAATTGGTGTCATTAGATAATTTAAAATATTTTACATATATTTATAATTATAATTCCGCATCATATAAATAAACATATTAGTGGAATAACAACACCTATCCTCACTTACATAGTTACACTGATGATTGGTCGCCCACCTATATATACACACACATAAACCGTCTAGTATGGTATGAAGGTGGATGCGTGACTTCATCTATCAGGGTTTAAACCATGGTGTCCACGATTTACATACATTAGTTCTTTCCGTGACTTATAAGTGAGCACCGGCTCTTTATAAATTTAAGCTGCAAACCAAACTTTATTGAAATGCCGGCACACAAGTGAGCACCGGCCCAGCGGCCCTCTACGCAACAAATGCATAGGACTAAGGGGCTCCCTTTACGCTGATGATGCTGTTATTTTCTCTCGGCAGCGGATGTGATAGAAATCGGTGCTCGTAGCCTAAGAAGGGGAGGGGTGAATTAGGCAATTCTAAAACCTTAACCTACGGCTCAAACTAGTTAGCATAAAACATATAATCTAGATGAGCAACTAAGGTTTAACTAGTGTGAAAATCTCATCCCAAAGAGTTTTGCAACCTATAGACAATCCTAGCAAGATATTACACTAAGAATGTAAAGACGCACAAGATTACAATAAGAAATGCGGAAGCTTAAAGGAAGTGGATGAGCGGAAGCAAACTCTCGATACTAAGATTTATCCCGTGGTATCGGTAGGCAGAAGGCCACCCCTAGTCCACGTTGTTAAAGCACTCACTAAGAGTACTGCTTCCCAGTCACAGAGTCTCTTTCGAGACTCTTCTTGACTCGTCACCAAGGCTCTCGCCAAGTCCCCGGTCACCTCAATGCCGTCTCCACTAAGAAGCTTCTCCACGAAGGAAGGGGGTCTCCACGTCCCCAGCATAAAGCCGCCGTCGCCGCTCTACACCAAGCCGGAAGGTCGATGACTTGCCGGCGAGCCACCAAGACTCCAAGGGGTTGGCACACTGAGATACAACTTGTGGTTCACTCAAGAACCAGCACACAAGGCAGCAACTCCTTACTCTCTCACTCTCTCTAGAGCTAATTCTAGCACTAATACTCCCAAAGCTTGTGCTAAATCTAAGGATGTGATCAATGAGCTCTTGGGTGGCTTGGAGAACTTCTTCAGAGCGTGGGTATCTTCTCACGAACTCTAGAAACCTCAAATAACCCGGGGTGAGGCCTTATATAGGCTAGAGATCCACTCCTAGCCGTTACATATTTTTTCCCTGAAAAGCATAAAGCGTCGGTTAAACTGGTCGCCACCGTCAGCTTAACCGGTCACACTCAGCCTGCCTACTAGCCGTTGAACTCCAACTGCCATCCTCTGCTGACGTCATTGCACCGACGACTGTCGGTTTAACTGGTGTTGAAGACTTTGCTTGAAAACCCTTCTGAAACCAAAACATGCGTACTGAGTAACCACAACACGCTTGCATCGACGCCTTCTTTTGCACCGTCGGTTTAACCGGTGCCTCTGTCATTTCTCCACTTGATCGTCATGTTATCTCCTCATCGCACCGACGCCTCCATTCTTGTAGCGTTGGTTCAACCAGTGCAACTGGGTTCTTATGTACTTGATCGTTGTTTCAATTAGCAATGCACCGACCCGTTGTATTCTGGGACCGTCGGTTCAAACGGTCGACTGATTTCGGCACAAGTCGCTGCGAGCATTTGGACATCTCTGCATTTTCACTGCACCTTGGATATCTTGACAGCAAATTGGACCATCTTGTATATGGATTGGATTCCATCCATATGATCTAGAAATCCTACAATCTTAAGCTTACAAACTTGTTAGTCCCATTGACTATGTTGTCACACGGTCACCAACATCACAATTTGACCTAATAGGCCCATGTTCCTTGCAAGATGTAAATACCATTGCTAGTATGCTTCAACTTTTTGGGGACGCCACAGGACTTTGCACCAACCTTCAGAAGAGCTCAGTAACACCAATAAGATGTCAAGGCATAGATCTCACGTCGATTCTAGCAAATTTTCCGGCCACTAGAACAAGCTTTCCGATCAAATATTTGGGACTGCCATTATCCCTCACCAGAATTAAGAAGGTTGACTTCCAGCCCCTAATGGACAAGTCCAACAGCAAGTTGGCAAATTGGCTTGGGTCCCTGATTGCTCCAGCAGGAAGGGCAACACTTGTTTCCTCAGTACTTACCTCACAGGCTATTTTTTATCTAACGGCTTTGAGAGCTCCAGCTAGTGTGCTAGAGAAGTTTGACAAGAAGCGCAAACGTTTTCTATGGGCAGGCACCGATAGAATTGCGGGAGGAAAATGCAAAGTGAAATGGACAAAAGTCCGCGTCCCTAAAGCCCTAGGGGGTCTTGGCATCTTGAACTTTAGAAAATTTGCTAGGGCACTTCGCATGCGGTGGCTTTGGTTCGAATGGCATAATGCTGATAGACCGTGGGTGAGCATGGAGCTCCGGTGTACTCGCAAAGATCGAGAGCTCTTTGAGTCAGCAACAAGAATCACCTTGGGGGATGGCAGCAAAGCGAAATTCTGGACCTCAGCATGGCTACATGAACATGCTCCAAAAGATCTAGCACCACAAGTCTTCAAGCTCTCTAGAAGAAAGTCACGCACAGAGTTAAAGAGGCCTTGGAAAACGAAGCCTGGATTAGAGACATCAACCTAAGGGCTATCAACACTGTACAACAGCTTACGGAGTACACCATGTTGTGGGAGCTGATACAAAGTATTCAGCTAAGCCCCGACTCGGCCGACTCGATCACTTGGACGCTCACTTCTCATGGTGAGTACACAACAGCCTCAGCTTACTGTGCCCAATTTCAGGGCCTCGCACCAACGAACTTTGAGATGCTCATTTGGTGAAACTGGGCACCACAGAAATGCAAGTTTTTCGCGTGGTTAGCTATACAGAACAGGCTATGGACGGCTGATTGGCTGTTGGGTTCGGACTAGCTGAAACCAGACAGAAAGTATAAGAAATGGTCCAAGCTCAACGAGATAACCTTAGAAAGATATAGTGGGAATGAGAACAAGCTAGATAAGTAAGAGAGCAAATGGACCAAAATTCTTCTCCTCCAAGCCATATGGCTCTATTTATAGGGAGGAGGAGGCGGTTGTTTATATTTATTCCATTGGTGGGGTCAAATATTACAAGAAGGTCCCTAGGATTAACAAAGGGGTCTGTGGAACTTACAAACAGATTCCTGGACACTGCAACTAAGTCCCTAGGCCTCACAAACAAGCCCTTAGACCCCTAACTTAGCCTCTTCTATACATAAGGGGTCCCTAGCCTTAGGTGATAGCCTAAGGCGCACCCCCAACAGTAGCCCCTCAGCTATTCGGTCTCGGCTGACACAACGAGGCTGAGTAGCTGATCCTATTAAAAGAGGCATATCTACAATCCAGCCCAGCCCCCGGTTGCAATGAATGTCCTTTGCAACTTAGACATGTGCGCCTCACTAAAAACTTCATCCCAAAAATCCACTGGAAAAAAAGGGTATGGAGAAAAGAGCACGCATATGTTTTGATTTACATGCACAAGTGCCAACTTTAGATCCTTCAGAGTTTCGATTTTGCAGGCAGCTTCGCTCTCGAGCTTCGATCAGGGAGTGGCTCATCTTCCGATGTAGTCGGAGTAGTCGTGGCCGAAGGTAGCCGCAGTCAGCGATGTAGTCGGAGAAGTCATGGCCGAAGGTAGCCTCAACGTCTTCAAGTCTTTTCTCACAAGCACCGGACGAGACTCCGTCGTCTAAGAAGGACTGGTCCTCCGGTACACCCCCAGCCCGTCTTGGCTGGTGTTCGTGAGATAAGCTTCGCATGTAGTGGAAGTAGTCGACGTAGATGGCATAGAGGTTGAAGTAGCGGTCAAAGGTAATGCCGTTGCCGAGGACTCAAGCCATTGTAGTTGACGGCGAGCCAGCGAGCTCTCGAGCCGAAGTGGCGATGGAGGCGAGGTTGATGGCAATGTCGAAGGTCGTGACGATGAAGTCGAAGGTGACCACAAGCCCGTGAAGACAAAGTGATGGTTGAGGCGAAGGTTGTGGTGAAGGTCGAAACCTCGACTTGAAGTAGCGGCGACGACAAAGTTGACGACCGTGTCGAAGATCACCGGCGAACCCCTCGAGCCGACGTAGCAGCGAGGGGAAGTCGAGGGAGATGCTGAAGGTCCCAGCGAGCCCCTCGAGCCGAAGTTGGAGGCGATGTCGAAGGTCCCCGCGAGCCCCTCAAGTCGAAGTTGGAGGCGATGCCGAAGGTCCCGGCGAGCCCCTCGAGCTGACGTAGCGGCGGAGGTGAGGTTGTTGACGATGCCGATGGTGATGGCGAGCCCCTCGAGCCGACATAGCGGCAAGGGCGAAACTTTGAGCGCCAATCTTTGTCGAATCTTCAACTTAAGTGAAGTTGATTTGACGATTTGTACCTAAAAGAGGTGATATGTTTGCAACGGGTGTAGAATAGTACAGCAACTATTTCTTGAACTTATCCATAAACACAAGTGCTTTTTGCACTTTTCTTCTTCTTGGTCGAAGTTGTTTTGGCTTCGTATCCCTTAGGATCGATAGCCCCTTGGCTTTTTTTGTGCTTATTGCACTTTTCTTTTTCTTAGCCAAAGGTGTTTTGGCTTCGCATCCCTTAAAATTGATAGCCCTTAGCTTTCTTTTAAGGTCATGAGCCTCTTAGCTCCTCGGAGCTATTCTTTTTTTGTCATGCATGATGATGTGTTCATGCAATAAGATGATTTGAGGTATGCTTTTGATGCATATGAATGGAGATGGATGCATTTGCAAAGATATGGCAAGGTTTGCCAATTCCAGATCCTTGAAGCTGATAAGGACCAAAGGTCAAAACAATGCTCTTGAATACCAGAGCGGATGAATTGCCATTGTTAAGGTTGAATCCAATTGTTGATGAATATCATTATAATGGAAGTCAATGACTGATGAACACCAAAAGAAACCAATCCAATAGCCAGTAAGAGCTGGAGGTCAATAAGAGATGTCTCTTGATGAGGACCCATATACTGTGAAAACCAATGTATCAATCACTTAGGTTTGGGATGAAAACCAATATTCCTGTGAAATGAATACGAAAGTCTCGCATAAAGGGATTAGCCTAAGACGGAGAAGGAGTGCTTACCTTGAAGAAAACCTGCATGTTAGTGAAGGCAAATTTTATTGTATAAGAAATGTATAACTTTCAAAAACAGCACCTCTGGCTGAGTGTTTTGGATGAAGTCTAGATTGGAGGTCATAAGGTGTTTTGGCTTCAAGACCCTTAGGTCTGGAAGCCCCTTGCCATTCAAGTGCTTATTGCACTTTTAGATAACTATGCAAAGTTTGCAAGGCATGCGAACTTTGCTAACTTACACAATTGGAGCATTCAATATGCGATGGTCGATGTTTGCAACTCTTCGTTGCTTCAACCCAAGATAAGCCGAAACACTTAGACAAAAGCAGTTAAGCATCGCAAGGTAGATAAGCATCTCTAGATGTGGTACCTTTGGAATGTTTTGCTTGGAGTTCTCTAGCACATTCTTTGCTTGTAGAGGTTCTTAGCTTGCTGAAATAGCGATCTAAGGTTAGTGAAGAATGCTTGTAAAAAACTTGGTCCCTTAAGGACCTTCTAACCTCAATTTCTGAAATATATTCTTTGCTTCTGAAGGTTTCTTGTTTAGAGAGAACATGATCTAAGGTGAGCAACAATCGCCCTATAAATAACTTGGTCCCTCGAGGACCTTCGAACTTCAATTTTTGAAATATATTCTTTTTTTCTGGAGGTTCTTTGCTTCAAGAGAGCCCGCATCCATGACTAAAGAAAGCCAATTAAGTCAGAGATTTTCATCCCGATCTTCTCTAGAGGTCAATAAAAGCCATAACCTTCTCTGGTCGTTAATAGAGATTTGAAAACCAATATGGTGATAACCTTCGCCATAATCTTCTTCAAAAGCTCCGGCCTTCTCTAGGTCAATGAAGATAGAAAACCAATAAAGTCATAACTTTCTTCAAAAACCCTGACCTTCTCTAGGTCAATGAAGGTAGAAAACCAATAAAGTCATAACCTTCTAAAAAAGCCAAGTATGATAACTTACATTTTTGGAAGAGAAATTATCCTCAAGAGAGGGTTAGTGAGTTAATTTCACTATGTAGAACAAACTTAGTTGGAGAGCTATAGACTTAGAGAACTTAAAATATGCAAATACAATAATAGATAAATAATAAGCGAAGTTCTATTAAGGATACATCCTGCAAATATAGAGGTTACTGAGAAAAAATTTCAATAAATAAGATGAACATGGACTTTGAATAATTATCTTGTAAGCAAAGTAGAAAACCAGTGAGCCCAAAACCTTGTTATGACCTTCCCAACGAATCATGGCTCTCTTCTTTCTTAAATCATCATTATTAGTGATAAAGAGTCAGCAAACCAATAACCTTCGTCATGACCCCTGAAAATTATAACCTTCTCCGGAGGTTAATAATACCAGGAAGGTAATGACCTCCGTAGCTAGTATTGCTCGACTCTAGGTGGCGAAATAAGCTTCGATGATGAATTGCCACTAGCTTGATATATAAATGTTACGTTGCTTTTTCACTCGAAGGTGATAAGATTGTGGGCCTTGGGTGCCTGTATTATTGCCTTGCTTTTGCTTTTGCTTTTGAGGTCGTGGCTTCTTGCATGGCTTCAAATGAATGATCGAAGGTTGCAATAAAAAGCTTGTGGCCTGCCTCGAGCGAAGGTGACGAGCAGCTGGCCTGCCTCATGCGAAGGTGGCAATGTGAAGGTGCAGCAGCTTTGTTTGTACCTACTTTCTTTTACCGAAGGTTTTTGACTTTTTATGAGAGGAGCAAAATGACAAGCGATGATTCTTGTTATGCGCATGTTGAGATGAGCATCGGTCACTTATGAAAAAGATGGTCACCTCACGACCTCGCCTCCTTGGCGAACCACTTGGGCCGAAGCTGCTAGGCTCTGGTTGTTGTTGTCAGGTGACACATGCGGGAAGCTTTGGTTTGATGGTGATGGGCTGATGGCCAGGTAAATAATCTTATTCCGCAGTATCGATTGGTTGGAACATGGCAACACGAAGGTGCTGGTTGCTTATAAGTATTGTGATGCTCAGTGCTGTAAGCTTCGATCTCATTTTTTTGGTGGTGTCATGGAATTTTTCTTTTGTGCGAAAATCACGGTGAACTATTATTGCCCAACAGCTTCGATGCCGAGCATGCGTTGGTGCCGGACCCTTGGAGCGGCTCCTTGCTGCATGCGGCTTCGCCGCCCGGGCGAAGGTGGCGAGCGAGGCTGCCTCTTGTTGCTGTGTCGTCTGACAGCTAGCCTCGGTGTCGTCCGGAGGTGGATGCATGCACTCGGAGGTGATTACAATAGCTTCATGTTTTGGACCACTGCTTCTATGAACTTTTGTGCTTTGCATTTTTTTGCAAGAACAACGGAGGTGACAAGATTTAAGAATTTTGTACGGAGATGTGGAGCATAACCTTCCATTGGTGTTTAGACTGCACTAGGCTGCAGCTTCTCGTGCTGTGTGCTACTAGGCATCACTGAGGAAATGTGTGCTATTGAGGGGAGGTGAGGCAAAGAGGGCGTCGAAGGTGCCGGCGGCAGCTTCGATGGAGATATCGAAGGTTACGAGGTGATGGCATTGCTACCTGCAACCTGTCCTGACACCTTCGGTTGAGATTTGCAAAGAAAGTGGCCTGCTTAGAGCTCCGAGTTTCTGTTGACTTGACGTAGGTCAATCTTTTGGCAGCTTAGATCAAGCGAAGTCGTGCGGCGTGCGGTACAGCTTGCCTGGCAGCTTCCGTGCCATGCGAAGTTGTCTAGCGCTGCATCGGAGCCTAATGAAGATGGTGCATCTTGAACGGCAGCTCAGTGTGTGGAACGATGGACCGAGGGTGAAAGATAACGCCAGGTGCTTGAGTATATGCCTTGGGCGTGCGGAGGTTATGTTTGGAAGCCAGCTAAGCAGCTGGCCTGTGGGGGTGGTGGAGTTCACGGTTGAAGGTGCAGCTGCTAGCCTTGTCTTTGCTTCCAGGTGAGGTGACGGTTGAGCTTCGAACGGACTAGTTGGCTTTCATTGACTAAAACATTGGCAACAGTGCTACTAGCTGCAATGCGGAGGTGTGGTGGTAGCTTCTTTTTTGCTTGATGGATGAGCTTCTTGAGCATATTATTTTTATTGATGTTCCATGGCTGAGAAAAAGACCAAAGCAGCAGGCCGGTGGCTGCCACTGCCAGCTTCACTATCATGTAGTGGTAGACTACTTTTGGTCCACTGGAACAAGGCCTGTGCATGGCTGTTCCTCTGCATGTTGCCGTTGGGCGAAGGTGACGCGGAGATGACGTACGAGCTGACGATGTTGGCCGCAGCTTCGATCAAATCAATGTACGGCTTTGCTTCGCTTCAGTGCGAAGATGGCGGTGGACGGGTAATATCCTTCGTTGGCAGCTTCACTGCAGTCTTGTGCTACCTGTTTTTTTGTTTTGTTTTGTTTTTTGGAACCACCTTTGCTAAGTTATTGTCGTCATAAGAGAACCAAATCGAAGGTTAAGAAGGTTTGTGGACCTACGATAGGCTGCTTTTTGCATGCAAGTAGCCATGTTGTAGGTAAACATGTTGATATAAAACAGGTAAAGCACATGCACGTGAGCAAAAATTGGAAAGTGGGTGAAAGCAAAAGGTGTGCTGCATGCGTTAAGCTTCGTGCCTGTTACAATTACCTTCGAAGCACCTGTTCAAATCCCTTAGGGCAAAATGATTTAGCAATCATAAAAGAATGCGACTATATTGTAGGAAAACATAGTGGTATAAAACATATGTGCATGTACTTCGAAAATGTAGCTAAATGAGATAGCTTGGTCATAGCTTAGGAGGTACCTCAAGCAGATGAAATAGCCCTGTGATCTGATAGGAACAGTCAGAAAGCCCCTCAAGCGGGATGTTAGATAAATGTACCCTATTTGCGAAGTTGACGAGGCAGCCGATCGTCACTTTCGAGCGAGGCAATAATGCAATAATGCAGGCAGCCGAGGCAAAAGAACCTCGTCACCGTCGAGTGAGAACCTTCGGTCCGTTGGGAATGAGCACATGAACCAGGCTGTCCTAGCATCACCAAAGGAGCACGTCACCTCTGTATCACTCCCTAAGCAGCGATCAGATGGACGATCGAAGGTGATGACAGAAAGTCCGTGGCCTCCATTCTTACTTAGAAGCTTCGCATGAGAAATCAACCAGGTTAGCTAAAAATGACTAATGGAAATAACTAAAAGCTATTCCGTTTGCCTGGTCGAAGGTGACGCTGGGCCGAGAGCATCATTGTGAGGTGCTAGTGGACCTTCGTTGCTTTGGATGTGTGGCCGGCGCGTTGGCTCCTCGGAGCTTGCGGCTTTTTTCTTTGCGGGTATCACTGTAGGTTGTTTAGTCGAGGTGAGATCACGGTGGGTATCACTGTTGGGTTCGGACTAGCCGAAACCAAACAGAAAGTATAAGAAATGGTTCAAGCTCAACGAGATAACCTTAGGGAGATATAGTGGGATGCTATATTTAAGTGGCTCTCTATAGACATCCAAACATAGGGTAATTGGCAAAGCTTTTTAACTGTGTTTGATTGGTGGACGGCGGTCGCCACCACACAAGGTGCCCCTCTAAAAGCTCTCCGTTCGGTCCTGATTTTAGTCAGCTGGGAGATTTGGAAGGAACGAAATGCTAGAGTGTTCCAATCGAATTACTCAACGGTGGTCGCAGTTGTAAACAAAATTAAGGAGGAGTGTCGTGCCTGTGCATGGCGGGCGCTAAGCGCCTAGAGGCTTTGGTACCCCCGACAATGTAATCCGCCGTTGCTTGGGGTGCATGTACAGTTTTTTTTTCCCCTCTCTCTTTTTCCTGTACATTTGTTTTAGGCTTAGGCCTTGCTTCCCCTGTTTATATTAATAAACGGCAGATCCTGCCAGTTTACGTTAAAAAACAAATGCATAGGGAGGGAAGAATACAGATCAGAGAGGTACATAAAATCCAAATCAGATAACAGGCGCCACCATGCACCGCAAACCGATCGACCGGCACGTGGAATGAACAAGCAAGCAAACTATGCAACAAACCGCAAACGGGAAGCAAGGCCTCCCATATATAACGTCAAGACGCGATCGATTAGCACTTGAAGCCGTGGGGCACGTTCTTGCCGCAGTAGTTGAGGATGAGGCTGAGGTCGACGGGGAGGTTGAGCGGGATGCCGAGCACGTTGGCCTTGATGGCGGTGCAGAGGCACACGGCGGCCTCGAGGTCGACGAGCCCCTTGAGGATGGAGCAGCACGGCAGCGCCGGCGGCGCGCCCACCTTGGCCTTGATGAGGCCCAGCACGTCGGCGCACACGCCCAGCTTCAGCGCGTCACGGGGGCACTTGCCGAACGCCCCCGGCGTGGTCGGCGTGGGGGTGGACGGGGTCGGGCAGTAGGGCGAGCACGCGCTGGCCACGCCCAGCACCACCAGGTTCACGGCCAGGAACAGCGCGAACGTCTTGGACGCCATTGCTAGATAGCTCCTCGATCGATCACAAGACAACAAGCTAAGCTACCTCGCGATCGATCTACCTGAGGTGGTTAGAGCTCTTGATCAGCGAGTGATTAGCTAGCTTGTTTGTGATGCTTGATCACGCTGTTAGCGGAGGTACTTATAGCCGGGCCAGATCATTAGCGTCCATGTGAGCTTTGCCACGATCGATCGTGCATGTGAACGCGGTTAGGAAGGGTCCGATCTGGACTGGTTGGCCACCTCGTATAACTAGTGTTTTCCCAGATGGCGTAGCGAATATTTTTCTGTACGGCTCCGGTGAGCTGCGCAAATGGCCAAGATCGCTGCATGGGCTGGCGAACACTGGTGCTTTGTTTTCGTATGATGCTGGTGGTTATTTTAGCCTGGGATCTTGGCGTATCGGACGGTGCGTGGCGTGCGCGGGTGGTGCGGAAGGACATCAGAGGTCAAGCAAATGGTGACTAAGAATGGATGTGGTGGCGTGGCTGCGATCATCACAGGGATGTCGTTTGTTTTCGTATAGCCAGATTTTATAAGAGAAACGTTAGACTGGCATCCTATGATGATGACAGCCCACAACCCATCAGGTTACATGGATAGCCTACCGGCCTAGGATGCTGCTTCGTCAGCGTTCCATTAATAAATGGGCCAGGATCATCTGCAACCTCCGACGATGAACCTAGCTCGATCTACAATAGGCCCACAAGCGCGGGTGTGTGTTCTTCCATCATTTATCTTTCTGTCTTTTCTGTATTCCTACCTGTTTTTTTACCCTTGATTCTGTTTTTCCCCCTTTCACAACCATTCCACTTAAAGAATCCATGATTTATATTTTTGCAAACTTAATTTATCAGTTGTAAAAAAGCTATTCAATTTATCCAACGTTTCTCATATTGCTTGGCAATTTGTAAGGCATGATCAGAAAGATTTTAAAAAACAAAGAAGTACGTACAATCTCAACACATATACGAAGAGCACCACACCATCTATCGGTGCATCTATGCACACAAACTGGTATGCGCGTATACGTGTAGGAACTAGGAAGGAAGTACTCCGGCATAAGCAAACCATGCATCAAACTAGAACGACGATGATGGCCCACAGTACGTGGGCTTATCATCAGAGGACAACGAATGGACCGACGAAAGAAGGAACGAAATGCGCTGGATTGGGAGGCCCAGGGAAGCCCAACTTTGATGGGTGAACAAAAACAGGTAGCGCCGTCGATCTATCAGCTCCTTCTTTTTTTTTTCCTATAAAAAGCCTGCTTGTCTCACGTCTCTCTTCAGGTTCTACTTAAAGACACTCACATACTCATATATATACTCACGCTTCTATAAATACAAGCACATAACTTTATCCTTGTAATCACTCGTGAGAGATTGGTTTGACGAATCTTAAGATTGGACGGACTAATCCTACTATTAAAAGAACAGTGCTTTTAATTTTGAAATCTACAAAAATATAAGTACTCGTGTCAAATCGATAACTCGAACCCCAATGAACATATTCCAATATAAAGTAGTTGACCAACTAAGCTACACTTAATTGTAGGTAACATTAACAATTCGCTATCTCGTTTTCTTTTTCCTTCGTCTGTAAAATTCACTACTCGAGCATTGAAGTAGAACACTCTGACTAGCTGATGTTTGCTCCTTTGCCGAATTGGTTGTCATGGAACAGGAAGGGAACGTGACAACATCTATATACTGATCTCAACGCACTTCGTGATCAAAGTCAAGCAAACATTCAAGCTGTTCCTGTAGTAAGAAATGTTTCCGGAACTTTGAACACAGCCTCTACCATTACGAGCACACACGTATATTTCAAAACTGAAGGTCTGTTATAATACGGACACTTCAAACCCCCCAAAGAACCTATCTGTATTGTGGACTAACTAATACAAATTCTGTACTAAAAGGAGCAAAGTGCAAAGGTGCCAAAAAGATAGAACCGTGCAGCAAAATCATGTGCTGCCGCGTGTCGTTAAGCTCTGCTTCCCAACATCAGGTATCCAAGAAGGAAAGATAACGAGAAGATCAGCAGCACAAACGTGGCCGAGAAGCCCCCGGGAGACGGCTTTGTTTTCCGGAGGAGTTCCTGAAAAACGAAGCAACTTTGACCGGTTAGTGATCGCATACCAATGCTGCAACAGCAAACAGACTTGGAAAGGAACTTCTGGTCATAGAAAGGCATGTTGCGAAACAGCCCAGAAAACAAGAGGCCATCAAATCGTGTTCTCATCTTGTGTTACTTTCTGTAGAAGTATCATATCACTCCCCAAACCTCAAGGCATCTTGCTGGCTGCTGCACTTAGGGATTTGTTTATTGTAGCATAATTTAACCAGCTTCGCACTATCACTATGTGTGTCTCATCTATATACTCAAAGAATTATGTTCTCTTAAAGGATTAATAAAACTGTAAGGAGCTCAAACAATAATACCTAAACTAAATAACATGATAGGATCCCTTCCAAAAAAAAATAACATGATAAGAGCTCATTAAACTAGCACGTAACAAATAAAAGGGTAACTTAGTTGTGCAGAAGTAATAATGTAAATATGAAACAAATAAAGTAACTAGTCTCCTCGAATTACAATTCAAAAAAAACAGAGAGAGAAACTCATCATCAGAAGAAAAGGCATACCAGCTCTTTCTGAATCTTCTTGTTTTCCTCTGCATATCTACTTTCCTGGTCTCCTGACTTGGATACCAAAGAGACGTCCTACAGAGCCACAAAACATCAATGATGTCAGGCAAAAATTTAGGATAGTACAAATATTCTGAAATTGTAATCGCAACATCTTGAACTCATGGTGATGATAATCACAGTGGAAGTAATGTGAGTGTACGGTGAATAGGAATCAAGTTTCTCAATTTTCAAATGTCATTCTGACACACTACAACGGTACAGACTACAGAGTCGTAAATCTTGAAAGCATACGGTTGTGCTAAACTAGAGCTTCCTTAGTTATCACAGGAGCAGGAAGTTTGCTCATGATAGGAACATTTCCCGCACAGATATTATGATATAACCTTGTTGATGAAAACGAAACTATTCGGTCAAGCAGTAGCATCACAGACAGAAAGAATTAATGAGGATAGAGCGTAGTATTTCCATGAGAGTACTAAAGTTAGATAAAATGTTTTATGATGATGCTACAGAACAAACCGATCAGCACGAGATTAAGTGTTTATAGACATAGGATATGCATGTATTATCAATCTGAGATAAGATGAAAAGGCAGTCCTATTTAGGTGGAATTAAGATGAAAATGCAGTGCTATTTAGGTGGAAATAGAGTCACCTCGTTATGTGAAGTTTGGGATCTAGATGCATGTCCATGCCCTGATGTCTGAAAAGCAATGGAAACACCAATCACCATTAGTAACTCGCTAGGAACGAACATGGTATCATATGATTAAAGCAGCAAGCAGTAAGGTCACTACTTACAGAATTGGACGTCGATGGTGGTTCCACTTCATGGTCCACGTCTGAATCAAGGGAATCCTCTCCCTCTGCTTCCTCCGGCACAGGCGATGGAGGATTGGCAGGGACGTAGATCACCCTCAACTTAAACTCCTCGACCAACTTACCTGGTGCTTTACTGAACTACAGGATGCACAGTGAATGTTACACGATACTCTTGACTGTAAAAACAAACATCGCACAGTGCCATTCGGCTCCGTAAAATGCGAGTTCTGCAAGAATTTACCATGTCAGGGACAATGTCCTTCGGCGCCATCCCCTCCTCCACAACGATACTCTGAACGAGGAACTTGTCCTTGCAGTGGTAGTCCGGGGGAATCTCCTTGGGCGCTTGCATCACAACTACACAAATCTCACCGTAGCAGATGAGAACGATCGATCAAACAAACCAGAAAGAAATACAACGCATACGAGCGAAGCGGACGCACTTGAGATGCCGAACGATCCCCTGGGCGGCACGACACCGGAGGCAGGCCGCACGGCGTACTTCCTAGGGTTCGTCGTCTTCACCTGCAGACTCGACGGGACGAAGGAAAAATATCAATCTCTGTGAGGCTGACCCGATGCACAGGATTTGCATCTTCCACCGAAACAAACTCGCCCAATTTTGTCACCTTGAAAGCCACGCACTGATCGGTCTTGTTCACGAGCTCCAGACATGCTGAGTTCTGCTTCTTGAGCTCGACTGCCCATGGCACCGGAACAGCAGCAACGATCCGATCAGTCTGGTAATCCGAAAGAACGCAGCAGGAAACACCGAGAACTAACAGGATAAGTAAGCGCTTACATGGCATCTTCAGGTCGGAAGGGCAGACTCGAAGCAGCGTGTTACTCATGGCGGCGATCGAGGAACAACGATCAGAAGGGGAAATTCAACGCCCTCCTCTTCTCCTCTCCTCTCCTCTCGCGAACCGAGAATCTGGAAGATCCAAGAACCTGAAAACTGAAATATCCAAGACGGGGGCCCCCGGGCGCGTGTTTCCTGCCCCCGGAAGCAAAGTATCGGGGCACGAGAGACAAAGCCAGGCTATTGACGAGCACGGTTGGCAGGGCTTGGATCCTTTTGACAGGGGAAGAACCGAATCGTCGAATCGTAGGACGGGAGCAGACGGGGCTCGGGCTCCGGGGGGGAGGTGGAGTTTGGGTTGGCATAAACTAAGCAAGGTTTAGCAGGCCGAGTGATGATTGGCAGCGGCGGTGGCGTCGTGCTAGTCCGGGTCTCCCCCGATGGCAATCTGTTCGCGCGTTGGCTGGCAGGGTGGTTGGGTTCGGGCAACGGCCGCTGGAACTGCGAGGCAACGCCGCCTGCCAGTTGGGCTCGGCTGGTGACTGCGTTGCGCCGCCCACCCACGCTAGCGGGGAAAGGGTCGGCGGCGGACGTGTGCCTTACCTTTACCGTTCTCTGGGTGCGGCCGTCGACGAAAACGGGTTTTGATCAGCAAACCTTTTGCCGTAAACTGCAGAAAGGTCAGCACCTTGCTGCGGGACGGTGACCTCTCGTCTTTTGCGAACCTGACGGCGTATGGCCTCTGGAGTCTCTGCCCCCGCCGTAGCCTGTCGCTTTGGCAGTCGCCACCTGTCCACCTCATTTGAGAACTGGTCGTTACTCGACTTGAAAGGATCCAAATTTGTGCTGACTGTGCCCGCAGATTATCCTCTGCTCGTGAGCTGCCGGGTGAGCAGTCGTGAGGATAATGATTCAGGCGTCAGAAACGAGCTCCTTCAGTTTTCGCCGTTCCATCTCCAACTACATCCCACGATCTAACACTAGCAGGACTGAAGATATTAGCAGATTGACTGTTGCCGCATTATTGGAGGTCTTGCCGCCAATTATTCTGAATTTCCATGAGTCCTGTTCTCATCCAGCTCTCTCGCCAGCGATGCAGTTAAATTCCAGTGCCCTACTCTGATACCCCATTTGAAATGAAACTCCTTGATCTAGACAGGCCGATTTGGTTGGCGTCTTCAAAAGGCAGCAAGCGCCTGGTATCAGACGCTGAAAATTATCCCAGTTTCGTGCTGATTACACGGTGACCTACTGTAACGTCAACAGCTCCAGGGCTGTCTGCACCTGGGAGCACTGGCAGTAATCAGTTTTCTTGGTGTATCTAAATGCAAACTATGCATAGCATCTAAGACATGGCACCTAACCAGTACACACCTAGCAAGTATCCAATGCAGAGCATGTTCATGAAAGACTAGAACAGCCTAGCCATTGTAGCCACAGCTCCTGGAAATGGAAGTAGAAACAAATTTATCACGGTAATTGCTCACAATAAGATTAATCACTGCTGGCTGTTGGTGTTAGTCCATGAGTAAAGAATATGCATATACTCTCCTACTGGAGTAGGTAACTACCGTCATGCTGTGATTTGCATCAACCCAAGCCCAAAACATTGTTCCTACTGGAAAATGTAGTAGTTAGTTCATTCCTCTTACTCGTGCTAAACCTCTCAAGAAACAGCCATGCCTGCTCAGCAAACTTAGAATTGCTTACCAAAATTGCAACTTCGCAGCAACAACAATGCCATCACAGTGTAATAATCGTACTAAAGGGCAAGGATTAGTAGCAGTTTAGCACACCAGAAATGTGTTCTGGGCGCACATGAATCTCAAGAGCAAGTTGCTGAGCCAGGCCTCGAACACGCCGAGGAAAGCCCCCGCGACGACGTCGAGGACGTAGTGCCGGCCAAGGAGCACCCTGGATGCCGACGTCGCGGCGGCCCAGAGGAAGAGCGCCTCGCGGGGCTGGAAGCCGCCGCCGGCGAGGAAGGCCGCGACAAGGAAGGCGCGGGAGGAGTGTCCGCTGGGGAAGGACCAGTGGTCGGCGGCGACGGCGACGTACATGTCCTTGGCGTTGTACGCCGGGCGCGGGCGGCGGACGACGACCTTGACGAGGCCGACGAGGGCGAGGTCGATCACAAGGCCCACGACGAGGCCGGCCAGGAGCGGGGAGACCGCCCCGGACGCGTTGGCGGGGGAGGCCGAGAGGAGGAGCAGGGAGATGGGGACGGGGAGCCAGATGCGGCCGTCGCCGGCTACCTCGAGCGCCTTGAGGAGGAGGCGCGGCACCGGGTGGAAGAGCGCGTGGAGGCGGAGGGACACGGCCGCGTCCAGCCCCGCGAGGCCGCCCAGGAGGGCGGGCTTCGCCGGCGCCGACGGCGAGGTGGTCGCGGGGGCCATGCGCGCCGGCAGGGGTGATTTGGGAAAGTGTGTGGGGAATCGGGATTGGCCGGCCAAGGGGCGTGTCACACCGGTCCGAATCTGATCTGGTTGCGGCGCGTTTGGTCGATGGGCCTTCTGCTCACTCAGATATTGGACCTTTCTCAGTCATATTTGGGCCCAAAATGTTGGCGGTGTTCTAAAATTTCAATCGGGCAAACATTTCAAATTTGACTATAGATATAACAAAATTGAATATATTGACTGAGATCGATATGAGTTGAATATTAACCAAAAAGTACTTCGATAAAGTATTTTTAAAAAGTTACCGGAGCAAGTTTCCCCTTGTAGCCCAGCATCCTTAACAATTTTATATCTGTGATCGGAGGAGGTAAACCCTATTCTTTCCATGTTTGCAAGAATGTACTACTACTTGTTCGGCTCGTCTCAAAATCGTGTGGCCCGTAGCCTGCATGAGTTCAGAGGAGCAGCGGCCAAGTTGACCAGCGTTTCCTGTCATTTTACGTATACAATATAAAGATCCGGGGCAAAATGGCGGTACAAGATAGCAGAGGATACTGTACTGCTGCATCGCAAGAAACGGCCAACCCTCCTGCAGCGTGCAGAACTGCAAATTGCAGCGCCAGGAGCCCAGGACGAGGCCGCCACGGTCCGGACACGGGGTATCGGCCGCCGGATCCAGAGGTCCAGCAAGTTTTGGCGCGCATGGGCAGGCCGCAGGCCGCCTCTTGTCTGAGAGTGACACCGGCCTCGCGGATGGGCCTTTTGGCACGGTGGCGCACGCGCACGGCGGCAGGCGTGAGCAAGCAAAGGCCGGGCCCTCGGAAGTCCCACCGCTCCCTTTCAAATCCCGCTCGAGCTCGGTCTGGGCTGAGAGTTCCAAATTCCAATGACAAGCTTGGGCTTTCCGTTCCGCTGCTGCTGATCGCCTGTTGATTGTGTCGATTGACTTGGATTTCAAATTCAAACTCGCACGTACTACTGCAGCTGCAGTACTATCCGAAGCATTTAACTTGGGTTTGCTGAATGCTGTCCCATTGTCCCCCCTGCATTATATTCATTTAGTTTCAGCTCCCCAGGCTAATAACCGAACCAATTCAAACTGTGGTGTAGTGTAGTGTAGCGTCAGCGTCACTACTATTTTAACGTCCCTGCCGGCCTCGTGGATCAAATCGACACGACAGAAAGCGCACGCATGATCCTGCGGCACACAGACTCGCGCCAACGCGTCGAAAGGCGCAGCGGCAGCAGTGAGATTATCCTCTGCGCGCGCGGACGGGAAAAGGCCACTTTTGGCACCATACCTTCGGGCCTTTAGTTCAAATCCAAATCTAAGCCAGGGCAGGTACCTACCGTGTCGCGCGTACTTTCTTCAGTGAATGAGGGTGTTCCTTTGTTGACGAGCAGGCCAATTGTTCCATCCTCCCGCATCTTCAGAGGAGCATGGAGCACCAAGCGTCCATGCGCTCCCTTTCCCGTGTTCAATGTTAGGCTTAATTATTGGCAGGTAATTTGCACTGGATAGCTGGGTACGTATTGCCTATTGGCTAAGTGTACGATTTGTGCAAGAAACAAGAGTTGTTGACGGCCCTAATTAAGCAGCTAGCGGTGGTCATGCACGCCACTAGGCCAGCATTTAGAAATTAGAAACAAAAAATTCCAGCCTAACCTGCCGACCTTGTGTGCCTAACCACACTAGTGCTCCGCGGGAAGCAGCAGCCGAGCCCGGAGCCCCTGCCTCTCCTAGCCGCCGAAAACGAAACGAAACAGAACAAGCGTCGCGTCGTCCCGGGCACGCACCGCGCGTGAGAGCTGGTAGTAGAGCGGACGAGAGAAACGACGCGCGACATGATATCGATCGCCTCCCCGCAGCTATCTATCGCGGGTCGCTCGCCGGCCTTGGCTGGACCCGGGCGAGCGCGCGCGGCGCCGTCGCGGGCGAGGAAGGGGCCAAACCGCTGTGCTTGCACCTGACGGCCTGACCTGAGAGCCCGCGCGCGCCGTCGTGTGCGTGGCCGATCGCCGGTGACGTGCACTACAGTTGCGGGATTGGACGCTCGCGCTTGGCACGCCGCTTCCGTGGTGGCCGCCTTCTTGGCTCTCGCTTCTCAGCGGGGTACATGCGTGCAGGGCGTGAGGCGATCGCTCTTTCGAGGGTGCCATGGAATGGAATCTTACGATTACGAGACGGGGGAGGGACTTCAAATTTTACGAGAGTAGCAGCTGCTAGTATAGGCCGATCACGCATCATTCCGTGCCATGGCCAATAATGCTACTATGCTGTTTCATAAAAAAAAAATGCTACTATGCTAGTTTGGTTTTGATATGTGAGGCTATAGCGTCAATGCCGTGACATGTGGCTTTGTGGGGTAGCTGGAAGCCGAAACATGCAAAGGCATGTGAGCTAGGGTGGTGATAAAGGTAAGCTAACGCCGGCCATGAAGTGCGTGATTGTGCGAGTGATTTTGGGCGTAACTTCAATTGGCGTCTCATATATTGGAAGACAGAAACGTACGTGCCGTTTCCATTTGCAAACCCCAAGGACGGTACAGATTGAATACGAGCTTAACTTTCCACTGCTCTGTTTCCGCCTTCACATAGGACGCCCAGCTCTTGTTGCCAAGCATGCTTTGCATGCAACATTACTGAAGAGATCCCCCTCTGATCTGCCAGTCGTTTTTAAACGTTCAACAGTCGATACTGCAGTCGGAGAAGCCTGCGAACCCACCACGGTCCCTATACAGTGGTATGTACTATGAAAAGACACCGTATATCCTATGATGCATTCTACTGGATGTAAATAGTAATTTTCCTCTGATCAAGTGCGCTGTCTGAGCAGCGCTAACACTGGTAGCTGCGCTACCTGCCCAGGATAAGCAGCAGACCACACCCCTATATTAGCTGATCACCCAAGGCAGCGTACAGGATTTGGCTGCACAGGCTGCCGAGCATGACTATTAAGGCAGTGCTAGCGTAGTGACCGCTCCGCTTAACCATATATACCAACGTGTCCTAGCCTTCTACGGAGTACTAGCTAGTTGCTACATAGCCCAGCGCCGCCCAGCCGTCGGCCACAGCGACCGCTGCGTCTCCGGCCGCGCGCACCATGCCGGAGAAGCCTCCGCCGCCCCGCCGCCGCCCGACGGCGGCGGCGGGGAGCTGGGTCCGGTCCCTCCACTGCAAGTCCATGGCGGCCGACGACGTGGCTGCCAGGGTCGCGGCGCCGGGGCCCAAGAGGCTTCACCCGCTACTCCCGCGCGCCGGGTGCGGGAGCTACGGGGACGCGCTCAGTCACGTCGCCTCGTCGAAGCACGCCGGTGCGGCGATGCCGCAGCAGGGGTCGAAGCCGAGTCCCGAGCCGGGCAAGAAGACCAAGACGAAGCCGGCCTCTGTCGTGCCGCCGTCGCCGCCCCCGGGTCCTCTCGGCCCGGTCCCGGCGCTCACCGAGCTCCCCGCGGGGCACTCGTCGCGGCAGGTGGTGGAGATCATCTTCCTCTCCTCGTGGTCGTCACCGCTTCCGGTTCCGGTTCCGCAGCCGCCGCCGAATCAGCCAGGAGCGCCCACCGCCACCAGCAGCAGCGGCGCGTTCCCGGGTGTGGTGGAGATGCTGTTCCGCGTGCACAACCCGGCGCGCGCCGTGGCGCGCTTCGAGGACTACCGCGCCGCGGTGCGCGCCCGGGCCGGCGGGGCCGCGCGCAGCGCCGCCGACGGGAACGAGATGATGCGCTTCTCCCCTGCGCCGCCGTACGGCTCGTCGCCCTCCGCCTCCACAACGAGCGGCGGCGAGGACGCCCCGCGCATCCGGACCTTCGACGGCAGCGGCGGCGCGCACGCCAGCGGGCGCGGGCCCGCGGCCGGGCGGCGGGCCATGTTCCTGTGCAGGGTCATCGCGGGCCGCGTGGCGGAGGCCGGGGCGGGTCCCGAGCCGAAGGAGCACCACGACTCCGTCCGGGTCGGCGGCAAGGGCGGCGAGCTGGTGGTGTTCGACCGCCGCGCCGTGCTCCCGTGCTTCCTCATCATCTACAGGCTGTAAAAAAGACAAAAACCATCAATGCCCACTAACCCTTCTGCTAATCCCCCCCCCCCCCCCCCTCCCCCCCCCCGTCACTTGTGGGTTAATCGATCAATCAACTGCATAGGTCCGGTAATCTCAGGTCTTTCCTTCCGTGCAATCACCGCCCTCGATCGATCGTTAACCTCCGCCATTACTCATCTCGCCGGCCACCGCCGGAGTGCCCGACTGCCCGTGTCCTCTCCCGCAGCGGCGCAATTGCAAACACTGTGCTGCCGCCTGCAGAGTGTAAGGCGCGCACAGTGACCGCGCATGTTCTGATGGCGTCCCTGTGCGGGCGCGTGCCATGAGCTGCGGCCGGCGAGGGGCACTGTGGCTGCCTGCGCGAGCGTGGTGGCGCCGCTGGTAGTTTATTCCCTGGGGCTGTCGCGTTCGATGCGGGCGGGGGAGGCTTTTGAGGCCTCTCTGCCTCTCTCCCCCGCCGGAGCGAGCGAAAGACAAGGAATAGATGGAGGATAGCTGCCTGCTAAACCTGCACACCTGGACGCGAGATTTTGACGATCTGTAGGCAGCGCCTCCGGAGCCGGGTAGTCTCAGAATATCGCCATGTGGGTGTGCTGCCGCCGCTGCTGCGGATCTTGCCCTCGCAGCGCTGTACCTGTACGCGTATTCGTACTGCCTGCCCATGGAAGTGTATTGAAATATAGATACGACCTGTCAGGCGGCCTCGCGTATTGTCAGGTAGCTGTCTTTCCCTTTCAGAAACAGATGAGATCGTCTTTGCCGGGTTCAAAACGATTTTTTCCCTCTCTCCCACGGTTGCAGTGCAGAGCAGAGCCGATCGATCGAATTGAATAATGAGCAGTGTACGCTCCGCATGCTTGTTGCCCAAACTTTAATTCGCCGCCTTTCCTTCAAAGGTAGACGTACCAGCTACTACTACACGAGCAGGAGTACTCCATGTCTCCATTAGCTTCTCGTTTTTAAATGGAACAAAAGATACAGATATATTATTAGTTGCTTTGTAGACTTGTTGTTGCTTCATACTGAATACGTTCTGCAACGGAGCATCATCACCGGCGTAGCTTTCTTTGTGGGCTGGCGATGATGAGCCAGCGCTTTTTGCGTCCCCAAAAATGTTCTCTAGGTTGACTGGAGTACAAGGCTCGTGCAAAGCCACAACAGGGATGAGTTTAGGTAGCAGATCGCAGCCATCTTTATTTCTGTCCCCAAACTAATTAGTTCTAGCTGCTCATGAGCTGCAAGCGTTCAAGTTCAGTTTGCTCCATGTTTGCAGAGCGGGGAGCACGCATGATTAACTTCCCTAGAAACTGAACAATTCCCGCAAAATAACATCATTTTTACAGGCAAAGAAATCAAGCATTTCTTACATATTCAAAAGCTGTTTGATAAAATATGGAACTTCTTAGGAACGTAGGATATCACCAAGCATCCAGAACGTACGCACACTTTTCAGGCCAGTCCAAAGTTTGAATCCCTTCTTTCGAATCTCTGGCCAGTAGTCCTCAAACATTCTCTTTCAGATAGCTTGCTCTCTCTTAATTTCTAGTCCAACTGAATCTGCCCAAGCAAAGGGAATCCACGTATAAAGCGCGGCTGCACAAAAGCACTCGGAAAGCCCAAACTTCTGAAGGCCTCAAAAGGCAGGCAACCCGAATGAGTAGCAAACTCAAGGTGCCATGACTCGAGTTTGAACCAGTTCATCTCGTTCCCTGTTTTGACAGTGCTGGTCTGCTGGGAGCCGGCGCTTCCTTCCATGAGCTGGGGACCGTGGAATGTAGGAGCCATTTCAACTGTCTGTTCTTGTTTACACGTATACTTACTGTATGCTAATGTGTATAGGTTATGTGCCTGTACACGCAGTGGCGGATCCACCGGACCAAAGGGGGGCCGAGGGGGCTCCAGCGCCCCTACCTCCACGAAGTTCATGGATCCCTCTAAGCCCACTACAATTTCCAGCTATGGTTGTAAAGGAGGAGGAAGAAAGGGAGGGAAAAAAAAAGAGAAAGTGAAGGAGGAGGAAGAAAAAAAAAAGGAAGATGAGCTCCAAATATTCCGCTTCTGGATCCGCCCGTGTACATGCATCAGTAGCAGTAGGTGCACGTAGGATGGCAGTGGGCCATGCTACTTCCTATGGTCCCATTCACCACAACCCCACAAGTGCTCTCGCAAATTGGTGCCGGTATGTGCATCTGCGATATTTTACTTGCAACAGATGGTCACGGTACCTTCTTGCTTGCATATATTAATCAGAGAAGACACAGAATCATAGGCAGATTAGACTGACAAGCATGGCAACATAATTCCAATGGAAGAAGCTGCGACTTGTTTAATCCTCAAGGACAAGGCATCAATAGTTGCGCACATGAATCATGAATGGCCTTCGAGTCCAACCAAATACAGCAACTGCCGGCACTGTTCTTCACCTGGCCGGCCGGCCTCTCCTAGCAACTAGCATCGCATTTCTGACCTAGAAAAACTACGCACATGAGCAGCCATTGAGTTCATCGGCTCGTCGTAACTCTCCTTGGGCATGTTTGTTCGCTCGGATTAAATTTTACTTCCGTCATATCGAATATTTGATATCAATTAGAAATATTAAATATAGTCTAATTATAAAACCAATGACGTAAATGAAGACTAATTCACGAGATGTATCCATTAAGTCTAATTAGTCCATAATTTGACCATGTTGTGCTACAATAAATATGTGCTAATGATAAATTAATTCGGTTTAATAAATTCGTCTCGTGAATTAGCACCGGCTTATGCAATTAGTTTTATAGTTACTTCATATTTAATCTCTTTATTTATCATCCAAATATCCGATGTGACCCAGACTAAATATGAATCCCTCGTCCAAACTTGTTTACCGTGCTGCATGGCGTTGATTACTCGTAGGGAGGGCCACTGACACGCAAATAATTTCGGGAATTGAATAGTCTCTCCCTGTCAAGCGAGCTCCCAGCAAACCTGCAGCGACCTCATTTATTGGCGGCTATAATTGTGATCTACTCGCTTGTCCACTGACAGGTGAAATGTTAAGGCCGGAACCGGTTGATGAGCAAACTGTAAACAAGTGCTAAGCCTGACTTCTGAGCTCTTTGCAAGCAGTGAACTGATGATTTCATTTCAGAGCTGTTCAGTTTGCCATCCAAATTGACGCAACAAAAGCGCTGTGAACCTGCGACAGGCCATGAGCTCTTGCTTGGCATCAGAGGAACAGAAAGAGATCAAGGCTTTTAAAGCGGGGCAAGACTGAAGAGCACTGCTTTGAGACCAGATCAAGCATGATTGCATGAGTTGGACGGCCAGACACTGCTCTCACTCCCAGTTTATGAAGGAATGTCTCAAAGCAGATAGCTAGCTCGTCCCCGGCCTCGGCCTAGATGAACCAAGGGTTTGGAGCACCATGATGGTGACCTGTTTCGGAGTACAGCCCAAACAGCGGTGCAGATCGTGTTCTGAGTTTTTATGGCTCAGCAACTGCATTGTACTCCCGGATTAATGGGATAGCTGTTTTTTTTGGAACAAATAGCACAGCTGCTTTGATGCTTTATTCTTTCACTCGCTCTAAAAAACATAGAGGACTACTCCCTCTGTTCCAAAATATATCTATGTTTAGAATTCTTTTTTCAAATCAAACCTATTAAACTTTGACTATAGACAATACAAAACTCATAAGTATTGATAATATAACAATAATATTAGTTGATTCATACTGAAACCAACTATCATAATATGTAATATTTTATATTTAAAATTAATTATTTTTGGGAATATTATCAATTTATCTTTGACTTTGACCAAGTCTAAAAGTTGCTATATTTTAGGGCAGAGGTAGTAGTATAAATCAGTTTCGCCATTAGTAACATTCGGTACAACAGGTTACAGTTCAATGAGCATGGGTGTGGTTTCATGTAGCATAATCAAGAGAGAATTCAGACAAAAAATTATCATCATAAGTTCCGGTCAGAGGTAAAGCTAAGCACATAAAGTTCAGATACGAAGCTCTTGAAAATAACTTGTTGTCAAAAAATCGGACGGTGAATCTTATGGAGCATAACACGTTAAGGTCTGGGAGCTCAGTTTATATCCAGTGCAGGTCCTGCAAGTTAGGTTCGGGGTGTGCTAATCAATTTGACCTGTAATTGATAAGGGAAAAGAAATTTAATCAGTAAAACAACAGGAAACACATCGGCTGATATTCCGAATAGTTTCAAGAAACGCATCGGCTGAAGTGCCTGATACATATATTCATACGTCGGCTATGAAGCTGATTCCATGATGAGGTAGGATTAAGAATAAAAACCTTATAGCTAAATCCACACGTTTAATTAAACTAAACTTATCGTCACCATTAGTCGGATCGGACTCAATCGAGACAGCACTAACAGCAGGGCGACAAATCGAACGTAATTAACCAATGCATAGAATTTATACTTATCATTAAGTCTAGAATCGGCCAAGAGAAGCCGATTAACACTATCAAACTATCATGATCGTGTACCTATTGTTGGCAAACAAATCCAACCAGTGGGACTTGACCTAACTGATAACTTGATAGTTTTAGCGAAAATTAATGAATAAATCGGCTATGAAATTGCTGCGTGAAAAGATTAGTTGAAGCTGATAGGTCTATGATTGTCACTAGATAAATTGTGAAATCTATTATGAACTAGCAAGAGATCAAACGATGCAGCTTTACAAGGACTTGATAATAATTGATAACCTGGTAGATTAAACTAGACGAAATTACATCAATACGTCGGTAATTAAAGCCTAGATAATCTGATAAAAACTAACTTACCAACAAGCCGGAGATCGAAACGATGCAACCCTACTTGTTGAAGAATTCGCCGAGAGAATTACTCTACTCCTACTCTTAGAATTTTTGGTGAAGTACCGAGAAAAGTTATATTGATTGAGAATTATCCTAACAAACCCTAAGGTCTACTATCTATAGCCCGAAGCTAAAACTCCTAACTTCCCACGACGTAACAAACTTGTCCCCAAAAAAAAACTAAATCTACTATATTTACAAAGACTTTCCAAAAAGGTATCGCACTCTCATAAAATCTTCAGCTGACGTCGTCTTCTAATCCGATCCGAACTGCTCCCAGTTGTGTCTTGACCGAATCCGTGTCGCTTTTGATCACCGCCACATCCCTTGACAGTTTTGACTCAGACAGCTCCTCCTGGGGTCCCATCGGCTTCTCTCCTTTCCATAAATATTTCTGCAAAATTTTGGCGTCAACACAATGCATACTTGAAAAGATTTTAGAAAAAATTGGAAATGACAAGAGAAAGAAGTTGCTATGCTTAGTAGCAAAATAAGAATTCTCTAGAATGAGATATTTTGTATGGTTGGATAAGGATAAGGAAAATTTTAGAGTTAGATATTTAAGTAAAGAAGGGTTAGATATTCATTGACATTTGAAGTTTGGCTGCACCCATATGAAGTTCATTAGTTCTATCAAGTCAAAATAAGTGGGATAATATCTGCAGACGTGGTTCCCAATCGGGATCCCTATTGTGTGCGGAAACGGAGGGCGTATCTATTCATCACAATGTGATTGGCAACGGTGCTGTCGCACAAGGTAGCGGCCCAACACCCCACAGTCTGGCCATGCTTTGAAGCCTCCTTAGCTTTCTTCCTTGCTGACTTTTCAGTCTCGCTTGAGGGACTTGCAGTTGTGATCCACTCCCAACCTTAAAATTCCCTACAAATCTTGCAGATACCCACCTTAGTTCCATAGTCTTCTGACATCTACATGCAATGTGAACAAAGGACAAATTAGTAACAGTTCGGATATGCAGCAACTGAACTCAGAAAAAAAAACAACACTCACCATGGTAAAAAATATAAATTTTTTTGGAACAAATAAAAATGTTTCATGAAAGAAATTGTTTAGAATAAAAATATAATTTTCCATCACAAAATAAAAATATATTATGAGAACAAAACAAACTTTCCATAAACAAGATAAAATATTTTGGGAAAAGAAATTGTTCCGAACAAATAAAAATATTTGAAAAATATTATTCAAACAAGTGTGATCTAGTTTTGAAGATTTCATCACAAGAAACTCAATGTTTTGACCGAAATTTGAATTTCATAATCACTTTAGAAATTATGGGATTTTTCCTTTTCTTTCTTGCACAAAATCCACATGATGTCGTGCCTTCTTTTATGGACGACATATGGCAGTGGGCTGGCGGCCAATGAGAAAGGAGAAAGAAAGAAACGACCATTGAATAAAAAAAGCTCGTGGTTTGTATATGTGGGCTTCGAAGGTAGAGATGCTCTCCTGCGACACCTTGTACTGTGCTAGCGCGTGACAAATAGGAATACCGGAAAATAACCGACTCCCCACGCAGCCCATTCGATCCCGTACTGCTTTGTTGCATGCCTGCTCGGCCTGGATGGACCAAAGGTTTGGAGCACCATGATGGGACCTGTTTCGGAGTACGTCCCACACAATAGTGCAGATGTTATCCTGAATTTTTATGGCTCAACAACTGCATTGTACTCCATAGTTAATGGCACAGTTGCTCTGATGCTTGCTTCTTTAATTTTCCTGGCTCTGGAAAACAAAAACAGAGTACTAGTATAATATTCCTTTGTCTAAAAAAATAATTTAGTCAATGTGACATGGTATAGCAGGTTATAGCCTAGTGAACATCGGTGTGGGTTCGTGCAGCATAATCAAGTTAATTCAGATGAAAATTCAACACCAGAACTTTCAGTCAGAGGTAATGCTAAGCACAAAACGTTCGGATATGGGGTTTTCTATTTTATAATAATAATGGATACGGAAGTCAGTAACATTCGGACCATGTGTCTGTATCTGTTACGAGAGAATGACATGAGGCACAGACTGTTCTTGATTTACATTTTTAAGGGCTTCTTGTTTCTTTTATTCTCTCTCGTTTGAAAGAGAAAGAAAAAAGAAAATAAATAAGCAAGACAGGTAGTCCACTTCTATCATGAGGCATCGGGTCGGGTCTTGGAAAATTGAAATGAATCGCCGTCCGTTCTGCGCCTGAAACTCAGCGGCGGAACTAGCGGCGCCTGCCCCAGCAGGCCGTGCGCATTTTTCATGTTTTGTGGATAACAGTTGTGGGTCCACAACCAATCAAGGTGGTGAAAATGGATAATTAAACATCTCGTGCATGCACAGATAAAAGATGTGACAAAAGACGCTGCACATACTGGATGAGGAGCAAATAAAACCTTCATGGTTAGAAATAGTTACCAAGTCTCCAGTTAATTGCAATAAAATTATACATTGAGACATCCGGGACCGTGTACAGTTAGGACGCCATCAGCGGATAGCTGCAGAACGGGTGTACTTGACCCGGTGCACTAGTAGCACTCCTCCGGAGACCCCCAATCAATATATAAGGGGAGGCCCTGTGCATGAGGGGCTGGTGACTCTATGCTAGGTTAGACCCTTGGAGAGTTAGCCTCGAGCAGGCTTGTATACACTATTGCTGAGGTTTTCCGGACTTGGTGCAAGGAAGTAGACACACCTCCACCGCAGGACGTAGAATATTACATCATCATACGGTCTGAACCTACCTAAATCGACTGTCTACCTCACTCTGCACGCAACGCTGCCAAAGGAGACAGTTTCCCCCAGCTGAACATGAAAAGGGAGCCCACCGCGGGTCCCTGCGACAGGCGAGAGATCGCCGTCATCCCTTGTTTCGGAATGAAACAAAAGTGCTTATTGGTAATGGCTCCATGATAGCGTTTTGGTTAGATCTCTGTTTTTTATACTTTATGTATGCTCACATACCCAACGTATATACCATCCAAGATAGTTTAGTGCGATCATATACTCCACATTATGTATTCTTCGTTGGATCAAATACATTATATATCATGAGATGCAAAGGCCCTAATCTATTTTAAAATACCCACTATATGGAATGATAGAACATCCATATTCATTGACATTTGAAGTTTGGCTGAATCCATATGGAGTTCGTTCGTTCTATCAAGTTGAAATAACTAGGATAATATTTGCGAGACTTCAAATCATAGAATGCACAACTCTTGAGCTCTCCGCCTTCATTGTATCCTCCTAGTTTTGATATGTAGATCTTGTTGCAACAAGTATCCCGTGGTGCTGACATCATGACTGCGTTCCAATGATCAACAAAAATCACTTCATTGTCTAACCTCTCAACCTTGGTCAAGACCATCTGAGACATGTCGAGCTTGTACAGTTCCATTGCTCCTTTGTTGTGTGGTCTGAAGATAGCAATTAGTTTCTCTCTGAACTCCAGCAGATGGCAGTATTGATCACCTGGCAATGGATCACCATCAAGAAGAGGACCTGGTTTGTCGAGAACTCTCCATGTCATGTTGTGTGGGTTGAAAACACCCAAATTCCCTCGAGTCCCCAGGCAGTGGAACTCGTCATGGTAGAAAACTGGGTTGCTATATGTATTGCGGAACTGAGTATACTCATCTATTTCCAACCTTGTCCAGTGCTCATCCCCAGCACGCCACAACATCACGTAAAGACAATTACTATAGTTTGGGTAACGGCTTTTCTCGATGGCGCACACTATGCAGTCTGGAGATTTTGGAGTAGATGAGAATGATATGCCATCGAACTGGTAGCCAAGGCACGGTATCTCTGGAAGGTCAAGCATCTCTCCTGTGAATGGATTTGTGGCGTACATGTACTTTTCACCCCTTAGCACCAGAACCCATCCATTTTTTGCGAAGAGCAGCATTTGAAAGTAATCATTACATGGCACTAGGCTACGATCCATCAGAGTGTATTCCTTGTCGATGATGGGATCAAACAGTCTGAACGTGCCTGCTGAGCTAGAGCAAATGCTCATTAGTACCGGGTATGCTGGGTATCTCTTTGCGTACTGAGCAGGCTTGCTGACTGAACTCCATCGCTTGCATACTTTCCGAACATTCAAGTAATCAATGAAGGATAGCCTTGCCACAAGTTCCTCGACCATATCAACAGGGAGACTAGACCATGGTGCTGCTACCTGTTCCACGTCTTCATCAAAGGCGAGCTTGTTGGTCTTGATATCTAACTGCACCATCGGAAAACACATTGTTTTGTATATGCTCTTTCCACATTATAATGATCATGTATACGAAACAAGATAGCAACATGCAGGGAATCGTGGACTGACCTCACTTGAGACGATGGCCAAAGATTCCTCGTTTTTGTTCTTGAAGCTGCATGCGTAACATAATGGACACAGCAAATTAGGTATATATGACGATTCTTGTGGCAATCAAAAAAGGGGGAAAAGATAAAACTTGCTTACCTTGATGGAACCACCCAGCACATGTCATCACAAGAGCCAGGCAGCAGGGTGCAGCTCATCGTTCAATCATCCATCCGGATCGTGTACAGCCAAACACCATCGCGGCAATGTCTGTGTAGTAGATGGATATAGCCAGGTTGAATCCCAGCTCTACTTGCAGATGGCAGCACAAACATAATTCTCTCCGGCAAATATCATCCTATCCCCGATGCTTTCGACCTTGTTCCAAACATAGGCCGAGGCGTGTCCAAGATGTGAATGTCTATGTCGACGATCTCCGAGTTGTGGATTCCATGGATGTAAAACTGCAGGAGGAAGATATCACCATCGGACTCCACCAAGCTCTCCTCGCACCGCCAGCGCATTATGCTCGGGTGAGGTATGCCCCTCTACATCCTACCTGGAGATCTTACAATGTCACCCAAGACGAACCTGTACCATCAGTTTCGACAGGCAATTCCCGCCACTCCTCGTCGCCAGGCCGGCAGTACACCAGATAGTTGCGATAGGACGTGGAGAACACGATGGTGCAGTCCGGGGGAGTCGGAGAGGAGAGGGCGCACCGACCGAGTGCCTCTACTGGCTTCAGCAACGGAGGCAGCGGGATCCTGCGAAGAGAGACCAGGCTGAACAGGAAGCACTCGCCGGTGGCCTCGTCGAGCACGAGGAGCCACTCTCCTTCAAGACAGGCTAGACACCGCTTGCCTCGTAGCATGTCCAACTCCAGGCTTGCCTCTCGGAGGCCCGTGTCGAAGGGGTCCATGATCGTGAGCGATTCCTCCTCGCCGCCGCTGAATTTGACGAGGAGCGGTTTGGATCCAATCGCCAGTTCAGGAGGAACATCAGGCGAGTTCTTGGCCGCCGGCGCCGCCATCCTCCGATCAGGTCGAGTTCTCTACGGAGCAAGCAATATCGATCGGAAAGTAGTGGAGTTTACAGAAGGATCACGGGGCGATATATAGGCGGGGGTTTTTGTAAGTGGACGTGGTTCCCGATCGGATCGGGGTCAGGGAAAAATTTCTCGCCGAGAAAAAAATGAGAAAATTGATAATCGTGTTTATTGGTGGTGATCGGTTTGTCGAAATTTTTTGATAATTTTAAATTTATGCCCACCCTTCCTTCTAGTACATATGTTTTCTCATTTCTATACATTCTGATGTCTTATTTTTCATAATCTAGACTGTTTTATGTACAGTTTGAGAGATTTTTTCTTTAAATTTTGTACAAAAGAAAAACAGTATTCGAGAAATCCTATAAATGTGTTTACCGGTAAAGTTAACCCTGATCGGGATCCTGTGCGGAAAAGGGCCGGATTCATGGGGCCTCGAGCTCGGGCGGCCGATTCGATCCCGTACTGCTTTGTTGCGTGCGTGCTCGGCATTTCGCAGCATGCAGCGCAGCATATATATAGAGAGAGACGGTTCCGAACCCCGCGCTTTTCGGTCTTTGAATCCATCCTATGTGGCTGAAGCCGCCCTAGCTAACATGCTCCACACTAATCCAACCGATCGGCGATCGAACCACGCGAGCAGAAGGCAGGGTCCCAATCCCGTCCCCTCCCTCGTCGTCGTCCCCCACCCCGGCCGCGCCGGCGCGCCGATCGACCACAGGGCACAGGAGGGCCATGCAGCCGGCGGCCGTTCGCGGCGCGCCGCAGTGGCTGCGCGGCCTGCTGTCGGAGGAGTTCTTCGACGCGTGCGCCGCGCACCCGGGCGAGCGCAAGAACGACAAGAACCACTTCTGCGTCGACTGCGCCGCCGCGCTCTGCCGCCACTGCCTCCCCCACGAGCCCGCCCACGACGTCCTCCAGGTACGCGATCGCACGCGCCGCTATTCTAGGCTTAAGTTTCTTTTGTTAAGGCCTCACGATCGATCTCAACTCCTTCACGTTGAACGGGGGAATGGAACGGAACTGGTGAAGATCTGGAAGTACGCGTACTGCTTCGTCGTGCGCGTCGACGACCTCAGGCTGTTCGACTGCGCCGGCATCCAGGTACGCTAGCTGCTCGACCGCGTGGGCGCGCGGGTAATCCCCGGCGGCGTGCATGCAGTCGCACACGGTGAGCGACCACGAGGTGGTGTTCCTGAACGAGCGCACGGCGAGGAAGCGCTCGGCGAGCGCGGAGAACCCCTGCGCTGCGTGCGCGCGGCCGTTGACGTCCGGCCACGACTATTGCTCCCTCTTCTGCAAGGTACGTGTCCGGTGTACGTGCCACACGCTGCCTACGAGTACCGCCTGACACGACGCCGGCTCGCGGATTGGTTGCGCGCAGGTGAAGCACCTGGGGGAGAGCGAGCACGGGCTGCGGCGCGCGCTGCGCGCTCGCCGGCAGGAGGAGGCTGCCGCGCCGGAGCCGCAGGGCGGGAAGCGGAGGCCGTCGCCGGCGTCGGACGCGGGGCCGAGCTGCGCCGGGTCGTTGCGGAAGCGGAGCCGGAAGCAGCCCGAGCCGGAGCGGGCGCCGTTCTGCTGATACGGTCCCGCCGTCCCGGCCGTGGGCTCTGGCCGCGTTTTGTGGTCAGGCTGTTGCATGCTTGCCTTCCTTGCATGCATGGGTCCGTTTGGTTACCGCGATTTGCGTTCTGGGATCTTTTGAGGGGGGTGGCTGTGGACCTGTCTGTGGTGACGACTATAATTGATTTTTGTTTCGACTGGCGTACGTGAAGATTAGAACTAGAATAGCAGCCTAGCAGGAGATGGTTTAGTTATTCATTCTTTATACAAGATCTGTTGTCTTAAATTTATAATAGAGGGAGAGCACGGGTGAATTAAGAACAGTTGGCACTAGAGTTTAATTCCTGTGATTGGAATTGTAAGTCTATCTAGATTTATCCTAAGACGAATTTTAAAATCCTGACTAATAATATCTAAAATTTCATATATGTTATCAATAGATCCATTATAGAAAAATATTTTATATTCCTTATATATTAAGTGCTTATAACTCTTTTGACTTAATATTATATATATTCTTAATATGTTATTATTAGATTCAAAGTGTCATATTAGATACTGTATCGATCTACACTGACGGCTAGCGTTTGTCATGACTTCGTTAATCTCAAGATGTACAGTCCAACTCTCTGAAGGTGCTTCTAGTATGGGGTGTATATGTTTTTCAATCAAAAGAACAATCCATCTGCCCACGAAGGTAAGCATTTAAAAGCCTGAATGCTTAGGGCAAGAGAACTTTGTACGAGTTTGCTGAAACTCTTTTGATGTAAACTGGCAACCCCAACATATTATTATGCTTTCCAGTAAAGCTGGGCCAGATGGTCTCTGGTAAAAAGAAATGAAGATAAGCATATTTTTGATTTTGTTTTGACATATTGTGTGTGAATAGAAATGACAGCGGCGTCCCTCAATATGTAATTAACGTTTGCCTTTTCAGGTAACCAATCAATCGTCAAGATTAAACTAATGATGATTTGGGGGACGGTGGATTGTGCCACAGATACTAAATGCTTACATTGTGGATAACTTTTGAATGCTAAAAGTGCTAATATATTTGCAAATAGAGGAAGTTATGTTTGATCGTGAGGAAACAAGAGTAAGATAAACGCTAACAGTTAAACTAGCTCATGGTACCCATCGCACGAGACCGTGAGTGATTCTAGAGAACAAGCCGAGCGAGAGGCAGCATCATAGCAGAAAACGAGATCGTCAAACAACCAGCGAGCTACAGCTCTGCACACCGCAAAACTGGATCCGTGTTCCATAGAGGCATAGAGCAGATATACATCAGTCATCATTTTTTTTTGATACCTCATTCTGTTGTGTACGACGAGGAAAGAAGACGCAAGAACCGCGAAAGACTGGACCGGCCCAAGAATTTCTTTGGACACGTCTCGAATTGCTCGCGGCCCACGTCCACGTCCGCTCCCTGCGTCGTTGTGCGTTCTCCTTCCCTCCAACTCCAACGCCGCCGACTCCAAGCTCCGGCCGAACCAACAACCGCCGCAATCGGGCCACACCAAAATCCCCGCCGCAATCGCAGGCATGCCGCGGCCCCCGCCGCCGGGCCGCGGGGCCCCGGTCTCCAGGCGGCCGATGCGGGACTTCTTCGCCGCCTGGCTGGCCACCCTCCGCTCGCCGCTCCTCCCGCTGCTCCGCCGCGCGCTCTCCTCCTCGTCCGGCTCCTGGGACGACCCGCTCTCCTCCGCCGCCGCGGCCGTCGAGGCCCACTTCCAGGCGCACTGGTCCGCGCTCGACGCCGCCGCGCGCCAGGACCCGGCGCGGGTCGTCGCCGCGGGGGATTGGCGCTCCCCGCTCGAGCTCCCCTTCCTGTGGCTCGGCGACGTCCACCCCTCCCTCCTCACCTCGCTCCTCCGCACGCTCTCGCCCTCGCCGCGGCTCCTCGCTGCCGCGGACCGCGTCGACCGCCGGATCCGCGCCGCCGTCCCCGCCGTCTCCGACCGCCTCCGCCGGGCCCAGGAGGCCTTCGTCGCTGCAGAGGTGTCCGGCGCCGCCGACGTGGAGGCGTTCCTGGAGGAGCTCAAGGGCGTCGCGCTCGAGGCCAATCGCCTCCGTCGGGGCGTTCTTTCGGAGCTCGTCGCCGCCGCCGGGGGTTACCAGGCGGCGCTCTACCTCGAGGCGCTATCGCGCTTTGTGCTATCCATGCACGACCCCGAGGTGCTCCGCCGCTTTGACCAGTGCCGTCCCTCGCCCGGTAGCTAGTCCCCCTTCTTGCTCCCCAGGTTCGTGGCGTTTCTTTTTCTTCTTTCGGTCGTGCAAAATCTTGGTTTCCGCATTGGCGGGATAGCAGGTCTATGTAAAAACTTATCAAGATAGTGTTTACGAGCACAATGTAGGTCCATGTAAGATATTTGAAGAAAATGCTGCAAAATATTGTGCAATGGTATCAATGAAGTTGTTATCTGTATAGTGTAATGCCAGTTTACCTACGACCTTATCATTTCCTGAAACCATCAATGAACTGTACAAGGGAATGGCATCAAGGTCCTTTGAATTTGGAGCAAAATTATGAGATAGGAAGTTTCTTTCTTTCTTTGAGGGATGACTTATGAATGTATTAGTTGTGTTGCTTACTTCGATGCCTACTTGGATATGCTTTAGCATTTGTTTCTCTGCGATTTTCATACGATTTTATATTGTGAGTACTTTAGGATCTTTATTTGTGTAAGTTGCTCAGATTGCGTGTGTAAGTGTACGGGTTATTTAAAGTTTGCTTGCGTGAATCTTTGTTTTGTGACGTTTAAAATTGACTTAAGCAGATAGTGAGTGACTTATACTTCACCTGCTTCCTTGTGCAAGTTTTGTCTGAATTGCAGTGTGACCTCACAAGTAGCATCTTTTATGTCTAAAATTGAAATATCATGCGCACTGGTTGCTTTATAGTGTCAATATTATTTTCTGTTTGTCCTTTGTCAGTTAGTTTTAATTGCCCCTTCTGCACCTTTTACCTGGTTATGTTGAGCTGGAGTAAGTAATCTGGACATGCTTGCCGCCTGCTAGATGAATAGATGGCGACTCACCATGTCTTGGACAAATGTATCATGTGTAATCCAAACATAAAAGTGACAAACCATGAGATAATTTCACCAACAAACGATTAAAAAAGTGACGGCAGTGTTTCAATGTTGTCCTAGTTATTAGGTGGTGTTGTTTAAGTGCTTCTTTGTCCAGATCTATCAATTTGTATCTAAATATATATTACCTGTTTGATATATTGTTTCAATGCTCTAACATGTTAATGGTATTGTGAAACAATCATTTATGCTTCTGATGGCAGATGACTTAAGTCTGATTTATAGTATTTGATATTAATACATGAATTGAAAATAGCCAGTTATCAGATTATCATAGGATCTAGAGGCTAGATTAGCCCCCTACTTCAGGATGCAGAGACTGGGGTTGGAACCCTGGCTGGTCCACCCACAACTCTAGCGAGGGTGGAACCACGTTTCGAGTTATCAGATTATCATCAATTGCATTTTGGCAGCTAGAACCAGTACTTGGTGAAGTTGTTGGTTTAGGGAATAACGGTTGTTTCTATGGTTCTACCCTAGTCATGTTTCGTAATTAAGCACATAATTCTACATTATCAATTGCGAAATTGTGGGGGCAAAAACTTTCCAGAATGAGCAATTTTATTAGAATCACGCCATTATCAGCTGAGCTGCACATTGTCTGTCCTACTCCATCAGCACACTATTGCCTGGGTTGCAACAGATCTGAAATGTAACATGCATCCTTAGATCTAGACTTTACATGCAAGACTTCCAATGGACCATCAAGCCACAGGGATTCATATATGATGAACCACATGTATAGATCTGCGCACAAGATGGTCTATACTTCATAGAGGATCCTCAGTAGAGCATGCATATGCACATGCAAATTAATCTAGAGAAAATTCTCCAAAGTTAAGGCAGTACAACCTTACCACCGCCACTTATATCTTTTGAAGTAGGAAGGATATTTGCCTGCTTTTTTTCATTGATACACAAGGCTTTATTGAGCCCAATCCTCATACATCTCCTTTTTAGGGAAAACACTCATAGGTTTTGCTTTGCTTTTGCATCATGAGCAATTGTAATTGTCAATTTTACTGTGCGGGTGATGATTGTTTTCAAGTCCTGCCTCCTGGTTAGGTTAACACAATTTGTAAGCTTGAGGACCTCAGCTAGTAATAATCTGGCATTCTGGTATCTAGATCTTTAAGAAACTTTTTCTCGAACATAGATCTTTAAGAAATTAAGTTCTTTGACTTAAACTCTGCACTATGTCAAGTTAAAACAGTTAGATCACCAACTAAAGTGCCACGAAGAAAGACGTTCCTGATTCGTATGCCATGTTCATAGTATATTTTCTGCTTAGGAAGGTATTCACCTAGGACAGCACACATCACAAATAACATTATTAGTGTACTTGTCGCTTCAATCAGGCGCACAGTAAAGTTGACAACCATGAAACGTCTGACTGGACACAAGTAAATCTATAAAAAATTTGAAATATGCCCCTTGTCTTTGTCTTAAGAGAGGGGAGTATGGAAACCTTTAGGGAGGTACTCAAGCAACCTGTGAGCACCTAGTTTCAATTCCGGGTAGGAGGCCTCTCAACTAGAGGCTGTACCGAGTCATTGTTCGGTTCTCAAACTTTTCGATAAACCTAACCTAGCTTCATGGGATGAATACTTCCGCAGACAATTACCTTATCTTGAATCAACTGGAAAAGTTTTAGAATCAACTAGAAAATTAATCATCGGTGCTGATTCAATATTATAATACTGATTTCTTCAGATCTGGGTCGAACGAAAGCCATAGATATGTGCTTGTAAAAATCAACAGATAGTGGTAGTTTTAAGATGTAATGATGTATGCTTCCTTTGTATTCTTGCCGCTGGGTTAAATTTATCTGCATCAACCTGTAAGAACTATTTCTAAAGAATCTGGACCAGTTGTAGCATGCAGAACTTGGTTCACAAAGACTAGTAAGCACATAACTCTATGCTTATCTGGTCCAAAGCAGCAAGGTTTCATAGCAGTGGAAGAAACATCGAAAGAATATGTACGCTGGTGGTCAATGTAAGCTCAACGTGTGATGTACAGTAGTCTTATACTAAGTAAATAATGGAAGTCTGTGTTGATTAGCATCAGGAACTTGTCATGGTCATAAAGAACAGTATCTTTACAGTTCTTCCATGTGACATGTGAACAGATCACTGCTAGGTTAGGTGATGGTCTCCAAAAGTGCACCCAAAGGTCCCGCTGTTTACATAGTAGATCCATTGGTAAAATGGAATAAAGCCCTCTGGGGTTCATGTAGTTCCAGTAATCCAGTCTGGCAGTTGCACATACAGGTGATTGTAACTTGTAAGTTTACAACAGATCTCGCTGAAGTAGTGTTCATGAGTTTGTGCTGTCCTCAAGGACAGAAATTTGCTCTCTTGGTTCAGACAAATTTATATGACTGTTCTTGGTGTTCCTTTCATTCATAAGTAACCAAGTTGGAGTGCATTCCTTTCAGATCAGTTTTCTTGAATCGACATTTCTGCCTGCAGACTGTGAAACTTCATGTCATAAACATTCTAACTAGTTGGTTTTTGTATTTTCCTCTGCATTTTTCCTCATAGCTGCACACTGTTAATGGTGTCTTCACAAGTTAGCCTGACAATCTGCATGTTTTCTTGAATCATGCACCAAAGATGCTTAGTTTTAACACCGTGTTAAAGATTTTGGGTTCTTATCATTTCACATTATATAAGCGCATCAAAAAGGAATATCCTCGGTATGCACATCTTGGTGTCAGGGCAAAGGAGGGATGAGCTGCACATTTGGGTTCTTTTCTGATCTGCCATGCTGCACCATTTGTCGTACACCCTAGCCTTGACTTTCAGTTTGAGCCATGAGCTTCCCTGGTAGTAAATCTCGCACCCGCATGCTGGTATAGTGCGATTCTGTTGCTTGTCGTGTGGGTTTGTTTGCAACCTGACAAGAGGAAACACCTGAACTCTGCATCGCATCTGTCTGTTTATTACAGGACATGTGGGGTTCGTAATTGTGATAAGGTACTCTAAGACGATACGGCCAAGAATCTTTGCTGGTTTTACTTGTTTAATCATCTATGCTCCGTACTTATCCGAATTACTACAGAACAAACAGATGTTCAAATGTACTTGTAAACTAATGAACTTGGCAATTACTGGTAGTATTTCCTGGCTAATCATATTCTCATTTGACTTGCTGGAGCATTGTCCTTTCAAGTTCTGGATGGTCATATTACTGTAGTAGTGCACATGGTGTTCCTATTTGATTCTGATATTCTTGTTGGTGGTCAGATTAATCTATGCTACAAGTAACTAGAGAAACAGTCAATCAGTACATCTGGAGTGATGCGTGAATCTGATTTTAGAGTCCTATTGGCCACTTACTGACTGCTTGTGCCTGTTGATCATGCAGGCATCTTTGGGAAGCACGAGATGGGGTAGCAAGTGCTGGGCAGCGGCCAGCGAGGATCAAACCAAGAAGGCAAAGTATAATATTGTATGATACTCCTGCCAACAGTTAGATACAATCGGGTACAGATACAATGGCTGCTTCCCAACATGCAATTTTTCATATTTGATGCTCATGAGAGCTCATGTTCTTCGCTTGTGTTTTGGCAGTGGCCAGTTGGGTGTTAGGTGGTGGTGAGCGACTCGAAAACGTTAGCAGCATCGTGCTGTGGGCAGCTGCGCCCTCGTGGATCAGACCTGGACTCCAATTTCCCCCAAGAACCATGTCGCCAGCAGTGACGCTTCAGTACTATCAACCCTTATACGAAATTGACTTGATACCAAATCTTTCAGTGGACTACGAAAAACAAAAAAGGTGACTTATGAACGATGTTGCATGTTTGTTTACAAGGACATGCGTCAACATCTGCATGAAATTGGCTAGCCACCGACCAATTTACATTGCAGTATTCCATTGAATTTTGTGCATATTTTTTATGGAGCAGAAGTTTCTTGGCACTGTTAACAGAGATACCTTATCTGATCTCTTGCATGGTCCCAGCGAAAGACTGTGTACATCAGTGACCTCTAATTGGTCCTTCGAGAATTTGCAGTACACTTGACTTCCTCCTTATTGGCTCCATTTCGCCCGGAGGATACCCGTGCTGGAGATGCATAAAAGTATTGTGGCAAGGCAGCATCATGTGCCCATCGGTTATGCTGTTCAATGCCTTGTTTATCTGCACAAGATTGCCATCAGCATTTGTTTATCCCATCTCCGTTCATCTGTTTTCCGGCAAGAACCGGCTGCTTTGGTGTCCGTGAGGCGCACTTGGCATCTCTTCCGTCAGTTTCCTCCGCCCGGAATTAAAATTTCTCGCCGCGGCCTTCTCGCCGCTGAAGAGCCAGAGGCCCAAATCTGGCATCGCCCTGACGCACACAAGTTTCAAGGAAGATACGCCGCCCCCGTTTCGCATCGAGCTCGCCGGCGAGTCGCGAGCCGTCGAACTCGGCCGGACAGTAGCATCCGCGACATCAGCCGCCGCAAGTTGCGAGCCATGGCGCTCCGAAAGACAGGCTACCGCAAGTTGCCGTCGTGCTCGAGGGCGACCACGTGCCTCGGACAGCTACCGGCGAGGGCCCTGTCGTGTATTCTTATGCCGATGTGCCGCGTTTCGCGGCTGTCGCGTCGGCGACGGCGACGGGGCGCCCGGCCTCCAGCGCTCGACGGGGAAGCCGTCGCGATACGGGGAGTAAAGCGCTAAAGCGAACGCGCCCAGACTGGTGAGCGTGACCGGGCCCGACGCGAGCGCCGGCCGCCGGCCACGGATGGCCGCCCGAAACGTGCGCGCGTACGGCGCGGGGGGAGAGGGGTCACCGGGGGTCAGGTCAGGAACCGTGGACGGGCGGGCCGGGTCGGCGGACCGCGAGGTGGTGGTGGTTTCCTCGCGCCCGCCCCCACCCCCGCGGCCATGGCGGCGGGCCACGCCATGCCGAGGTGGCCGCGGGCGGGTGGTGAGGCCTCCACCGCGGCGGGGCCCGGCGGGGCGACGCTGATGCGACGCCAGCTCCACGCTGAGGAGGACGCGGCTGCGGTTGAGGGTGACGTGGGTTGCGTGGTCCTATTGTCAGAGGGTGGGCGAGCCCGGGGGTTCTTTTCCGGTGGGCCCCGCCTGGAGGCGGGCTACGCGTCGGTCCGGTGGGCGGTGCTGTGTGGTTGCTGGCAACTAGTTCCGCAAAAATGCTGGGCGCACGCCACGATCTTCCCTAGTGTGCGCCAACTGCTCTGATTAGTATCATTCGATCTGAAGAATTTGTATTGGGGTAATAGCTGCCATTTATTCACCACATTAATGGCTCAAGGTACGATTTTCAAGTATTATGTGTTTTCCAGTTGCAATGAATTATTATGTTTTAGTCATTTTTACAAAAATCTTGCATGTATTTTCATGATAGATGTAACTAAAGATTGAGAATGCAGAAGAATGTTCAAATCCTTGTTTTATTTATTTGATAAATGTTGGTGTAGCTTATAGATCTAAAAAATAGTTTGAACGCTTAACCCCACATAGAAAACATGACATGTAGTTTGGCGTCTAAGCGGATTCATACTGACATGGAAATTGTATAATTTTTTCTAGTTACAAAACTGTATGACCCACACTTTTATGATACAATTATATAACTGCAAACAAGGACACATCATAATTGCATGTGCAAACTCCAAACTACTAATTTGGTGTAAGGGGGGCACACTCAAACATGTATATCTTGGCTACCAAGGTTTTCCCTTGCATTCTTTCTGATATCTTGTTTTCATATTCAATGCAATATAAAAAATATACTCTACAATGATAGTATGGATATTCTTTAGAGTTAGCATCTAGTAACTGAGACGTTACATAAAACCATCCCGTGCAAAAGAGGAGTTTTGCACCAGGGGCGGCAAGCAGAATCGTGTGGACTCCAACCGAGGGTTCCTAACAAATATCCCGTAACAAAATATGCAGGCGTCATTGAATTCTTCAGAGATTTCTTCTCCCCGCTCTTCTATATATAGCCCTGGCATCGACGCCATCCTCCTCTCCTCCATCCTCCTCTTCCTCCTCTCTCGGGTCTCGGCGAATTGGATCGCGCATCTCGTGTTCATTTCAACTTTCAAGCCCTCCATTACATTAAGGTGTGCCTCTTTCGGCTATCTTCCTTTCCTTTGGTTGTGCGATATTTTTGCTCTGAACTTGATTGGAGTTCATTCACGTGTTTGCTTCTGCAAAATTTGTGCACAAAAGTGTAACGACTGAACTTCTGTGGCCCCTTCCTGGGAAACCAGAGATGCTTTCGTTTCAGTTTGTGAGTCTACTTTGGCTCAATTGATTGATGGTTCTCAAGTAGGCCCGCAAAAAACATGTGAAATGCCGCAAAAATGTCCCAAATCTGAAAAATGCGTAAAAATATCTCTTGGTTAGAACTTGTAAGAGGCCCAGAAACAGTTCTTGGATCAAAGCAAGGACCCGTTTCTCGCTGAATCTGTCATTCCCCTCGTGGGGGCTGCTATTGTTCTGCTTCTGAATGACTGCATTCAGAGCATGTACTGGGTCATTCCCTTCTCTTGACCTATTCCTTCCTTTACTTTCCCCCTTCAAGTCTACCGGTCTAGTGGAGTACTCTTCTTGACCTCTTAAATCTGTCATGATATGAAGTCATGCTGCACATGTCGTAGCATGGATGTATGTAGTTTGATTTTTCATCGCGTATAAAGACTTCTGCCCTTCTCAAACGAGGTTGTTTTCATTCTTCCGTGCACCTGTTCTCTGTCAAAAGAAATCAACGTCAACGTTCTCACCTAATATTCTGCAAGCAATTCGTGAAACATTTTCTCTCTCTAAAGATTTCCAAGATGACATTTTCTCAAAAAAAGATCCGTAGCATGACGTTCCTGTGCTTACATCACATCTTATTAGAACATACGGTTGACGTTCTTATAGTATATGCTTTCTATCACAACTTAATCATAGCGATGCAACTGCTCTTTCAAGGTTGGTAGCATCGGTTAAATTGCATAGTGAACACAGTGTTAGGTTTACCTACCATGCCTCTAGGTCAGAACACTCATCAAGACATTAATATAGCTATGGGCCCAAGCACACATGGCCTCAGTGATTAGGCGAACATGTCATTATGCTAACTCCTCTCTTTTGTCCTAAACTGTGTGTATAGTCACCCTTTTGAAATTTCAACCACTCATACACGTAAATCAAGTCTCATAAAACACTTTAGTATATTTCCCATCAACAACACGTTTCCTATATCATTATACATTTAAGTTTTATTGTTGAGTCAAAAATGTGTATTTATAGGTGGTGCCAATGTCTCAAACAATAAATAAACAGTTTTTTTTTCTTGATCCGTGCAGTCGTTCTTTCTGAATATCAAATCGCAACAGAGCTGGGTTTTTATGGCCATCCCTATGAAGCAATCCGGATTCCTGATATAGATGTTTCCTTGTTCTGAACATGAGAAGGTGCACAACATATCCTAAGCCACCTGTTCTTTCTCATATAAGGGATGCACTTTCTCTGACAATATCTTTTCTTCTCTGATCAGTTCTCAGGTATTCTGCTGTTGATGAACTGCCTCCACACCTGCAGTGACAAGAAAACGCTGAAGAAGTGGTTTTTCATCGACAAGACAGTAGGCTGAATTCAATAGAGAGAAAGAAATAACACTCGACACAGTTTTTTTCCTTGATTCATCCCCAATGGATATGAGCACCAGCTCACCTGTCATCACCGATCCGGTATCGATAAGCCCCCCACTGTTAGGAAGCTTGACGTCAAACCTGATGCCGTTTTCAGTCATGTCCGGAGGCTGCTCCAGTCCCGGCATGAACGTGAGCGCCAGTAGGCGTACGATCGAAGAGGTCCTTGTCAATGGCCTGTTGGATGCAATGAAATCCTCATCGCCGCGCAAGAAGCATAATCTTGCCTTCAGCCCGGGCGACTCACCTGACGAAGATCCTGCTTATACTGCAAGGATGGTCAGTTACATTATGCAGTTTGAGCGGCCTACTTCCTTTAGGCATGGATGCAATCATGCAAAATGTACTAATGGCTGTCTTATTTTGCAGTCAAAATGCCCTTCTGCTCTGACGTCCTTCAAGCAGATAGTAGCCAATGCACAGGGCAGGAAGATTGCTGTGTTTTTGGATTACGACGGTACCTTATCGCCTATAGTGGACGATCCCGACAAAGCATTCATGTCCCCCGCGGTAAATCAGAACAACCTGTTCCAAGTACTTAATTAGCATTACTTGATCATTGAACAACTGCTAATACTTTGTCCAAAAACCTACTCCTCAGATGAGAGCTGCTGTGAGAAATGTTGCAAAGTACTTCCCTACAGCAATTGTCAGCGGAAGATCCCGCAAGAAGGTACCGACGATATGTTTGCATATATTACTGTGCTAGTATCAAATTCCTAGTCATATGCAACTTATATATGACATCTGCTTTTGTTTCTCAATTACGTGCAGGTGTCTGAATTTGTAAAACTGAAGGAACTATACTATGCCGGAAGTCATGGGATGGACATAGTGACATCTGCAGCAGAACACAATACTGAAAAGGTGAGGCCTTCTTGCTCATAGCATAAATTCTACCTTTTGCCTTGTTACTTCTACCCATAATACTTAGTTTTCTTACAATTCCTTGAATTCTACTTGCAGGGCAAAGAAGCCAATCTCTTCCAACCTGCTTTCGAGTTCCTTCCTATGATTGATGAGGTGTGTTTCTTTTATAACTACTGCAGCTAACAAACTGCGTTGGCATTGCTTACTAAAAATGGACAGTAGAAACTTAGCCATAAAAATGATCGCACTATGTCTATTTGATTTGTGTGGAATTCTGTAACCGTTCTTGATGGGCACTCTATCAAATATTTGTACTATTACTGAGCCACATTTCTGCAACAGGTTTCCAAATCCCTCTTGGAGGCCACAAGTGGAATTGAAGGTGCGAATGTTGAGAACAACAAGTTCTGTGTATCTGTACATTACCGCAACGTAGCAGAGAAGGTGAAATTTTGCACCTCCAACTTTCTGAGCTCTTGCCTCTTTTCTTGTTAGCAAATTTACCTGACAGTTTTATGCGGTTGTTTTCAGGACTGGGAAGTGGTTGCACGACTCGTAAACGAAGTCTTGGAGGCCTTTCCTCGTCTCAAAGTGACCAATGGACGAATGGTAGGAGGCTAGACTATTCTACTAGGGACTGTCACAAATCTTGATAATTCTTCCAAGATCTGATGTAAACCTTCCGATATTCTTCAGGTTTTAGAGGTTCGTCCAGTGATCGACTGGGACAAGGGAAAGGCCGTCGAGTTCCTGCTTCAATCGCTCGGCCTAAACGATTCTGAAAATGTGATCCCCATCTACATCGGAGACGATCGAACAGACGAAGACGCATTCAAGGTTGCTACATCTTCTGAATGAGCCTCTGCAGTTGTGCATCTCTCTCATGCTAGAGGCGTCTAAACTCTGAACCTTCTGTCTTGCCTCAGGTACTTCGAGAGCGAAACTGTGGATATGGAATACTAGTTTCGCAGGTGCCCAAGGACACCGAAGCCTTCTACTCGCTGAGAGACCCATCTGAAGTAATTTCCTCATCATCTCCTCAGTTTTTCTTTGGTTTCATCCAATCTAGTCTGGTGATTCTAATCCGCGTTTGCTTGCCACACAGGTGATGGGGTTCCTCAATGCCTTGGTGAGATGGAAGAAGCACTCACTGTGACGAAACCGAACAATACGATTGATTGATCCGGAAGTCGTGAAAGTAACTGTAGCTCGTGCGGCGGCAATTTTGTAGAGTTGGACACAACGGGTGGCTCATTCTTTCATGTCTATCATTGTTTTCTTTTGTTTGGTTTGTGTTCCTTGCCGCTGAGAAATGATCAGTGGTTGCCTCACCCTCTTGCAACTGTAATTTGTAAGCAAGAGGGGCCCCTTTTCCTGTTCAGTCTGGTGAATAAAACTGAGACGCTTAACTTTTTTACCTTGCCTTCTCCCTGCATTTGCCTCTGCCAGTGGCGTCCATTTGTTTACCAAGGTCACGTGGTGTCGTCGTGCGTGCGTGTCTGAACTCAGAAGCATTGCGCATTTGATTTGAGCGTCTGGTGCTGATGCTCGCTGCTGTCCCAAGTTAAACTGAAACGGTAGTTGTTCCGTGGGCCATGGCAAGCACCCTGCTGGTTAAATGGTAATCCACAGGCGATGAAAGATGAAAAAAAAAACTGAATAGAGTACTTTGTTGCGAAATGATTCAGAGTTTTTTTATATATTTTTTGAATGGAAATTGATTCGGAGCTGGACGCGCTCAGGACAAGCGTTTGCCGAATTTGATTCACATTTGCCCCTGCAGTTTGGCCCGTATTAATTATCCATAGCCGCCGTTGGATCAGTTGCTATCTACTCCAAGGATCACGATCCGACGGCGAGCGTTCCCTGTCGTTGCCTGCCGACCAGAAAAGGAATCGATCGAGCCGCGGCTGCCGGCCGTGTTCTCTTCCCCTTTCTCTTTCTCCCCCACCGCGCGTGTATTCACGCACGCCCAAACCTCATCATCCCAACCCAATTCCCACACGCCTGCTGCCGCCGACCCAAATCTAGTAGCACGGCCGTCGCGGCTTCTGAGGCGGCAGCGGCGCTTCCGGCGATGGCCTCCTCCAACTCCAGCTCCGCCGCCACGGCCACGGCCGCTGATGGGGGCGACGACCTCGATCAGCTCCTCGACAGCGCGCTCGACGACTTCACCAGCCTCGATCTCTCCGCCTCCGCCGCTCCGAAAAGGTACGGCCTCTGGTCCTTCCCCACGGAGTCGATAGCTGCTTCCGCTAGGTGCTCGAGCGAATCACTGACCCGGAGTATGTCTTACCGTGCAGCAGCGGCAGCGAGGCCTCCGCGTCGGCGTCGGGGTCTGGTGCCAAGGGGCCGGTGCTTGGGCTGGGGCTGGGGCTGCCTGACCCCAAGGCCCCGAAGCGGCGCGGGGCGCAGCCGCCGCCCCAGCCGAGGGGCGTGTGCGCGTCTGAGGCGCTCGAGAAGCTCACGCGCGAGACGCGGGAGGCGGTGCGCGGGCTCGAGACGGCCACCGGGGGTGTCCCGTCGTTGGACGACGAGGCCATGATGGAGGAGTTCGTCAAGCAGTTCGAGGAGTTCGCAGGGGCGCAGGTACCAGTACCACCGTCGCCTTAGTCTCCCTGTTGAATTGAAAGTTGTTAGGTACCTACTGCTCAATTGCAGGCACAATTGTTGAATAGTTGTTTCGTTCAGGATAAAAAATATCATGTAGTTTGTTACTTAATACAAAAAGTGCATTGATACTACTGAACCATTGGATATTACATTGGAAGGTATTTTTAGACTACTTTTGATGTAAAAGTTTTGCTATGTTGACGTCCTATTTATGAATTGAAGTTTTGGTATGCATGGAAGTTAGGGTGGGCGTTACTGCTGACTGGTATGCAGAGATGTCTTTAGGTTTCTTATAAGACTCTTTACTTTAAACCCATGAAGGGAAAGAGGGTTTTGTTTCTGAGCAGCACAAGCTGTAGGTTTCTTGTAAGACTCTTTTACTTATTCAGGTATTTGATAAATTGGGGAGTGTGATGGGCAAATGAATTTGTTAGCTGCACATCGGCAATTTGGTATCCATTAACTGATAGGTAGTTAGCATTGATCCTATATGTAATGTATTCAATCGATTGTTGTATTTAACATGCATGAGTGTTGCTGAGACGTTTTAAGACAGCACAATTTAGAAAAGTATGTAACTTTATATGTGTGATGTTTTTTTTTCCTGCTGAATGTGCTGTTTACATGGAATCTAAAATGTTCTTGTGATATAGTAATTTCCTAGCAGTCAGCATAAGTGATATAGTAATTTCCTAGCAGTCAGCATAAGTGATTCAGAAAAAAAAACTCCAGTTTCTGTTACTTATTGTACTACAGGATCTGCGGTCTGCCTTTGATTTGATTGAATTATTAGACATTTCACTTATTTTTATCTAATACTACTGTTTGAAGTTAAAGCATAATTAATTTGCAGAACAATAATTTCACAAGAACATACTACTATATTTTATGGTCATGGTTCCTGAAAACCACTATTTCCTTGATTAGTTGGCCATTGTGATTGATCCCAGATTTTATGGTCATAATGTTTCATCGAACCCCACCCCAATTTAGTCCCTTTAGTTAAAGCTCATTGGCCACCCCAATTGCTTGTCGATATTCTGTTGACCAGGAGGTGACTTTATGAAATTCTTTGACCATAATACACTGGGATTAAGTTCCACTAGCTAAAAGACTCGAGTTTTTCTTCAACTACAAGTATGAAACCTGTGGTTTACTGATTTAGTCCATTTTTCACTTTGCGCCTGTGCACTTCAACTAATAATTTTCTTTTATCATCAACAGGATATGGACTCTATTGTTGAAACAATGATGCAGCAACTTTTGTCCAAGGAAATTCTTCATGAGCCTATGAAAGACATTGTGGAAAAATATCCAAAATGGCTGGAGGATAACAAAGATAAAATAAGCAAAGAAGAATATGAGCGTTACAACCATCAGCTTGAACTCATGGTGAAGCTTATTGAGGTCTATGAAAATGATCCTGAGAACATGACTAAGATTTTTGACATCATGCAAAACATGCAAGAATGTGGTCAGCCCCCCAGTGATCTTGTTCAAGATATTGTACCTGATCTGGACCTGAGCAAGTTGGGACAGCTGTGAGTTTATTTATATCTTTCCAGTAAACCATTCTGCCTTTAATTTCCATATGCATGTTCATGCCAATCAAAGTCTATATAAAAAAAGGCTTCTAGGATAATTTTTTCTGTTTTAAAACATGGCCGAGCATGCATTTTCCAGATAAATCTTGAATTTTGTGTCCAATAATTTTCGAACAACATGCTGGTTTGTCCAAGGAAAAATATTATCCCTGACTTTTCTCTAGATATATTCATGCCTCTACAGTTTATTTTTTTTGTTTTTTTTTTGCTGTTATTACTGAAGAAGTGGAGGAGACCGTGGGAAAAAAACAAATAGTTTGAAATATTATTACGACCTGTGGTTAAAAAGAATTTTATGAAGAATTCAATGTTGCTCTGATCATTCACTGTGATATAATTTGACTTGCTTTTTATCCTTTATCCTCAGTAGGTGGTAATTCTTAGTCATCTGCCTTTGCAAATATGAAATATCATTTTGTTAGCCAATATTTAACTGTATAACTATTAGCATTGCCCTGTATTGACAATTGGGCCATATGAGCAAATTCTGTAGCTCCTAGAAAGCTGGGTGATGCAAACAAAATGGCATGTCTGGATTATTGTAGTTGATCATAGATTTCACTTTAATGTGTTTGAAAAGAGAAAGAAACTGCCTTCTCCAGTTTACTGTTTGAAACTGAGAATAGCTGCCTTATAGATTATGTTACCATTTTTCCATCAGTTGGTGGTTATATGTTTTTGGCCATTGCTTTTAAATATGAAATATTCTTTAGCTATTTCGTGATTGTACTAATGCCCAATTAGTGGTGGTGGTGACTTGCAATATGAACAAGTCATGTAGCACATGGCAAGTTGAATATTGGTGGTTCAGACAATTATAGTTGAGCATCAATTATACTTTAATGTTTGGAAGAGCAGTAAACTATTTTGTCATTTCCATAGCAACATTTGAAAAGAAGAGCAGCTGTCTTGTAGGTTTGGTGGCCATTCACAAAGTAAGATTTTAGTATTTTTAGATGACTTTTAGCTTAACTTGAATTTCGTCTGTGTTGTATTATAACTATAATTTGCGTGCTGTTGCACTACATTCATAGAGTAGATGGTTTGCCTTATGGTATCATATTCATTCTTTTTTTTTAATCTGATCCAATTCATTCCTGCATAAGATATATGGTATACATCGGATTTGCATCACATGTCTGACTATTTAGGGTTTCCACTGTATTACAGGTCTCCTGAGATGCTTGAATCAGCGCCAAATTGTTGTGTAATGTGATGAATGAAGAATTCTATTTTGGATGCAAATTCCATGGAGTTTTTTTTTTTTACATCTACGAGCCCCTATTTGGCTTCTGTAACTTGAAGATAATTTTCATCTGGATAATGTGTAAAGCCTCACAGTTGTATAATGATTTAAGTGTTATTTATATGATTCTTAAGTGGAAGCTATATTCTTTCCCGTCGATGTACTGTAATACCCCCTCCGCGCCTACCAAGTTGAAATTTGTTGATAAGACCTGTTTTGAATTTTACTTATATGCCCCTCTGATTTAAGGGTGTTCGGTACAGCAGCAGCGGCTGCAGCCATTCAGTAGCTAGAATATAAGATGATTTGTCTTGCAAAGTATCTCTGCAACGTTCTATTTTATTTCAGAAAGGACGGCATGATCTAGTTGTTTTTAGTTGGTTGTATGAGTAGTTTTCACCCCTCATAGTTCTTTACAGCATACTAACTCTGATATGTTTGAATCTAAAAAAAAAACTCTGATATGTTTGCAACTACTACCTCCGATCCCAAATGTAAGCCAATTTAGATTTGTCTAAAGCAAATCATTTTTAAATTCGGTCATCCATGGCTACAAATTCATATAAGTTGACGCTACAAGCTTATTGATGCTAGTAGACTCTTCATGGAACATATCTACACAGGTATCGTCAGACAACGTGCCATATTCAAGACCGGGTCCATGACTCCATGTCCGTGCATAATGCACTTAAAACTTCCGAGGGGTAATCGCTACTAATGTAGACAACACTAACGTTTACATATGTGTTTTCATTTTTAAAAAAAAAATCTTGTTACGATACGTCTGCTAGTGCTCAGGTTTGCTGCGCGCATGCTTCGCATGGGAGCAAAAAGCCAGCAATAGCATACGCGCCGTGCTGTCTGCTGTGCATAAAAGCAAGCACAGCACAGGGCATGGCATCCCTAGCCATCACCGCAAAATGGAGCTCGGCGTGCGGCTTCGAAGCTGCCAGCCGCCTCCGAACACCAGCCAACCGCCGCCTACAGCGATCAGCTTCGGAACCTGGCCGCGCTCCAGCCACCTCGCCGTTCTCCGTGGCCGGCCGTGTCCGCGTCCCCGCCGCGCCAGGGCTCCGCGGGTCGCTGCCCCGGACTCCCGCCCCCTCGAGACCATCCGCGCCGACAGCGTCGGTCAGGGCACGAAGCTGAGGTTCGCTCCTGTCCCCTGTCGTGCACTCGTGCGTGCGTTCTTCCGTGTTGCTTTCTTGGGATGGAAGGGCATTAATGCGACGCGTGCAGGGGGGACAAGTTCTTCCCTGTAGAGATGACGGTGCGCGACTGCGAGCTTGACCACTACGGGGTCGTCAACAACGCTGTCTACGCCGACTACATCGAAAAAGGTAAACCGTGAACGGTAGGGACGATGATAGATAGTATTGGACTGTGTACTGCAGTACTGGTATGGGTTTTGCATGCTCTTTTTTACGAGCTCGATGGTACTGTCCGGTCAGCTCGGGAAGAGGTGGCTTCCAGCCTTGGCTTCAGCAGGTGCTCGATCGCGAGCACGGGCAACGCCATGGCAGTCTCCGACCTGAAGCTCAACTACTTCGCGCCTCTCAAGGTACGCGTCGACGACGACGACCCGGGCAGAAGGATGCCGATCTACTTGCCGTTGTTAGTGTATCTATCTCATCAGGTTATGTACCACACGCTTAATTTGTTAATATTCTCCAGCGCGGCGCCAGGTTCGTCGTTATGGTGAGGGTCGTCCAGATCAAGGGCGCGCGGATGCTCGTCGAGCACTTCATCGAGACGCTGCCGGAACGCAAGGCATCCGTATATATATGCACGCGTACACACCCCGTGACGAGTTCTCCATTCTAAATTGTTGGTCGTTTTGTATATGTGCATAAGAATGCAAGTTATATTATTTATTTTGGGTCATTAAATCCTAAAAGTTTGATAAAATAAACTATAATAATATTGTGCGTAATTAATTTAGGAGGATAAATGAACTAGGATGGCCTATACCATCATAATTATTTAGTTGAGCATAAAATACTATTGCGTGTGCAGCTGGTCCTGGAGGCGACGGCCACCGTGGTGTTCTTGAACAGGGACTACCGCCCGACGCGCGTGTTCCCGGAGGTGGCGTCCAAGGTGCTGCGCTTCTTCTCGTCCTAGCTACGATACATACCAAGGACTGATGCCAACCGATCGACGCCGTAGTAGATATACGTGATCTCGTACTTTCTGTAAGTACTACGTGCTCTCGACGAGCGATCCCCGCCCTGTGTATAGTAGAAGCCTGGAAGGCTCTGTTTAATTGATGTGGAGTCATAAGAGATCACCAGCAAAAGAACTGTCACTGCCTGTGTGTCTCCGTCAGCAGCGGCGGGTTTCCTTAATAAGCAGTGGCTGTCGTCTACCGATGTGCGATGGTCGATGGGCGACGCGACATTCAATTAAACGCGATGCAACCCAAAGGCTGAAATGCATGGCCGATGCGCGATCCATTTAGCAGCGAACTCATTGCAGGGAGGCACCGATTTCCTTTCAGGCTGCTACAAGGTGGGGGACAGGGCGAAACGCCTCCATCAGGCGACTCGTTTTCCAAGACAAGACGGAGCGCCTCGACCGTGCACAACCCCATCAGCAGCGGTGGATTTCTCATGGGCGGAAAACGTACGCGAGATGCCATGCCAGCATGCGGCGTGCCCAGCTGCGCACGCGCGCCCTTAATTCGTCGGTGTCAGCTCAGCTGCCTCCAAACGCCAATCAACCTCCACCACCTTCGGGGACCGGTGCCGGAGCTTGGGCTCCGCTCCAGCCACTCCCCCGGCTGCGGTTCTCCGATCCTTGGCCGGGCGCAGGGGACATCCAGCAGACATCGCCTCCGAAACGCAGCTCTCGTCTGTCCTCCTCAGCTGGCTCCTGCGCGTTCCCACCTCACCGTTAGTTGTTCCCTCCCAGGAGAGGAATTAGAAAGCAACAGCAGCATTCCTATCCCCCCGGGCGGGCTCTGCCTCATTATTTTTACGGCCCAAGAAGCTGTCGGTGCAATCCAATGGCCTGCCGCAACTTCGCACAGATGGGCCGTGATTCCAGTCCGGAACGTCAGTCACCCGGCCCATCTGAGCCCGGGAGTTCCATCCCGATAATATGTGGCCCGCATGAAATGGGCTATCCTCGGGCTCGGGCGGAGCCGCCGGATAGAGAGAGTTGGCAAACACGATCGGTTCGCCGCGTTGCAAGGCTGTGCTACCAAAAAAATCCGGGCTGCGAGTCCTGGCCCCTCTCAGCACGTTTCCTTTTTTATAGAGAAAAAAAGATTCCCCAAAAAGTGAAAGAAATTGTTGGTCCTTCCGAAGCTCGATTGACGACCTGCTACAAGAAAACACCGGCCTAATCGAAGCCGTCGCCGGAAAGGCCTCTGTTATTCTACTCCGACCTTCACAGCTAGCTGGAGTGTGAATGTCTGATCGATGATCCTGCCCAGCAGAAAAGACGAACAGCCTCATCCTTACATATATCCGAGTCTCGTAACTGACGATTGGCTGCCACGGCTGAAAGAGAGTGCGCATGCATGTATGCATGTTTCCCTGTGCTCTTGCTGCCTTCGATGGATTCCGAGCGTGCCAATCCACAGATGCAAATAGCATCGCCTGGCCTGTACTTTTTTTAAAAAAAAATTCAAATAGAACACGCTGTCCGATCGGCGCGCCTCGGCCTCGTGCAGAATCTATGCAGCTCCTGCTCCCACTAGGTGCAGCCATGGAAGTATCTGCTAGATCTGACGCGACATCTTCGCTTGCAAGTTGCCACGGATGCAGTAGCTCTTGAGCGCCACGGTCTATATATATAAGAGGGGGGCGACGATCGAGTCGACGGGATCGGAGCTGGCTGAGGACCGGAAGACAGGCACCGGGCGCGGCGCGATGGAGTTCTGCGCGCACCAGCGTTTCAATCCGCCGCCTCCGAACACCAAACAACCGCCGGCGAGCGCCGGAGCGGCGAGAGCGGCTTGGCCTGCTCGCTCCGGCCGCCCCGCCACCGCTGGTCGCTTCGGCCGGTCTTCACGCCCAAGCCGGGCGCTTCAGGTCGCTGCCACCACGAACGCTCGTCCCTCTGAAGTCGTCTGCACCAAGAACACCATCATCCAGGACACGAAATTACCAAGGTTATATCGTCGCATTCTCCCTGCAGGTCACCCAACTGGGAATTCAACAGTTGTACATGTACGGATCTTACTTTGATCTCTTTGGTGCCAACTATAGGGAAGGTAAATTTTTCGAGTTGGAGATGACGGTCCGCGACTGCGAGCTCGACGAGTACGGGGTTGTCAACAATGCCGTGTATGCTGCTTACATCGAAACAGGTCTGCTTCCATCGACCGACAGCTGAATTACGAGCTTGATGGATGGGTCATATTTTTTTGGTCGTTATTCATTTCCTGCCTTGATCCATGCTGGTATAACTAACCAGCTCGGCAGGAGATGATTGCAAGTCTCGGCGTGTGCACGGGCTCGATCGCGCGCGCAGGCCGCGCCATGGCGCTCTCCGAGCTCAACGTCAAGTACTTCGCGCCTCTAAAGGTACACGACGCATTGCAAGCGAATGGTACTAGCTATCTTTTTTTTTTGTCAATGAATTTACCACGCTTTGCGTGCTGCATGCGTTCTTGAAACGGGGTGTATTCTTCAGCGCGGCGCCAAGTTCGTGGTCATGGTGAGGGTTGTCGGGATCAGGGGTGTGCGGATGCTCATGGAGCACCTGATCGCGACGCTGCCGGAGCGTAAGGTACGTACGTCGCTAGCGGTGCCACCGGTGATAGTAGTCACACGATGCAAACATCTCCTCAAGCACACGATCGAGAACGCTTATATATGTGGCCGCATGCAGCAGCTCGTGCTAGAAGCGATGGCCACCGTCGTCTGCCTCAACGAAGACTACCGTCCGACTCGCATGTTCCCGGAGATGGCGAATCTGCTGCACTTCTTCTCTCATCCTAACTAGGATCGATCATGCACTGAAGTACGGCAAAGCTGCTTGATCTGCTGTTAATAAAGGAGTGCAAACTGGTTCCCGGCTCTCTTTTAACCCTTCAATAAATACATAAAACCATATTCTGAGCACAAGAAAAGCATTATGAGAAAAAAATATAGCATCTTCCACAAAATTTTAGCTTAACTTCAGGTGTTTGAGATTAGTGCTATAGTAGATTGATGTCTGAGATGAAAGGAGGAACAAACTATAACCAACCATGTGGATACCATGTTGTACTATTTGATTGGAGGGGATGCCCGGAAGATTAATAATTTTAGGTCTACTTGAAATGAATTTTTGTACATACAATTGTGTTCATGGACAAAAAAAAGTGATGGAATAAGTTTTCAGTTTTCATGTATTCAGGTTCTTCAACTATGTTACATGTTTATAAGAAGATACCTCTTGATGTCTATTGAAAGCTATCCATTCCTATTTTTTCGTTAAGTTCTTTATTTGGGAGCATGGTTATTATTAATTGCTCACTGAAAGGGTCTGCAGTGTAGTGGTTGCAATGCTTTAGTAGCAACTTCAAGTCTTAGTTTTGACATCTTGTAGAAGCAAATGTGCTGGTCAAAAACTCTCTCTCACTGGCATAGCTGGGTTCAGGAGGTTTTTCGACTGGGAACGAAAAACTTCTTTTTTCTAAAGAAAGTTGTGGAAGCGGTCTTACCCACCAATCAGGATTTTTTATTAATTTATCGGAAAATGATGAGTGGATCGATCGCCCCATGCAAAAGGCATGACCTGCTATACTTTTTAGAGAATAAAAAAGTTCACGAGAAAATGAGTACGTGGAATCCAATTGGCCCTTGCTCCCGTACGAGAAAATGCTGTACAATCGAACCTCAACCTATCGCTATCGCTAGCTACCAAGCACTGCCAAGAGGACGGGACGCAACTAAAGGGACACTTCTCTACTCCTACTGCAGTCTACAGCCGTGTAACTACGCACATGCGTGCTTGGCGTGGCAACGTAACTGTACCTCGAACACGCGATCCATATAAGAGCAAGGGACGAGCCGAGCCAGGACCACACAACACATAAATGATACGCACAGCACAAATACACAATGGTGTTCAGCATGCAGCAACCATTCAATAATCTGCTTCCTCCGACCACCAAACAACCACCATCACCGGCGGCGAGCGCCGGATCAGCCAAAGGTTACAGGCCTCGCTCCGGACACCTTGCCGCTGATCTCCTTGGCCGGCCATGCCCCCGCCGTCGTGCGACGAGGGCAGTGCGGGCCGCTGTCCCGACGAACTCTAATGGCTCTGAATTCATCTGCGCCAAGAACAACACCATCCAGGACACAAAATTACCAAGGTGCAGCTAGCGTTGTCCCTTCAGCTAAGTAGAACTCTAGGTATTCGATCGGTGCAGTGTCTGATGATTTTGATCTTTGTTGGGAAATCTAGAGAGGGCAAGTTCTTCGAAGTGGAGATGGCTGTCCGTGACTGTGAGCTCGACAAGTACGGGGTTGTCAGCAGTGCCGTGCTTGCTGCCTACATGGAAACAGGTCAGCTACTACCATAGAGCAACAGTTGCATACGGAATGGACGATTACGTTGTGTCGCGTGAGCTGCTGAGCTTGAGCCACTTCCTGTCTTGGTCCATGCATGTCAACCAACTAGCTCGTCAAGAGATGGCCACAAGCCTAGGCGTCCCCACGGGGTCGATCGCCCGCGCAGGCCGTGCCATGGCGGTCTCCAAGTTGACCGTCAAGTACATGGCGCCACTAAAGGTAAACGCTTGCACGCAGGCATGCATGTGATCCTCTGAGACCGGCCAGATAATTTTGCTTACTTTTCATCATCAACTTAAAATGATGTCGATCCTCCAGTCCGGCGCCAAGTTCGTTGTCATGGTGAGGGTCGTCCAGATCAAGGGCGTCCGGATGCTCATGGAGCACTTGATCGCGACGATGCCCGACCGTGAGGTACGGCTCACATGTATACTTAATGATCATTGGGTAGTAGTTAGTACACCAACTGACACTTCATAACTTCTATGCGTATTGCAAATTAACAATGATTTTTTATACCATGTATGTCAGAAAAAAAAGGATGAATGAGCTAGCACCTCTTTGTAATGCAAATGGAAACCTGCTTGGTAGAGCATCTCTAGCAAATTTTCATTTTCCAATCCAACTATCATATCAAAACGTTCATACAAAAAGTACATATTCTCTTTCTTTTTTTTCTTTTTTCCAATAATTATTGGGACAAACTAATAATTCACCCGCAGAACCTGAACTCTCCCTAAATAAAGAAGTAGTTGGAACTCTCCCAATACACAGTAGATGGATTGAAATGGGATTATTGGAAAAATGCAGAAGCAACTCCCTAGTAACCATGAAAAAATATTATGACACCCCAATTAGTTGGTTATCAGAAATTTATTAAGGGACTGTGGGGATGTTGGGATTTGTTAAGCAGCACGTTATCCTGGCCTAGCACATTGGTTCTGTTCAGAATCTTTGCTAAAAACTACAATTCTTTGCAATTCATTTATGTTTTGTACATCTGAATAACTGAAGCAATGCAACTTAATTTGCAGTGATCATCCCCACTATTGTATATTGAGTAGTCTTTTTAATCACTTGCAGGTTGTTTCAGAAGCTATGGCCACCATCGTCTGCCTCAACAAAGACTACCGGCCGACTCGCATGTTCCCGGAAATGGCGAAGCTACTGCACGTCTTCTCTCCTAACTAGGATCAATCATGGCATATGCTGCTGTAGGCTTCATATATGGACCTCTGTGTCTGGTTATAAATATGCCGTGTTGGTTTCTGGAACAAAAAAATAAAACAGCTCTTAATTTGGATGACTCGATCCATCCAAATTGATAAGGAAGTGCAGACTGGTGCCTGACGACTCTCGTTAGTTCAATTAAGGGCACTTGTTTTCTAAAATGTTGAACTAAGAGGGACGATAGACACACTTAGACGCATCAATTTGCACCCCTAACTATTAATTTGGACTTCTTAATTGTGAGGCCCTTTGTGCATCAACAATCGAACCAAAAGGTACTAAGATAGTACCGCCTCCGTTTTTAAAAAAATTAGAATTTCAGGGGCTCAACCCCCAGCCTTAAGCACGCCAAAAGGCCAGAAACGTTTTACAGCATCTGAATGGGGACACCATTCTACAGTTTTGTGTAGCACCAAAAAGGATAAAAGTACCAGAAACAGAACAGAAATCAACAGCCGCTAAACAGCACTAACGAAACCAGCGACTTTCTTCAGCGATGACGGCGAGCCTCAGTTGGTCCTGGCAGGGTCAGCCCCAGGCCAACCCCAGCTTAGCAGCGTCCCAAGCTTCTGTTCTGATGGTATTATCCTTCTCTTCAACGGCTTTCACCACTCAGTCACCAGGCTCTGTCATCCAGGCAACCTGGGTGGCCTTGTCGCCATCTTCCTGACCTCCTCCGCGCAGCTTGAGAGGCGCTCCTTCCCTTTCTCTGGGCACAGAATTAGCCAATTCTGCAGCAGCCCATAAAATCTTCAGGAGTAGAAACTCTATGTTTTTCCATGCACCATTCTGAAAGCACAGATCATTTCTTAGTTTCCAAATACTCCATAAGGTAGCAGAGGAAACAATATTAGTCACTAAATGTCTCTTATTGCTCAGCCAGCAAGTCCCTATTGATTCAAAACTGTCACCCAAATCAACTCCTACTACCTCAGAGATTAAACACCAAGTTTGCTTAGCAACTACACAATCAAAGAATAGATGGTGAACGGATTCTGCCTCATTACAAAAGAGGCAAGAAGTGTCATCTAGTTTCTTTCTTTTTTCAAGGTTGTCTCTTGTCAAAACTCGATTCTTAGATAAGAGCCAAAGAAAGAAATGGACTCGAGGTGGTATTTTTAAGCTCCAGACTGCAGGGACATGAACTGGGCTTACCCCCTGAAATTGATCACTTTGTAAAGAGATTGAGAAGAGTACACCCCATTAGAGATGAAGCTCAGATCATCCAGTTCTCTTCCCCACTAAAGCTAATTGTGGAGGCTAGTTGGACTACCTCATGACAATCATCCATCAAATTTTGACTAACAGTTCTTCTAAAGGTACATTTCAAACATTCCCCATCCCATAGATCTGCAATAGTTTCATGTTTTCTCATTCACAATTTCATAAAGGTTCCAGCAGTATTGTATTGCTAAGCTAGAGGAACCCAGCCAGTTATCTTCCCAAAACTTAATTTTCTTCCCGTCCCCCACCTTCCATCTGAACCCCATCTTGGCAGCTTGAGCTGCCCACATTAACCCTTTAAAGAAGGTTGAGGCACTTACAGATCTAGAGCTGAGGATGTTAGGCCTTTCAGTGCTATACTTATGGTCTATTACCATCTTCCACAGCTTATCTCCCCCTTCCTGGTGAGGATGTTAGGCCTCCGTTTTAAAAATATAAACCGTTTTAGTTTCCTACTAAGTCAACATTTTTACTCTAACAAAGTTCATAAAAAATATATTAAAATCTAATGCCAAATAAATGCACAAGCAAGATGTTTATATGATGAGTTTAATGAAACTAATTTGATGTTGTAAGTTTTAGTGAACCGTTTTTTACAAAACTTGGCCAAAGTTAAAAGAGCTTGACATGAAAACAATATTGGTAAGTCGTCTTACATTTTAGAACTAGGGATCAAGTACTACTGTATGTATCTCATGGTATCAAGAACCGTACAAAGGGCTCGACCAACATAAATGTCTCTGTGTGTGCATATGTGCTCTCTCGTGGTGTCCACATCCGAAAGATGAGGCTGGGGCATCGTCCAGTTGTTGTCCCTTGTCAAGTCACCGGCATATGATTTGTGTCCCGACTTCCGAGCTAGAGCTCCTCAACTCCCCATGTCTCCATTAGCAGCGGTGAATTTTGCCGATCAAATTTGCAAGAATACCCTTTTGTTTGCATGTTTGTTTGAGGATTTCAGTGAATTGTATGTAACCGTATTGGACGCACATAGGCAGGGACGCAGCGTATTGGACGCAAGCGGCAGGTCTGATCGTGAGGCCAATCCGTCCGTAGAAGGAATCATCTTCAAATTAAAGTTCGTTTCGTTATTGGTGTTGGGCCCGGTTACCATCGCTCCGCGCACATATAAGCAAGCACGCCCGGCCCAGAGCCAACCCACAGCCCCCAACTCCCACGAGACCACGACTCACGAACCTGCAATTGGTAGAAGCGCCGCCGCCGCCCGCCATCGTGATGTGGATGGTAGGGTCGCTGTTGCGCCGCCTTGCAGCTGGTGGTGGCCCCGGCCACGAGCCGAAGCCGATCCGGCGGTGGGAGGAGGAGCGCGAGGTGATGCGCGCCACAGCCAAGGGCTTCAACGAGACGGCTTTCTCTCATGTCCAGGCCAAAAACTGTACGTCGCTGTTGTCATGCATCTTAATCGATGATGGGTTTCTAACGAATTTATCTGTCAGCTATGCCTTCAACATAACTCACCCATAATTAAATCATGATGTGATGATGATGCAGGGAGAGAAGCCGCACTGGCGTTCGGCGAGCAGGCTGCATATGACCTCAAGGTTTGCTCAAACCCATCCATGAACAGTTGAACACCAACACTCGACATTACTTACCTACCGATTATATTCGTCGTTGCGACGACTTGCAGTTAGGTGACGAGCAGAGTGCGGCATCTGCGCTTCTCCTTTCCGCTAAATGCTACGCTTGGATCCATGACGAAGGTACGTACATACTACAGATCAGAGAACGCCTTTTCTTTCAACTCTACTACTAGTGCTGCTGGCTTGTGTGTGCTGACACGCCCTCGCCCCTCGGTCGATACCCGCGCAGACGAGGGGGCAATCGCTGCCACGAAACTCGCATTGGACAAGGCCCTCGCGTTGTTCCTCAAGAGAGACGATCTGGAAATGGCTGCCGCCAGTTGTGTGGAGCTGGCGGAGTTATATGTGGAGCAGCGGGAGCTACAGACTGCCTTGGATTTCTTCGAAAAGGTCGCTGGTTATTACGGCAGCAATCGCCGCAGCCGTAGATGCAGGTTCGAAGCTGGTCGGCTCAGGTTTCTCTTGGCCAAGAAGGAGACCTATCGTCAGTCACCTGACCCTGATTGGCGTTCACAATTGTACGAGGTGTTTGCTACTGGTATAATGTAACACTCCTTGGTTGTAAAACTACTGGTACAGCCAATTCCACGAGAACTCGGCCTGCTATGCCCTACAGTATTTACTCACGAATTTCGTTTCCCACAACCTCTGAGCTCATGTTATCACGCTGATGCCCGCTGTCCAAGGCTCGGTCTCGCCGATCTTCCGACCAATATCAGGCGCATCAATGTGGTGGCTGGTCAGGCTAATTTTTTTGGAAAAGAAACTGGTCAGGCTAATGGCATGTGATGCAACGAGTAGAAAACCACACGCGAATTGTTTGACATGACTAAAAGAGTAGTTTATTTTAGACTAAAATGTGAAAAAAAATCAAATGTTTACCATTTTGACTTCTCCAGAATCCGATTTGGTTTGTTATTACCCCCATTTAGATCAATCCCTCTAATAAGCAGATAATTTAGCTCATCCAAAAATTTTCAATACAAAAGTAATAACTCAAGTAAATATGAAACAATTTGAAGTCGTAAATCGTAATAGTCCGCCACGAGCCGCAAATGGATATCAAGATGCATTGGAGTCATTCATGGATATTGATGTTTTTGCCCCCACCTCAATGCTTCTTTTGCCTGCCTACCACACAATGAAAACACACGATCAACTGTTGGTCACGTGACAGTCGAAGGCAGAGACAAGTGTTGCCAGCAGGACACGTCGAGGGATGGCGGACACCTTCGTCCCTTGAAGACATACGACGTCGGGCCACTTCGTGTCGAAGTCAACAACTTTGTTGGTCATGATGACTGGCTGAGCATGTTGCAGCGCCGAAGGTGGTCGTGGCGATCGGCGAGCTGCGTCGCGGGACGGAGCAATTGCTATAAAACGGTCAACTACAAGATAAAAGATCTAGTGGCCCCCGGCAGAGCGGCCTGCGCTGCGTGATAAGACCTCTTGGTGAGAAGAGCGACTTGGAAGGAGGGATGTGCCCTGGGTGGATGAACCGACTGCACCGTCAGCCGGAAGGTCGACGGGTCCGAGCGTGACGCCGTCGCGGGGTCCAGCGCGTCGATCCAACGGTATGATCAGAGGAGGAGCTTCTTGGCCGTGGCGAGTTCCCAAGCGTGAGCTGGGATTCCTGTGAGCTCCAACTCCACGCGATGGAGGAGCGAGCCAAGCTCCGCGTGGGCTTGAAGCGTCCACCGGCGGAGAAGCAGGCGCACCGACCGGCCGCCGCTGAGGACGCGGAGAGCAGCTTCATGATCAGTAGGATGGAATCCTCCGGCGCTGTCCGATGAATGAACATCCCCTCACGCTCCACGCTCCACAACCGCGTCCAGCGCCTCTTGCGGGGATACGGCGGGCATGGTGACGAAGACCCTCGCGGCTGGAGAGGTCGAGCTCGGCTTGGTCGATGTTCGGTCGCCGCGATCGAGCACGCAGAGGGTTGTGAGCGGACCGGCGTTTGAGGCTGGGGGCTGGGATCGTGGAGGGCGTCGAAATAGCAGGGCGCTCAGCCGCGCGTGAAGGCCTGCCACCGCGTCGACGCGTATTGTGTGGCGAGTGGCGACCCGCCCGCCACCACCGTGGCGGACTGCGGTGCAGGGGCGGGATGCGCAACGCTCTTGTGTCGTCGGCGGCGGGGGAACCTTCTTGTTATGCCCGCGTGTGCGCGGCGTTGGCTGGGCCGCCTCAGCATTGAGGCGAACGTGTCACGCTCCGCCGTTCGTGCCAAAGGGCGCCGCGGCTGCTGGCAAGGAGCGGGCTGCTTGGCCCCACGACCCGGAAATCGGCATCGCAGGCAACGAGCGCCTTGGCGGCACTGGGCCTTCTTGTGTCCCGGGGCCAAGCAGTTGGTTCATATCCACGTGGTGGATTCGAGATGCAACCACAAAAAACTCCCTGTTAGTCTGCAACCTCATGTCACTATCCAGCAGCAGCAGAATATCAGAGCGTTGCTGATTAGCAAAATCCTTTCACCGGGCATCAACCTCATGTCAATCACCAGCAGCAGCAACCTTGAAATGTTTCTGATCAGCAAACTCCTGTTGCTAACCAACGGCAACAGCAGTATCAGAAACTCTCTTTCAATGCAGGATCTATCAAAGACCATTGTGAGCCCTCAGGGTGCAAGTGGTCCTAACAATATGGGAACTGCAGATAGTAATTTGACAGGTAAGGCTGGGCCATGCAACAGCAAGAAGGTACTCCGTATTAACAGCAGCATGCAATGAAGAAAATGGTGCGAGAAGAAGAACTGAATCACCACCAGCCGTGCATACAAAGGTTCACGAGAAGGCAAGCAAAAAAGGGAAACAAAATCTTGGAATGTTGCTGATCAGGAAGCTGCTGTTGCTAAACAGCAGCAACAGTTTGCGGAACCCTGTTTCTAGTGCCGGATCAATGTACGTTGTGAGTTCCCAAGGTGCAGGTGATCCTAACATTAAGGGAAGTGCAGGCAGTAATGCCACAACTAGTGTCGGACGTGCAGTGACACGAAGGCATCAAGAGCAGCACTCAACGAAGAAAATGGTGAAGGTAGAACTGAATCACTAATTGCGAGTTCTGAAAGAATTTCAGTGGCAATGACGCAAAACATGGGAGGGGAGGTAGTAGGCAGTAATCCTCAGAGATGAAGCCAGCATGAAAACAATGTTGTCGGTGAAGATATTCTGAGTAGAAAAGGCAATGGCAACCTTCCTGATTCTCCTGTGGTGAAATCTTCCTGGACTGCTGTAACAGTGGAGGAACAACAAATAAAGGTGTAAATGTTTATAGCCAACAATGATCTAGTACTCCATGAACAGAGAAGGCATCAATGGAAGTGGAGAGGTGGCTAATGGCTTCATGGCTTAGATCACGGCAATGCGTGATTGTGCTACCAGGTATGCTGACAATAGTATTCCGATGCCTTCAAAGGTGCGTTATCATTTTCAGATCCAGAAGTAATTGACTTTGAGGGAAATAGTAACGCAGATCGGTTCAGGGCTGATCACATATAGGCAACTTTATGGTGACCGCAATTGCATGCCTGCCAAGGCATTATGCTGAAATTAAGCATACTCTCAGAACTTCGTGTTACAGTTCACTTGCTGTAGCTTGATCCTTTGAACGATGCTGAAAAGGGCATGGTCTTCTAAGGAGTCGCCTGTTGCTTGCGGTACTTTTAGAATTGAGAAAACAAACTCAAGTCAGGTCGTCTGGGAACAGTGGAACAGAGAAGTTTTGCAGCGGTGCTGCAGGAGACAAAAGAAGCAGCATCCCAAGAGCAACATTTCAAGCATGAGGATAGGGAAGCAAATTTTGAAGCGAATGAGTTAGCAAAACAGGCATTTGTGTTTTTTTTAAAACTTTCCAATTTCGTTAAATCAATAAAATGTCACTCTCGTCCCCAATCTGTTTCTCTCGATGCCGTGACCATCACGGACCCACGGCCCAAACCCATGCCAACATCTCATCCATCAAATTAGAGAGGAAAAACATCACTGTAGGCTGTAGCCGACGGAACTAAACATTCCATATATGGCAGCCTATATAACTAACAGAATGCGCCGGCATTTCTATCCAGCATCCACGCTCGTCCTTCCCGGTAACCCCCTCTTTCGAAAACCAACCTCCAACACCACAGCCATGGCGACCCGCCTGGTGTTCGTCGACGGCCAAGGGAGGCCGAGGCTGATCGCCGAGGCCTTCCTCCACGAGGGGGAAGACATTCAGCTCGCTCTCCGCGTCCTGGACCGCCAGGCCATCCCCCGCCTCGTCGCCACTCTCCTGCTCCACCGCGACGGGACGGGCGAGGTCGTCGTCGCCGTGCTCGATCGCCACAGCGCGACGCGAGCGGTGTCGGCTTGTTTCCTCCGCGACGACGGCAACGTGGATGTATTCATCGGATACCACCATCACCAGACCGGAGCGCGTTATCTCCTCCTCGTCACGACGATCAGCCTTCCCCGCGGCCGCGCTCCCCAACGCCGACGAGCGCAACGTGGCGTACGCATTGGCGGAGGAATGGAGATTCGTCCTCTCCGTCTACGGAATCGACATCGGGCGACCTCACCCTCTTCTCCGGCGCCGCGCTCTGTTCGTACCCGCCGCGGCGCTCGGCCTCGACGGGCCGCCGCGGTTGCCTATGCTCGTTGCCGCGGCGGAGGGCCTCGACGGGCTGCGGCTGCCTCGGCCCCCCGCGCGGCGCTCGGTGTCGACGGGCCGCCGCCGCGGTTGCCTATGCTCGTTGCCGCAGCGGAGGGCCTCGACGGGCCGCCGCCGCGGTTGCCTATGCTCGTTGCCGCGGTGGAGGGCCTCGACGGGCTGCGGCTGCCTCGGCCCCCCCGCGCGGCGCTCGGTGTCGACGGGCCGCCGCGGCATTGCCTATGCTCGTTGCCGCGGCGGAGGGCCTCGACGGGCTGCGGCTGCCTCGGCCCCCCCCCCCCCCCCCCCCCCCCCGCGCGGCGCTCGGTGTCGACGGGCCGCCGCCGCGGTTGCCTATGCTCGTTGCCGCGGCGGAGGGCCTCGACGGGCTGCGGGTGCCTCGGCCCCCCCGCGCGGCGCTCGGTGTCGACGGGCCGCCGCCGCGGTTGCCTATGCTCGTTGCCGCGGTGGAGGGCCTCGACGGGCTGCGGGTGCCTCGGCCCCCCCGCGCGGCGCTCGGTGTCGACGGGCCGCCGCCGCGGTTGCCTATGCTCGTTGCCGCGGTGGAGGGCCTCGACGGGCTGCGGGTGCCTCGGCCCCCCGGCGCGGCGCTCGGTGTCGACGGGCCGCCGCTGCCCGCCGCCGCTCTGGATGATCAGGTGTTCCAGCAGCTAGAGGAGGGTCGGTTCGGGACTAGTCAAGAGGATGGGGTTCAGCAGCGGCCGGCTGATCACGCACTGCCAAGGTATTTACCTAAGCTAATTTTTGCCTTAATTTTACTCTGTCCAATGCTCTGTATTTTTGTTCATGGTGTTTCAAAGACCAGGATGCATGATCTAGACTTATGGTTAATGGCTTTTGTATGTCTGCCTCAAATGTAGTAGAAACTGGCTCGATGCAGTAACTGTCAAGGTCGGCTGATGTTTTTTGTTTTTTTGAAAAGGATAATGGTTTTTGTATGTCTGCCTCAAATGTAGTAGAAACTGGCTCAATGTAGTAACTGGCAAGGTCGCAAGTGGAAACCATTTGTGTGAAATGTTATGGCCATGTCAATTCATTGACAGACACTACAGATGTCGTAACTCTGATTCTTACAAAAGGTAGAATCAGATTGCGTATAAAAAATAATTAGCTGCACATAAGTCTTAGCTACACAGTTATATGAAAAAAAAGGGTATAGTTCGTCTATGTTGTATATACTGATTTGTTCTAATGTTGTGCAGTGTTGCCTCAAACCTGTTGCGTAGCATATTTCAACTCCTGACAGAAATCGAAAGGAGTCAGTACAACATTCAAGACAATACAGTTATTGAAGCAGCAAATACTTTGATTAATGAAATGCTAAGTCACTTGTCAGACCAGGCGCGCAGAGAAATCATATCCAATCTATCTGTGTCATCAACCGAGCCAGGACGAGACCCATTGGCCCATCCTCCATCTCGAAACATGCACAGGTTTGGAATGTGGAAGAGCTTCCTAACCACAGTTGGCCTCTCTATTGCATCAAACATCTGTCTGTATTTTTTATCTGTCGGAATGAGGTTGCTAGAGCAAAGTGAGCAAAGTGAGGTATGATCAGTCTCTGAGCGCACCGACGGAACAGGATGAATGGAACAAGTGGGTGCTCAAGTTCCTTGGGTGGATGGCCGAGCGAGTAGCAGCTCCTGTTCTACTAACTTGGTTGTTGGTTCTGATCAGAGCATCAGTGGTTGACAATGAGAAGTACATGATGGAGTTTGACAACAATGAAACCGTGAATGTTCTGGTCAACGGCATGTCAAGAGCGTTTTTCCTTGGCATAAGAGATTTTCCAGGCCTTAGTGATCCTAATCTTTGGGCGCGCTTAGCGGCAGTTGTTATTGATATGATAGGAGCTGCTTTCCTCTGGTGGATGGGAGGGCATTGGGATCCTGATATTACTGACGGTTAAAGCCTCGTTTGGAAGTTGGATTTTGGAATTCTGGATGGATCTTGCAGTGGTCGTGGTGGCGCCGTCAGCTCAGGGAGGGAGCCTCTACTATTGCCTGCGTATTTCAACACTTCCATTCCATTGCCTTGACCGCTTAGTCGCTTTCAGGTCCCCATGGTCGATCGTTGGTTCTGCTGCGGTTGACTTGTTACCTCGATCAATGCGGATGCTTCGCCGCCGATCGCTCGCTCTGCTGGCGGATGCTTTGCTGCCGATTGTCTATTCTTGCGGATGTTGACGGATGTTTTGCCGTCATTGTCTCGATCTGTTGGCGGATGCTATACCGCTGTTTCATCTCATCGTCCGGTGAATGTTTTGCCACCGCTACCATTGTGATGATGTATCTTTTTGCAGTTCCAATTGTTTGCTGGGTCGTTAGGGTAGTCTTTGGTTTAGTGTGGCTGGGTGTGTTCTCTCTCCCTCTGTTGTTCTTGCTTTCTTGATTTGTATTAGATCGCTTGCCACTAGCTTTATGGTGTTTTGTACTTTGGCACTACGACGGTTCTCTCGTAGTTACGTCGTTGTAACTTTCTTCTTCTTAATGAAAAACGTGCTCAGGCATGGTCGCTAAAAAGGATTCTGGATGGATTTGCAAAATCGGAATTTTGAATAAAATCTAAATAGTGCTGTTTGGATTCTTAGATTTTGCTAGTTGATTTTATGGATTTTAGGTTAGATATCCCTTCTATGCCTTTGGTATTTTTTTCCTTTTGCCGCCAAATGTACTACTTCCCACCAATGAACATGAACTTGAACCTAACCATACTACTTCTCAACATTACTCAGGAAGACACCCAAAAATCCATGCGTTCAGAATTCATACGAAAGCAATATATGGCCGTACAGCCGTCGCAGCAATGGCATTGTCCACCACACGATGTCAGTTGTCAAGCATAGGTTGTTTCCGTCAGGCACCAGGCTAATAAGCTGAACTGCAACTGCTGAAGCGCTGGTCGGAGACCAGGCATGTCACAGAGAATCACCCAAAGTGAGCAAAGTAATTTACACATTACGAATTTGTATTGATTGATTACAACAATAATAAATTATATTAAAATAAATACAATACAATGAGCCTTCTGAACTACTTGCCAAAGACAATTTTGCACTGTTACATTACAAAGACTATGATCCTAAGCTGCTGTATCAAATTATAACCAACTGGCCACCAAATCGATGATAAGCTCCTCCACTTCCCTTCGAGGACATCAAGAACCTAGCTGCAGCCTCCAGAGAAACCCAAAATCAATTAGGAAGTAGCTTTGTAATCTCTAATCTCAAACAAATTTGACATAATATATAACATAAGCTCCATCAACTCTTGTAACTGTTGCCATTATCTATTTTTGTTGTCCACAAGCCCACACAACTGTCAATGTGTGCAGAGCTTAAGAATGTCATTGTCAAGGGCGACGAGGGACACGGCAGGAGGACCTCGGCTACGTAGTTCGTAGCCACGATCCGTGGTTAGGGGCGAGGTTTGTCAAGGGCGTCGAGGGACAGGGCAGGAGGACCCCAGCTATGTAGTTCGTAGCCGCAATCCGTGGTTAGGGGCAAGGTTTTACCCCTCAGCGCCCGATTGATTTAGCCAAGGAAGATTAGGGAATAGGATAATTGTTCTTGCTTGCCTTTCATCATCCTGATTACAAACATATATAGGCTACTCAGCCCTAACAGCTTGGAGCCAATTGCTCCTAAATCTAAGGCCATGATCGGCTCTGCTTCCTTCTAGGCACTTGCCTATTCAGCGCGCGCTCTACAAGCGTGGTGACCGCGCCTACGGCTCAGCTTGCGCGCCGTCTGCGGCCCTGCGGACATCCCGGGCGCGCCGTTTCCTAGTATAGGTGCGGCCCCACATGACATCTATCCCCCCTCGACTAGCAGCTCGTCCTCGAGCTGGAACGCCGGGTACTTGTCGAGGAAAGAGTCGACATCTTCCAGGCAGTGGTCTCACCCTTCCAGTGGATGAGCACTTGGCGGACACCGCGCGCCAAATGGGTGCACACTGCACGTTCCGGCTCTGGAATCGTCGCGCCGTTGTGGAGGGCCGGAAAGGGTGGCGGGGTGGCAGGCGGAACGCCGACGAACTTCTTGAGGAGGCCCACATGGAAGACGTCATGTAGCCGAGCGCGCGGGGGTAGAACGAGGCGCACCGCGACATCATTGATGAGCTCGGTGACGCGGTACGGCCCGAAGAAGCGAGGCTTCAGCTTCCCTTTGGTCACGTGTCCAGGGAGGCGGCAGCACGATGGCGTAGGCGGAGCAGTGCCCAATCACCAACCGCGTAGGAGACTGGTCGATGAAGCTTGTCGTAGTGCAGCTTCTGGACCGCCTAGGCCTGTTCCAGCCGGTAGCATACGTCCGCCAGGAACTCGTCGCGGTCCGCCATGTTCTTGGCGACGGCAGCCACGCGTGTCTCGCCCGGCTCATAGGACCGAATGGTCGGCAGGTCCCGGCCATACACCACATGGAACGACATATCACACAGCGAGGACTGGTAGGCCGTATTGTAGGTGTACTCGGCCCACGACAACCAGCGAAGCCATTGACGGGGGCGGTCGCCGGTGAAGCAGCGCAGATACATTAAGATGACGCGGTTGGCCACCTCCGTTTGGCCATCCGATTGTGGATGTAAGGCCGTCGTCATGTGCAGCTTGGCGCCCATGAGGCGCATTAGTTCCCGCCAGAACGTGAAAGTGAACACCGGGTCGTGGTCGGACACCATGGACTGCGGCATGCCGTGTAGTCGGACAATGTCGGCGAAGAAGGCCTGCGCCACGGACTCTGCAGTGTACGCGTGAACCAGAGGGATGAAGTGGCAGTACTTGCCGAAGCTGTTGACCACCATTAATACGACGAACTCCTCCCCCCCCCACCCCCACGCGCGGCAGGGCCTCCACAAAGTCAAGGCTGATGTCGGTCCAGACAGCGTGCGATACCGGCAGAGGCATGAGGAGGCCGGCCGGATGAAGGTGCTCCGACTTGTAGCGCTGGCAGGTGGCGCACGCGCGGACATAGTCCTGGACTAGGCGGCGCATGTTGGGGAAGTGGAAATCGCAGCGGAGGCGGGGCACAGTGCGTTGCACGCCCTCGTGGCCGTCCTCATGTACGGCGGTCATGATCTCCTGCAACAGAGGTGACTAAGGTGGGACGTAGAGGCGGGAGTCGAAGGCCACCATGCCGTCGATCAAAGACCACGGCAACGCGCGGGTACTCGCGGTGATCTCATCCCTGATGGCGACGAGGGACGGGTCGATGGCCTGTGCTTGGCGGAGGCGCTCGATGTAGTCAAACCGCGGCGCGGAGATGGCCAAGACGGCACCCTCGTCGGTGTCGCGGCGCGAGATAGCATCGGCCACCGTGTTCGTGGCGCTGGGCTTGTACTCGATGGTGAAGTTGAAGCCGAGTAGTTTGCCGACCCAGTGGTGCTGCGGAATCGTCACGAGGCATTGATCGAGGAGGAACTTGAGGCTGTAGTGGTCAGCGACAGCCCTAGAGGTACGGGCGCCAGTGGCAGATGGCGTGGACGAGACCGATCAACTCGCGTTCGTAGGCGGCGAGGGAGCCGTAACGCGGCGCGACAGGCAGGAGAAAGTAGGCGATCGGGTGCATCTCCTGGATGAGCACCGCCCTGAAGCCGTGGGTCGAAGCATCGCATTCGACGATGAATGGCTTGTCGAACTCCGGCAGGGCCAGTACCGGCGGCGGCGTTCCAGCGGAACACCCTCCTTCTTCAAAAGTGCCGTGAGGGGTGCCGCGATGGAGCCGTAGTCGTGGACCAATTTGCGGTAGTAGCCCGCTAAGCCGAGGAAGCCCCGCACCGCGCGCGCCGAGCGGGGTTGGGGCCACTCGTGGACCGCCTGCACCTTGGCGGGGTCCATGGCGACGCCGGCTTCGGAGATGACATGGCCCATGTAGGAGATGGAGCTGACCCCGAAAGCGCACTTAGAGCGCTTGACGAAAAGGCGGTGCTGCTGTAGCACGGCGAGGACGGCGTAGAGGTACCGGAGATGATCCGCCCATGTGGAGCTGTAGATGAGGATGTCATCAAAAAATATGAGCACGAACCGGCGTAGGAAGGGGCGCAGAACGTCGTTCATCAGGGCCTGGAATGTGGCCGGGGCGTTGCACAGCACAAACGGCATCACCAGGAATTCATAAAGCCCATCGTGTGTGTGGAACGCCGTCTTGGCGATGTCGGCTGGGCTCATGTGGACCTGGTGGTAGCCCGAACGCAGATCGAGCTTGGTGAAGAACTTGGCACCGTGAAGCTCGTCCAGCATCTTGTCGACCACCGGAATGGGAAAGGCATCCTTGACGGTGATCGCGTTCAAGGCCCGGTAATCGACGCAGAAGCACCACGAGCTGTCAGCCTTCTTGACAAGGAGGACCGAAGAGGAGAACGCCGAGGAATTCCAGCGAATGAGCCCCTGGTGCATCATGGCGGCGCATTGCCGCTCCAGTTTATCCTTGTGCATCGCCGGGTACTGGTAGGGATGGACGGCCACAGGCTGCGATCCCGGTAGGAGGACGATGTTGTGGTCGCGGCCGTGAGGAGGCAGCCCGTGGGGCTCGGCGAAGACGTCGAAGAAGTAGTCAAGGAGCTCGTCTAGCAAGGTGGCGTTGGCGTTTGTCGCGTGCAGACCGGGTGCATCTGGCCCGACCACACCCTGCCAGCAGACCTGGCGCTCGCGCCGCTGGAATGTCATCGTGCGGGCGCTGAAGTCCCATAGGATAGGGCCCAGCGTGGCGAGCCACTAGGTACCGAGGACGACATCATACCCAGCGAGAGGCATGATGAAAAGGTCGGCGAGGAAAGCGTCGCCGTAGACGGTGAACGCGGCCCGGCGAATGATGCCTAGGAAAGCGACGCGCTCACCGTTGGCGACCGTTGCCGTCATGCGGGGGCGATACTGTAGAGGGAGCCTCGTCCGTTGCGCCGCCGCCTCGAAGATGAAGTTGTGCGTTGACCCCGAGTCGAGCAGCGCAACGAGGTAGGTGTTGCCGAGCTTGAGGTGGATCTGCATTGTGTCGTTGAGATGCACTCCCACGATGGCGTGGAGGGAGATGTGTGGAACGACCTCCTCAGTGGCGCCCTCCTCCGACGGCGCAGGGGCGTCAGTCTCATCCTCCACGGTGCCGTCCAGCAGGAAGAGGCGCTTGCAGACCCTATTATGGTCGCGGCCGAACTTCTCGTCACAGTTGTAACAGAGTCTGAAGCGGCGGCGTTCCTCCAGCTCGGCCTGGGTGAGGCGCTTGACCGGCCGGCCCTCCACAATGATCGTGGTCGGTGCGGTCGTTGGAGGCAGGGCCGCTAGCAGCGCCTGTAGGGCGAGGCGCGGAGCGGGCGTAGGAAGGAGCGAGCGGTGCGTCACGCGAGGAGGCGGCACCGCGCACTGGTCCCGCAACTCGAGCTTACGCGCCAGGCTCATGGCCGTGGCGAGGGAGTGCGGGTTGTGAATCTCGACGTCGTAGCTAAGCGGCGGTTGGAGAACCGCGGTGAAGAGCTGGACCCGCTGAACCTCGTCTAGGCGGCCCGCGCGAGGAGCGCTTGGAAGCGGTCTTGGTACTCCCCGACGGTCCCCGTGCGCTTGCACGCCGCTAGCTCGCCGAGGGGATTCGAGCGGAGAGGTTGGCCGTAGCGAAGGTGGAGCAGCTCCTTGAAGCGGCGGCGCTAGGACGGAGTACCCTTTGTCCTGTTGGACCTGGATGTACCACAGCTGAGCCCCCTCCTCTAGGTTGTACGAGGCCATCCAAACCCTCTCCTCCATGATCCGCTGTTGGTAGAAGTACGATTCACAGTGACTGATGAAAATCAGAGGATCGAACTTGTCATCGTAGCGCGGGAAGTCGAGTTTCTGGAATCGTGGTGGCCGATCCTGGTGATGCTCGCCGGAGGCGGACCTGTTGCCTGAGGAAGACGACGGTGGCGGCTGGGCCACGTGCAGGTGCTGAATCGCCTGAGAGTTGGCATTGACGGATGCCTGTAGCGATTTGAGGGTGGCGGCCAGGGTGTCCAGGGTAGCCTGGAGGGTGGCATCCCTGTCTCCCATGGCGGCGACGCGTTGCGGGATGGGTGGAGCAGAGGTGGGACGGGGCGGCAACGGTAGCGAGGTTGATTGGCGAGGCGAGGAAGGCCTGGATCGTGATACCAGGTTGTCAAGGGCATCGAGGGACAGGGCAGGAGGACCTTGGCTACGTAGTTCGTAGCCGCGATCCATGGTTAGGGGCGAGGTTTGTCAAGGGCGTCGAGGGACAGGGCAGGAGGACCTCGGCTACGTAGTTCGTAGCCGTGATCCGTGGTTAGGGGCGAGGTTTTACCCCTCAGCGCCCGATTGATTTAGCCAAGGAAGATTAGGGAATAGGATAATTGTTCTTGCTTGCCTTTCATCATCCTGATTACAAACATATACACGCTACTTGGCCCTAACAGCTTGGAGCCAATTGCTCCTAAATCTAAGGCCATGATCGGCTCTGCTTCCTTCTAGGCACTTGCCTATTCAGCGTGCGCTCTGCAAGTGTGGTGACCGCGCCTACGGCTCAGCTGGCGCGGCGGACGTCCCGGGCGCGCCTTTTTTTAGTATAGGTGCGGCCCCACATGATAGTCATACCAATCATCCAGTAATTCGAGTAAAATAAACAGCTTTGTACTTATATAATACCAATGGTTGGACAGATTCACAAGTCTGAAGACTTTTTTGGCTTTATAAGTTTATAAAATTCTTGTGGTAGTTAGCAAAATTGGTTATCCTCTTCCAATGCATATATTCAGTTATGTCACCGTGCAGATGAATAAACTAGAACTGTGCGAATGCCTAAACAGGCCTGTGAAGGCATAAATGAATTGTCCATTTCAGCAGTACCTACAGGTTGTTAAAATTAATGGAGAGTAACACATTCAGTTACATCACTACATCAAATACTAGGGCAAATAGAATATCGTGTGCTCCTTTGTCACAATCCTATTAGTCATCTGTTTGATCCTTCAGTATTTCAAACACATGTAGTAGTATTGTTCTAAAACAAACTGAAATCATAATGCATAAGCAAAGTTCACTTAATCAACAGCCTAACGAGACATCTAATTGGGTCAGTGTACAAAAGCTGAGAGCTGATTTGAACCAACTTCAGAAAAGTGAGCACCTAAACAAAATCAAGCTTTAAAAGTAGAACTAATAACCTAGACAACCTAGCACGGAGTACCTAATCTACACCACAGCATGGAGAACCGAGGTCCTCCTTCCACCATGCAAGATTAACTAACGGAGGCAAGGGCGACCTTGCTAGTGGGGGCATCAGAACCCGAGGACCGTATCTGCAGTCACCACTCGCAACTCATGAGCAGCTCCTCTCTCCATTCCCAACCTTCATTTTTGTAAAATTTTAAGATTGGTTCCTCAAGTCAAAGATTGCAATCTACCCTCAGGCCCGAGGGGAAGAAATTACCAGCAGATGTAGGCGAGCCCACCGATGAGAGGGAGCAGCGACGACTCGACGTGGACGGCCGCTTGGCCGCGGACAGGCGGCGGATCGGCGGGGTCGTAGATGCTGCCGTTGCCAACGCCGGGGCGTGCGCGGCCGCGGCCGGGGACGGGGACGGGCCATGTCGCCACGCCCGCATGATCCGCCAGCCGGTCGAGCAGCCGGGGACGGGGATGGGCAGCGCTGGGCGTGCGGCGACGGCCATCGACAGGGACTCCTGGGGAGGCTCACGGCAGGGATGGAGACCGGCACGCCGGCAAGTCGACGCCCGCCCGGGCGCGGATGAGCGGCGGCACGGCGGCGACAGCCGCCGCCTGGGCGGGATTCGCGGGTGGGGAGGACGGAACCGACGGCGCCCGCGGGCGCAGACAGGTCGGGAAGGACGACGACGTCGATCTGTCGCGGGATGGAGGAGGGGGCGGCGGCGAATGGTGCAGGGGCCGGCGGCGGATGGGCATGGAGCAGGGGGAGACGGGGGGGATCGAGGACGACTCGAGATGACATATTCGCGTAAATTTTTTTGGAATGGTGAAACGCAAAACCGTAATTTTAGGAGCAAGTAGCTGTTGGAAGCAACTTGGCTTCAGATTCCGGGATTTCCAAAATCCCAAAACCTTGCTCCTAGAATCTTGACCAAAATCAACCCGTTTGGAAGCTGGAGCTTCTAGCTTCTGAATTTGCAAAATCTGGCAGCTTCCAAACGGGGCCTTAGGTTAAAATCTACATTGTCCCGTTTGGGTATCTGGATTTCAGTACCAGAATCTAATAGCCTGGGCCGGTCGGACGCTCGGGGTAGGATGGAGTGTGGGCAGCCTTAGGCCTCGTTCGTTTCGGCCCGGAACGGCCTCTGTTCCGGCCGGAACGAAGTGGCCCGGTTTGCAACCAGATCTGGATCGGAAGCGTCGTTCGTTTTGGGCGGCCCGGATTGGAAACGGATCCGGTTCGGCCTGCTTCCCCGCCCCCCCCCCCCCCACCCCCCACCCCTTCCGGCCCAGATTCAATCCCCACGTCTTGCCCTCCGGATCCAATCCGGATCGGCGCGGAGAGGGCGACAGTGCGCGTGGCGGCGCACGAGGGTGAGGGCGACGGCGCGCAAGGCGACGGCACAGCAACCACCGCGACGGCAAGGACGACCGCATCCCGTTCGACACCCACGCTCTCCGCCCACTTCTCGCCGGTAAGCGTGCCCTCCTCTCCCGTCCTCGCTTTTCTTGTTCTGGTTTCTTGATTTGGAGCAGCCACCAGCGGCAGCTGCGTCCGTGCGGGGAGAGCAACGGCTGGCCGCTGCTGCCTCTGCGTCCGCATCCAGCGGCGAGCGCGAAAGCTGCCAACCCTTTTCCTGCGCGGCTGGTTCCCCGCAGCTTCACATCCAAAACTTTCAATCTCCCCCACCCGCGCCTCCCGCCGCTATCCATCCTCTCTATCTGCTCCTGCTTCCATCCCGGATCGATCGTCTTGCTCGGGTACTCTGCTCCGTCTCCCTCACCGGCTGCTAGTAGAGAGATTGCAGTTTCAGATTTGCTGTTAATGTTGCTACCCCTGCGACCTGCTTTTGCGCTTGTGCTTGTTTGCTCCCGAGCAATAGTTGTTATGCTGGAGATGATTCGATATTTAATACAGGAACATCTGTTCCTTTCTTGAGTGCTAGGGTTCTCGGTGAGGCCCATCTAGATGTCGCATGATAAATGATATGCGTCGAGTTGCTATAACTTGCCGTAGGCTCAACTTTCTTTTAGGAGCATGCTGTAGCAATACTGAATGTCTAAGCTTATGCTTATGAGCAAAACTGATCTTTTATGAGCAATGGGATGCATAAACTGGATTCTGTGTATGACTGGCTCTAAACATCAATTTATTCAGTTAAATATTTCTAAAGTATGGGTTGGGCACTGCCTGACAATTGCTAGATGTTTGCTACAGCTTTAACAAGATTGGAGTGCTGTACTGATCATTATGTGTTTCTAAACCAGTTAGTAAATTTTTTAGTACCCCTAGCTTTGAATCAAGCTTTGAATCAAACTCTGTGTTGACCTCTATTATTACTTTTTACATTGTACAACAAATTTGAAATGTCAGTTATGATAGACTTGTTACTGTAATTATTCATATGCACCAACTGAGTGTGATCATCTCAGAGTTATTCATCTGCACCAACTAAGTGTGACCACCTCAGAGTCAACTTCAATAGACTTATTACTTGGCTGTCAACTGTAATCTGAATTATTGTGGTTCTCTAATATGAATTATTTGTGCTTTTATACTTGTATACCATCTCATTTCCTAATTTCTAGTTACTTTGTGCTTTTATTCAGATTGTACCAGTAGTTCCTAGAATTGGTGAAGACGAGCCACCTCCTTCCTCGGACCCGATTTTGACTCTGAAAGGTACTCCAGTAGTTCTATATGACTGCCCTGTTCTATATGACTGCCATGTTCTCTTGTATGAGTGTCATGTTCTTTATAAATATATGATTGCCCTGTTCTTCAATAAATATATGACTGTTTGGTAGCTTAATAAATATATGAATGTTCTGTTGTTTTTTTATATAGTAATCCAATGAATATGACTTTGAGAGACCGTATTAGAAAGAAGAGGGAGGAAGATGACGACGACATGATGCTGTTTATTCCCCCTGCCCTTTCTCTTTTGGAGTCTAACCGAGGAGGGGAAAAGAAACAACGTCATAGCCCTGAGGAATCGGGCGAGGAGGAAGTCTGTCGGTTGCTCCAAAGACACATGAAGAACTGTTTGGTAGCTTTTAGGATGGAACCTTGGATCTTTCAGTTATGGGTAATCACAGGAACGAACTTGTCCTTGATACGAGAATCAAGGTCGAGGAGAAACTTGGATTCTTTCTTTACATGCTCAGCCACAACTCTTCCTATCAGGATCTCCAGATCAAATTTCACCACAGTAATGATACATTTCACCGCCACATAAACCACTTCTTCAAGAATGTTCTCCCTAGACTTCCTCGCGAATTCCTCAAACCTCCTAACCCTAATCAAGTCCATCCAAAAATTGCCACAAATCCAAGATATTATCCATTCTTCAGGAACTGCCTCGGTGCCATTGATGGCACCCACATTCCTATTTCAATTGCCTCTGAAAAAGCTACCCCTTTTAGAAATAGGAAGACAACACTCAGCATCAATGTTATGATTGCTTGTGATTTTGACCTTAAAATCACGTTTGTTTCTAGTGGATGGGAGGGATCTGCTACGGATTCTAGAGTGTTGAGGTCTGATATGAGCAAAGGATTTGAGGTGCCTCCAGGCAAGATTTATCTTGTCGATGGCGGGTACGCAAACACCTCTTCTTTTCTAGCACCGTATCGGGGAGTCAGATACCACTTGAAAGAGTTTGGGCCTGAACATAGAATACCACAAAATTCAAAAGAGTTGTTCAATCATCGCCACACGCTACTAAGGAACCATGTGGAAAGGACTTTATAGGAGTGCTTAAGAAGCGCTTTCCTATTCTTAAAGTCACAACCTTCCACAAGTTGAAGAATCAAGTAAAGTTATCCATTGCAGCTGCTATATTTCACAATCTAATTAGGGAAATGGAAGGAGATAAGGAGTGGTTGGATGATCAGCCAGATAATATCAACCCTGCAGACTTTGTTGATTTGCCAAGTGGTGATCAGGGCAATGCAGCTAGCAGTGCACAAGGCAGCGCATTGAGAGACTCAATTGCTCAAGAGATGTGGGTCCAATATCAGCAACATGGGCATGGAGATTAGTCGACATTAGTTTTTTTCTTTTTTCCCCATGAGTTGTAATAATTGATTAAGATTATGTCAGTCAAATATTAATCATGAGTTATCATGTAATAATTGAATAAAGTTATGTATAATATGACAATTATGGTTGGAAAAGGTTCACCAAAAGTTAGTATGATTTCAAGGGGATCGCCTAAGTTTGGTAGGATGCTAGCTACGACAAGTAGTAGCATGGAGAAAGTCTCTCCTCGGAGCAGACTTGCTAAGAAGACAGCAGGCTCTCCAAAAGGTATGGTATTTATGTTTATTCATAATTTCTCAATACTCATCACAATGTACATTTATTATGTATGTGAATGACTGACCATTGTTTTTGTAGGCAAACAAAGAGCAGTTTGGAACACGCAGTTGGAGAAGTAACTCGTTGAAATCCTTCATGAGTACAAAGACAGTGGTTGCAGAGGAGATAATGGTTGGAACTCAGAAGGTTGGAATAGAATGGTGAAAGAATTCCACGCACGGAACAAATTCGTATCATTCACCAAAAGTTAAGTTCAAGAGAAGGAAGGTCAACTAAAGAGAGATTACAAGATGCTGAAAGCGGCCAGACAGCAAAGTGGGTCATCTTGGAATGATAAGAGATGTATGGTCGAGGGATCTTCAGCTATGTGGGAGAACTTGCAAATAGTAAGTTGTTTTGTGATCAATATCTTCCTTTGCATTTGATTTGTGATTTGTTTGATGCCTTACAGTAATCTGTGATTATCCTTTGCAGGTGTAGACATTCCCAAAGATCAAAAAGTTTCAAAATAACAAGGCCAGCTTTCCATTGTATGATGCACTTGGTGAGCTATATGACGGTAAGTTTTGATCTTGCTGTCCAAATTAATGAGTTCTGATCTTCTTTGTTGTGTGTTATTTTTTCAAATTGTGTATTGTTTCCTTATTCTTACGTAGGATTCAATGGAAGGTGAGGAACCCCTGAGGCTGCTAAAAGAATTGGAAGATGATACTCAACAACAAGATGATGATGTTGTGCTGCTTGAAGACCAAAGAAACTCAAGAGAGGAATAAACCTAAGATGCAGATGTAAGTGAGGTGCAAAGAAACTTGACAGAGCAAGAAACTCAAGCTGACAAAGCTGTGACTGAAAAGCAAATAAGATTGGCTGCAATAGCAAAAAGGAGATAGAAAAAATAAGGTAGGAAGAGTAGTAAGAGTTCAAGAGTTGAGTGCATGATGGAGAGGTACATCAAGATGAAGAGTAAATAATCTAAAGATGAAACCGCGCAGTTGGCTAGAGAGAAGGAATATTCACAAGCTGCAGATTACTCCATCAAGAAGTGTGTGTCTATGTTGAGCACAATGGATGTTACCAAACAAGAGAAGATAAAGGCTTATTCAGTTTTTAAGATCCCAGAAAATAGAGAAATCTTTCTGTGTGCATGCGAAGGTGACTTGTATGTTGGCTGAGAAGTGAAATAGCCTAGCATCACCAAAGGTTAGTTCTCATCCTTGTCAAACTTCTTCTGCTTGTAGCATTCTGAAAGCCTTAACATACTTTGTTAATTTATTTGTGCTATCAGATTAGCAATACCTGTTCTAATTTAATTTTGTCAAAATATATACAATATATAACATGAATCAACTTGAGAGGTGGGCTTGGTAGTAGTTCTGCAATATATACAATATATACAAATTATATGAATCAACTTGAATTCCATGCCGTGGAACAAAGGCTAAGATTTCTACAGTTGTAGAACCAACTGCAGGTTACTGTTCTGTTACAATTCTGCCTAGAAGTGTATATATTGCAGATATCTTAATTTGGTTGACCTAGGATCTCTTGAACTGTGTGGACCTTGTTTAGTTCAGTTCTTTTTGGACCTAGTTTAAATGATGATACATTTTTGGAAGCCATAGGTTGGCAACATTGTTTGCCTGTAAGAGATTATGAAGTTGTGTGCAGATTAGGCACCAAGGTTGGTGTGTTCAGTGTTATGTGCAGAAAAATGTATTTCTAGTTGAAAAAAAACTTTAATTAGTGTGCAGTTTATCTTTGTTAGATGTTGGTACTAATCTTGAGCATCAATGCTTGTAGCTTGTAGTAATTTGTTGCTTGCATGTCTGATGAGGGTTATTAGGGGTACCAACCGAAAGATATTGTTGATTGCTCCCATTCACAGTTCCAAAGTGTTTTTAGTAATATGTTTTGGACTTCAGGTTCTTTGCTTTACATAAGAAAGGGGTGCTATTCTATGGTTGTTTATATGTTGTATCTTCTGATCGTGACATTTCCTGGTAGTTGAGGATTCCAGTGATGGTGTATCATCGGCAGCAGCAAACTTTCAGAGTTTAAGCCTACATTAATGATGATGAGTTAGTTGGAAAAAAGGTCGCTGAAGAACCTGTGCTGTGAAAACAAGAGTGGGTCATTACATTGATGTACTCTTATTTATCACCATTTGATGATGTTGCACTTAAGAATGTGCCATTACATTGATGTACTCTTATTTATGTCAAACAAGAACATATGTTGTGCAATACTCTGATTTATGATTGTGTTGTGTATGCCCTGGTTTTGTTCTTGCCAAACAGGCCTGCATGCAGCTACTGTTTTTAATCCTGGCCTGGATTGGCAGGATTAAATCCTGGCTGGATTGAGTGACGCAGGTGGAATCACTCAAACCGGGCCTGGAAGTAACCCTGCCCGGAATCCAAACCGGCAGAAACGAACGAGCCCTTAGGCAGCGCCTGGTGCCGGATAGCCGGCGTTGGTGGGGATGGGCGATCTGCACATGCCTCCCGCCAGCCGTGGGTGGGGAAAGGTGGCGCCGGACCCGCCGCGGGCAAGGAGCGGCGAACCGCAGGCCGATCGCGCGGCTAGGAACGGCGGCGTCGGGCCGGCCACGATTGCCTCCTGCCCAGCGGCTGCCGGGAGCGGCGTATATCCTGCCCGGCTGCGGGTGGCGAGCGGCTGCGCCAGGCCAGCTGTGGTCACATGGCATACTTATTTTAAGATAAAAAATGTGATATGTCTCACACTCTACATCGGTTGTAACTACTCGTACAGGAGTAGAACTAGTCGGAAAATAAGAAAACTACCCGAGTAGTACTCGGTTAAGATTTTTGAGCTTGTATTTGGCTAGGACTTCCATGTAACCCTGATGCCCAGACTATATAAAGGCGGGCAGGGATCCCCTCCAAACAACAACCACCAATTACATCATATAAGTCAACACAAACCACCACACAGGACGTGGGGTATTACGCTCTTGGCGGTCCAAACCTGTCTAAAGTTTTATGTTCATTGCACCTTCGAGTTCGTGATCTCGGCGACACCCCACCTACAATCTACCACCTCAGGGGTATCCCTCGGTGGATTTGGAGGTTAAACACCAATAGGACTAGACCTATATCTTGACGTTGGTTGAGGTATGCTTCCGAGAGCTGTCTTACTTGGTGATCACTTCGTCGGCACAGACCATTCAACGTGCTAGTGACGACTCGGCCGACCCCCAGGCTCGGGGGCTGGCACCGCCGACCATGTGGTGTATCTCCTCTGACTCAGCCGATACCTACGCTACTCGGCATACTTTCGGTGGCTCGTCTAGCTCCCATGCTCGGAGGCTGGGCGCGACAAGGCACTCGACGTACCTTCGGCAAAGTATGTTATGTTTCAAATCGATAAGGTATCTGGATCCGGATCTAAATTTGAACTATTCGTTTTGTATTCATATCCGATAAGATCCGTAATTATATTCGAACAGATTAAAATGTGGTAAAAGATAACATCTGGATCCATTTTTATCCATATCTGATCCCAATCCATCCCATGCACTTTGGCAGAACCACCTGAATTAATCCGGCTCAAGCGCGCTAACCATCACCACGAGGGCAATCAGGGCTAACTCGCACTTCAAACGGAATAATCCATTGGTCTGTCGGGTAACCTCCCAATACAACCACAGTTTTTGCCGATCGAAACCACACATACAAGTACTCACACGAAGGTGAGCCCAGAGGATACAACGTTCCACAAATTTTACATCATCGAGTTCAACATAAATTATTATTACAACTGAGTTCAAAATTTGTAAAATAAGGTACTTCAGAGTTCAAAGTAATTGAGTTCTTCAGAGTTCAATGCAGCGGAAAATCAACGATAAACTACTCGACGATACATGATGTCTCGATGAAACCCGTACGAGACATCACTCGGCATTAACATCCTTGGCCGGGGACGCATCCCATTCCACCGACCAACCAGGAGCAAGAGTACACGGCGAAGTCAAACTAGCGATCATATCCTCGAAAGTATCACCTGAAAATAAGCCACAAACAAAGCCGAGTATACTAATACTCAGCAAGGCTTACCCGACTAGTGGAATATACTTAGCCGACTCCTAGACATGCAAGACTTTTTGGCTTGAGGGGTTTGTTTTGCCGAAAAGCATATACAAGTAGGTCCTTACTTTCAAATTTTAGCTCCAGATTCTAGTTTTCTTAAACCATTCTAGGTAAGCAACTATCCAATTCATACATGGTGAAAGAATAAATTTTTCATCTAACAAGATTAATCATCATCATTGTTCCATTTCTTACGCTATGTGGTAAAAGGGTCAAGCAGTCTCAATAACCGCGAGAAATGGACGATTCGAATCGAATTTCTTAACCTTGCAAGGGAAACCTAAACACACGTCACGTGGTTACTCCCGGAGTCACACGTGCAACCTTTCCCTTCAATTCCCGCTTCACGGAACAGGCCCACCGCCCTCGACTACACGTCCCCATGAACCACGGATCCGGCCAGGCCATGGCGGCACATGCACCCGCCATTAGCTAGATTTGAACGAATTCAAGACGGTGGGGAGTATATTCCGGCCTCGGTTCAATCCAGTACTTAAGGTTACCGATTACCATATTCTCGGCATGTGGTTAGTACGTTCAAAGACTTAACCACCACCACCACACACTGCGGCCTTAGTATTTTTCACTAAACAGACGGGGCCTCAATCATCAACATAAACATCGCACCATACCCCCGTCCGTCGACCTTATGATTGCAGCATGTAGGAAACATTCAACTCCTATATTCTCGCGAGTGACAGGAAATCACTCGACTTTTACCGAGTTCTATTAGCATAGCATTCTATCGAACCTTACATCTAGTGTTTAGAGCATGGGTACCTAGGATCATGCAACTAAGTTTTCATTCAACTTCTATAAACTTAATGCACAAGTAAAATAGAGTAATAAGTTGCATAATTTTAGAAAAATAGGGTTCATGCTCTGGGGCTTGCCTTTCTGGGTAAAGTTAGTTTGGGGCTCGTCCGAACTCGGGTCCGGGTCTTCGAAAGCTTCAGTTAGATTCACTTGAGCTTCACGCTGCTCACTCTCGGACGCGGGCACCAGCTCGTACGTTCCGTCGGCGAGAGTAGTCGATTCTATATGAATGCACAAGTGTGAGTTGTAGTGATGATACATGATATTTATTTTCTTCACGATAAAGTTGTTGTCCACAAAAACATAGATTTGCTTGTGAAGTTACTTAGTTAAGATTTCTTGGGCAATTGTTAATAGAGTATAACTTAAACTAATTAACTTCATTAAACAAGAAGGGGGGTTGTGTTCTTTTGGAAACTAAATTTTGTAAGCACATCATGGATCAAACACAACTTCAGAACTAGGTAACTTCTGGTGATGAAATTTTTATTCAGAGTACATTATGTAGAGATAAGACCACTGTAAAAATTTCAGAAATTTCTGTGTAGCATATTAAATTTGAAAAACGTAATACTCAGCCACTGCTAGAACCTAGTTATTTTTATACAGGACAAACCATAGATGTATTGATGCTAAAACTTTTACAGGGTGTTAATCTATCCATATATGTATTACTGTAAATTTTTCAGATTTTACTGTGCACGATACAGAGCATAATAAATAGGACAAGATATACCTATTTCTTTAAGGATTAATTTCTACGGGATGTTTTACAGGGTTTCTGAGTATGAAACTTTTTATACAACATGAGCTACTCTAAAGGGCTCGTCGGCGTGGAACAGGAGGGGGGGGGCGGCAGTGCGGAGCATCGGCGACGGTGCTCCGGCGGGGTTGGGGCAGCGCTGGCGGGTCGGGAAGCTCCGATGGGGTGATGTAGTCCCATTCTGAGCCTTGGTTCGGGCGGAGGAGGGCCGGGGGTGGGGTGTCCACGGCGGTTAGGGGGGGCGGCGGTGGAGGCAGCGCTGGTGGCGCTCCGGCGGGTCTGGGCGGCGATGGGCGGGGCAGTGAGCTGCGGTGGGGCGGTGTGGTGGTGGTTGGATACTCAGCTCTGGCAATGGGTGGTCGGAGAGGTGAGCTCCACGGTGATCTGGGCACGACGGCGGTAATGGCGACGGTGGCGGCGTTCTGGTGGCTGGGCGCGCGCGAGCGGGGCTCAGGGCGGCTTTTATAGGGACAGGAGGGAGGGAGAGGGTCGGGCGAAGCTGGGGCCGGCACGGCACGACAGAGGTGTGCTATTGGGTGTCGAGGCAGCGGCTAGAGGCTCGGTGCGGCGAGCGGCGGGCGGGAGCAGGGGATTGGGCGTGCTGCAGCACAGCGGCTTGTCGGGCAGCGAGCGCGGGGAGTGGCGAGACAGAGCGGAGGCTTGGCCATGGCGCGGCTTGTCCATTGGGCGCGGCGTGCGGTGGCCGGGCGGTGGCGTCGCGTGCGGCCAGCGGCGCGTCACGGTTGGCGGCCGGAGATCGTGGCGTGGGGAGGGAGGGATTGCGCGGCACATGATTGGGCGCGGCAGGGCTTGGTCGGGGGAGTGGGGAGGACGGCCGGCGACTGGCTTGTCGCGGCGTGGGCGGCAGGCATCACCGGCCAGGTGGCCAGCGGTGACTACGCGGCGGGCGGGCGACGCAGAGGAGAGGGGGGACTGGAAGTAGAAATAGAAGAAAAGGCAGGGGCTGGTTTGCAAATTTAAGTGTTTCTCAAATTTTTATTTTGCAACTCAAAAATCTCTAAACATGAAAGTTGTTCAAAATGAAAAGTTACACAAGTTTTGTTTCAGGCTAAAGTTCATTTGAGTTCTAGTTTAGAAGTTATTTTAAAAACTCAAAAAGTACAATTCGGAGGGCACGTCATTTCCTTGGCAAAAATTTGTATTCTCTCCTAGGCTTCAACTAGACTTTTGTTTATCCTGTCATCAATGATGTGCCTATTAAATTTCACAGCCAAGTGCTTTGAGGTGGAAGTTATTCAATTTGTTCGATTAAGGTACATGTACTCATCTATTTTTAATTCAAAGCAAAACCAATTTATAATTCATTTCTTTTAAATTTTTCTTAGTTATTTATGCATCTTGTTAAGCTTATGAGGCTTGTTTCGTAATTTAAACACCTGAGGTGTTACATGCACATGCTCTATCGTTGCACCAGGGGCGGGCCTAGTATGTATTTCCAAAATTTCTGGCAAAAAAAAATTATATATATAGTATATAACATGTATATGTATAAAAAAATAGAAAATAAGAGTATGCCTAAAAGAATTCTTAAATCCTAGTCTCTAACTCTATATATCCTTATGTAGAGAGTCATCCTAAATATTACTTCTCTCTGTATTCTCGTGTCCCCACGATATTTCCCTTATACCGGATATCCTCTTGTTTGAACCTTGACATATTAGTAAACATGACACACGAATTTGAAGGATGAAGGTCTAAGATTCGGTTCTAAAATGGCAAGTATTTTGGATAGGGTGTGCATTTTTGTTCTCAGATCTGAGAAGGGAGAGAGATGATTTAGAATGTTGCTATCTTAAGGGATTGGTTTTTGAGAATTGTTGGAGGGAGGTTTTCCACTAAAAGTCCTAAATTCGTAATTAGAATAGCCTTTACGGCGTCTCTTAGAGATGATCTAACTTTGCAAAATAAGCTTGTCAATCTCATATTGCCTCTTGGGCTCAAATAGCCCACTTCCCCTCCTCTAGATCCAACCGCGAAGATCCAGTGGTGACCCCCAACCAGCACCGACCCCAGCTTCCCAGTCCCATCGATCCTGATTCCACCTCCCCCTTCCCGTGTGGCTGCGTCCTTTCCGCTTCCGGCCGTCGGCAGCGGCATGCGGCTCTGGAGACTGCGCAGCGCACAACGGCGGTCAAAAAAAAATTCATCCTTTAAAAATATTAAATATCCATGTTGGCGCTAAAATCGGCCGGATAAGAATCGGCCGATGGGTCTTCAGCGTCGGACACACGACCCGGGAGAATCTGCTTAGCTCCTGTTCGGGTTATCGCCCTGGTGCAGTTCGCGCGGCGTGCCAGTCAATCTGACCTGTTGATTGACAAGGAAATAGAGTATTAAATTCCAGGCGCGTCGATCGGCTGGAGCTCCGATCTGTCCTGAGGAGCGCGTCGGCGGCGAATCGGCCGATTTGCTGTAGAGATGATCGGCTATGGATCAGCCGATGATCGTCTAGTAATTGTAAAGAAAACTGCTGGAGCGATCTAAACAATTACTACAGAAGCAACACTTGAAATAGATCTAATCGGCTGTGAGATGATAAATCGAAGGAGAACAATGACGAAGCCGATTACCCTGATCTCAAGCTGGATAACTGGTGATAATACCAGAATAACATGTAAAACTTGCAATTCTAGTAAATATCGATAACTGGTGAATAAATCCAAATGAAACCACAGCGATGCGCCCGTAGTTAAAGCTCGGATATTACTCGGTAATCGGAACCTACCAATTGGCCGGAGATCAAGTTGATGCAGCCCTGCCAATCCGTACGAACTCGTGGAAGAAGAAAATATTGGCGAAGTCGCTGACTTGAAAGTAAATTGCTGGAAAAGTAGAAATACTGTTGTTGATTGATGTATTGATTGATTCATAGACCCTGACGACTCCTATTTATACCCTAAAGCTAGGACTCCTGGTCGATCACGACTCGTTACAACCTTATTTAGATTACTATATCTATACGGACTTTAAAAAGGAAACGGACTCCCACAGAATCTTCCGCCACCGCTCCCTAATCAATCAAGATGTCCTTTAATTGCTCTTCGACCGACTTAGCGCGCCCCCCTTGACCCGCTTTTGACCAGGATCTTCTAAAATAATCCCATCCTGTTGGCATAGGCTGGGCCACCAATCGGCCGATTTCCAACTGTTACTTCAATCGGCCGATTCCTTTCTGTAGCTTTCAGATCTGCCGCATCGGCCAATCTTCTCCTCCTGACGCCGATTCAACACGTGTCAAAATCTGGCGTCAACACATGCCCCCCAGTTTCGGAGTAAAATATAACTTTTCCTTCGAAACTCTTTTCTTTAATCCTCTCCTCCGAAACGGGCGCAGTAAAAATCTCCTTCCGTTCCGCGGCTCAATGATTGCAATTTCCTCGAACCGGGCGCGCGAAACGACTGCTCCCCTGGAACTCGTGTAGACGGCGCGGTAAAACTACCATCTTTGCCCTTGCTCCCCTGATCTCTCTTAAGTACTGGCTTTCTCCGCCTCTCCTTCTCCACGAATCTAGCATTCTCTCCGTCGCATCACTGTTCGTCTTTCATGAGAAAGGAATAGTCATCGGCCGTTAATTGATCCTGTAACGATATACGTCTTGATCCTGTCCTTATCTCCCATGGCAAGACTGCCTCATGACCATAAACCAAATGATAAGGGGATATTTTAGTGGCTCCATGACAAGCCATCCTGTATGCCCATAAAGATTCAGCCAAAGACATATGCCACTTCTTGGGTTGTTCTTCTATCTTCCTCTTGATTAGTTTGATTATCCCCTTGTTAGATGATTCTGCTTGGCCATTGGCTTGAGCATAGTATGGAGAAGAATTTAATAATTTAATTCCCATATCGGCGGCGAACTCTCTGAATTCTCCAGAAGTGAACATTGTCCCTTAATCGGTTGTGATGGTTTGAGGGATGCCAAATCGATATATAATATGGCTTTTAACAAATTCAATCATATCGGCTGATGTCACGTTCCTTAAAGGAACTGCCTCCACCCACTTAGTAAAATAATCTGTAGCCACCAATATGAATTTATGCTATTTGCTAGATGGAGGATGAATCTGTCCGATGAGATCTATTCCCCAACCTCTGAACGGCCACGGCTTAATTATCGGATTCATAGCCGATGCTGGTGCGCGCTGCACATTGCCGAACCTCTGACAGTCTTGGCATCCTTTGTAGTACCTCAAACAATCTTCAAGAATGGTCGGCCAATAATATCCATTGTTCCTAATCATCCATTTCATTTTATGAGCCGATTGATGAGCTCCACACACGCCTTCATGGATTTCTCCCATCAGAACCTTTGCCTCTTCTGTTCCCAGGCATTTGAGAAGAACTCCATCAATCGTCCGATAAAATAAATCATCCTCAAGCAACACATACTTTGTAGCCTGAAAACGTGTTCGCCGATCCACCTTTTGGGATGGATTTTTCAAGTAATCGGCGATCTCCTTTCGCCAGTCATCGGCCGCGAGTTCTAACGTCATCGCTCCCTGAATCGGCCGATACCCAGAAGCATGTTGAGCCAGTCTGTTGGCTTCTTCATTATAATTCCTGGGGATATGCTCAATTATTGCAGATTTGAATTCTTTCAAAAGTTGAAGACAATCCTCATAATAAATCCTCAAGATGTCATCCTTGCACTCAGATCATCCCGTTAACTGATCCACAATAAGCATGGAGTCCCCAAAGATTTCGACTGCATCAGCTCTGACTTCCCTTAATAATTGGATGCCTTTCAGAACAGCTCGATATTCCGCCTGGTTATTAGTTGCAGAGGCTTCTATCGGCAGAGAGAAATCATAAGTTGCCCCCCGAGGCGACACAAGAACAATGCCGATTCCTGATCCGACCCCACACGAAGAACCATCAAAATATAGAGTCCATGGAACTGGTTCAACGGTGGCAATTTCTGGTCCACAATGTTGAACTACGAAATCGGCCATCACTTGACCTTTGACGGCTTTGGCCGATTCGTACCTTAGATCGAATTCTGACAAAGCCAGGATCCATTTTCCAATCCGCCCTTTCAAAATCGGCAATGATAGCATATACTTCACCACATCATCCTTGCACACGACTATGCATTCTGCCGATAGCAAATAGTGCCTGAGCTTAGTATATGAAAAGTACAAGCACAAGCATAATCGCTCCACCGAGGAATATCTTGTTTCGGCGTCTAAAAGTCTTCTGCTAACGTAGTATACCACTCGTTCTTTCCCCTCAAACTCCTGTACCAACGCCGATCCAATAGCCTGTTCATCAGCCGATAAATATAACTTGAACGGCTTACCAGGCTGTGGTGGGGCTAACACCGGAGGTGAAACCAGATACTGCTTGATATTCTCCAGTGTCTTGCGCTGTCCTTCTCCCCATATGAATTCTTGGTCGGGCTTTAATTTCAACAGAGGGGTAAAAGCCTGAATACGTCCTGATAGATTGGATATGAACCTTCTGATGAAATTGACCTTGCCGATGAGGGACTGCAGTTCAGTTTTATTTTGTGGGGCCACCACTTTGTTGATGGCGTCTATGGTCTTGCGGTTGACTTCTATCCCGCGCTCATGGACCATAAATCCTAAGAATTGTCTGGCCGATACACCAAATGCACACTTGTTTGGGTTCATCTTCAGCCCATGCTTCCTTGTGCACTCCAGCACTTCCTGTAAATTGGCCAGATGATCTTGGTGACCTTTTGACTTGACCACGACGTCATCTATATAAATTTCCACCGATGAACCAATGAGCCTGTGGAAGATGTAGTTCATGGCCCGTTGATATGTAGCGCCGGCATTCTTCAAGCCGAAAGTCATAACCACCCATTCAAATAAACCAAGATGGCCTGGGCACCTAAAAGCCGTTTTCCAAATATCTTCCTCGGCCATTAATATCTGATTGTATCCGGCATTCCCATCCATGAAGCTTATGACTTTGTGGCCTGCGGCAGCATCCACCAAGATATCGGCCGTTGGCATCGGATATCCATCCATCGGCGTAGCCTGATTTAAGTTCCTAAAATCGATGCACACACGCAATTTTCCATTCTTTTTGTATACAGGCACAATGTTAGAAATCCATTCGGCGTAGCGGCACTGCCGAATAAATCCTGCCTCAATCAACTTTGTAATCTCGGCCTTTATGTCAGGTAGAATCTTGGGGTTACACCGTCGTGCAGGTTGCTGATATGGCCGATATCCTGATTTTATAGGTAACCGGTGTTCAACAATAGACCGGTCTAGTCCTGGCATCTCGTCGTATTCCCAAGCAAAGCAATCCCTGAACTCTTTCAATAAACTTATCAATTCACATTTGTACTCAGAATCCAAATTGGCACTAATGTACGTCGGCCTTGATTTGCTGCTATCTCCCAAATCTACCATCTCTAATAAATCGGCCGACGTAAACCCATGCCCAAGCTTCCCATCTTCTCGGACGAGCTGATCCATTTATTCTGAATCTTCAGAGCCGACTGCTTGGATCGGCTGTAGACCGAAATCGGACACTTTCAGAAAGTCAGTGTCCCAAGTCCTGCCAGATATACACTTGACGTGCTCGCAGCTCCACTGTTTTGTGTCGGCCGCTGCAACGCTGTAGACGGAATCGGCAGCGACTATCTCTGTACTGTCGCCGACCCATTGCACAAGGCATTGATGCATAGTAGATGGGACACAGCAGTTTGCGTGTATCCAGTCGCGACCCAGTAGCATATTATAGGACCCCTTGCCATTAATAACGAAGAAAGTGGTAGGGAGGGTCTTACTGCCGATGGTGAGGTCGACGCAGAGCGCTCCGCGGGCGGGTGACACGTTGCCTTCGAAATCCTTCAGCATCATGTCCGTCTTGGTGAGGTCGTTATCGCCCTTGCCCAGCTTGCGGAACATGGCGTATGGCATGATGTTAACTGTCGCGCCTCCATCTACCAGTAACCTGGTGACGGGTCTTCCGTTGACATACCCTTTGAGAAACAACGCCTTAAGATGTTGTCGTTTTTCCTCTTCTGGTTTCTCAAACGTAGCCGTCATCAGCTCTAACACTAGTTGTGCCATTTGTTCCTCCTCTGTTCTTGTTACTCTATCCCGATCGTTGGGCGCCATGAACTCCATCGGCAGTACGAATACCATATCAATTTCGGTTGCCGATTCTTGGTTGCTCGTTTCTTGATCGTTTTTCTTTGGGCGCCAAACTCGAGGTTTCACATTCCTTCTCTCTGGCACCTGTCTTTGTTCTTCTTCTTGATGTTCCCACTGGCGTAGGCGTTGGATCCTTCGCTTTTGGGATCTGGATAGGCCATCGGGACACCACCTGGGATTCACTGGTTTGGCTGATGATCTGGCGTATTCCCAATCTGGTTCCCTTCCTAGGGGATCTTCGTCTGACACCCTATCATCGGCCATCTCTTCCAACCGATCGTGCGCGCTGATCCTGCCCCCCAGTCCATCTTGCTGGCCGATCTTGCTTTTTGACCTGTTGCACTGGTCAACTCTGCCCCCCAGCCGATCATGCACCGAAATGCGCCGTTTTTCGCGCCGATTTCTGTTGATCGGCTCTGATCCTCTGTCCCTAGAGTGTGGCCTCGGGCGATCGTTGCAGCTCAATCCGTTACACTCCGGACAGTTGTCGGCAGATGGCAATCTGATATCGTTCTCCCAGCAGTGGATGAAGAACGGACATTGCCAGTGATCTTCATGCCGGCGTATCGTCTCTTCCTGGTATCTTGCCTGTTCTTGCTGCTGCCGATATTTACTGAGTAAGAATTGGGAGGTGACGGGTTTGCGTTGTCGTTCTGGCCCTCGCCTATTTCTTCTGATTTCTTCCCTCGTGATCTGCCTCCTGGGGTCGACAGCGCCGCCTCTTCTCGCCGATTCTGACATCAGCACCTTGGTTTGACTTGAGATTCCTCCAGCGTTAACCGTGTTGGCCGGGAAGGGATGCTGATCTATCTTCATCGGCTTTGCCGATTTGATTGGAGTTTCAAACTTAAGCCGCCCCTGTTCAATGGCCGATTGTATCTGCTGGCGGAAGACTTTACATTCATTTGTATCATGAGAAGTAGCGTTGTGCCACTTGCAGTATTTCATCTTCTTAAGTTGATCGGCCGTAGGGATGGTGTGATGTTGAGACAGCTTAATCTGCCCCTCCTGAAGCAGTAGATCAAAAATTTTATCGGCCTTTGACGTGTCAAAGCCGAATGTCTCTGGCTCCTTCTTGCCAAAGGGGCAAGATATTGGTTTTTTCCCTTTTACCCATTCTGCCAGGCCGATTTCTTCTTCCGCATCGGATTCAGATCCCTCCAAGTATGCCACCTTCTTTTGGAAGTTCCTCCGCTGTTCAAACGGTCGGACCTCTTGCCCTGATAATCGGTGGACGATTTGGCTCAGGCTTTCAAATTCTTGGGCAGCATATCTCTCTTTGATTTGTGGCAAGAGGCCTTGGAAAGCGATATCAGCCAACTGTGCATCGGTCAGAGCCAGACTATAGCATTTGTTCCAGATTTCTCCGAACCTCTGTATATACCCTGTCACTGGTTCATCGCTCCTCTGCCTGAGGCTGGTCAAATCCGAAATCTTCATCTCGTGTACTCCTGCATAGAAGTACTTGTGGAATTGTTTCTCCAGATCGGCCCAAGTGACGATAGAATTATGCGGTAAAGTGGTGAACCACTGGAAGGCCGATCCGGACAGAGATGATGAAAGTAAACGCACCCTCAGAGCATCTTGCGTGGCAGCTTCTCCGCACTGGATGATGAATCGGTTGATATGCTCCACAGTGGATGTGTCGTCCGTCCCTGAGAATTTGGTGAAATCAGGAACTTTGTAGCGGTGTGGGAACGGCAGCGAGTCATAGGCCGATGGATACGGCGTCTTGTAAGTATAAGTTTGAACTTTCGGCTCCAGTCCAAACTGATCCTGGATTACTTCTGCTATTCTTGCCGTCCAGTCCACCTGCTGCTGATGAACAGCTGTTCGCGGCGCGGGCATGTGTTGAAGGGCTGGTATGGCCGGGTGATGAATTGGTGAATTTTGCTGAGCGATCGGTAGTTGATGGCGAAACGAGTCCGCACCCCCTTCGTATGTCATTGCCGGCGCCGTGCCTCTTAATGCTTCTACAGTATGTGCCCCCCTGCCGATTTCTGATAAGATCGGCTGATACCGGGGAACCGTCGGCCGGGCGGCCGATTGGCATGGCGCCTGGGTTGAATAACCTCCATACCCGTTCGCTGGCTCGGGAAAATACGCTGTCGCTGATGTTCCCCAAGGTGCTGAGCTTGTAGGCAGTGACTGCACAGAAGCAATCTGAACGGGTTGAAGCGGTGTCTGTGATGGGAGACATGGTGCCCCGCTGTATCTTGGAGACGTCGGGGGCAATGGAGAGTTGTACCCCTCGTGTTGCGTCAATATCGGCTGGGGAGCCGATTGGGATGCGTATGGTAGGCTTCTGGCTGGCAGAGTGGTTGGAGAGGCATATGCCGGTTCCTGATAGCCTTGGACTGCTCCGTTGGCCAGAGAGTTGACGACGGCGTTGTACACCGTGTTGGTCATCACTGAGGATTGGTCGATGAACGCCTGATACACGGACTGTTGAATCATCTCTGACATCTTGCCCGAGTCTTCAGCGATGGTGATGTGGCGAGGTGCTAGAATAGGAGCCTTCTTGACTACCTCCCCGCTTCTGGTACGACTGAACGACTGGAGGTACATCTTCTTGTAATCTTCCAGATGTTTGGCCAATTCTTCCCTCTGGTCGTCCTTGAGATCCGCTTCTGTGACCTCAATGATGTTGCTGTCGGAGATTTCTGCGTACTTCGACATATCAGATCTTGGACAGTCCCACTGGGCGTGCCAAAAGTGTGTTGGCGCTAAAATCGGCCGGATAAGAATCGGCCGATGGGTCTTCAGCGTCGGACACACGACCCGGGAGAATCTGCTTAGCTCCTGTTCGGGTTATCGCCCTGGTGCAGTTCGCGCGGCGTGCCAGTCAATCTGACCTGTTGATTGACAAGGAAATAGAGTATTAAATTCCAGGCGCGTCGATCGGCTGGAGTTCCGATCTGTCCTGAGGAGCGCGTCGGCGGCGAATCAGCCGATTTGCTGTAGAGATGATCGGCTATGGATCAGCCGATGATCGTCTAGTAATTGTAAAGAAAACTGCTGGAGCGATCTAAACAATTACTACAGAAGCAACACTTGAAATAGATCTAATCGGCTGTGAGATGATAAATAGAAGGAGAACAATGACGAAGCCGATTACCCTGATCTCAAGCTGGATAACTGGTGATAATACCAGAATAACAGGTAAAACTTTCAATTCTAGTAAATATCAATAACTGGTGAATAAATCCAAACGAAACCACAGCGATGCGCCCGTAGTTAAAGCTCGGATATTACTCGGTAATCGGAACCTACCAATTGGCCGGAGATCAAGTTGATGCAGTCCTGCCAATCCGTACGAACTCGTGGAAGAAGAAAATATTGGCGAAGTCGCCGACTTGAGAGTAAATTGCTGGAAAAGTAGAAGTACTGTTGTTGATTGATGTATTGATTGATTCATAGACCCTGACGACTCCTATTTATACCCTAAAGCTAGGACTCCTGGTCGATCACGACTCGTTACAACCTTATTTAGATTACTATATCTATACGGACTTTAAAAAGGAAACGGACTCCCACAGAATCTTCCGCCACCGCTCCCTAATCAATCAAGATGTCCTTTAATTGCTCTTCGACCGACTTAGCGCGCCCCCCTTGACCCGCTTTTGACCAGGATCTTCTAAAATAATCCCATCCTCTTGGCATAGGCTGGGCCACCAATCGGCCGATTTCCAACTGTTACTTCAATCGGCCGATTCCTTTCTGTAGCTTTCAGATCTGCCGCATCGGCCAATCTTCTCCTCCTGACGCCGATTCAACACGTGTTAAAATCTGGCGTCAATAATCCAGATCCCAAATCCTAGACCCTAGGTTGCACTAAAACTGGCGGAACATCGAGCTCATCTCTACCCTGCTCTGTAGCGCCCGAAGAGGACTAGAGGTGTGAGCGAGGCTGCCCAAGCATGCATTGCAAGTTACAGCAGGCCGTAGGTAGCACCGTAGCAGGCATATGCATGGCCTCGTGGCGTACGAGGCTCTGCGCCTCATGATTCCATCTACAGCTACGAGTACAACACTGCCACGACCTGAGCCGGGTAGGTAGCTTATGAGAGTGGCCTGCCAGTGTGGTCACCACCCACCAGCGTCTCGATTCATCAGAGGAGAGCAGAAGCAGCCAAGCAGGTTCGACGCGTCCGGTCATTTCCTGCTGCGGCGAGCGGCTCTGTCCTCCAGTTCGAGACGGAATCATTCCGTTTCCTGCCGCTGCGTGCGCTCCTCCCCGGCCCATCCCCAGTTCCCAGCTCCGATCGGAGATGGCGACGAGATGCTCCCTGCCTCTGCCGTGCTTTGCCCGATTCGCGCAGCGCTCTGCCGCTAACCCCTGTCGCTGTCCCCGGTTTGACACTAGCTTTCTGTCTAGACGGATCGAGCAAACGTGCGTGCCATTTTCAGATTCTCTGCATCTCGCGATTTGGAGGCTGCTAGCCATCTCTTGTTTTGCTATTACTTGCAGGCTACAGAACAAACGGACGGTGGTTTGGTTCAGCTGGCAGTAGCATACAGATGAACGTGCGTGCATCCAGAGCCCTGTAGCATGGCAATTGCGCCGGGGGGGGGGGGGGGGGGGTGTTAAAATGCAGGTAGAGGAACAAACGCAAATGCATGTTTCTTACTGCCGTCCAGTACTTAAATCGGCGATTTCCTGCCAGATCGGACGTGTGAAAAATGGGCCAGGTACCCCCACGGTGTGTGCCTTTGGGAACGCACACATACCATCTGAATGACCTGATAGGACGGAGCAGCAGACCATGAGTGTACACTTGCGTCGTCGTCGTCATGAGCATGCCCTCATTTACTGCGGATCCATCCGCCGTTCACCTGCAAGAGCATGACTTGCAAGCTCTCTTCGTAGACAAGTCCAGCGGTTCACGGCCGCGTAAATGCAAGGGTACTAGACTCTACTAGTGTCTACTGGACTAGTACTCGTACACATTTCCTGTAAGCGATCGGCGGACGGAAACGGACGGAACAGCAGATATGCATGCCCAAGAAAGCATATCATCTACACGTACGGTCCAGATCGTCCTTCCGGGTGTCTTTTCCGGGAACCTGTGCAGGCTGCAGCTAGCTGAGAGGCGCAGCACTAAAACCGCGCGGTGGCCTTGCCTTGGCTAGTCCACTCTGTTAGAATTAAAATTATATTAGTGATGAATTAGTTTACATCTTTTTATAGAAAGATATCTCGATAGATATGACCTTTCACGAAAGGGTATGAACCTGTCGCGAAGGGGCTTCAACTCCGATGTAATATGTTCTTTGAACACATCTATATAATCATACTGATTTTACTTTCAAGTTTTAACACGTTATCAGAACCGCTCTCGAGCGAGAAGAGAAGATGGCGAGAAAGAGATTGTATCGTCTTCGTTGGAATCGGCAACCGAGGCGTCATCACCGTTTTCTAACGCAACTCGTCGTCGCGCCGACATCATTCGAACAGCGGCGGCCGGCGACGCACCCACGACAACAATTCGATGGCATAACCGCACGCATCATCAGCCACGGCGAGGTCTCCGAGAACAGCATGCATCCATCAACGATGCCACAGTCTCCTTCACGGCACTGCAACCGACGCAAGGCCATGGAAACAGGAGTACAGGAGAAAACGAAACGAAGAAGCAAGAAAAGATCGGCGACCCAACGGCGAACTTCATGGGCCACAACAACATTGGCCTCGCGGAACAGCACTGGGACAACAACATAGCGCAGGAAGAAGAAGAGCAGTCTCACCGATGCGTCACGTCTTCTTCGACGACGAGGAGATGGTGTCTCCGGCGATTCCGTCGAACGCATCTCCCACGACAGCGACAACACCATGATCATATTCTGGATTGGATCGGTGAAGAAGCAACAGTTCTTGTCTTCCGCTGAGTTTGGCCAATCATGAAAGGCTGAAAGAAGAAACTCGCAGGCTTCTTCCTCTTCACCGCACCAGACTTGGCTGATTTCTCCAACATTATCCTCACCAGCGTCCAAGAACTCCAAGATGAGTGGCATGGCCTCAACTGCAGGAACAAGAACCAGAGGCTAATGCTCATGCCAATAACAGAAGAATTTCTTCTCAACCTGTCTCTTCAATTTTATTTCTTCTTTTATCTTGCATTGCTAATCCATGGCATGCAGGAATACTTTAATGCTTCGACCAATCGACACTTGTTCTTCACTGCCACTCATGGCTGCTAGACGGCCAAGCAATTAATTCATACACAATAACGAAAAGATCGAGAACAGAAGAAAGGAAGGCCATAAGGACAGCGGCCACTGGCTACTCGCTAGCGACGACAATCGGAGAAGAATAGAGAAGAAACGACAAGACTGATAGCCTTGATCCTGTCAAATTATGGCGGCATCCAAATTGAACAAAGCTGTACAGAGCGAAATAGAAGAAGGTGCTGTAGAGCTCATCCATAAAAGAACCACCTCTATCCTCGATAAAAGAACGAGAGGCTAAGGGGCAGGCAACGCCAAACGGCCACGGTAAGAATAGATTCACGGGAATCTAAGACTAATGCACACACAAAAAAAAAGAGAACAGCGCCAAAAGTGCCTCAACGGTAGGAAACAGAGTTTCCATTCCGTGGTACAGGCTTGAAAATGCCTAACAAACTTAATTAAAAAATCAACTTAATTAAGTACCAATTGTCATGCAATAATGCGCTTCACTCAAGTGAAATTATATGCAAAAGATAAGTGTCACCTCGTCATTTTGTACACTATAAAATTCCAAAATCTTATATATCGACCATACACATGGTAGTACCTTATTACTACTGCGGGATATATATACATACTATCCTCAACGTGTGTATCCAATATTAAAGTTTGGGATGATTAATGGTTACATCTTCCTTTGTAGTGATTATCTTAATTCATATATCATATTAGCCATACACAAGGTAGTATCACACTATCATACAGTGATCATCCTCAAAGTGCGTACCTAATTTTGAATATGAATTAAATAAGGTCTACACCAATATATGAATGGAGTCTAAGGCATCTATTGTGATGACACCAAATTATGCCTATAGCAATAAGTTTCTCGTCCACTAATATCAGGTCTATACCATTTAGGTGACTACCTTTGATATATTAAATTGCAAGTACATAATGACAGAGTTAATATCTAGATGATGACTATCATTCATCTTTGATAATGCAGCGATTTTATCGCCTATTAACTATGAGGTCCACACACTATACGTAGGTCATGTAGCATTTTGGATCTACAAAATTTTGCATATATTAATTTAAGACCCATCTTGAATTCACACTTTAGGCATTCATCTTTGCTTAGTTAAATAGTAGAAATTAGTGCAACAAATTTTGGTGACTATCTTCAATTAAATATGCAGAGCCTATGTTTTGAAGATGATCCTTGCATCATTTATTAATTGTGGAATAAAGTTCAAAATAGTAGCAGTGAATTTTTGTCACTTTATCAATAATTGGATAGTCCACTTATAATCAAGTATCACCTTGGTTAAAGAAATATGCACATCAATATTTTATGCTATATAATTTACGATCCAAGTAAATTAATTATATACATGATCACCTCATGTAGGACATGACTAATGTTTTCACAATGGATTTTTCTTTTTTCTAAACTCATATTGAATAGGGATTAATTCTCTAGTATAGGCACTAGATATCAATCATATTATTGGGATGCTCATGACACCATTGTCACCATAGCTCTACCCAGAAGAAGTGCCAACTCATTTCTAAAATAACCACACATGCAATATTGTGTGTTCCACTACTCAATTTTTTTTTTATAAAAAGATGAGTATTCAAAGGAACAAGGCCCATCAACTTTTACAATTTTCAATCGGAATTGCTAACAAAGAATGTAATATTGGCCAAACATAAGTAATTGTTTACTTAGTTATCTATCATGATTTTAAGTTAAATGGTAATTTACAAAGCAATGGATCTCTAAAACACATATGATGTCAGTAATGTCAAGCCTCACACTTGTCTAAAGGTGTGGTTGTATAGCTTACATGCATACCAAATTAAACATTTGGTTGAATCATTCCTCCAATCCATTGGAGGTAGTCGAGTTTAAGGGGATAAGTTAGAAGCTCACTTCAACAAATGAGATCCAAAATATCTTCATATTATACTAGAATTAACATTAGTTAAATATTATACTACAAGCATAGTATATTGTCCATCATACATATCATGTAATTATACATGATATTCATATCTTGTATGAGTTAAAATTCATACTAAAGTCATTTGCGATCCAACCAGATAGAAAAGAAAATTTGTTTAGTGAAGTATTGCACCGCTAACATGAACATGGAGATCATATTCTCGTTATGGATATTCAGTTATTAATCGTGGATGCACTCATGCATCACCGCTATACGTTTTCACAATATCCATTTATATGATTTCATATTGAAATCTATTAGTAAGAGTGATGATGAAATATAGCACTCAACTTGGTACCATGGTTTGGTACAATGGATATGAAAACTAAATACACATAAAAAAAATCTTTTCATAGCATTTGGGGTGTATTATGCATACGTCAATAGCATATTACATGTTACGTGCAAAATAATTTTTCAATCTTAATAGAAGACTTGGCATGATAGTCTTGGTCATTCTGCATAAAGGATGATAAGAAAAATTATTATCAATTTTATTGGTCATAGCATACATTCTTGTAATTCTCAGATTCTATGTACACCTCATGTGTCACAAGGGAATTGATTTTAAGATCCTATTATCTTAAAATTTTAAAAAAATGAGCCATTCAGTGGATTACGTAGTTACTCTAAAATTCTTGTTAACGTATTTAAAAGTAGTTTCACATGTGTCTCTTACTCTTAAGGAACCACAACTTTACCAAATTTATTGCTCGTATTTTAATTAGAGCAAAATATCCCGGACAAAGGATCAAATCCAATCTCATGGAATTATTTGGTTTTGGGAACTATAACATTGAGTACTATATGTCCATATTAATTATTGGCTAATTGAATCTCTTATCAAGATAATTTAAAATGTATGACCAATGAAATGGAATTGCAATTTATCTTGGTAAATGCGGATTTAGACACCATATTATTATAACAAATTTATTAGACTACAATCATAAGGCTCCCTCCATTGTAGTTAGTACGTGTAGGATTGACCTTAGCCAAATATTTTCCATCTACGTATCGGTTATATCTTACACATGACAATATCACCATCTCAGTATATCTTCATGGCATTGAGGATCTAGGTATTATTATCCGTCATAAGTACCTTTGATCATTCAAAGAGGATTAATTTATAGCCTGTATACTGAATAACTATTGAGGGTAATTCCTGGTTTTAATGGGAGATAAATACCATATATATAATGCCAGGAATCCAAAGTGAATGGTATAAAAATTCAACATTCAGATCCACATACACACCGAAGAACATCTGAAGCACAGTTCAGAACATCCTATATTTGTAACATATTATAAATAGTCTGTCAAATGCATTTACTCATCAAAAGTGTTGCCATATGTGATATCTACTGATAATGTACCAGATAGAGTGGAAGTACCTAACAAATCACTCAACTCCCAAGTTAGAATAAGAGGGAGGAGTATAGTCATTAGGGATATAGCTTATTTCAAGCTTCCATCAAAGTTAATAAGGGAGACACCCTCCAGGATAGTAAATGCGAATCAACATCATGCATGTTGTTAGACACTTTGTGGATATTCAAATCCAAAACCTATGAAAATTGTTTAATATTAAAAATCCCAGGATTTGTGCACATAAATTCAGTTACTGCGTCAATGGAGCACCCTAACTCCATCGTGGGAAATGAGGTAGAGTTCTAGAGTGTGGATATTTTTACAAGCTATATTGGTTCCATTGAATCAATGATATAAAGACTACAAATTATCGACATATACTCCTTATCAAAATTGTCATACACCTTCAGCGGGATCCAGACCAAAAGTCCTAGGCATAGTGTCTAGACACTCAAATCGGTCAAATTAAAGGTGAGAATTAGGGAGAAATGTTCTCGTTCAATAGGGAGAAGTATTCAGGATCGAAATATCTTCTCATAATGCATTCTTTACGAAAGCAAGGTGGTAAAATAGCGAGAACTTGTAGGACATGGTTTCACGCAGAGAGTGAGCAACATACCCGAATGGTATGTGTGAAAATTATGTTCCCATATTCAGATCATTGGTAGATCAAATGAATTTGATAGATTCAGATATACAATGGATTTTGTTTTCTGAATCGAATAGAAAGTTGCAACATATATTGTGTATAACCCAAGTCATGGAGACTTGAAAAAGGTTGAGTTGATTGTAGTACAACTAACCAAGTGAGTATTTTTCATACAAGGATTACTCTAATTATTGTGATTGCATATGTATGTCTATAAATAAATTTCTAAGTGGATTTTATCGTCTCAACACACAAACAAGCAAGCAATCATTTTACGACAGATTTTGAGATAAAATTTGGGTAAAACCATACAACTTAAGCATGCACATCAGTTTACCAATGTACAATTGATATTGTACACTAATATTCAAATAATATTGAAAGATTATATCCATTAACACTTGTAGTCGATCAATCCCTAAAGATGGATCATTTTCTATAAAGACCGTGGGATGACATTCTTAGTGCCATCAAAGCACTTATGTATCCTACAAATTGCAACAGGCCTAATACTGCATTTGTAGATATTTTGCTATAGCTCAAGATTGCGCAACTCAATAACACCATATGGGTGGGAATCAAAGAGGATATCCATAGATATCAAATGGTACCAAAATATTTTGATTTATTATCAATAAATCAAGATGTAATAAAAGTGGGATATCAAGATAAAATTTCCATTGCCAGGCTATTGACTGATGTTATGGTAATAAAATTTTCATTGGAGTTATGAAAATTAATTCTAATAGTAATTTTATCTGTCATTCCGAAGCATTACATGGATTTGTATAACTTCACTAAAATGATTAACTATGATTCTTTCGAATCACTTACATTATCTATAAAGATAATACGACCTGTATTACTTAGATAATAAAAGGTTATACAAAAGCAGTATTATTAAACATGTTGCTTAATATATTGCAAGATTAAATCATGAGATAACCTCGTGAGATTCTCTTATAAAGTTCGTACCAACCATTACATTCTCGAAATGTAATTCTGAAATTGGTATGTAACAACTTCGACTTTGCAAGGCTCAGGGGGAGTTTCTCTTTAAATTATAACGTGTTCAAACATCATATTGTACTCCTTTCCTCATATGAGTTTTTTCTCGCAATGGTTTCTCATAGAGATTTTAATGAGGCAATATCAATATAAGAAAATATATCATATCTCCTATTTTCCCTAAGGGGTTTTTAAAGGTGGTATTCAGAACATATTGCATGTTATATCTTATATTTTTCCTACAAGGGTTTTTAAGAAGGTATCAAAGACATATTATTCCTTCTCATATTTTCCCATTAGATTTTGGAGGAGGTTATTCGTATATGATCCACATATCATATTAATTGTCTCCAAACTTGCTTATATTTTTTTTCCTTTCGAGGTTTTCTTATATGATTTTGCGATGAGACAATAATCTATATATGCTGCATCATTTTCTCATATTTTCCCACTAGGTTTTAAAGGAGTTTTAATGGTATATCAATATATAATTTGGTTTCTCCTTAAATTTTTTCTACAGGATTTTTGGAGGAGTTCTCCCATACAATAATCAAGGATGATTGAACAAAGATTACATGAAGCATACAAGAAGCTAATTGATCAAGGGGGAGTGTAAGAATTAAGACTATATTAGTGATCAATTAGTTTACACCTTTTTATAGAAAGACACATCTTGGTAGATATACATGACCTTCCACAAAAGAGTCTTTGAACACATCCTTTCATCATGTATAAATATGTAATCACACTGTTCATTCAATCGATATGAATATGAATTATTTGTTATTCCATTCTACTTTTACTTTTTAACACGCTCAACGATCCGTCAACGCGTGCCCCTCTACGCCTCTACGGCTACTGCTACCAACGGTTGTTGAACAATATCAGGCTTGAACAATTGGTGAAAACGAAAATCGGAGAGCAATGCGTGCAGCTCATCTCCAAGCTAATGGAGATAGATTGGACTAGTAGTTCGTTAAGCAGGAGTTAAAAAGAGGGAACTGCGTGTGCTTGTCAGCTTGTGGGCCTACGGTCTACGGGCGGTAGTAGACTAGTAGTAGTGTGTGCGGTGCCTGCCGGCCGGGCGTCCCAACAACGGCGAGAGGGAGACGGCAAAAGCGTGACGAGGTACTGCTCGCTGTCACCGATGCACAGTGGCTCCCCGGCCCACGAGACCTTCGAGCCTTCACGGCTGCCCTTGTTCGTGGCAGAGGCCACCAACCACGTGAGCGGGCAGGAGCAGCCAGCAGCCAGCAGCAGCAGCAACATGAGCTGTGCTCCTCCGATCCTCCTCTTGCTCCGTCACACGGAGAAGAAAACCCCATTAATGGCCACGTCCATGATCCATCATACCCAGCTAGTCACCTCATGGCTCATGAGAGATTGCCGTAGCCATTCAGAATCGCTGTGCCAGTAGTACTGCGTGCTACAACTTTTGATTCTCTTTTCCTGCAGGGCACTGTAGTGCGCCTGTACATCGACTCCATATACCAGCTAGCAGTGCACTCTGCAACTCATGTAAAAAACTTGCAGAGACGCTAGCACAGGAAGAACTAACCCATGCATCAGACTCCACTAGCGCCATGGCACATGATGCCACGCGACCTGTGTGACCAACTTTACAAAAACAAACCGGCCGAATCACGCGTGCGTGTATGGAACCTGCCCAGCACCTACACTGCTACATACACACTACATATACATTTTCTGGACTAGTGAAAGAAAAGAACAGGGAGAGGTTGGTGATAGGTTGCTAGGTGTTAGCTCTACCAGGCCAAGCCGTGCGCTTCCAAAGTTCCAACTGATGCTGCTACTATACTAGTACTACCGGGGTAGGACACCCAGCAACCACACCACACCTTGCACGGTCTGAGCATTCGCTAGACACGGCCGTGCAGAAGTGAAACCGTTGATACTGGAGCACTGGTTCCTTCCCTTCCCTGTCACGGACCGTGACCCGTCCACACTGTCGTGTCTCGAGCACGGGTCGTCTCCGAGAACAACAAAATCGCCGGAAATTTGCCGGGACTCAACCTGAAATGAACAAATGCCATGACTCGTGCAGCAGTCTACTATCTACTCTCGCATTGCTGCTGTCGAGAGCGTATGGAACCAGTGAGGAACCGGGCCGCGCCGGTGTGGGGAGAGCGCTGTCCATGTCCACACGACCGGCGACTGGACGGACGGCGACTCCCGACTCGACAGCCTGACAGGGACGCGGCCCAAAAGCCCAGGGACTGGGGTCGCCATCGCCGGCCCCGTCCAATCACGATCTGACGGCCATGACCGTGCCGCCACGTCACGCGCCGCCCCCACACCCCTCACGCTTTTTTCCGGCCCCACGCCCCAACCACGTCCCTCTCCTCGCCGAACCCCGCACTGGGGCCCGGTGGTCGCTCTCCCTCGCCGCCCAGTTCGGCAGCGCCCACCCGGTGCGACCCGGGCCCGCGCGTCATCCGCCCATCGCCCCCCCCCCCCCCCGGAGGCGCCCAGGCGCGCGCGCGATCCGCCTCGGGCGGCGCGCCCCCTTCCAGCTTCCCCAGAATCCCCCCAGATACGGCAGGCAGGAAGGCAGGCGCGGGCCCACCCGCGGGCGTCAGGAACGCAAGCGAACCTGGCGCTAATCCCCCCGTGTTAAGGAATAATTCCGCAGGATAATGACCGTCCCCGGCCTGCCAAATCCAATTCCGCCCCCCGCGCTGGCTGGACGGAACGGAACGGAACGGATGGGGGCGAGCCACGTGGCCGCCGCCGGTGGGGCGGGGCTCCAACCGCCCGGCCTCCAAATGTGGAGGGCGAGTCCTACAAAACCGCGAGCCGTTTCACGGCGAAGGATGGCTGGGCTGGCTGCAGGCTGCTGATATCTCAGCGGATCATCATGGTCGCGTCGCCGTACGCGAATACTGCTCGTGGTATTATTATACCTGCGCACCGTATCCGTGTCTGGTCTACGTACGAAATCAATGCGGCCGTGATGCTAGGCGAGGAGGCGACCGTGAGGCGGGCCCACTCGCAGCGAGAGGGAGGGGGGGCGACGGCCGGGGCGGAACGGGCACCGCTGCGACGGAAGGAGCCAAGCAGGCAGGGGGGGCAGGGCACGAGGCGCTGCTCATGCCGGCAGTGGAAGGAACGGCGCGTGCAGGTGGCGTGGCAGGGGGCGCTGCGGCCGAGCCAGAAGGCAAAAAGGAGAGGAAAGGCAGCGGGCCAGGCAGCAAAACAAAACAAAGTTGCAGTGCAGCGGCAGTGGTACGAGCCATTGCCGGTGTGGCTTTCAGGAATCAACGCTGTGCACTGCACCAGTGGAAAAGTGCTTTGCTCCTCTCCTCTGCGTAACCGCATTGCTCGAGTCCATGAAGCTTTTGCTCCTGGTGGAGCTAGCGTTCAATGCGAGTGCCTGGGATATTCGGCAGAGCATGTAGCACACGGAGGATGCAAACAGAAAGCTATGGCTTTCCCCATTGCTAGATATGGATCAACATGCCAAGAACCAGAGCGAGCTTTGCTGCTAGATGCTTATACTAATAATCTACATATATATATTTCATAATCCCAGTCGCCTCGAACGGAAAACGAAATTAACAGCAACGACAGAGCATTGTGAATAGGTACAAATCAATGAAACAGAAAAGGGGGTAGAAGCAAAGCTACCATTATAACCTACAGAAGATGCTTCTTTTTTCTCCACCTCTGTTTTTCCCATTTTTTTGTGACTTTTTAGTTTCCATGGATTTATCTCCCTGATGATGCTCACCTCGAATCGCCTCCGGCATTGGAGTTATCCAGAATGACGGCGCTGATCCGCCTGCTGCCTGATTGCTGGCTGCTTCAAGCGCCCGGATTGAAGCGGGGATCTGACACGGCAGAGAGCTCCACCTCCTCGGACGGCGGCGCCACGTTCAGATCGATCATGCCGGGGCTATTGATCGGGGACGGAGGGGCGGAGGCGGCTGCAGTGGCGGTGGCGGTGGAGGCCTGCGCGGCCACCGCGGCCGCGGCGCCGCACACATGGGACCGCTTGTGGCCGCCCAGCGCCTGCCCCGAGGCGAACACGCGGTAGCAGTGGGGGCACTCGCGCGGCTGCTGCCTCGCGTCCATGTCCTCGTCCCCGTCGTGGTTCTCCGGGAATGGCGACGCCGGCGGCTGGGGCTGCGGGGGAGGAGGGGGAGCCACGGGGGGCGCGCAGCACCCGCCCCGGCCGCCGCGCACGTTGCTGGCGCGGTGCCCGCCCAGCGCCTGGTAGGAGCGGAACACCTTCTTGCACGCGACGCACGGGAACTGCGTCCGCTTCTCCGCCGGGGCCCGGGCACGAGCCGGCGCCGGCGGGAGGGGAGCAGGGGGCGCGTAGCCGTCGTCGCTCCCGTAGTCGTAGTAGTCGTCCTCGTCGAGCGCGGCCGACGGCCAGGAGTCGCGGGAGAGCATCATCAGGGACAGCGCCACGTCCTCCTCCGGGGTGGCGACCTCCGAGAGCGAGCTCACCGGCTCCGCCTCGCCCCAGGCGGCGGCGGCGGCGTTCACGCGCTTGGCGTGCGGCGGGGTGGACTCGGCCTCGCTCTCGCGATCCGAGAAGGCGGCATCGGCGACGCGAAGGCTGCGCTTTGGGTTCTCCCGGAGCCCGTAGGTGGAAGCAGGCATCTTGAAGCCGGAGTCCTCGTCGGCGGCGGCGATGGAGGTCGACGCGGAGGACGCCGAGGAGATCTGCTGCTTCACGGCCGCCGCCGCCGCCTGGGATGCAGCGATGGAGTGCGAGCGCATATGTCCGGCAAGGGCGCGGGGGCTGGCGAAGCGGCGGGAGCAGAGTTTGCATGTGTTCTTCGCCATGGCGACGGAGCTTGGGGAGAGCTCGCGTGGAGCTCTCGGCAGGAGCAAAAATGGTGAGGGGAGAGAGCGTGAGCGAGCGAGAGAGCTGCGGGGAAGTTAGAATATAGCGGAACAGACAGCTTCTCTCCTAGTATTTATTTTTTTTTCTTTTCAGATTTTTCCTTTCCTTTCTGCAGATTTATTTTTCTTTTCCATGGTTGACACCTTCAATCGCGGTGAGTGGGAGCTTTGTTGGTGCTCGGCTCATGCAAATCGAAGCAGAGATATTTAGCAGCCTTGACTGCTTAAATAGCTTCCTGTTTTTTAGGGCCCATCTGCTCCGGTTGATATGGGATCATCACAATTCACAACTAATGCCTTATATTTGCGCCAAAGATGCTAGACCAAATAAGTTTTGATCCTCTACCAAACAATAATCAATGCCATTTGCGGTTTTGCTTGCGCCGGTTGATTTCATATTAAATGGATGCCAAATGGTGAGTTCTCTCCCCTTTTTCGAATTAGATCTTTAGGATGTAAAATATTCAAATTAAGCTATATTCTTTTAGGTATGCTACTCACTTCTCACACTATCGAAGGGAGATTATTTTCATTGTTCGTGTGATATTTATGCCTTCGTCCAAAATCCACTGATGTAAATTTTTACCATTGTTCATGTGACATTATGCCTTTGTCCAAAATCCACTGATACAAAATTTCATATAACCAATTCAGGTAGCTTTAAGTAATACTACAAGTGAAATCCAATAAAAAAGTTCCAGTGTTCGAACTCCAAAACATCTTATAACCAAAGAAAATTTGATATTATCTTTTTTCCATGTGACTGTACTACAAGCTGATCCTTTTAGCACAAGCCAAAAAACGCACACCGAACGTGCACGCCACGCACGATACCAACGTGCCCATGCACCCAGGGCTCCTTGCACCCCATGCACACCCCTTGCACGTCTACCAAGGAGTAACCGAGCCCATTAAAACACGAAGAACGCGCCAAAATTCAGTGGAAAAACAGTGTCCAGTCTGGAACCAACCCTCTGGTGCCGGCCGCACCCAAGCATGCCTGCGCATCCAAAGCAGCAAAACCCCGCAGGCGCACGCACACTTGGGCGTACGTGGAACTTCGGCGAATAGCCTTTGTCCGGGCTGTGACCAATCCTGCTGACTGCTGTCTGACGCGAACGCCCAATGCACCCCTCACTGATAAGCCACGCAGAGGATCAGCAGTCAGCAGATATACCATTTCGTCGAGGATGACCAACGTATGTGTGATGTACAATCGATGGGCACCATGAACGAGTTCCGAACTGCAAACACAACTGAACTGGTGCCCAACCACACATGGGAGCAGTCCAACACACGCCATCTTCTTATGATCAAAGGCATAAACATGGTTACGCGGAATTGGTCCAATAAGTTTATCTTTACTGGATAATAGTCACTTACCCTAAAAAACATTAAAAAAAAAGAACCGAGCATAGCTTAATTGGTTAAAACGCCAGGGTGGTGCTAGCTACTCGAGTTTGAACCTCGGCACACACTTCCTATGGAGTCCAAGTCAATTTGATCCAATCTAAAATAGAATAGAATAAAATAAAAAAAAGAGACAGAAAACTGTCATCATGCATTCATGCATCGAACATACGACAAGATATATTAGGTCAACAATGCCTCGCGAATCTTCCTGTCCTCCTTATCTCTAGCAAATTGATTGTGTAAATAAATTCACCGACAAGTAACCATCTCTCTTTTTTCCCCACCATTAGTACATAGTTGCCAAGCCTTTATTTTTTTAAAAAAAAACAGACCAAAAACCTACTGCTAATCCGCCTGGAGACCAGAATGAGCGGCTACCAAGGCACCCCCTAAACGGCCTTAAGTTCAAAGTATGGAGAATGAGATGCATGCAGGACCAGGAATGGAGCGCAGGGTGGTCGCAGGGAGGACCAAATCATGGTGAATGATCAAGGTGGGGGCATACTCGGGTAAAGACTAAAGAAAATGCCAGTTCGTTTCAGCAGCCATTTTTGTGTAGTACTTGTCGTCTAGCTTGGTACTCCTGCACCCTCATTTCGCAATTGAACTACTGCTGCTAGTACGGGACGTGGCGATTAGATCTCCTCGGGATTACTTTTTTTGCGAGGGAAGCAGGTGCTACCAATTCTTTCGCCTTCAAGGGTCTGCAACGATCGCATGCAGTGCGGGGATGATAGCTTAGCCGGGCCAGCAGCAACGATGCAGGGCGTTTTTTCACGCTAGAAAGCGGCGTATCTGGGGCGTACGGTGGCAACGCTTTTGGTGCGCTCGATCTGAAGCCCTTTTCCGCCGAGGCACATTTTTTCCCCCCGCTGGTCGTGGGTCACGTACGAGTATGTGACCGATCACCGCGCCGATGAGCGGCCAAATCCACATGATTACCCCCACCAGGTACGAACCGGCTACCACCAGGCCACCACCACGGCACGGCACGGCACCACCAGGTGTAGGCGTAGGCTGGCTGCTGCCACCGCTGCGCCGGCGAGCCGCTCGTTCGAGTCGCCCTGCTGGCCGGTGGCTGCAGGCCGGCCGGAGATGCTTGGTGCATGCTGCGTAGGGACTCGTAGGGAGGGGCACGGCCGCCGCCGCGGCCGGCGGCCGGGGATTAAATTCGATCGGCTGCCGCGCGCAGCACACTATCTAGTATGGTGTGGATGGTGGTACGGGTACCCGGAGCTCCATTTTGTCCGGCCTTGCTCAAAAAGTCAAGCTTCAGCTTGGCTCCATTGGCTTCGCTTTAGCGAGCTAGGAGTACGTTCCAGCCCTTTTGGTCCAATCCAAAGGCTACGTTTCACTGTGCTGGTGCGCGAAAGGAAACCAAGAGGAGAATTTCGTTTCCTTCTCCGACCGCCCCTTTTCTTCGCCCCCTCTGTCTTCAGCCCTTTTGCTCCTTCAATTCCTGGTGATCTGTTCCGAGCTGCAGGGTACTGCTGCTAATTGCGGTGCCCTTTTTGCGCCGTCCAGCGAGTACCAGCGCAGCCCTACAACTGCCATACTGGCCGTGCTCGTACTTCGTTGCGCAGAATGACAGGATGGCGGTGGTACACCGGCAATCGCCACGGCTCCTGGGTCCGTCCGGTGAAGCGAGGCAGGCCGGGTACAGTACAGACGGGGCCGGTGGTGGTGCTCCCCCTGCTCCGTCGTCGGCCGTGCAGGCAGGGGTGGTAACTGCCGTTCAGTGCGCAACGATCCAAACGGGACGCTGGCTGCTGTCGCGCGCGGCGCCACGCCACTAGCTGGTGCCGGCCGCCGGGGGCCGTGCCTGCGCTGCGAGCGCGCCCGCCGTCTTCCGTTCCAGCCGAGCTGACGTCGCGCGCGCGGCTGCCGGCTTGGACGTCGGACTCGCTCGAGCCAATCCAGCCTGCTGAGCGAAACCCGCTAGCACCTAGATTTGGCTGGTCCTCTGCATTTTGGAAGGTAATTAATCGCTGTTAAGTTGCAGTGAAGAGCAGTTGTTCTGATATTTTTCAGCATGGTCATCTACAGCCTCTCCCATGCTAACAAGCAGCTAAAGATTCACTCCTAGTCATAGCTAGGCAGTGACAGCGAAGGCCCATAAACAAGGCCACGAGTACTTTCTTTATATATAAGCTGGATTACTGTGTTTGTGTTGGATTGATGTCTGACCTCTAAAGTCCAAAGGCCTTTAGCCCTTGATCCGTGCCCTGATCGGGGGCGCCCAACCCAACTACTGTTGGTGGGCCCCTGTCGCCAGCGCCACAACAAATAGAGAGGTGGGAGCCGGAGGCACGCACGACGAGGTTCACCATGACCCCAATCCCCACCTACACTTAAAACCCTAGACCGATCGAGAGGGGGCGTTCCGGCGGCGGGAAGCGCCACCGGCACTGCACGGCCTCGACCGATGCTGCCCTAGTGCGGACCTGCACCGACCTCGGCACAACGCGTCGCTGCCTAGCGCAGGCTACACCGACGAACACGCAATGGCGTCCTCGGCCGATCAAGGTATACTCTTTGTTCTCTCTCTGTTGATCTCATTTAGCGCGTACACACACGCACACCAGTGAATGCATCTAGAACTAGATCAAGAAGACAATCCCGAGTAAATGCTACTGCTAGTGATCCTAGATTAACACCTAACAATGGTATCAGAGCCATCCTAGTTTAGTAGATTAACTCGGAAGCAGAGAGAGAAAAGGGTTTCAGATCGAGCCAATAGAAGAAACAGAAGAGAAATTCAAAGAAAATCGAAGAACAGAAGCTCGAAACCCTAACCCTAACCCTAGATCTACCCGAAACCCCACTTACCTGGCCCTTCTTGCTTTCTTCGTCTTCTCTTCTCTTTCTCTTCCCTCCGCCGCTTCCTCTTCTTTCCTGTACCCCAGAGATCCCCTCGACGGAGCCGCGCGCGAACACACGCGACTCCGGCGAGGAGGCCCATAGGGCACAGATCCGCTTTGTGTGGATGCACACCGAGCCGAAATCGAGAGAAAACAAGGAGTAAGGGGTACTGGAAGCAGATCCGGCCATGGCACGGCCGCCGGCGTCGAGGACGAACGCGGCGGCGCGACCTCTCACCGGAACAGAGAGAGTAGCGAGAGGGAGAGGGCGAGGGAAACGCGACAGAGAGAAGGAGAGGGGAAGGAAGAGATGAGCAAGCTTAGGCTCGCCGTGAGACGGCCGGCGGCCAGGCCATGCGCCGCACCGGAGCTGGAGCCGGCGACGGCAGCGACGGCTAGAGCCGAGAGGAGTAGGCGAGGAAGAGGGCGAGGAAGAGAATGACCTAGGGTTTTCAGCGCCTCCGCCGGCAGCGCGGCTTTTATACGAGCCGAAACGTGCGCTCGGCCGTCGGATCGTCACGAATGGCCGAGATTGAGGCGAGGCGAGCGGCCGGCGCGGACGGCCGAATTGGCGGTCCAGGCCCAGGTTGCGGCCTGCTGAGCCGAGCCGAGCGGTCGCCGGGCCGATTTCGCGAATGGGCCGAGCTGCTGCACAGTACTGGGCTGCACAGTGCTGGGTTTTGGCCCGTTTCGCAGATGAACAGTGCAATTTTTTTTTGTTTTTGAAGCAAATTTGAATGATTTTGCACAGAATTTGATCTCTTTTCATTTTGAACCAAAGGGATAAATGTTTAGAGAATAGAAATAAAGATTTACACAGACCTTGCTTCAAAATAGAATTTATTTTATTCATGTTTCCGCTGCACAGATAATTATTTCGACTTGAGTTTAAATTTGAACCAAAGGGATAATTTAAATTTCGAGTCACAGATTAATTTTCAGATTAAATTGTAATATTATTATTTTCTGACCAAAGTTGATAATAACAATATTATGATTTCACAGATTAATTCCAGATTAAATTGTAATATTGTTATTTTCTGACCAAAGTTGACAATAACAATATTATGATTTCATGCAGTTATCATTATTGTTATAATGTTCTCACTTGAGCTAACCCATTTTTCAGCTGGTTTTCCTATGATGGTTTCTATCAAGGACATTCCAATCTTGAGAGGAGACAACTACAATGAGTGGTATAAGAAGTTGGATCTCTTCTTTACCATGGCTGAGCTAGACTGGGTTCTTTCTGCACCGGTTCCAGTAGAGCCTGAGAGGCCGGTCAGAGGGGATGATGTCACAGATGCTGCTTGGAAGCAAACAGAGCTCTCCTATAAGGCGAGCAAATAGAGGTATGATGCTGATCATGCCAAATGGCACCCTGCCAATAAGAAATGCTTGGCAGTGGTGAAGAACACGATAGAGCCTGCCATTCTGGGGGCAATTACAGATTTTCCCACTGTTGTTGAGTACCTTGAGAAGATAAAGAGTCAGTACACTGGCTCCTCAAAGACTTATGCTACCCAGTTGATCAAACAACTGGTTACAGAAAGGTACTTGGGAGGTAGGATAAGAGAACACATTCATCGCTTGGTTCACATAAACAACAAGCTTAAACCGATGGACATGGAGTTCAAACAAGAACAAATAGTTCATTTGGTCTTTGCTTCGTTGCCGAAGGAGTTTGATAACTTTGTTGTCAATTACAACATGAATCCCGAGAAATGAGATATAGAGAAGACCATAGCGATGTGTGTTCAAGAGGAAGAAAGAATAAAGACAACACATGGTGGTTCTATCAACTATGTGAACAAGAAAAGAAATAATAAAGATATCCCCTCCTCCTCCAAGGGAAAAGGACCCCAGATGCCCCACCAGCACAGCCAGCACAGGCCCAAGTTTGGGCAAGCTATAGTAGAGAAGGATCAATGCCTCTACTGCAAACAGAAGGGAAATTACAAGTCAGATTGTCCCGACTACTTAAAGATGATCATGGAGAAACGAGGTGAGAACATTATCTCATTTGTAAATGAATCCCTGTATACAGATTATTCGAAATCTACTTGGTGGATTGACTCAGGAGCGACAATTCATGTTGCAAACTCTTTACAGGGATTCCGTTCAACGAGAACTACGGGAAGAAATGAAAGAAGAATTAAAGTCATGAACGGAGTCGAGGCAGATGTTGCGGCGGTGGGAGACCTCCTCTTAGAGCTCGACACTGGCTTTAGTTTATTACTTAGAGATGTGTTTTATGTCCCCGTGATACAGAGAAACTTAATAAGTGTGTCTCGTCTAGATGATGATGGATTTGGATGTCATTTTGGAAATGGCATGTGTGTAATAGAGTTTAATGACACAGTTGCTACTATTGCTTTCAGAAGAAATGATCTTCATTTGCTATCGCTATGTGAAAGTGTGAATTCCGTATGTGATGTGAATGCGACTGTATCTCCAACCACAAATAATAACAGAAAACGAAAGAGAACTCAAGACACGTCGTCGAAATTATGGCACTGCCGTTTAGGCCATATTTCAAGGAGGAGAATAGAAAGGCTGGTTAAGAATAAGATTCTACCTCCTCTTGAGTTCTCAGACTCAGACAAATGCATTGATTGCATAAAAGGAAAATATGTAAAGATAACAAAGAAAAATACTGAGCATAGCGTAGGTGTTTTAGAATTAATTCACACAGATATCTGCGGTCCATTCTCAGTTAAAAGCATAGATGGTTATGACTCGTTCATAACGTTCACAGATGATTATTCCCGCTATAGATATATTTATCCAATAAAAGAGAAATCAGAAACGTTAGATAAATTTAAAGAATTCAAGGCTGAAGTTGAGAATCAGCATAATTTAAAGATAAAAGTTGTCCGTTCCGACCGTGGAGGGGAATACTACGGTCGGCATACCCCATACGGACAGGTTCCGGGACCGTTTGCGAGGTTTCTCACAGAACAAGAAATAGTTGCCTAGTACTCTCTGTCCGGCGATCCTCAGCAGAACGGAGTAGCTGAAAGACGGAACCGTACCCTGATGGATATGGTACGAAGCATGATCAGCTATTATACGCTACCAATGAGTTTATAGATGCAGGCGTTGAAAACCGTTGTCTATATTCTCAACGGAGTACCCAGTAAAGCGGTGCCTAAAACACCGTATGAACTGTGGACAGAAAGGATACCCTCATTGAATCACCTACGGGTGTGGGGGAGTCCTGCTGAGGCAAAGATATTTAACCCGACCATTGGGAAATTAGATCCCAAGACAGTGAGCTGTCATTTTATTGGTTATCTAGAGAAATCAAAGGGATATCGTTTCTACTGTTCAGATAGATTTACAAAGTTTGTAGAAACGAGATATGCTACCTTTCTTAAAAAGAGATGATTCGGGGAAGTACAACAGTTCGAAAGATTGATCTTGAGGAGAAACGGGTGTGCGCAGCTACTCCGATGATTCAGGAACCGTTTTTCTCACTGACTATTGAGACTGCACCAGCAGTACGAGTTACTGCGATGCCAGTTCCTGAGGTGATCCCTTCTGTGGCAACACAGAGTGAAGATGTGGAACCTGTCCTTCAGGATCCTATAGATAACAATATTGCCGCACATCAGGGGAGCCACCATAGTCTCCAGCAGAGAATGTTCAAATAGAAGAGGCTCCTACGAGATCTCAAAGAGAAAGAAGATCGGTTATTCCCGATGATTATGAAGTGTATAACACAGAAGAGTTTCGAATGGAAGATGATCCCCTCATTCGAAGAAGCCATGAGAAGCAGACATTCATCCAAGTGGTTTGAAGCCATGGAAGATGAAATGAAATCGATGAGTACCAACCATGTTTGGGACCTAGAAGAAATTCCTAAAGGAGCCAAACTAGTAGGCTGCAAATGGATCTACAAGACAAAACGTGACTCCAAAGAGAATATAGAGAGATACAAGGCTCGTCTTATGGCAAAAGGATTTACACAGAAGGAAGGAATAGATTACAATGAGACTTTTTCTCCAGTCTCATGTAAAGATTCTATTAGGTTCATTATGGCTTTGGTCGCACACTTCGATCTGGAATTGCACCAAATGGATGTAAAGACGGCATTCCTAAATGGGGATCTCGAAGAAAGAGTTTACATGGCACAACCCAAAGGTTTTGTTGTGATAGGAAAAGAAAATATGGGATGTCACTTAAAGAAATCCATTTATGGATTAAAGCAAGCTTCAAGACAATGGTATTTGAAGTTTAATGAGATAATAAAGAGGTTTGGGTTTATAGAGAATGTTGAGGATAATTGCATTTATGCAAAGTTCAAAAGAGGAAAATATATTTTCCTGATACTATATGTGGATGACATTCTGCTAGCGAGTAACGATGTCAGTCTGCTATTAGAAATAAAAGAATTCTTCTTGTCATCGAATTTTGACATGAAAGATCTTGGTGAAGCCTCATTTGTGCTAGGTATTGAGATTCACCGAGATAGAAGAAATGGGGTACTAGGTTTGTCACAAGAGACATAACTACAAAAGATTCTAGAAAAGTATAGTATGCATGCGAGTAAGCCTACTCGTGCTCCGATAGGCAAGGGTGACAGATATGGAGACTTTCAGAGTCCCAGAAACAAATATGAAAAAGAACAGATGGAAACTGTTCCGTATGCTTCGGCAGTCGGAAGTTTACAGTATGCTCAAGTGTGCACACGCCCTGACTTAGCGATTGTCACTAATGTGCTTGGCAGATTTCAGAAAGATCCAGGTCTAGAACACTGGAAACTTGTAAAGAAAGTCTTGCGATATGTGAAAGGCACAAAAGGCCTCATGCTAACATACAGAAGAACCGACTCATTAGAGATTAAAGGATACGCAGATTCAGACTTTGCGGGAGATGAAGATGACAGAAAATCCACGACAGGTTACATCTTCATTCTCGCAGGGGGAGCTATATTGTGGAAAAGCTCAAAACAATCGGTCACAGCAACATCGACGATGTATGCTGAGTTCATAGCATGTTATGAGGCCTCTGGGCAGGTAGAATGGTTAAAGAAATTTATACCTGGCTTAAGAGTGGTGGACAGTATAGAAAGACCACTAAAGATGTACTGCGATAACCAGCCAGCAGTGTTTTATGCTCATAACAACAAGAAGAGCACGGCTACCAAGTCGATACAGATAAGATTTATTCAATAAAAGACAGAATCCAGGATCACACCATAAGTCTCGAGCATACAAGAACAAAAGATATGCTTGCGGATCCGCTAACGAAAGGCCTACCACCCAGAGTGTTCATGGAACACGTAGCCAGCATGGGAATGAGGTACAGCCTATGATCTCTGGATAATAGAGCCCAAAAGGATTATAGAATCTATTTCTGAACAGAGGCGTGTATTGTGGATATTGATTCTATCGGCAATTGCTCGTGACGATGAGATATGCCCTATACATAAATCTGTGATGAGATAAGGAAAATAGAAAAGTTAAAGACAAAAGGTAATGTGAGATCAAAGGGGAGATTGTTGGATTGATCTCTGACCCCTAAGGTCTAAAGGCCTTGGGCCCTTGATCCGTGCCCTGATCGGGGGCACCCAACCCAACTACTGTTGGTGGGCCCCCGTCGCCAGCGCCATAATAAATAGAGAGGTGGGGGCCGGAGGCACACACGACGAGGTTCACCGTGACTCCAATCCCCACCTACACTTAAAACCCTAGACCGATTGAGAGGGGGCGCTCCGGCGGCGGGAAGTGCCACCGGCACTGCACGATCTCGACCGACGCTGCCCTAGTGCGGACCTGCACCGACCTCGACACAGCGCGTCGCTGCCTAGCGCAGACTACACCGACGAACGCGCAATGGCGTCCTCGGCCGATCAAGGTATACTCTTTGTTCTCTCTCTGCTGATCTCATTTAGCGCGCGCACACACACACCAGTGAATACATCTAGAACTAGATAAAAAAACAATCCCGAATAAATACTACTGCTAGTGATCCTATATTAATACCTAACAGTTTGGTCCCTTATCACACAAGCTTCTGCGGCACATACTTGTGGTCATTGCGTACTCATTAGTGGCACCGAGATGCTGTGCTGGCTACCGTGACGCACGGAATGTGCGTGCGTTACGGTTCAATGGTCAAAGCAGAGCAGGAAGACTCCAGGCTAAACAAGCCACCACCAACGCCTACATTTACTCGGGATTCAGTGCCAGGCGACTGAAGACCGGACTGAACTCTGCTAGTGCTAGCACCAGCCTATCTTCGTTCAGAATTCAGAAAATATTCCGACTACTTTTGCTCGCGTCGCCTTTCTGACCGATCGAGGGCCTTTACTACGGGCCGGGAGTAGTCAAAGGGGGAAGTAATGGCCTCCTTGGCATTAGCAACTGATGGATGGATGAGGAATAGGAGTGTGTGTGCATGCATGCACAAATGGATCGGTAAAAGATGCGAGTGTGGATGTGCGAGTATGATGAGTGCCGCGTGCTTTGGATCCGCGGCGTCCTAGTCACACGGCACCCGATCGCGGTGGAGGCGCTCGCAAAGTTGCAAACTTGCAACCGTCCCCCTGCGTGCTCTCCTCTCCCAGCTCGCTTCTCCAGTAAGGCAGTAACCGATGCTCTCGTGTCGAAACATGTCTGCCGTGCAGGTGCAAATTGGTACGGAAAATCGTGGATGCTGATTGCTGGACAGCCGAAGTTTAAGCGAACCTCGCTGACCCGTTGTACTTTTTGTTGATTTGCCAATAAAAAGAGGCTTACCTGTAGGCATTGCAACTTCCGTTGTAGTCTAGCTGGTTAGGATACTCGGCTCTCACCCGAGAGACCCGGGTTCGAGTCCCGGCAACGGAATTCTTTTTTTCGTTTTACTTCGTGAGCATGTCCTGCACGTGCGTCGACGGCCTTTCTTTATTTTTCCTGCAAACGGAGTGGCGTTTCCCGCCCTAGCACAGCAGGAGGCACCTGGCCCCTACTCTCTGTGCTAGCTGAGCTGAGGATGCCAATTGCCAATGCCTATCATTGCAGGATGAACAAACATCGTGTTATCCGATCAGAAAACATGTACACAAATGTTGGTGGGAAAATTTTACAGGATCAGCATCTTCACAATCATAACGTGCACAAGTGTCCGTGGAAAACTTTCACAGGACGGAGCAGCATTTTCATAGGCAGAGGTAGATACGCCTTGTAGTATTTTACAAAACATGGTCGCATTTTTTCATGTCACCCTGGGCACCGGCCCGGGCTCCGGTGCAACAATTGTAAGAGGCTAGCCATCGAATCTACGTCAGTTCAATTAGAGATAAGAAGAAACAATTGTCTTCTGATTTGCCCGGGCTCCATTCGAGCCCTGCTGAGTCCGCCACTAGGTACAATATATATGTATAGTGGAGTATAGTAGATAGATAAAATCTTTTAGAACACATATGTATACATGATTTATTATCTCTTGTGTGAAGCACGTTTATTGCATCACGGTATAGTCACCTAGTTCTAATCAATTGGGCACGGCAAAACAGCATGATCTCACGCCATCCTCGTTTTACACTAAGGCCAATCTCGTGCAAACTACTCATTGATCATATACCAGTGCCTGCTATCTGCTGCTGTCACATCCTGCTCCCTTTTCTATGACAATGACCTCTTCTCCCGCTCAGCAGAGAGTGGACACACTATACATTCTTCAGTAGTATTGTGGCATTCTGAAAACAATTATCATGGAAATTTTCGCCAAGCATGGTTGAAGGCTTAATAATTGAATTTGTGCTACTTTAGTCTCCATATCCATCATGTGGGCAAACTGTTCTTTTTGGAGTTTTTCTATCGAACTATATGGTTGCAGTAAGCATCAGTCAAAGGATTTAGATACAATGGTATATTTTGTTCCATCATTAAAAATAAAGGGTGGACGTTAGGAAAGGAGACATAATAGGTTGAGAAAATTATTTTGGGAAGACGATGCACCATGAGAAGATTTAGAAGGGCAGGAGCGTCCGGCGGAGGCGGATCGGTTGTTGACTCATTTGTGAGGACATGATTTTGCATGTTGGAACTAGGGTAAGAGATGAACCGATTGTCATTGTCTAAGCTGGCATGTATCCATAAATACTCACTCTATCCATAAATATAACTGCTCAAAGTTTGAGCATCATCGTTTACATCCATTACGAAGTATATTTATAACTTATTTATTTGATATGGTAGATGTTAATACTCTTTTCTATAAATTTGATCCGGATTAAAATAATTTAACTTAGAATAGACCCAAAACTCCTTATATTTACGAAAAGAGGGAGCATATATTTTTTTTTGCATATAGCATTGCCATGTACCACTACCCTTTTTTTAGAAAGAACAATACAAAACGTGTTACTGAGGTGAATATCATTATTTAGCTTCTAAATTTTTGATGCAATATTCTTTTTCTTTTTTTCCAAAACATAGTGTAGGTGTAAATGCTTACATACACGTACGCAAATGCTTACAATTCTTTTTCTTTGTTCTTTTGAGTACCACCAGAAATTTATGACCACCGAGAAAAGCAATTTGTTTGCTTGGCTTCTTTTATATTTGCTTCATCGTACAATATATAGATTAAGGAATAAAAACTGAAAACAAAAGAGGAAATCAACCTACATACATTTTTACTTAGAACTACTGGAGATAAATCAAGATTAAAACCAATTAACTAATAGCAAAACAGAGAATCCGAGGAAATCAAACCATTAATGATTCCAATGCTCTTCAAAGAATCGTACATTAAGGAAACCTTCTGGAAACAAGCTTTCAGGCCTATTTACAGGCCCCTAGCAATACGTCCCCCGAAGGTTGGACGTCAGGTTAATTAATCCCTTAACTACTAATTATCATATACATACATGTTGCTCATATATATATTCATATACGCGACTAGTATAGGTTAATAAGTGCTTTCGATATGTATACTCAACGAATCGAAAAAATGATTAATGTGACCTCACGCCTGCGTAGCCTTCTCCTCGTTGATCTCGGACGGAAGGCCAATCCCGACCTGCAGCCACGGCGAGGTCTCCCCAGCCATGTTCATGTCCTTTAGGTCGCTGATCTTGGCTCGTTTGGCACTCGTGCTGTCCGCCTCGTCCTCCGTGGCCGCGGCTTCCGCTGCGTCGTCGTGGCCGCTCGTCGCCATGTTGTTCATGTTGCTCGCGTTGCTGTGCCCCGCCCACGAGTGCATGTACAACGACGCCGGCGCGTTGAGGCTCAGCACGCTGTCGTTCAGCTTTGCCGCTTGCCTCGTGGCGGCCGGCTCCTCCGCCGGGTTCGTTGGCACGTTGAGGTCGAGGAACGGGTCGGACGCGTCGAACATTGGGCGCCCCAGGGTGAGCTGCTGGCACATGGCGTGCATGACGTGGTCCTGGGTGACGAAGGGCTGGAGCTTGGCGACCGCGCCGGTCGGGTCGCCGGCGCCGGTCGTGAGCCAGTGGCACCGCTTGTGGCCGCCGAGGGCTTGCCCCGACATGAACACGCGATGGCAGATGGAGCACTCGTGCACCTTGCCCTTCTTCTTGAACGGTGCAGCGACGGACGTCGCCGGCACCTCGTCGCCGGCCATTTCCGGAGGTGCGGTGGCCATGACAACTACGCCGGTCTCAGCATTGACCGAGTTGCCTTCCACGCTGCCATCGACACCGGTAGTATTCTGTTCGGTACCGACGGTGGCTGGGATGGCATCGCCGACGACCTTGTCATTGGCGGAGGCGACGACGGGTTGTGGGGGATCGGTGCGGTTGCTCTCTAGCTTTGCGGCGAAGCACCCCTTGACTTTCTTGTGGGAGGCACGGTGCCCGCCGAGAGCCTGATGGGAGGTGAAGACCTTCTTGCACGCTTTGCACTCGAACATGCCGCGAGGCACGGTGGAGACATGGTGTGGTAGTACCTGCGGTGGCGCCAGCAACTTCAAGTGTGGCACTGCAGGGGCTACCATGGAGATGGGCTGCGGCACGAGGAGCTGATTCCTCTGCTCGTTCTTTCTCGCGCACGGCTCCTGATCGACCTCAACGACAACATGGGGCCGCGCAGCGCTCGAAGCCGACGACGATAGCATGACGAGGAAGTTGGCGAGGTCCTCCTCTTCGCTCGACGGGGCCGGCAGCTGCTCCTCGGTGGTTATCGAACCGTTCCCGACGACCATGACCTTGGCGCGTCGCGTGCGTTTCCCTTTCGACCACCCCGCTGCCAGCGCCAGGTCCTCCCCCTCCTCGCCATCGTTGGCGGCGTCGCCGTCCAAGTCGCCCTCCTCCTCGTCGTAGTTGCACCTGCCGTGATCGAGCAGCGACTTCCACGACGTGAACTCCTTGCCGCAGTTCTCGCACACCCGGCAGTTCTTGAGCCGGCCCGGGTTGGTGCGGAGCGCGTACATGCGTTTCGCCGCCGCCGCCGCCGCCGACGCGCTCCCCGCCTCCGGAGAGTCGCCGCCGCCACACGGGCCCGCCGCGTCGTCGTCGAGCGCGTCGTCGGCGCTGAGCCCGTCGTCGGCGACGCCGTGCGCCCGCATGTGGCCGCCCAGCGCGCGCCCGCACATGAACCCCTTCTTGCACACCCTGCAGCGGTGCTTGTACGCTTGCGGCAGCACTGGCGGCGGCGGGGGCGGCGCCGGGACCAGCGGCATCCGCGCCAGCGGCATCCGCGCCAGCGGCTGCTGGTTCTCCATAACCATCGCCATGATCGATCGATCACGACTTGCTTCTGGACATCGCCATGATGCATGCAGTTGATGAGCTGAGGGGATGCATTAAACTGAAGAAGAGGAGGAGCGGGCGCTGCAGCACTTATATACCTAGGACAGCGCGCCAGTGCTAAAGATAGCGCTCGGTGAGTGGCTCCAATTGTGTCCGGTTTGGTCCTGTCGTCCCTGGACGAACGGGCCGGGAGACCTTCAAGTGTTGACATCAACTAGGAGCTGCGCGTCACAAGCGCGGCCCCATGGATCAACCGCGTCCGAGAGTTGCGGTGGCCCTGACCGTTGTGCGGACTACTACTCTTGTGGGCAACATCAACATGTGTAATCTGGATATGGCAGGCCTACGGTTGGTACTAACGGTACAGCCTGGCAGGTTACTACTCTGTGTGTAGAATTTTTCTCCGATCGAGCATTCGGGATCGAGGAGAACACAACAAAATGGGACAAAGTTGTAGTACAGAATATCCTTGGCATGCTTTGACCTACAAGGACCGGTTATTGTGTGGGTGGATGCGCGTTTCTTTATTGACCATTATCTGCGTGGAGTGTTTTCTTCTTTTTATTATTTTCCATTGTTTTATTTTCCAATTTTACAAAGCTAGTAGCTGTTTTCTAAATATTTACAAAAATGGTTCTACATCAACTGACAAATGGGCAAAACATTTTGCATACTATCCATGTCACATGTTAGATCATATTTTTGTTAGCTCCTTAAGCAACTTGTGATATGTTGACCTGATCATTTATCGGTTCTGGTCGGGTTAAAAAATCCAGTATTTTCTCTTCGACCCGATCTTGCCACCGGGTCGGATTTTTTCGTATGAGCCTGACCCAACCACATGTACCACCAGCACAAGTTGGGTTGGGAAAAACTTGAATATTCATGTACAATTTTTAAGTGCGGTCGGATTTAGGGTCAAACATTTCGACCTGTGCCTGGCCCAACTTCTATGATGGGTCGCAAATTTCGACCCGAGTCTAGCCCATGTATTGGTTGGGTCGGGGCAGTGCGGGAATTTTTGATGAGAACATCACTTGCTTGGATACAACTACATTAAAAACTTTTGATTCAAAGGTGAAATAATTCTTTATCCTGATTGTATTTGATAAATTTGATAAATTGATACTTCGCCATGATGTGTTTTTATTGTTATTTTTAGAAATATATACATGGATCAAAAAGAGTATGAAACACACATGGAAGGCATGGAGAACCAAAAAAGTTGATTGGGGACCAATTCCGTATATTCTCAATGTTCTCCACCAGGCCACCACGTCACTTTTGGTGCAAAGAAAGAAAGAGTCCAAATCCAACACGTTTTGGATGTTGGATTCGGACTGCAGGACAGAACCAAGTTGTAACGGCTGCCACGACTTCATACGGACTCCGATTGGGGCGTTCTTGAACTTCACGGAAAGCTTATCAAGTCTACTTTCAAACGGATCTAGGATCATGTCCATATCTTTTCGAAGTTGGCCCCAGTCATCATTTTTGTTCGTGGACATTTTCTATTCAGGTGCCGCGTCATCTTATTTTGGTCTAATGGACCGTGTATCGAGTTTGGGTCCATAAAGTATGCGTCCTAGGGTTGGAGCATGACTCCGGCACCCCTGTGGTCGCCCTCCCATGTTCATATACCTCCGTAGCCGCCACAAACAGATTGAGTTTTGTTTTATTGAAAGTTTAGCTATTGCTACTTACTTGTAGACACATGTGTCGGCTAGACCATCTGTTCTACTTGATTCAGAATTCCACCTTTGTGATTTCAGATTGGTTGTTATCTCCATATTTGAAATTGAGTTGCTTGTTCTATTTGTTCTTGCTTGTTCTTCGATTGCTTGCAGGACGAGTACCCTAGTGGTTGGGTGTTACGCTCCACGAGATCGCGGCAGCCATTGAAGGTGGTGTATCGGTTGCTAAGGCGCAGCATACTTGGAATGTTGTAGTCGGACCGTGAACGTTGTCTTCATCCACCAATCGAGTTATTCATGCCCTCTCACCGAAAGATCGGGAACAAACTCTAGCGTGTTCACATCAATTTTTTCGGACGGGTTGGGCTGGGTTGTCAGGTCGGGCAGTCCATGATCAGGTACAGTAACATAATTTTTGGTAGATTTTATAAAAAACTGCTTTGTAATACCAACTGATGGATGGATGATTTTAAAAAAATTGTCCAATCGCCGTCCCACAGCTGACGCCATCACCTTTTTCTTGAATTATGGAAAAATGTTCTGGCTTCATCCTCTTCCGAGAGAAGTAATAGATCTTCAATTATCACATAGATAGTAGCCAAAGGCTACCCAACCACAAACAAGCAAATCGTTTTTAGTTTAGAAACCTTTTTTTTTGTTGTTATCAAGAAAATATGATAAGGTCCTGCTCTTCTTGTTTGTAGTGTTCTTTACTGGTCCTATCATGTATTTTCTGATCTATCAGGGTCAAGTTATGATAATTTTTTCAAAAATTATGCAGATGAGGCTAAAGGTGGGTATCAAGGATACCGTCCTCTGCTGATGTGCCCTAGTGGTCTGCTCTCCGCGATGCAACCAGAAGGTGGTCTATATATATAGGTACGGACCATAAGCCTTTTTTAAAGAAAAACAGAGAGAGTCAAACCACACATTCATATTAAGGTTACATGCACCAACAGCCATCCACCTTTGACATGCACACAAGAGGTATCTCAAAGCGTTGACATGCAAAGACGTTTCAGTGAATTCTTCGTCTGTACTACTTGCCAGTACTGGACATTTACTCATAGGCACCATTAGGCCTATTTCATTCCCCATATTCTCACCAGTTCTGAACTGCCATTATGCCATGGAATTGATTCCTTATGTGCAAGATTTGTTTTGACGCTACAGTTCCTGGACACCTGTGAAGCTCCTGGAATTTGTCCATCTGCTGCGCGTCTTGCGGTGGCCATGTATTGTGGCATGTTCTCTAACGAAAATGGAGCCTGTATCTGCATTAGCAGTCGTTAAGCTCATCCTCGCCCAGCGATTTTTCCAATGAGTTTTGCTCTGCCTGTGCGCGCGCCTCCTTTCGGCTCGAACTCTCCCGAGCAGATGGAGGCAGATGCACCTCTGCGTATCCACCATATACACGGTGACCGCTCACGCCCAGCCCCATCCCCAGACCCCAGCCGTAGCTTCTGAACACACGATCGCACTCTCGTTCAGCTCAAACTGCAGTTTGAGACCTTTTTTGTTTTTGAAGGATCAGTTCCAGACCTTAGAAAAAGGGCTACTGGATCTTTTTTAGCTGATTTCCATAATCCTTAAGAGATCAAAACAGGGTGTCTTTGACCTTAGAAATTCTACTCAGAACCTCTTTTTGTTGCAAAACCGTACTCTTTTTGCATGTCTTTGACCTTTAAAACTATAATATATTTTTTATACGGAAGTACCATGGTTTTTCAATACTACAATATCAAAACAGGGCCTAATGCCATCCGAGTCCACCTGCCATTCCACGGCCCACGGCCCATGGCGCGGAGCCTGTGCGCAGCACGGTTCGGTTAGTTGCGAGGCAAACGGTTTCTCAAAAAAAAAAGTTGCGAGGCAAACGGAGGCCCAAATCCCACGTTGGACGGACGTCAAGAGACTTCCCCTGCTTGTATGCTTTCCGTTATTTAGGAGGCGCCGATTTTTTTCTTTTTTTTTGAGAAGAAAGGCAACTGACTTCAAGATGAAATGGACGGATTCGATTTCAGTTTGTTGAGCTGTGGCTCGTTGGGAACGTCTAGATTTCGCTGGAAGCGGTTCAATTGCACCACGACTAGAGCGAGGTTTCTATCAACGGCCAAGATTTGTGTCTCCTACGCAAGACGGCGCTGCGACTGTGATTTGTGTTTTTTTTTTTTGAAGCAATATGCTGCTGAGTACGGATTTCAGCTGCCGCGCACGGACGAACGGCCGAAAATCGATGGGGATAGGGGGACTATAGGCTATAGCCCATAGCCCATAGCCCACGCGGGCTTCACGTCTCCCGGCGCCGGTGCCGGTATCGGCGGGGTGCCCCGAAAATTCCTCAATTCACGGCGCCGGTGTCAGGGGCGACCCTGAACTGAAACCGCCTGACGCCGGAGCATGCGGAGGTGCTTCGTCGGCGGCCGCGCGAGACAGTCCGCGGTGCCGATCCGCACCATCCCACGAAGCAGCGTAAGTAAACCCATGGAAAACTAACCTGTTATACATTGAAGTTTAACTTTTGCCGTCCGTCTAAAAATTTGTGGTCATGCAAGATTCATGGGTGGATTAAGTATCAGTTCAGTTAGCTGAAAACTCGAACGAATCAGCCAAGATTCATGGGGGGACTAGAGACAGATTATGAGATTAGGCTGCCTACTACACCGTGCTAGCATGCAGTACACAGGGTCAAAGAGAAGGAAAGCATTCCATGTGCGAGCGGTACTTGCGAACAAACGCCCCTGGCTTACCCTACATGGCTACATCCACGTGTCTTGGGTCGAGCACCAGCCGAGGTGAGGTCCGCGACTCGAGCCTACACGTGGGCCCCACCCAACGGCCAACTAACTGCCGATTCGGTGTTCTGGGCTATACTGACCGCCACCACTTTTGAGCGCACACCCGAGCCTGCTGCCTGCACAAAGGTCTCATGTTCCATCTTCTAGTGCCAGTGGCCGTCTCAGATAAACAAATGCAAGTTGAGCTGCATGTCCTTCCTTCTTTCTAACCACTGGTCCTCCTCCTTTCTAACCAAATGCCCCCATGTTGAACTGCATGCTGATAAAGTAAAGGGTTACTGTTACTTCAGTCAGGTTCAGGGTAAGTATAATTCTAACCTTGCATGCCAAGAAAAGCTAGCCCATGGACTCCAAATTCACCGGGTCCTCAAACAGGCCAAAGCACATACCAATGGTTCCACCCCCAATTCAGTTTCAGCCACCGAATCTGATCCAAAGGCATACACGTCGCCTGCATGTGGCTGCGGGGTCACTTCAACCACCAGGAATTCAAAAGCTAAGCATTGCAATTTTTTCCGAATCAAAGAGCATTGGGTTATATTTTGGATTAGATAGCTTCGCGAGAGAGAGCTGCTGAGCGCTATCGACCACAGATCAAAAGCGGAATTCCGACATGCAGCTCAGGGCTCGAGACACACACTAGTACATTACTTCCCTTAACTTTCTGAACCCACGGCTCCACTGCAAAACGGGCCTGCATTCCGCCCTGAACACCGCAAAAGCTCTGCGTGATTTGTAAAGCGCATCGCATCGACCGACCGCTCACATGGCGCCGGACCAAAACTATTCGGCCGTCACCAGCAGCTTTCAAAGAAAAAATGTGAAACGTGAGCATGCAGCGATGTGCAGTAGAGAGCAAAAGTTGCAGAGGCTGCAGCGCAGGCCACGAACATTCTCCTTCGCTGGCGCAGAGGATGGTCGGCGCGCTTCAGGCTTCAGGCCTCCAGCCGACGCATCGACCGCTCGTGCTTGACAGGCAGGCTGTGGTCTCGATCCTCTGTATGATCGAGAGCCGGGACAGCGTTAGAGCTTAGAACTGAATGATTGAAGGCTCGCTCCTGAGAGAATGGTGAACTAGCCAACTCGTGCGTTTGAGAAAGGAGCGGATCGGATCAACGTGGCTCGGAAAATTCGTAAACAATCCTTGATATCCCAACTGCCTGGTGGCAGCTACCTCGTCTGTTTATCGAAATCCCGGGCGTTGGAGAGGACGCGATCGCCTCCATCATCCGAGGGTCGCCGGCCTTCTTCAACCTTGTGCTCAATTAGCAACAATTATGAGACCATCGATCCTTGTCAGACTCCACGCCCTCAAATCGCGTTGCGCTGTGCCTGGTAGTTCGTTGCTTTTATTTTGATTGAACACTCGACCTACTGTATAAATTCTATGTTTAGAGAGCGTGTAATAATTACACGGCTCCGTTTGTGAAACATGCCAGCGTGGCAGGATTAATCCGGGTATCTGTTGACTAGGAGCATTTCTATTTCTATTATGTAAATCGCACCAAATCAAAGCTTTTCTGCACCTAGGCTAGGGCTAGAAGTTCCGGTCTTCTGATAAAAAAAAAAGTTGCAAATATACTATTTCAATTCCCAAATACCAGTTCTACCATCTCTTGGGCTTCGCTCTATGTCACTCAAATTTTACTAGGAACTTCTTTGGGACTTGAGACTTGAGAGTACATGTCTGCTACTTGCAACAGAGCTAATGCCACTCCCACTCACTTTTGATACTACCACAAACGGTGTGCACTCGCAAGTACATGTCCCAGATTAAATTTCTCAGCACGTGAAATTAGCTCAGCACTCGTACTTCTTTCTTTCAAATGAAGCACAGTTGCTAGTTCTACTTCATAATCCATTTTTGCCTGAAATTAGCTCGTACTGTAGCATTATTTGTAGGCCAGCGCTGCAGAAAATTAGTGCTGTGTTTAGCCTTTTCCCGCGAACACCAACTGGTCACGTTCCCCCCACTAATTCGGCCGGCAGGATCCCCAAATTTTCTTGGCACGTACGTCTGCATCCCCACCAAAGCGCCTATAAATAGCCCTCTGGTGGACACTCCCGCAACTCACCAAGCAAACACTCGAGCTAAGCTCAGCCTCACAGCTTCCCTCGAGCTACCAGTGCTAGCTTAGGAGAAGAAGGAAACCAAGCAGCAGCAGCAATGGCGAAGTCTTACACCTTGCTGTTCGGCGCACTGGTCGTGCTCGCGCTTCTGGTGAGCCCCATTGCTTGCTCCCGCAAGCTCGCCAAGCCCAGCAAGCACAGGCCGAGCCACAGGCCGGCTGCCGGGGCCCGCGGCAACTACACCGCCACCCCCTCGGCCTCCGACGCCTACGGCTCCGGCGGCTGGCTGTCCGCCGGAGCGACGTACTACGGCGCCCCCAATGGCGACGGCAGTGACGGTTAGTGGCGGCGGTTGCTTTTATTGCTCTGTCTGTCGGTTAGGCAGTTACTCTGCTTTGCACCGCGGGTTGACACGGAACACATATGCAGGCGGCGCATGCGGCTACCAGACCGCCGTCGGGCAGCGGCCCTTCTCGTCGATGATCGCCGCCGGGAGCCCGTCGCTGTTCAAGGGCGGCAAGGGATGCGGCGCCTGCTACGAGGTCAGTCAGCGCAACGGATTGCCTCAGAGTTCGTGTGGTCACACCGCACGGCCTAGCTCCTGTGCTGTGGCAGTGTGTCTCCATTAATGGTGAAAACTGAAAAGTGGTCGGCGCTGGTGGTAACTGAATGCGTTCATGTGCCGCGCGTAATGCAGGTTAAATGCGACAGCAACCCGGCATGCTCCGGGCAGCCGGCGACCGTGGTCATCACCGACGAGTGCCCCGGCGGGGTCTGCCTCGCCGAGGCCGCCCACTTCGACATGAGCGGCACCTCCATGGGCGCCATGGCGAAGCCCGGCATGGCCGACAGGCTTCGCGCAGCCGGTATCCTGAAGATCCAGTACAAGAGGTATGCCACCGCTACCTACTACAAAATTCCGAATTACATATACGCGCAGGCATTTGCACAGATATGCCTTAATTGATCTCGGTGTTAATTTTCGTTGCCCGTCGTCGCAGGGTGCCGTGCAAGTACAGCGGCGTGAACATCGCCTTCCGGGTGGACCAGGGCTCCAACCCGTTCTACTTCGAGGTGCTGGTCGAGTTCGAGGACGGCGACGGCGACCTCAGCGCCGTCGACCTGATGGAGGCCGGGTGCGGCACCTGGACCCCGATGGTGCAGAACTGGGGCGCGCTGTGGCGCTACAACTCCAACACCGGCAAGGCGCTGAGGGCGCCCTTCTCGCTCCGGCTCACCTCCGACTCCGGCAAGGTTCTCGTCGCCAACAACGTCATCCCCGCCGGCTGGAAGGCCGGAGCCACGTACCGCTCCCTGGTGAACTACTCCTGAGCGAACTGCATCGCCGGTTTACTTTTCAGTTTTTCACCCCCGCTGCGCTTGGCCGGATTATTAAGCGCTGCCAAGAATTGCTCGCAGGGTGTGGTGGTTAAGAACGAGTCTCGAGTTTGTTTCGTGTGAAATCTGTGTCCGGGGTGCCTGCGAGAGGCGGTGTCAGAAGAGGAGGAGGAGGAGGTTAGAGAGCCGTGTTCTTCACTCCCTCCACGGTCTCTGCAGTCCCCTAGTGATGTGTGCCAGTGTGAAGTCGTCGTGTCGAGTTCTCTATAGATTGTAGTTCCTTTTGCTGTGCTGCTGAAAGAAGCTTGAGCTGCGACTAAAAAGGTTGCAAGCCGGCCGTTGTATCAAGTTGTGTGTGTGTTTTTTGTACCACGCAATCATTTCAGGGTAATGAATTACTGCTATCTCATTTCCATCACGGTTATACTCTGCTGACCACTGAAACCTGCATCGTAAAAACTGGATAATAACCTCACTTGGGAGACATCAGTTTCTGAAGGACCTCTGAACTCCGAAGAGTGTTTAAGTGCTACTTGGAGTTCCCCAGACAATGCTAAACTTGAACTAGAAACTGTATAATTTAGGAGCAACCATGTACTCCAATCCTTCGGCAATCTGACGCACCAGGTGCAGCAGACTGCACCACATAACGACCCATTCCCAAAGGAAATCACCAAGGAACACGCAAGGTTCTGTAGTTTTCTGCACTCTGTTTTTCCTGGACTTATTTTTTTAAAAAAAAGAAAATTATGAAGCACCATTTTCCACAGTAGGTATTGCTACCTACAATTTGTAAGCCATGCTTCCATCCTTTAGTTGCAATCTTCACTTTCAATACACTGACTAGTTTTCCCTCTCGTCACTCCTGTCATAGTTGCCATCATGGTGGCCGACGATGGCACATGCATTTTTCTCAAAGAAAACAGACAAAAGTGCAGCGGCCTGATATTACAAAGACGTATCCTACTCAATCATTATAGGAACTGCTTTCTAAAGGAATTGTTAAATGCTAGAGCTTCGGCTCTGCATACAGGAGCTTCCGTTGTCGCCTTTATGAACTGATTATATTTCGCTCAATCAGTCTGGCATAGGAGTAGGACTGACGAGCAAGAAAGAGCTATCCACGTGCGGGCATATTAGGATATCTGTGAGATTAGATTTCTTTTGGGGAACTAGATATTGATTCTTTTTTAAAAAAAATACACACCACACGAGCATGAAAATTAAAAAAATCTAAGTATATTTGTTTAATCCTGAATTCGATTCCATGTGCTGGAAAAAGGAAAGCGGTCCCCCAAATTTATCGAGCAAGCATTTCCATGAAGTACTCCTTTGTTCCCTCTCTTTCTCTTCACCGTCAAGTAAAAAAGGGGTGCCTTGTTCTTCCTGCCCGTTACAGACTCCTGCAAATGTAACCCAAAGCAAGCATGTCGCATATGCAATTTTAATTTACCGAACCGCTGCACATAGAGTCTGATTGGTTGGCTACCAAAATTTACCATAGCAAACACCCAAACGTGCTTCACGCTGCTGCTGCTGCTATTTGTACCGTGGCAACCTTCTGTAAACGAATGGCGAGTCGTCGTCGTCGGTGATACGAAAGACGCTGCACCCGCATGGCGATTGACGCGGACCGAAGGACGCTGTCGCGATCTGGCTCCGCCATGTGCTTCGCACAGAGACGAACACGACCAGGACCCAATCTGCCAATCCCTCCGAAACGATACTACTATGATACCATGCTACACAAAACCGGAGCCGCCCGGCCTCCCGAGTCATCGACGAGCACATGCACGTTGGTCGCTCTGCCGCTCTCACTTCCGGAAAAGAAAGCCCTATCTGCAGTTCACCTGAATCCTTTGCAGGATTGCAGTTGCGGTGATTTTCGGAGGTGATTTCCAGAAGCTCGCAGCACAGACCGGCAGATCTACCGGCGCCCAACACACCGCCGGCCGGTCGCCGGTGGTAGCAGGAGAGCGGCTCTCCGGTTGGCGGTTGCTTCCAAGCGCCGGCGTGACACCTCCCGCCGTTGCGGCCCAAGCCCCGCCCCGGCCGCCACTTGTCCGCTAGTTTATTTACTCGCCTCACATGGGGGCACCGCAATGGCAGGGGCGGCGGGTGCGGGCCGGAGGACAAGGCCGACGAGGGGATCCCATGCATTCAAAAGGTCCAGTAGCTTCGACTGTTGTTACAGTTACGGGTCCTCCGACCCCACTTTCGGTCCCGGGCGGCTCGGCTCGCCCACGCAGCTGCAACCGCCGGCGCTGGCCCACGGGCGCCGCGCCGGGATCCTCGCGTCATCGGCCGGATTCGGCGCGGCATCATCCCCCGGCCGCAAGTAAATTAATAGGTGTGGCCGTGCTCGCGCGCGCGCGCCGTCGACGACGTGCGCGTGCGGACACGCCGACGCCGACGCTTGCGGAGAGCCGGGCCAGTCGGGTGGGCACAGGTGTGGCTACGGATCGGATAGGATACTGCGTAGAAGAAAGGAAATCACACCGGCATGTGAGGCAGCGATTGCAATCTTTGTCAGGCTACAACGCGGGTTAGGCGACGCAAATCGCTCAGACATGCTTGCCGCTGCTCGGAGCACGTTCGGAGGATTAAAAACTCAGACGTGTGAAAGCTCAGGATGAATGTGCTGCTACTACTCTACTCGATTCCCGATAGGTAGATGGATAGACTGGAGAGATGCTGCCAAGTGACATGCCATGGGAGTTTTGACCGCTCGTGTAGTAGCAAACGGGGGCGGGGCATGGGAGCTGGTAGGGTGCGCCAGCGAGCATGTGCGGGTCGCTTTCGGGGCTCGCATCCGCCGGATCTGCCGGCCGTCACATGCGCGGCGAGAACGGACGACGACTGGCACGGCGGCGCCGTGCCATGCAGCATGCGGCCGCCGCGAGCATGCACGCTCCCGGTCTCGGTTGGTGGGGTGGCCGCGCGGCTAGTGTGACATGTACACACACCAGCCGAACGACTCGGCTTTACGAGTCTCCTTGTCCTTGCGACTTGCGAGACGGAGGGGAGGGGAGGGGAGGGGGGACAAAGCACGCGAACGGAACGAATAGCTCGTGCCCCGTTCCTGTCGCACAGGCGGATCTCGGGGTCCCGACGGCGACCAGGTATAGCGTCCTTGGGTCGACGTCAGTTGCCATGCAGTGCAGGTGTAGCACCGCTTAGGCCTGGGCATTCGGTAATTCGGGAAAAATCGGGCCGGATAATTCGGGTAATTAAAAATTCGGATAATGAGAATTGCTACCCGAAATTCACCCGAAAAAAGAAATATCCGGAAATTCGGGTTCGGATATATATTGCCGGTGGTCAGTGCGCATGGGTCGGACGAACTGGGGCGCTGCCGCCGTGCCGCGCGGGGCGTTGGATGCCGGCCGGCGGTGCAGCGGGGCGCTGGACGACGGCCGCCGAGGTGCGCGTGGCCTGCGGTTGGCGCCGGGCGCCAGCGGCTGGGGCTGTGATCCGGGCGCGGCGGTCTGCGAGGGCGGTGCAGGCGAGAAGGATGGCCGGCGAGGGGTGCGGGGGCGGCTGGTGGTGCGGGCGGCTGGGGCATGCGGCGCAGCCGCGTAGGGGCGGCGGCCTGCGAAGGCAGAGCAGGCGAGGACGATGGCCGGGAGGGGCGCAGAGCGGCGGGTGGCGCGAGCGGCTGGGGCCTGCGGCGTAGCTGCGCATGGTCCTTGGTGGCGGCGTGCGAGGGCGGGAGGCGGGGTGGTGTGGGCGCCTGCCGGCGGCCTGGTGGAGTGGCGGGCGGCGGGTTGACGTCGTGACGGGATCTTGGGGAGTCGCGGTCGGGGAGATGCCGAGATGGGGACTGGGGAGTCGGGCGGATGAGGATGATGATGACTCGGGAAGTTAGCGTTAGGAAGTTTGTCGGCAGGCGGGATGGGCCTTCTTAGAATTTCGGATATTTCAGGATATTCGGATACCGGGACTGTATATCCGAATTTTTCGAACTAATTTCAGATTTCACAGTATCTTTCTAGAGATAGCGATAGGGAAATACGGATTCGGGTATTTCGGGAGCGGATTCGAATATTTTGAGTTCGGTTTTCGGATTCGAAAAATTATGCTCAGGACTAGCCCACCGCTCGTGCTTCCTGAACGTGGTGTCCCTCTCCTAGGCCCGAGCTCCGGTCGTTGACCTTTAATCTCCAGTTGAGCGGCGGTCGTCTTTTGAAAAATCTCGCGGATCATAAAGCGAACCAAACATTATTAATCCAGGTGTCATTAAAGGGCAATATTGTCTCTCGTAAGTTCAGAAACTAAAGGCCAATGTTTTGGTCAATCACCAGACCGATGTTGCCGGCCATAGGAGGTCGGAAAGCCTGGACCTCTCGGACCCTGAACAAAAGCTTCGAAGTGAACCTTTTGCTTAGGATATGCTATTCAGTACAATTTTACCCCTAATTATTTATAATAACCTTTTGCTCTTAACATTCTATGGACGATAGTACTTCCTACGTCCCAAATTATTGGTCTTTTTAATTTTTTAGATGCATAGTTTTGACTATGTATCTAGATATATATCATGTCTAGGTGCATAACAAAATTGATGTATCTAGAAAAGCCAAAACGACTAATAATTTGGGATGGAGGGAGTAGCTCCTAAATGAGCTACACTCCGTGAACAATTTTCCTAGGATTTGTGAACTTTGTAGCATCTTGTCCTGCCAACCTCATATAATGGCTACAAGAACACGCTATTCTATGTCTACTGGTCCACTTGGCAGCATCGTTGGAATTTTGGAAGTAGGAAACTTATAAACTAATGTATAGCGAAAGCTAAATGAAAATAAAAAATTGGGGATGTAGCTCAATTGGTAGAGCTTAATGTCGGTATTTTACCGCCACGTCCACCGAGGGATACCCCCGAGGTGGTGAGTTTGTAGGTAGGGTGTCGTCGAGATCTGGAACTCGAAGGTGCAAAGGAACACAAGGTTTTTAGACAGGTTCGGACCGCGAGAGCGTAATACCCTACGTCCTGTGTGGTTTGTATTGCCTTTGATGATTATTGTCTCGTGGGGGTGCCTGTCCGCCCTTATATAGTCCGGGGGGACAGGTTTACATGGAAGTCCTAGTCGGGTACAAGCTCAGGAGTCCTACCCGACTACATCCCGGGTAGTCTCTATCCAACTCCGACTAGTCTAACTACTGTACGAGTAATCCTACTGCATTACGAGTAGTTACAATGGACGTGGGGCGTGGGTCAAGTCTCATCCTGTATCTAGGAGAAGCGTGCCACATGGACAGTCTCGTGTACCCGGATCAGATAAGAGTGGCTAAACAATGACGGAGACCAGTGGTTTAATTTTCAGGTATTAGCATGAGCAAGTTCAAAGGAAAACATCCAACAGGCAAGGTGAACGTTCAAAGAAAAACAGGGCGTGTGCACCACCCAATTTTTTTCGAGTGATTTCCTTAAGAAAGTTGGATTTCATGTCAATTTTCATTGATATGATTGCAGCTTACAAGTATTTATTCCCTCGAGAGAAAAAGTTTCCATGCCAGATCAGAGGCTACGGTGTGCTTGGTAACTTGAGTGCAGGCAATCATCTACAAGGCATGGAATTTGTGGAAGGAACGCAGTTGCAGGATGTTCGACAACGAGGCTTTGAACCGTGGACAACTCTCAGTCATCATCCAGCGTGGCATCGCTGCCTTCAGACACGCGCATGAAGCACCAGATTCCAGAGTAGCCGGGCAACAGGCATGAGGGAGCTGTTGTCGGTCAGGGTACAGTACCCTTTGCAAATGACCCCTGAGAAACTTAAAGGGGTTTTGTTGTATTTATTTATTCTGTTACCTTTTCTCTATTTAGTAAAAAAAAGTACTGAACTTGACACCATCGAGTACTGTAGTTGCGACGAAATAGCAGTAATTCATTTCTCCGAAAGGATTGCGTGGCAAAAAACACTCACACAATTTCATAGCCGACACACCAGCATGCAACATTAGTCGCAGCTCAAGCTTGGCTTCTCTCCTCGACATCACAACTGAGAGGAAGAAAAAAGAAAAAAAACACGTACAGAAAAATAGACACAACGACTAGTACACGGCAACGCGCATCACCGGGGGCTGCAGAGACTGTGGAGGGAGGGAAAGAATCAAACAACAGGATTCTTTAACCTGCTTCTCCTCTTCTGACAGACTGACACCGCCTCTCGCAAACACCCGATACGCAGTCCCGTCCACACCACTTGATCTGGGAGCAGTCATTTAGGAGTAGTTCACCAAGGAGCGGTACGTGGCTCCGGCCTTCCAGCTGGCGGGGATGACGTTGTTGGCGACGAGGACCTTGCCGGAGTCGGAGGTGAGCCGGATCGAGAATGGCGCCCTCAGCGCCTTGCCGGTGTTGGAGTTGTAGCGCCACAGCGCGCCCCAGTTCTGCACCATCGGCGTCCAGGTGCTGCAGCCAGCCTCCATCAGGTGGACGGCGCTGAGGTCGCCGTCGCCGTCCTCGAACTCGACCAGCACCTCGAAGTAGAACGGGTTGGAGCCCTGGTCCACCCGGAAGGCGATGTTCACGCCGCTGTACTTGCACGGCACCCTGCCACGCACGAGAGCGGTAACTATATATGAACTCCGTTCTGAGATGGAATTCTGAACTTCTCAATACTGTAGGTAGCAGCAGGCACGCACGTACCTCTTGTACTGGACCTTGAGGATTCCGGCGGCGCGGAGCCTGTCGGCCATGCCGGGCTTCGCCATGGCGCCCATTGAGGTGCCGCTCATGTCGAAGTGGGCCGCCTCAGCGAGGCAGACCCCGCCGGGGCACTCGTCGGTGATGACCACGGTCGCCGGCTGCCCGGAGCACGCCGAGTTGCTGCTGCATTTAACCTGCGTTACGCGCGCCACATGAAAGCATTCAGTTAGCACCAGCGCCGACCACTTTGCACCATGAATGTAGTTTAGATTTTAGACTCTGTGCAATGCTGACCTCGTAGCAGGCGCCGCATCCCTTGCCTCCCTTGAACAGAGACGGGCTCCCGGCGGCGATCATCGACGAGAACGGCAGCTGGCCGACGGCGGTCTGGTAGCCGCACGCGCCGCCTGCATATACAAATTCGCCCCGCTCCATGTCAAACGCGACGTGTAATACTAACCGACAGACAATAGAATAAGCAACCGCACTAACCGTCGCTGCCGTCGCCGTTGGGCGCGCCGTAGTACGTCGCGCCGGCGGACAGCCAGCCGCCGGAGCCGTAGGCGTAGGAGGCCGAGGGGGTAGCGGTGTGGTTGCTGCGGGCCCTCACTGCCGGCCTGTGCGCCGGCCGCCTGTGCCTGTTTGGCTTGGCGAGCTTGCGGGTGCAAGCAATGGGGCTCACTAGAAGCCCGAGCACGACCAGTGCGCCGAACAGTAAGGTGTAGGACTTCGCCATCGCTACTGCCGCAAGCTTCTCGCTTGCTGCTGCTTCTGGGCTAAGCACTGGTAGCTCGGAAGAGGCTGTGAGCTAGGAGATGAGCTCAGCTCGAGTGGTGTTTGCTTGGTGAGTTGCAGGAGCCGCCACGAGTGGGGTATTTATAGGCAATCTGCTGGGAATGGGGAAGTACTACGTGGCAAGAAAAATTGGGATCCTGCCGGCCGAATTATTGGGCAGAACGTGACGAGTTGGTGTTGAGCGGAGAAAAGATAGGCTAAACTAACCATTATACACAGTACAGTTCTTATTCTGCAGACTTCAGTGCCTGCCAAATAATGCTGCGATAGAATAATGCAAAACGCACGTACAATTGGACAATGCGTATTAAAAATGTGTATGATTTGGAAGCACGTGCTGATAATACTGAAGGCATGTACTTGTGAGCGAAACTTCTTCTAGTAGTACTACTGAACCGTAGATCCCCATTGTATGAGTTGCATACTTCAGCTACCATTGTGTCGTATTGCTGAAAAGGATTCAAATGCGAGCAGCGAATTTAGAGGCGAGGGGACGCATAAACTTTTGTTGGCGCTAAAATCGGCCGGATAGGAATCGGCCGATGGTCTTCAGCGTCGGACACACGACCCGGGAGAATCTGCTTAGCTCCTGTTCGGGTTATCGCCCTGGTGCGGTTCGCGCGGCGTGCCAGTCAATCTGACCTGTTGATTGACAAGGAAATAGAGTATTAAATTCCAGGCGCGTCGATCGGCTGGGATTCCGATCTGTCCTGAGGAGCGCGTCGGCAGCGAATCGGCCGATTTGCTGTAGAGATGATCGGCTATGGATCAGCCGATAATCATGCAGTAATTGTAAAGAAAACCACCGGAGCGATCTAAACAATTACTACAAAAGCAACACTTGAAATAGATCCAATCGGCTGTAAGGTGATAAATCGAAGAAGAACAATGACGAAGCCGATTACTCTGATCTCAAGCTGGATAACTGGTGATAATACTAGAATAACAGGTAAAACTTGCAATTCTAGTAAATATCGATAACTGGTGAATAAATCCAAACGAAACCACAGCGATGCGCCCGTAGTTAAAGCTCGGATATTACTCGGTAAGCGGAACCTACCAACTGGCCGGAGATCAAGTTGATGCAGCCCTGCCAATCCGTACGAACTCGTGGAAGAAGAAAATATTGGCGAAGTCGCCGACTTGAAAGTAAATTGCTGGAAAAGTAGAAGTATTATTGTTGATTGATGTGTTGATGTCTCCTCAAGACCCTGACGACTCCTATTTATACCCTAAAGCTAGGACTCCTGATCGATCACGACTTGTTACAACCTTATTTAAATTACTATATCTATACGAACTTTTAAAAGGAAACGGACTCCCGCAGAATCTTCCGCCGTCGTTCCCTAATCCAATCAGGATTTCCTTCAATTGCTCCCCGACCGACTTAGCGTGCCCCCCTTTGACCAACTTTTTGACCAAGACCCTCTGAAATAGTCCCATCCTGTTAGCGTAGGCTGTATCGCCAATCGGCCAATTTTCAGCTGTTACCTCAATCGGCCGATTCCTTTCTGTAGCCTTCAGATCTGCCGTATCGGCCAATCTTCTCCTCCTGACGCCGATTCAACACGTGTCAAAATCTGGCGTCAACACATGCCCCCCAGTTTCGGAGTAAAATATAACTTTTTCTCCGAAACTCTTTCTTTAATCCTTTCCTCCGAAACGGGCGCAGTAAAAATCTCCTTTCGTTCCGCGGCACAATGATTGCAATTTCCTCGAACCGAGCGCGCGAAACGACCGCTCCTCTGGAACTCGTGTAGACGGCGTGGTAAAAATACCATCTTTGCCCTCGCTTCCCTGATTTCACTTAAGTACTGGCTTTCTCCGTCTATCCTTCCCCACGAATCTAGCATTCTTTTCCATCGCACCACTGTTCGTCTTCCTCCAATCTCTTTCGATTTCCAAGTGCTTCCCCCTTTCCGGCGATCTCATCCGCGGCCTGCTCCGACCCCCAATGGCGTCTCCATCGGCAACCACTCCATCTACAGAGGCTCCATCGGCTACTCCTTCGACGGCGGCGGCCCAATCGGCGGCTTCCCCAGTGGTGTCATCGGCGACGATGGCCTCCATCCCAGAGGTAAATGCTCGAAATTTTTCCCTTTTCGCCCTTTGACTGCTTCAGTATTTTCCGGACCCCCTCTCAGTTTCTTCCCTTTTCCCCTTTTTTAGGCACTTAGGCACCGAATCACTATTTCTCTCTCAGAATCCCCTGATCTCATCTGTTTGGACCCTATGGGGAGCCCTGATCCAACGGATCTGATCAGTTTAGAAACCCATAGGATCCCTTTTAAGCAGTCATCTATGGATTTAGATCATTGGGTAGGCACTTTCAGATCCTGGCCAAATGAAACACCCGGGTGGAGAGAATGGTACCAGAGGGTAGCCGGATCTTGGAAGGTTCAGTGGGAAGAACTCAAAATCGGCCAGTGCATAGACTTATCCCTGTCTCAGATGGAAAGGAACGAACCTCTGGTTATGGCAGCCTCTTATTTTTGGTCCGATGCACTTAACGCGTTCCTTTTCGGACACGGACCTATGACCCCGACCTTGGCCGATGTTCTGCTGCTGACCGGCCTCAATGTTTCCTCCGCGGATACCCCTTTCAATTATTTGTTCAAGCCATCTCATCGGCTGGAGACCAAAGGAATCGGCGGGTGAAAAAGATACATCAATAAAAACATGAAGACCGGGACAGTCTCGCAGAGGGAGCATACTGCCTTCTTGATGATGTGGCTGGAGAAGCATCTCTTCTGTGGTAGAGCAGTCGGCCCCTCTTCCAACACTCAAGCTTTGGCAGAGGCTCTTTCACAAGGATCGGCCATCCCCCTTGGAAAATATTTGCTAGGATCGGCGTACCATCTGATGCACCAAATCGGCGTCAAGCTGTCGAAGGGGGAGCCGATAGGGAACCCAGGTGGTCCTTGGTGGTTCATCACCCTCTGGCTCAATTTACACATGAGCAAGGTTTCTCAGCAGCGGATAGAGACAAAGACCTTTCCCAATATCGAGTCAGAGGAGAATCCATCGGTCCGTCGCCGCTGCAGATCTTTTGGAGAAGCGGTATCGGCCTTTCCCGGCTGCCAATTTACTGCCACCCGCACAGCTGAATACTTCAGATGCTTCTACAATGGCCTTAGTGAAGAGATGATCAGCTGGCACCCATATCAGGCAGTAGAGCCGATTTTCGAATTGCCCGTATGCTACGATTTCTCCACTCATACCTTTGACAGAGAGTTAATGGACGTCTTGATCAAGCCGGGGATTCTGCCGGCCAACTTCTTCTCACGAAAGGACTCACCCACCTACGAGTTCTACAGTCCATCGGCTGCGGCAAGGCAACTGGGTTTTGGCCAACTGCCGATTCGGGTCTATTTCGCCGGCCAGGCAAAATTCAGAGATGGACTAACCTCAAGTCTTGATTACAGCCGGCTGTGCGATCTAGTACCCGACTCCAGCACCATTGACTTGAATGGTTGGTCAGTTGCCTCTTTCGCCACCCAGCAGTTTAAATTATGGTGGGCAGAATGCAAGCAACACCTTTTCTGTAAATCTCCATCGTCTTACTGCAACATTCTGGACCCAGAGAACATTGACCCAAATGCAGCGGTATGTTCTTTTTCCTTAGCCGATTCCAATGTTATATTATCATCTTGTTGTTAACTCATGTTCATCTCTTCAGTCTGAAAGCCATGTTCCCCCGATGCGGAGCCGAAGCGGCCGGCCGATTGATAGCCATCACCAATACACGTCGTATCCACTTATCGGCTTCCATGCTCCAACTGTCAGAGATATCTCCACCGGCCGATCAAGGCGAGCACCAAAAAGGCCAACATCAAAGATAACCAGCCGTCGGGTGCGAGCTCGCATTGGATCGGCCGATCAGACGGCAATAGCATCAGCTGAAGTCTCCCGCATCGGATCGGCCAGCCAGATGGCAGCGGTATCGGCCGAGACTCCCCGCGTCGGATCGGCCGACCAAGTAGTGGTGACACCCGCCGAGACTCCAGGTCCTTTACCTCTGCCGTTTGTCGAGATGGCCGATCCCCAAGTCACTGCTGAAGTCGGGGCTGCTGCAGCATCACTATTAGTAGAAGCTGTTCAGGTAATCTTATTTATCTTATATATTCTCCAAATCTTCTACTGATATCAATTCTATTCCTCTGCCAGGCTGCACAAGTTATCCCACCGCAGTCTCCGCAACAATCGGCCACGTCTCAAGTGGGAACCGAGATTCCAGCAGCTCCTGCCGCCGAGGTAAACGATCTTTTACCTTGAATCCTTAATATTCAGAAAACTTAACCAATTTTGATGCAGGCCGATTTGGGTACGCCGATTATAACTCCACAACAGGCATCGGCCGGGAGGCCCACAGAGGCATGGCAAATTTCTGTTACTATCTTATTTCAATTTCCCATAGCATTTTCACGGGAATCTTCTTTCATGTTTTTTTTCAGGAAGCTGGTCCAAGCGGAGCGCTAATAACCATCGAATCTTCTTCTTCCGACGAACCAAATGTACCAGTCCCTGAGACAAGGGAAACACTTCCACCGGCGCAGGCAAGAGAGATTCGCTTCAAAGAGGTAACAGTCTTACCATTAGAATCGGCCGATTTCCTTTCACCGCTTGCTTACCCTTTACTTTATTTCTTTACAGGAGCAAGATACCCCCAACAATAGCATCTTTTCTTTTGTTGTCTCCTTGGCCGATGACGAAGAAATCGCTTCACACCCAATTCCATCGAGCTCCACCTCCGACGATGTCCGCTCCAAGCTCGAAAGCATTCGTACTCTCCTCCAAGATGACATCGGCCGATTGGTGGAAGATGCATCGCCGATTCGACGACTTTTCAACGAGGTCAAAGATCGCATCCCGGATGAAGTATCGGAAAATTTGGGGTATGCTGCCTATATAGAGGGCATGCAGATTCCGGTTTCCAGGGCGCTGCGACGTATGGCCGATCGTGCTCAGATGGCCAAAACTCAGGAGGAGGTCGACTCGTACAAGCATCGGACTCAGGAAGTACACCACAGGATCAACTTCCTCGAGAATTGCCGTCCGGACATCGTCGGCGCAATAGATCGGCTGAAACGGAGGAGAGCAGAACTGGCCAAGGAGATGGAACAGATAACCAAAGAGATAGCCGCTGAAGAGAAGAAGCTCCAAGAACTCTCATCCATCATCAGCGAGCTGAAGCAAGAAAGACAACATCTGGCCCGTGAAACAATAAGGCTCCGTCGCCGCGTGTCAGAAGTAGCAGGATCGGCCGATGATGATCAGAGAGTAGTAGACTCGGCCGATCAAATTAGACGACGAGCGATTGTAGCCATAGATGCTTTCCTTGGGTTGTAAAAAATATGTTAAACATTATTGCTCCTTTAATGTCACTGCGCCGATTTGGTTTTGAACTGCTCCTTCAGTCTGCTTTGCATTTATGTATGTATTTACTCGGATAGGACGTGTCTCACCATCCATCTACCTCCTCTTCATTTATAAGCATACCGTTCACCATCTCTAGAGGCACACGCATTACTTATCTCCTCTCCTTCTTTTACTGTCCCAAACTGAACGGCAAGATGTCTTCTTCGTCCTCCTCATCCTCTTCCTCTGTCAACCAGGTATGAACTCCCCCTCTGCCTTTCTCTTAAGCATCTCAATCGCTCCGATACTGGGTAACTCCTTTTATCTCTGTTTAGCCGAAACGTCTCAGCCCCGGTCTAGAACGAGCGATAGAAATCATGCATTCAGAAGAGCCACTATCACAGGCAGACAGAAATCTGATAAGAGCTCATGCTGGGGAACTCAGAGATCATGTCCCTGCCGCTGTCCAGGAACACTCGGACCTCATAAATGCTCATTTTTTGGTCCGCAAGCAACCATCTTCCGAAAAAAGTTCTTCACTTCCTTGTAAAGTCAAAACTGGAGTCGCCATGGAAGATCTGGAAGAGGAGAAGACCCACCTGCTGAAAGAACTCTGCAACCAAGCTGAAACTGGAGCCACTGCAGAGGACCCGAAAGAGAAAAGGCTCACCCTTATGATAAAACTGGGTCGCATCGAGAGAGAAGTCCAGCGTAGGCGTAATCAGTAGACACACCAGTATTTTTATTCTAAGGGCGACTTGTACCATGTCGGCCATGTAATCTTGACATATTTTGCTGCAAGTCATGTATCTACCCAAATGCTTGGATAGTACCTCTTCAGATATCGCCCATTTAAAGCTCTTGGGAATTCCTCCCCTTCGACTGTCTCCAGAATATATGCATTCCTAGGGGCACATCGGCCGATTCTATACGGCCCTTCCCAAGTGGGTGACCATTTACCGAATTTGGGATCTTTAGATCCTATCGGCGGCACCAACTTCCATACCAAATCTCCTTGAGAGAACTGTTTAACTTTGACCTTTTTGTCATACCATCTGGCCACCCTTTTCTTGTTTTCTTCTATACTAATCAGGGCTCTCAACCGTAAACCCGCCGAATCGTCAAGTTCATCTTTCATGAGAAAGGAATAGTCATCGGCCATTAACTGATCTTGTAATGATATACGTCTTGACCCTGTCCTTATCTCCCATGGCAAGACCGCCTCATGACCATAAACAAACTGATAAGGGGATATTTTAGTGGCTCCATGACAAGCCATCCTGTATGCCCATAAAGATTCAGCCAAAGATATATGCCACTTCTTTGGTTGCTCTTCTATCTTCCTCTTGATTAGCTTGATTATCCCTTTGTTAGACGACTCTGCTTGGCCATTGGCTTGAGCATAGTATGGAGAAGAATTCAATAATTTAATCCCCATATCGGCGGCGAACTCTCCGAATTCTCCAGAAGTGAACATTATCGCTTGATTAGTTGTGATGGTTTGAGGAATACCAAATCGATATATAATATGGCTTTTAACAAATTCAATCATATCGGCCGATATCACGTTCCTCAAAGGAACTTCCTCCACCCACTTAGTAAAATAATCTGTAGCCACCAATATGAACTTATGCCCTTTGCTTGATGGAGGATGAATCTGTCCGATGAGATCTATTCCCCAACCTCTGAACGGCCACAGCTTAATTATCGGATTCATAGCCGATGCTGGCGCGCGCTGCACATTGCTAAACCTCTGACAGTCTTGGCATCCTTTCTAGTACTTGAAACAATCCTCAAGGATGGTCGGCCAGTAATATCCATTGTTCCGGATCATCCATTTCATTTTGTGAGCCGATTGATGAGCTCCACACACGCCTTCATGGATTTATCCCATCAGAACTTTTGCCTCTTCTGTTCCCAGGCATTTGAGAAGAACTCCATCAATCGTCCGATAAAATAAATCATCCTCAAGCAACACATATTTTGTAGCCTGAAAACGTGTTCGCCGATCCATCTTTTGGGATGGATTTCTCAAGTAATCGGCGATCTCCTTTCGCCAGTCATCGGCCGCGAGCTCTAGCGTCATCGCTCCCTGAATCGGCCGATACCCAGAAGCATGTTGGGCCAGTCTGTTGGCTTCTTCATTATAATTTCTGGGGATGTGTTCAATTATTGCCGATTTGAACTCTTTTAAAAGTTGAAGACAATCCTCATAATAAATCCTCAAGATATCATCCTTGCACTCAGATCGCCCCGTCAACTGATCCACAATGAGCATGGAATCCCCAAAAATTTCGACTGCATCAGCTCTGACTTCCCTTAATAATTGGATGCCTTTCAGAACAGCTCGATATTCCGCCTGGTTATTAGTTGCAGAGGCTTCTATCGGCAGAGAGAAATCATAATTTGCCCCCCGAGGCGACACAAGAACAATGCCGATTCCTGATCCGGCCCCACACGAAGAACCATCAAAATATAGAGTCCATGGAACTGGTTCAACGGTGGCGATTTCTGGTCCACAATGCTGAACTACAAAATCGGCCATCACTTGACCTTTGACGGCTTTGGCCGATTCGTACCTTAAATCGAATTCTGACAAAGCCAAGATCCATTTTCCAATCCGCCCTTTCAAAATCGGCAATGATAGCATATACTTCACCACATCATCCTTGCACACGACTATGCATTCTGCCGATAGCAAATAGTGCCTGAGCTTGGTATATGAAAAGTACAAGCACAAGCATAGTCGCTCCACCGAGGAATATCTTGTTTCGGCGTCTAAAAGTCTTCTGCTGACGTAGTATACCACTCGTTCTTTCCCCTCAAACTCCTGTACCAACGCCGATCCGATAGCCTGTTCATCAGCCGATAAATATAACTTGAACGGCTTACCAGGCTGTGGTGGAACTAATACCGAAGGTGAAACCAGATACTGCTTCATATTCTCCAGTGCCTTGCGCTGTCCTTCTCCCCATACGAATTCCTGGTCGGGCTTTAATTTCAACAGAGGGGTAAAAGCCTGAATACGCCCTGACAGGTTGGATATGAATCTTCTGATGAAATTGACCTTGCCGATGAGGGACTGTAGTTCAGTTTTATTTTGTGGGGCCACTACTTTGTTGATGGCGTCTATGGTCTTGCGGTTGACTTCTATCCCGCGCTCATGGACCATAAATCCTAAGAATTGCCCGGCCGATACACCAAATGCACACATGTTTGGGTTCATCTTCAACCCATGTTTCCTTGTGCACTCCAGTACTTCCTGTAAATCGGCCAGATGATCTTGGTGACCTTTTGACATGACCACGACGTCATCTATATACATTTCCACCGATGAACCAATGAGCTTGTGGAAGATGTAGTTCATGGCCCGTTGATATGTAGCGCCGGCGTTCTTCAACCCGAAAGTCATAACCACCCATTCAAACAAACCAAGATGACCTGGGCACCTGAAAGCCGTTTTCGAAATATCTTCCTCGGCCATTAATATCTGATTGTACCCGGCATTCCCATCCATGAAACTTATGACTTTGTGGCCTGCGGCGGCATCCACCAAGATATCGGCCATCGGCATCGGATATCCATCCATCGGCGTAGCCTGATTTAAGTTCCTGAAATCGATGCACACACGTAATTTTCCATTCTTTTTGTATACAGGCACAATGTTAGAAATCCATTCGGCGTAGCGGCACTGCCGAATAAATCATGCTTCAATCAACTTTGTAATCTCGGCCTTTATATCAGGTAGAATCTTGGGGTTACACCGTCGTGCAGGTTGCTGATATGGCCGATATCCTGATTTTATAGGTAACCGGTGTTCAACAATAGACCGGTCTAGTCCTGGCATCTCATGATATTCCCAAGCAAAGCAATCCTTGAACTCTTTTAATAAACTTATCAATTTACATTTGTACTCAGGATCCAAATTGGCACTAATGTACGTTGGCCTTGATTTGCTGCTATCTCCCAAATCTACCATCTCTAATAAATCGGCCGACATAAACCCATGCCCAAGCTTCCCATCTTCTCGGTTGTGCTGATCCATTTATTCTGAATCTTCAGAGCCGACTGCTTGGATCGGCTGTAGACCGAAATCGGACACTTTCAGGAAGTCAGTGTCCCAAGTCCTGCCAGATATACACTTGACGTGCTCGCAGCTCCACTGTTGTGTGTCGGCCCCTGCAACGCTGTAGACGGAATCGGCAGCGACTATCTCTGTACTGTCGCCGACCCATTGCACAAGGCATTGATGCATTGTAGATGGGACACAGCAGTTTGCGTGTATCCAGTCGCGACCAAGCAGCATATTGTAGGACCCCTTGCCATTAATAACGAAAAAAGTGGTAGGGAGGGTCTTACTGCCGATGGTGAGGTCGACGCAGAGCGCTCCGCGGGCGGGTGACACGTTGCCTTCGAAATCCTTCAGCATCATGTCCGTCTTGGTGAGGTCTTCATCGCCCTTTCCCAGCTTGCGGAACATGGCATACGGCATGATGTTAACTGCAGCGCCTCCATCTACCAGTAATCTGGTGACGGGTCTTCCGTTGACATAGCCTTTGAGAAACAGCGCTTTAAGATGCTGTCGTTTTTCCTCTTCTGGTTTCTCAAACGTAGCCGTCGTCGGCTCTAATACTAGTTGTGCCATTTGTTCCTCGTCTGTTCTTGTTACTTTATCCCGATCGTTTGGCGCCATGAACTCCATCGGCAGTATGAACACCATATCAATTTCGGCTGCCGATTCTTGGTTGTTTGCTTCTTGATCGTGTTTCTTTGGGCGCCAAACTCGAGATTTAACATTCCTTCTCTCTGGCACCTGTCTTTGTTCTTCTTCTTGATGCTCCCACTGGCGTAGGCGCTGGATCCTTCGCTTCTGGGATCTGGATAGGCCATCGGGACACCACCTGGGATTTGTTGGTTTGGCCGATGATCTGGCGTGTTCCCAATCTGGTTCCCTTCCTAGGGGATCCTCGTCTGATACCCTGTCATCGGCCATCTCTTCCAGCCGATCGTGCGCGCTGATCCTGCCCCCCAGTCCATCTCGTTGGCCGATCTTGCTTTTTGACCGGTGGTACTGGTCAACTCTGCCCCCCAGCCGATCATGCACCGAAATGCGCTGTTCCTCGCGTCGATTTCTGTTGATCGGCTCTGATCCTCTGTCCCTAGAATGTGGCCTCGGGCGATCGCTGCGGCTTAATCCGTTACACTCTGGACAGTTATCGGCAGACGGCAATCTAATGTCGTTCTCCCAGCAGTGGATGAAGAACGGACATTGCTAGTGATCTTCATGCCGGCGTATCATCTCTTCCTGGTATCTTGCTTGTTCTTGCTGCTGCCGATACTTACTGAGTAAGAAATAGGAGGTGACGGGCTTGCGTGGTCGTTCTGGTCCCCGCCTGTTCCTTCTGATTTCTTCCGTCGTGATCTGCCTCCTGGGATCGACGGCGCCGCCTCTTCTCGCCGATTCTGACGTCAGCACCTTAGTTTGACTTGAGTCCCCTCCAGCGTTAACCATGTTGGCCAGGAAGGGATGCTGATCTATCTTCATCGGTTTTGCCGATTTAGCTAGAGTTTCAAATTTAAGCCGTCCCTGCTCGATGGCCGATTGGATCTGCTGACGGAAGACTTTACATTCATTTGTTTCATGAGAAGTAGCGTTGTGCCACTTGCAGCATTTCATCTTCTTAAGTTGATCGGCCGTAGGGATGGTGTGATGCTGAGACAGCTTAATCTGCCCTTCCTGAAGCAATAGATCAAAAATTTTATCGGCCTTTGACGTGTCAAAGCCGAATATCTCTGGCTCCTTCTTGCCAAAGGGGCATGATATCGGTTTTTTCCCTTTGACCCATTCTGCCAGGCCGATTTCCTCTTCCGCATCTGATTCACATCCTTCCAAGTATGCCACCTTCTTTTGGAAGTTCCTCCGCTGTTCAAATGGTCGGACCTCTTGTCCTGACAATCGGTGAATGATTTGGCTCAGGCTTTCAAACTCTTGGGCAGCATATCTTTCTTTGATTTGTGGCAGGAGGCCTTGGAAGGCGATATCGGCCAGTTGTGCGTCGGTCAGAGCCAGACTGTAGCATTTGTTCCTGATTTCTCTGAACCTCTGTATATATCCCATCACTGGTTCATCGCTCCTTTGCCTGAGGCTGGTCAAATCCGAGAGCTTCATCTCGTGTGCTCCTGCGTAGAAGTACTTGTGGAATTATTTCTCCAGATCGGCCAATGTAACGACGGAATTTGGCGGCAAGGTGGTGAACCACTGGAAGGCCGATCCGGACAGGGACGATGAAAATAAACGCACCCTCAGAGCATCTTGCGTGGCAGCTTCTCCGCACTGGATGATGAATCGGTTGATATGCTCCACAGTGGATGTATCGTCCGTCCCCGAGAACTTGGTGAAATCAGGAACTTTGTAGCGGTGTGGGAACGGCAGCAAGTCATAGGCCGATGGATACGGCGTCTTGTAAGTGTAAGTTTGAACTTTTGGCTTCAATCCAAACTGATCCTGGATTACCTCTGCTATTCTTGCCGTCCAGTCCACCTGCTGCTGATGAGCAGCTGTTCGCGGCGCGGGCATGTGCTGAAGGGCTGGTACGGCCGGGTGATGAATCGGCGAATTTTGCTGAACGGCCGATAGTTGATGGCGAAACGAGTCTGCACCCCCATCGTACGTCATCGCTGGCGCCGTGCCTCTGAATGCTTCTACAGTGCTTGCCCCCCTGCCGATTTCTGATAAGATCGGCTGATGCTGGGGAACCGTCGGCCGGGTGGCCGATTGGTATGGTACCTGGGTTGAATAACTTCCATACCCGTTCGCTGGCTCGGGAAAATACGCTGTCGCTGATGTTTCCCAAGGCGCTGAGCTTGTAGGCAGTGACTGCACAGAAGCAATCTGAACGGGTTGAAGCGGTGTCCGTGATGGGAGACATGGTGCACCGCTGTACCTTGGAGACGCCGGGGGCAGTGGAGAGTTGTACCCCTCGCGTTGCGTCAATATCGGCTGAGGAGCCGATTGGGACGTGTATGGTAAGCTTCTGGCTGGCAAAGTGGTCGGCGGGGCATATGCCGGTCCCTGATAGCCTTGGACTGCTCCGCTGGCCAGAGAGCTGACGACGGCGTTATACACCGTGTTGGTCATCACTGAGGATTGGTCGATGAACGTCTGATACACGGATTGTTGAATCATCTCTGACATCTTGCTCGAGTCCTCAGCAATGGTGATGTGGCGGGGAGCTGGAATAGGAGCCTTCTTGACCGCCTCCCCGCTTCTGGTACGACTGAACGACTGGAGGTACATCTTCTTGTAATCTTCTAGATGTTTGGCCAATTCTTCCCTCTGGTCGTCCTTGAGATCCGCTTCTGTGACCTCAATGATGTTGCTGTCGGAGATTTCCGCGTTCTTCGATATATCATATCGTGGATGGTCCCACCGGGCGTGCCAAAAGTGTGTTGGCGCTAAAATCGGCCGGATAGGAATCGGCCGATGGTCTTCAGCGTCGGACACACGACCCGGGAGAATCTGCTTAGCTCCTGTTCGGGTTATCGCCCTGGTGCGGTTCGCGCGGCGTGCCAGTCAATCTGACCTGTTGATTGACAAGGAAATAGAGTATTAAATTCCAGGCGCGTCGATCGGCTGGGATTCCGATCTGTCCTGAGGAGCGCGTCGGCAGCGAATCGGCCGATTTGCTGTAGAGATGATCGGCTATGGATCAGCCGATAATCATGCAGTAATTGTAAAGAAAACCACCGGAGCGATCTAAACAATTACTACAAAAGCAACACTTGAAATAGATCCAATCGGCTGTAAGGTGATAAATCGAAGAAGAACAATGACGAAGCCGATTACTCTGATCTCAAGCTGGATAACTGGTGATAATACTAGAATAACAGGTAAAACTTGCAATTCTAGTAAATATCGATAAATGGTGAATAAATCCAAACGAAACCACAGCGATGCGCCCGTAGTTAAAGCTCGGATATTACTCGGTAAGCGGAACCTACCAACTGGCCGGAGATCAAGTTGATGCAGCCCTGCCAATCCGTACGAACTCGTGGAAGAAGAAAATATTGGCGAAGTCGCCGACTTGAAAGTAAATTGCTGGAAAAGTAGAAGTATTGTTGTTGATTGATGTGTTGATGTCTCCTCAAGACCCTGACGACTCCTATTTATACCCTAAAGCTAGGACTCCTGGTCGATCACGACTTGTTACAACCTTATTTAAATTACTATATCTATACGAACTTTTAAAAGGAAACGGACTCCCGCAGAATCTTCCGCCGCCGTTCCCTAATCCAATCAGGATTTCCTTCAATTGCTCCCCGACCGACTTAGCGTGCCCCCCTTTGACCAACTTTTTGACCAGGACCTTCTGAAATAGTCCCATCCTGTTAGCGTAGGTTGTATCGCTAATCGGCCGATTTCCAACTGTTACCTCAATCGGCCGATTCCTTTCTGTAGCCTTCAGATCTGCCGCATCGGCCAATCTTCTCCTCCTGACGCCGATTCAACACGTGTCAAAATCTGACGTCAACAACTTTAAACTGGATAAATTTCGAGCTCATACCAGTGCAAAATTTGCTCGTATTATATATCATGGAAATGGCAGGTGAAGTGTTAAATCACAATAAAGCAACGAACTAGCCGCGGTTGGTGGTCACTGGTCAGAGCGTGATTTCAGGAGCAATTTGGCGAAAGGCGATCGCCTGGTTATTATAATGCTAGTTACACCAAGCTGAAGGAACCCATACCTTGAATGATGGAGATGGATTCACTTTCTCCAGCACCCAAGATCCGCACAAACAGATGAAATCCCTCCAGGCACTCATCACCCGTCAGTTAGTTAGTTAGTTAGTCAGTTAGTTAGTTGGGATCACAGTACTGAATTGCAGGCCATTGGTCCCAGTTTGATCCGTCCCTTTGATCCTTCGTCACATGCACGGCTGGCTAGTTCATGATTCTGCCGTCCTTCAACCGGAATAGTCGCTCTCTCTTTTTTAGGGAACCGGAATACTCTCTTTACCATCGAAGCTCTCCTGTCACGCACGAGCGATGATGCGTCGGCCAAAACGAACCGACCATTCTTCTGCCAGCAAGAAGAGAATGTTTGTAGCTTGCCGCGTCTGCAAACTCCGCCGGCTTTTTACAACTAATTTGTAGCTGAATAATCTGATCTTGCACCATGTGATCGTTGGCCATCGCGACGAACCACCTTTACCAAGCATCCTTCGCAACTACACACACAGATCTTTTGCGGTGTTCAGGAGGAATGCAGGCCTGTGCTATGCCGTAGAGCTGTACAGTTCAGAAAGCAAAGTATCGGCCTCGGGCCCTGCACTGCACGACATCAAGCTTCTACTTTTGATCGGTGTCTGGTAGTGCTGAGCAACTCTCGCTGCGTCGTATCTTTCTATAATTTTAAGGAATCGCAAAGGTGTAATCAGATACACTAATGATCGAAATCTTTGAAATTCTTAGTAGTAGTTGAAGTGGCCCCATAGGCACATGCGCGCAGGCCCTGCACCTGCCTTTGGATCAGATTCGGTGGGTGAAATGGGACTGCAGCAATCAGTGTTTATGCTTTGTAATGTTTCAGACCTGGTAAGTCTGGTCTGGAGTCGAAAACAACTTTGGTTTAACTAGTTCATGTCAATACAAAAATTTAGGTGATATCATGTTACTCCTGATAGCGCTCGTATGAAAAAAAAAATACATTTTTTTTTAAAAGAAGGTGCCAAGATTTTGACAGTGTCCTGCGAAATTTTCTGCTTGCAGTTAGGGATTAATTGTAAAGCCGAGCAAATGAGTTAGCTTTTTCTAGTATCATAAAGCTTTTCTTGTAAGCAAGGTTCGAATTATGATCACGCGGGATCAAAACCGACGCCTTGTTTACAATGAAACACTAAGCGTGAGGCCTTTGGTTGTATAAAACTTAAAAAAGGAAGGAAGAACTGTGGTTTCCATATTAGCTTCTGTGCTCGCCTATCCCCCGGCCGGCGTCCCACTCGCGTTGACACCGGCGCCGTGAGTCGAGGGACAGTGACTCCCGGCGAGTCCCTCTGCAGCAGTGCAGAGGCGCTCGTCCCTCGGCACCGGCGCTGGGGAACGAAGCACAACGTGTAGCTTCCCAAATCCCACCGACGCGTCAGAACCTGCTGCAAAATCGCACCCCCGTCCGCGCGCGGCAGCCGAAATCGGGGCCGAAAGTTCCGTCCTCGCGGCTCCGCGCCTTGCCGCCCTACTGACTAGCACATGTCCTAAAAAATTCTCGCAGCGTCATCTTGCCACGAGGTCGCAAGAGTTCCTGCCGGCGCTTCCGTTTGTCGAAATTCAGTCCTGAAATTAATGGGAGAATTTAGGAGTATTCTGAATTTTCTAGAGCTAAAGGAACTAAACTTGAGAGGCAGGAAGTACACGTGGTCAAATGATGTAACACAAACAAGAATTGATCGTGCTTTTTGCACGGTTGAATGGGACCTAATGCTACCAGCATCGGCCTTGCAAGCAATGTCTTCCTTGGTCTCTGATCACAGCTCCCTACTTCTGGTCGGGGCAACTACAGTGCACAAATTTAGAGGGTTTCGTTTTGAGTCCTTTTGTCCAAAGATCCCGGGTTATCTTGAGGTGGTACAACATGCATGGGAGCAGCCGGTTTCTGTACACAATCCATTTCTCAGATTGCACATCAAATTGTCAAGAACTGTCGAGGCTTTGAAACAATGGGCAAGGAAAAAAATTGGAAACAACAGGCTGTTGATGTTGGCAGCATGGCAGTTAATTGGAATTCTGGATGTGGTTCAAGAGCATAGGCAGCTAAGCCAGGCAGAGATTCAGCTAAGGAGGGATTTAAAATTTCGTTTTTTGGGAATGACGGCGGTTGAGAAGTTAAGATAAAAACAACAGTCAAGATTGTGCAACATCAGAGCAGCTGAAGCAAACAACAAACTGTTTTATCTACAGGTGAATGGCAGGAGGAGAAAGAACTTCATCAGACAGTTGCAGTCCGATGATGGTATTCTAAATACACATGAAGAGAAGGCACAATGTATACTACAACATTTTAGCTCAAGACTTGGCATACAAGAAAATAGGGAAGTGATAGTGGACTGGGAGCAGATTCAGTTAGTCAGACATGATCTACAACACTTGGAGGCAGAATTCACTGAGGCAGAAATGCTGTCAATTGTGCAAGAAATTGCTTCAGACAAAGCACCAGGGTCTGATGGTTTCATTGGAGTGTTTTACAAAACAAGCTGGGGGATAATCAAGCATGATCTGCTTGCAGCTGCTAATTTTTTCTTCAATAGCCATGACCAACACTTCAATCTGCTAAACAATGCACACATATTTCTACTGCCAAAGAAAGATGATGCTAAAACTGTAGGGGATTTTAGGCCAATAAGCCTTTCTCACAGCATTGTGAAACTAATTTCAAAGCTGCTGGCCACAAGATTGTCAACTGAGCTAGATGCTATAGTGTCTCGGGCCCAAAGTGCTTTTATAAAGAAAAGAAGTATACATGACAACTTTCTATATACTCAGAACCTTATCAGAGAACTGCACAGGGCTGGCAAACCAACACATTTTATGAAGCTAGACATTGCCAAAGCTTTTGACACTGTGAGGTGGGACTATTTGCAGGAGGTGCTAGAACAGTTTGGTTTTGGGCACAGGTGGAGAACATGGGTGACAACACTTCTGGCAACATCAACATCTTCAGTCCTCCTCAATGGTGCTAGAGGGAAATGGTTCAAACATAGTACTGGACTACGGCAAGGAGACCCACTTTCCCCAATGCTTTTTATCCTAGCAATGGAGTCCCTACAACTCATGCTAAAAAAGCAACTGATCAAGGACTGCTAACACAACAGGAGAGCAAAATTGAGGATAAGTTTATTCGCTGATGATGCAGCAATTTTCCTTAACCCCGCCAATGAGGAAGTACAGGCAATAAGGAACATCCTTTGTGCTTTTGGCAGTGCATCAGGGCTTATAACAAACACTGAAAAAAGTGCAGTATACCCTGTTCGTTGTGAGGGCCTTGACCTGCAGCACATCTTGGAGCCATTCCAATGTCCAGTGAAAACATTCCCACGCACTTACTTGGGACTTCCTTTGCATGTCGGGCAGATCAGACGGGTAGACATTCAACCTTTAATTGATAAGGTGGGAGCAAGACTTTCAGCTTGGAAGGGGAGGCTACTTAACAAGGCTGGAAAATTACGTTTAGTCAACTCTGTGCTGACTTCGATACCGATCTATTACCTCACAGTATTCAGATTGCAAAAATGGACAATTAAGAAAATTGATAAGCTGAGAAGAAGCTTCTTATGGAAGGAAGCAAAAGAGGCAAGCGGGGGGCACTGCTTGGTGAAATGGAGTAAAGTAATGAAGCCAAAGAACTTTGGAGGGCTAGGCATCTTGGACCTGGATCTTTTCAGTAGGGCCTTAAGACTAAGATGGCTGTGGTACGAGTGGGTCTCTCCTCAAAAACCTTGGGTAGGCGCTGCTCCACTAGTGAATGCGGTTGACAGGCAACTCTTTCGGGCAAGCACGATTGTAACCTTAGGTGATGGAGCTAAAGCAAGTTTCTGGCAGTCCTCCTGGCTGAATGGACGGGCGCCGATGGATCTCTTCCCTGACTTATTCAAGCTAGCATGGAGGAAGAACAAAACGGTCAAGGAGGAGATGCACAACCAAAATTGGGTCAGAGGTTTGTGGCGTATGCAGACAGTTGCTCAAATGGCAGATTTCATCAAGCTTTGGGATTCATTACAAGAAGTTCAGCTGACAGATGAACCAGATAAGATAACTTGGAAATGGACAGCACATGGGGAGTATACGTCAAAGTCAGCCTATAATGCACAATTCTTAGGGTCCTACAGTCAGTTTCATGGAAACTCTATATGGAAGGCAGACTCCGAGGGCAAACACAAATTTTTCACTTGGCTTTTGATGCAATCCAAAATTCTAACAGCAGATAAGCTGATGAGTAGACAATGGCCCTGCAACCCTGTATGCTCACTTTGCAATCAGGAGCAGGAAACGGCTGCACACCTTGTTCTGCATTGCAGCTTTGCAAGGCAGGTGTGGGAGAGAATGGAAGAGTGGACGCAACTAGTTCGGCTTCCAGAAAATGGGATTGAGATAGTTGATTGGTGGCAAAAGGAGCTCGTTCAACTGCCAAAGAAGACACGAAAACTAAAAGCTGCCATGATGATGTATTGTGCTTGGAACCTCTGGAAGGAAAGGAACAGGCGTGTGTTCGAGCATAAGATCAAGAACCCGGCAGAGGTGATGCAGGAGATCAAGCTTGAAGTGGACACTCGGAAATTGGCCTGCGGAGGGCCAGAGTTATCTTAGTTATTTATGCATTGCTATTTATTTTCAGTTCACGTGAGACTGCTCTCTTATGTAATATCAACTATGTAAAACACTATCCTTACTTCTCCTTCCTTAAATGATAGAGCAGTGCTTCTGCTAGCTTTTTAAAAAAAATTATTTGACCGTCGCTGAAGCTGATATGCTTCTGAATCCCGGTGCCTGATTGCAAATGGTGTTTTACGTAAGAAAAATAAGAAGAAATTATTTTTTGTACTTGTTTAGAGTATATTATAGAGATTGGAACTTTGGAAGTGAGATGGAAAGTGTGAAAGGCGTTGGTGTATGGAGGAATCAAATATATTATAGACACGGTTCTTCAAGCTTCATCTATTATAATCCAACAGGGAGTTTGAGTTTCTTCCGGTACTAAAAAAACACGGATTCGGACCTGACAGCTACTAGCCACATGTCTTCGTAGTTCGATGGAGTATTTCAAACGCAGAAAGAGGCATAATCTTCACGTTCTCAATTTCTGAGTACTATAGCAAGTTTAATACTAATAAAAGTTAGCTGTAACTAAGATAATATAGCAAACATTCGTGTCTCATGTGTTGGAGGCCATAAAAACACTTGGATTTTTTTCCCTGCTAGATGCAGTATGGTTTGAGTTCTCCTGTATCTGTAGGACCTGGTAGCTAGCGAGTCTGCTGCTCTCATGACTTATGGAAAGATGACTTTGGATAAAAAAAATATCAATCGTCAGGGGAATTAGGAATAGGAGGCACCGAGTCGCTGCACCTCGGCCCAGTTGCATCCCTGTTGGGGAGAGAGAAATTCGCATTGAGTGGATCCTAGCAACCCGCACGGGCCAGATCTGAGCCCATGAAATACAGGCTAGCGGGCTGGTTTTCAGGCCCATCTCCAACCCGGCGGTCGGCCGTTGGCTGTGCTGCGCGCGTGGAGAAAGAAGCAGAGAGCCTCGTCGTCTCCGGTCACGGCGCGCCGGGCAACCTGCCAAGACCTATCAGACACCGAAACACATGATCCGAACGACGCGTAGAGGAACCCGTAGCGAGGCGATCGAGCAATAGAGCGCATCAGCTCCGGCAGGACGGCCGATGGATCGTTACCAAATTCGGCCTAGAGACCAGAGAGGTAAGCCGTGTTCTCTCGGTGCCGGCCCGGCGCATGGACGACGATGGCCATGGCGACGCCGTGGGCTTTGGCCCTGGCACAAGTAGAAGCGGCCGGCGCGCGGGACTTGGGGCACGCACGTGGAGCCCGGCGTGGGGGGCCGCGGTTGCCGCAGCGCCACGTACCGTCGTGGCCTTGCTCCGCTGGGGCGCGGCTCGTCGCGACCCGCGCGCATGCACGAGTGCGACGCGAACTGATGAGCTCTCCGCCTCCGCCGCTTCTGTTAAGAAGGGTGGCGTGGCCAGCGCTTGGCATCCAACGGGCTCTGACGACGGGATGAGCTCTGACTCCCGTGGGCTCTTCCCTCAAAAACGCACGGCACGAAGGGGCGTGGCTTGCGCACGCCTGAAAGCGAAACCACGATCGAGATGAACACAAGCAGCTTCACTTCTACTAACGTTTATTGATACCCAAACTTGGCACGAACACGAACACGAACACACCATCCCGGCGATACACGACGGCGCGGATTCGCACGCACGTCACGAACCAGGCTACACATTAATGGCGTCATTTTTTACGCAAACGCACGCACAGCTGGAATCATAAACCAAGCTCGCGCCACGCCGCCGTCGCAGCTCACGCCGCCGGCGGCGGGCGGGCGCGTGCGCATCTACCCATCATTATTGTTCCCGTCGGATCAGTAGTTGAAGTTAACGACAGAGCGGTACGTGGCGCCGGGCGTCCAGCCGGCGGGGATCACGTCGCTGGCGACGAGCGTCCTGCCGGAGCCGGAGGTGACGCGGATGGAGAAGGGCGCCCGCAGGGCGGCGCCCGAGTCGTACCGCCACTCCGCGCCCCAGGACTGCTGCATCTGCGCCCACGCCGCGCCGCCGCTCTGCATGAGCTCCACGGACCGCAGGTCGCCGTCCCCGGACTCGTACTCGACCAGCACCGCCAGGTAGTTCGGGTTCGAGCCGGCGTCCACCTTGAACGTGATCTCCGTCCCCTGCCAGTTGCACGGCACCCTGCATGCAAAAAAAAAAAGGCACAACGCAGCGCGCGGTCATGGACGGCGCAAGAGGACAAGCGGGCGAGGAAGGGACGCTCTAGAGTCTAGCCGGCCTGTCACGAAGTCCAGGCTACGCGAGAATGTCTGTACGTGCATGCGTGAAGCCACAACAACAAGCTGGTGATCCAACGGAATGCACCGAAAGCGATTTCAGGCATTGTGTGCGACACGAACACAAGCAAGTATACACTAGCTAGTGATGCAGCCATGCAAGGCGTGCGCGCGCGCACGGGGTTACGTGCATGCGGCTAGCGGAGCTGGTCTTACCGGGTGTACTGGATCTTGAGGCGGCCGGCGGCGCGGAGCTGGTCGGCCTGCCCGGGCTTCGCCATGGCGCCGAACGCCGTGCCGCTCAGGTCGAAATGCACGGGCTCCTCCAGGCACGCGCCGCCGGGGCACTCGTCGGTGAGGACCACCGTCACCGGGCTGCCGGAGCACGCCGCGTGCCCGGTGCACCTCACCTGCGGAAATATTATTGGCCCCCAACGGCGGTGGCGGCGTCATTAAGTGAGCAGCACAGTAATACTGCAAGCGAGATTCTTTTTTTTTTCCTTTTTGAAACGGCAAGCGACTTGAAACTGAAAGACACGTCGTCATACGACGACCGTGCGTGGACGGACCTTGTAGCAGGAGCCGCAGCCCTTGCCGCTCTGGAAGATGGACGGGCTGCCGGCGGCGATCATGGACGCCAACGGCGGCAGGTCGACGGCGTTCTGGTACCCGCACGCGCCGCCTGCACAACGAAACAGATCGACACGCACGCATGAGGGGCAGGCTTTGCATTATCAGCAGGAACTACGAACTATATATTGTATTTGTGTGCATCCATGTATCAACAGCATGCCCACGCACCGTCGCTCCCGGCGCCGTTGGGCGCGCCGTACCACGTCGCGCCGGCGTCGACGGACCAGCCGGAGAGCTTGCGGTGGAGCTCGACGGGCGCGCCGGGACGGAGGAGGCAGGCGAGCGCCGCGAGGGCCGCGAACACGAAGCGAGACAGGGCCCGGGTCTTGGTGGAAGCCATGGCCGGCGCCCACGACGACAGGCGGAGCGGTGGAGTGCGGGGCAGTGGAGTGGAGTGTGCTACCTGCGTGTGGCGGTGGTGTGCGCTCCCAAGCTTGCCCATGGCGTCTACTTATAGGCAGCGGAGAGGTTGGTGACGGGTACACGGCAGAGATTGATCGCCCAGCCACTAAAATTACTCCGTTGATTGTCGGGTTGCGGTGTGGCACTGCCCGCGGATTTGCTGGGTCAAATCCGTCCGAAATTCAAGGTGGGGGGAAATTTGCAAATCCCCATTTGGGATTCTAATTTCTACCACGGCCCGCGGTGACTCATTACTCCTCTGTTGGGGTGTGCCATGCACGGCACGCACTTCACATCGCAACGGATCCTAGGAGAAATGAACGGTAGGAGTTGAAGATACTCCAGTAGAATTAGCATTAGGCCGGGCCGGTCCGTTGATTGTGTGGTACGGATCAGTTGTTTCCGCCGCAGTTCATTCCATCTGGATACCGCCCCATCCATGGCGGTCTTGGGGGTCGATTCGCCCGAGTCGAAGCCATTCGCCTCGAGTCAGATTTGGTGACTGGCGAGTGCTAAACAGTTGGGACGATCGATCAGCCGGTGCACCTCCGATCAAGCTGATAGCCGGCGACGACAAGGGGAAAAAAATGACGCAGGTAGGCAGAGCACCTCGTCAAGAGGACGGGACGGCAGTTTCCGTTATTTCGGTTGGAGAGACGACCCTACGAGGCTCTAGTCGTTGCCCATCCCGAGACGGCTCCACGCCCCGTCCACTTCATCCCCCAAAATCCCGATCAGCCGAGCGCCGCGCCATCGGCGTCGCGAGATGAAAAATTTTCAACTCTCCCGGCGCCGTGAATCCCTGGGAAACGCACGGGCGCGCCCCGCGACGTCGTCAGAACTGCCGCCGCGGCAGGCAAGCAAGCGGCACTCGAGCCGTGATTCTGGGCCGCTCTGTCCGTTGCGCCGCCTGGCGGGCGGATTCAGCGCTCGCGCGCAAGGTGCGGTGGGCTTTCGGATGACCGGCACGGCGGCCACGCAGCCGCGGGCACGCCGACTCGCACGAGTCTGGTACGGTGGTCCGGAGACCGAAGCACGGCGGAGGCGCAAGTGGTGGCGAGGTCAATGGCGTCGTTCTCGTGGCTCCTGGATTTACTCGGTTAGTCGAGGAAGCAGGCGTTGTCGTGGCAGCAGCGTCCGCTCGGCGAAATGAGTTGCGGCAACTCGGGGGGCAAATGGGCCTCGATTTTTGTGCTGAAGTAATCCGTTAACTGGGCCATGTCGCGGCACAAGTAAGAAAAAGCCAGCCTCGGCCGGCTTATACTTTGCACTGGGCTGATGAGCAGAGATGTTAGATGTCCAGCCCATCACCCTTCGCTCCGCTGCTGGACCTTGACCTTTTCTCACGGTACGGCGGCATAAGCGCTCCAAAGGAGGGGGAAAACGAGTGCATCAGCCATATAGGGGACCTGCATGTTCATATGTACGAGTGAAACATTGTTCAAGATGGTGGGGACTGGGGATATTCAACGGACTCGAACAATGGGACATCTCAAATCTCCGACTCCAGTCCAACGGACTTGCAAAACCAAAATTGCTGGTGACCACGAATAAACAGCTGGAATGAGAAGGTACTCATACACGAAGTGATGCTGGTTCGGCAATATCTTACCTCCGTCGATCACAAATAATTGTATCTAATATACTACCTCTATGGTGAAACATAAGGCATCCTGATAATTTTAAGATTGATTAAGGAGCTAAGTAAAAACTAATATGCCCCTTTTGAATGTCTCCTTTTGTTGACAAATGCCGGATTTCAAGATCCACCGATGGGATGGCATATGGTTTAGGGCAAATATGTTGGTACACATCAGCAGCCTTATAAATTGTCTTATGCAGATCCTCGTAGAATTTTTGATGATGTGGAGGAGAGAAGGGAAGGAGAGAGAATAAGATGGTTGCTTCGCGAAACAACCGCCTCATAGGCTAAGGACTATGAGATCGCTTACTGACTATTGTACGAGTTGTTGTTGTCATGCTACTTACAATATTTCTATTTTTTATTCCATAAATTGAGGAATATGATACTACTACGAGACAAAAAAATGACGACCTATTGTAGAGATTGTTTGTTTAGTCCTCTTAAGATAGCGTGTCATTGCATGGTACCGCCTATTAGATGGCTCCAATGTACTTGCCCTTAAAAGGTATTTTTGCATACCATTAACTTCAGACAAGTATCTTTGCATGTCATTAATTTGGTGTAAGGAGAAAATTTAGTGGAGAATTAAATGACTGGCAACCAAATACACCTAATAGAATACATTATATTTGGGGATAAAAAATTGGATGTTTGAATAACTTATATTTTTGGACGAAAGGGGTGTTTTTATAGATATTGTGAATCAAATAATGGTATTGAAGACCGTGTCAATGTTTTAAAAGGACTTGTAATTATCTTTTACTACCTTCCAAACATGCTTTTACTCATACCCAATTGAGATTGATACACCATTCCTCGAAATAATTGTGCGGAGGTGCACATAAAACAAGCTAGCACCACGCTTTGATACCGGCGGGCGCGCATCGCTTCTACAAATATATCTCAGAGCATTTTTCACGAGTAGTTGAAGACTTGAAGTTGAGGACCGAGCGGTACGTGCCGCCGGGGGTCCATCCGGCCGGGATGACCTTGTCGGCGACGAGCGTCCTGCCGGAGCCGGAGGTGAGGCGGATCGAGAAGGGCGCCCGCAGGGCGGCGCCCGAATTGTGCTTCCACACCGCGCCCCACGACTGCTGCATCGGCGCCCACGCCGCGCCTCCGCCGCCGCTCTGCTTGAGCTCCACGGACCGCAGGTCGCCGTCCCCGGCCTCGTACTCGATCAGCACCGCCAAGTAGTATGGGTTCGAGCCGGCGTCCACCTTGAACGCGATGTCCATCCCGTGCCAGTTGCACGGCATCCTGCGTGCACAAAGGACAAGAATGTTTCTATCGTGCACCGCCACCCTGAGTACATGTCGAAGTACACTATTTATCTGACGACTCTGACCGGTACGTGCATGCGGGCGGTAGCTAGCTTACCGAGTGTACTGGACCCTGAGGCGGCCGGCGTTGCGGAGCTGCTCGGCATGGCCGGGCTTCGCCATGGCGCCGAACGCCGTGCCGCTCAGGTCGAAGTGAACGGGCTCCCGCTGGCACGCGCCGTCGGGGTACTCGTCCGTCAGGACCACGGTCACCGGGGTGCCGGAGCACGACGCGTGCTCGGTGCATTTCACCTGGAGAAATTTTGTTTTACCCAAACAACGGCGGCGGCGTCATTTGGTGAGTGGCAATGATACAGGTGAGTTCAGAGATACTGTCGTGTTGTCACTGTTTGCACGAACTGTACCTGGTAGCAGGAGCCGCAGCCTTTGCCGTGACCATGGAGGAGAACGGCGGCTGGTCCACGGCGTTCTCTTACCCACACGCGCCACCTACACAAAAAATCGACATGCACGTACGCCTGCTAGCATTACTAGGAATTCGAGAATAAAAAGTAATTTTGCTAGGGAACGGAGAACACTACGTGCAGTTTTCATCTTTCGTATGTGCTCATGCGTCGACACTTACCATCGCTCCCAGCCCCGTTTGGCGCGCCGTACCACGTCGCGCCAGCGTTGTCGGACCAGCCGGCGGAGAGCTCAGCGGGCGCGCCGGGACCAAGGAGGCAGGCGAGAGCCACAGAGGCTATGAAACGAGACCAGACCTGGATCTTGGAAGCCATGAACTTTGCCATCTCAACAGGAATTGGGTGACCAGAATGAGTTGAGGACAAGCGGAGACGCGAAGTGGTGTATGCTACCAAGTGTGCTCGAGCTGTCTATTTATTGTAGGCTGCAGATCACCAAGTGTACTTGTCGGGTTGCAGTCTACAACTACTGCCTGCAGTCTCTCTTTAAGGGAAAAAAGGGGGAGGAAACTAGGAGCATACTGCCTGCAGATTTATTCAGTCAGATTCTTTGAACACATAAAAGGTATACACTATCTATTACAATTAAAACAATCGAATAAGATACTATGACTAGCAATATCTTTATTTTTTTTCAAAAAAAACATCCATAAAGATATACTCAATTTGTTTCAAAATATAGATGATGTGACTCGGTACGGTATTCAAAATTTATGTTGTATTATAATGTTTGTAGCAATAAAATCATAACTATAAGATATTACCTTCAAATAAGAATGTAATAAGTTTATACTTTTGTAAAGAACAAAAATTTCATCTTGCAAAGCAAAATGCTGGCGTAGCAAGCGCTTATAGATGTCCAAACGTGCCGCACGGCCCGACACGGCACTAGCCCGACATCGGCACGACACTATCTGGCATGACACGACTAGCATTAAGCCCTAGTTGTGCCGTGCTATGCTGGCACTGCGTGCCGTCGCGCTGACCTAGGCACGACGAACGGCGCGCCATAGTGTCGTGCCAGCACGGCGGCACGGTGGCTCCGTGCCGGCCCGGGCACGACGTTCGGCGGCGGCGCCTGAGAAGGGAGGCGGCGGCGGCGGCAACGGTGCGAGCGGGGAGGACGGCGGCAGCAGCAACGGTGAGCGACGCGGGGAGAGCGGCGGCGCCAGCATGCGAGAAGGGGGCAGCGCGGCGAGGGGAGGGTGGCGGCGTGCGACGCGGGGATGGCGGGGAGGGAAGAGGGGGGCGCGCTGGAGTAAGAGAGAAGGAGGAGGAGGTGGGCGGGGAGGCCGGGAGGGGAGGCGTGCTCGGGAGTTGGGAGACAGTGGGAGGAGCCGGGGAGGAGGAGGGTGGGTGGCGGCCAGTTAGTAGGAAAGGGAGGAGGCTGATTAGGGTTTGAGGGAGATGGGTATATATATGAGTGGTTGTAGGCTGGATCTGTGCCAGATTGTGCCAGCCCATTAGTCGTGTCGTGCCCGTACTGGTACTGTGTAGCGGGATTTCAGCTCACACACGATACTACGGTCGTGCCGTGCTGACATTTATATCCACTGTATCGAACTGTGTTCATATAATATTTTTAATATCGTGTCCCGTACCACCTATCACACGCGGTTCATTTGGCCATGCGATACTAACGCCGTGGGATGATGGGCCGGCGGCTTCCCACACTCCAATCGATCGACCAGACGACGATGCGGGCAGCTAGCGACGGACAACCATGTCAATACAGCAGGTGGCCAGTGGGCTTGTCACATGTCATATGGGACTTGTAATGGGCCTATTATTGTATGGTTCAGAAACGTGGCCTTGCTGGTCTATCGCGTCAAAGAGGATCTCTGTTCGGAGGCCCTTTGTTTTGGGTTGATGAACTGGGTTAGAGAAGTGGCAAAATTGAATAGCTCAGTTGACCTGGGCTGGGCCGGCCCGTTCTTCGAAAAGTCACGGTACCGCATCAGTAAACTCCGACGCCGCTACAATTACATCAGTACATACGCTGGGCTAAAATGGGTATAAACATTTTTTTTGACACGAACCAGTCAGAAACTGCACAAACTGGACCAAGTGCCCAGACAGCAGCTGAGGTGAGCCAATTGATTTGCAAAAAAAAAAAGAGAGATCAGCTAATTGATTCAAAAAGGAAAAACAGAGAGAAACACGAGTTGAATAACCCGTATAAAGTAGACTAAGACGTACAGTTCAAGAAAAGGCGAAGTACACCCGTCAGATCCTCTTCTGCGTTTAATGGGAGCTCAACCTAATGCTGAAGTACACCCACCCAACCAAAGAGCCTCGGCGATACCTCATCGTACCGCAACGAGTACTAGTAGACTTGGTGGTGGTACTAACTACTTCCAACAAAACGCGACTAACCTCACTCTCTAGTAGTAGTACCTCTCATCTCAACAAACGAGGAAGGCCAGGTGTTCCAGGCGGCTCGTGAGCGGACGAAACAAGGACGCAGTCCATTTCTTGCAGCCGAAAACGAAGCGTTTCTCGAGAAATAATCCGCCGCACGGCGCCCAACCCCCCCCCCCCCCCCCCCCCCCCCCCCCCCCCCCCCCCGCGTCCCACCGAGCAACGGAACAAACGAAACAACACGTCGCACGCCGGGACAAGGAAAGGATTTCAAAACGCCCGTTCGCCTTGGCCCCCACACCGGGCCACCACCAGTGCACCACCGCACTCTCCTCGCCGAGTTCAGCCATACTCTGAACTCTGAAAGCGGTGGAAAGCCTGAACTCGCCGGTCGCCACATCGCTCGCGGTGGTCTTCTCTTATCCCGCCCCGCGGCCCCGCGCCTGAGGCCGTCAAGCGGCAGAGGCAACGCCAATTTCCAAATCCCAAAACCCCCCACAAGCCCCGGCGGCGGCTCGCGTTCGTTCGAATCCTCAGATCCCCAACGCGCCGCGCGCCACCGGAATCGGCCCCGCGCCCGTCGCCAGGACCCGAATCGGAGAGCCGCCGCCCCGGCCCGCGCCGCGCGCCCCCATGCGGCCGCGCGGCGCCGCGCCCGCGCCACCCGCTGGAGCCGCCGCGCCGGGCGCGGCAGATGCCTGAGCCGGGCGGCCGCTGCCACGGCGACCTCGGCCTCGGCAAGCTCCAGCTGCTCAAGGGCTGGCCCGACCTGTGGCTGGCCGCGGGGGACGCGCCCGGCCTCCGCGCGCTCCCCATGGCGGCCGCGACGCCGCCGCCCGAGCCCGACCAAACCCTAGCGCTCCCGGACGCGCTGCTCCTCCGCGTGCTCGCCTGCCTCCCGGAGCCCCACCTCACGGGGGCCGCCTCGCTGGTCTGCAGGCGGTGGACGCGCCTCGCGGGGCGCCTGCGCCGCCGCCTCGCCGTGCGGGACTGGGGCTTCGTCGCACACCGCCTGCCCTACCGCTTCCCGGACCTCGCGGACCTCGACCTCTTCCCGGCCTCCATCGCCGCGCCCACCGCCGCGGCGCCCCACGCCGCCCCCGCCGCCGCCCCGCTCCTCACCTGCGGCGCGGTCTCGCTAACCCTAGACACCAGCGCCGACCCGCCGCTCGGCGCCTGCCGGTTCCTCGACGACGACGCGCTCGACCGGGGCCTCGCAGCCGTCGCCGCCAGCTTCCCCAACCTACGCCGACTCTCCGCCACCGCCGCCGCCGAGTCCGGCGGCCTCATGGCCATAGCCGGCGGATGCCCGACGCTGCAGGAGCTCGAGCTCCACCGCTGTACTGACCTCGCCCTCCGCCCGGTCTCCGCCTTCGCGCACCTCCAGATCCTCCGCATCGTCGCTGCGTCCCCTGCCCTCTACGGCACCGGTGAGGCCGGCGGTGTCACAGACATCGGCCTCACCATCCTCGCACATGGCTGCAAGCGGCTGGTGAAGCTGGAGCTTCTGGGTTGCGAGGGGAGCTACGACGGCATCGCGGCTGTGGGGCGCTGCTGCGCCATGCTTGAGGAGCTCACCATCGCCAACCACAGGATGGACGGTGGGTGGCTTGCCGCGCTTGCCTACTGTGGGAACCTCAAGACCCTGCGCCTGCAGGGATGCAGCCGGATTGACGATGATACCGGGCCGGCTGAACATCTTGGGGCTTGCCTCACGCTCGAGAGCCTGCAGCTGCACCGGTGCCAGCTGCGTGACCGACGCGCCCTCCATGCCCTCTTTCTGGTCTGTGAGGGCGCCCGTGAGATTCAGGTCCAGAATTGCTGGGGCCTGGAAGACGATATGTTTGCCTTGGTTGGCCTATGCAGGTACTAGAACCACCAATCTAATTACTTAAGTGTATACTGGTTTCCTGATATAGTAATGATTGCGTAATGGGGACTGTTTTGTGCTTTTGACTGTTTCATTCTTCCTGATTTATGGTTATTCTGTGATTGTGACATGCTGGCAACAAATGACGTGATATGTACATGACATTTAGGTGATCTATTGGTAGGTGTCAGACGTCAGGCTGTGTAAGTTTGATTTCTGGGAACTCATGGACCCCCTAGTACCAGAGTTTGGAACCACCAATAGTTCAGTGGTGATTGAAAAATAAAGAATTGCCTTGTGACTTTGGAGTGCAAATTATGGCTCCTTGCAAACCTTCTAACATCAGCCCTTTGATATACTTCATGAGCAGATTTTTATATGTTTATTGATGTTGCTTTACCTCTGTGTGACCCTGGAACAAGCACTGCAGCTAGGCATTTGATGTTGAAGTACACTTTGATTGTGTGTTTTTTGTCAAACTGGGGGAAGAAAAATATACATCTCAATAGTGCAGACATGCACCATCCATTCAGAAAAATGCATTTAGTTGGGGAAAAAGAATCAATATCCTGGAAGTGGTGTTAGTTTTGTCACTGTTCAGGAACCCTTTTTGCGTGCCAACTACCAAGCCATACTGCAGCACCTCATAACTATTGTCTCTCCACCTGGTTAAGGCAGTGATGTCCATAGCCTCATGTTTTATCATTTATGTAGCTTTGATATATAATAGCCTGTGGATTATCTATACGTCACTGAGAGTTTGACTAAATAATGACAAAATGTGAAACCATGAGATAGATAAGATAAACTTGAATAAGTGGGTTTGATTAAGATAGGAAATAAGTCATTTTCAGTGTCCACCAAAAACCATAAACCAAACGCTATAACACGACTATTTGAAGCAATCAAGAATTTGGTTATATATCTTGCACGTCGATAATGAATAAATATATGCCTTATTTGATATATGGCTGAACAATCTTCTTTGGCTTTCCTAGTTCCTTAGTGTTCTAAAAGGGAAAGAATTGACCATTTTCCAGCATCTCATCTACTCATCTAGCTGCGTAAGCTACTAACATTGATAATTTTTTTCTGTTCCATATGAAGTTATTAGTTTATTATGTTATATGTGCGTAAATGTGACCATGTCCAGACAGTTCCTAATCTCTGATCTTCCTTCTGGGCCCTGGGTGGTAGTAAACATGAAACATTTGTAAGCTAATGACTTGCATGTGTAATAGGGAGCCATGTTTACATGTGTACTTTTACTCCATGCCTTTGATCTGGGTTCTTCTCGAGCTCTGTTGCCATTTTTGTTTCGTTGTCTCTCTCTCATTTTGATGTATTTCAGTACTCCATGTACGATACATAGCTTTGTTTCCTTCTCATTTTTCCACTGACATTGTAGAGGTTTGCAAAACAACACATTCCTGGGTTTGCATAAGAAAAATCGTACCATCTCCAGTGTTGTTACACTTGCTTCACTTATCAAAATACCCCTCTTTGCAATATAGTATTAGATACAAAACAGTGAATAGGGAAAGGTATAGCTAGTAGCCACAGGTGTACTTCTACTGGAAGTAGTAGGGCAAAATGCTAAATATCCTTAGCTTTCATCTGGATATTTCTATCTTGCCTCTTTGGAAATGCCTGGATGAATATGACCTGCCCGTATATGTTACTAATGGAATTGGAGTGTATGGGGCTTGCTAATATTTTTGCAGGGTAGAGGATTGGTTATATGTGTAGAAACATACTATTTATCAGACCTGGTACATGACTGTGCCTAACCATAGTCATGTTTTCATGTTGTGCAGGAGAGTAAAATTTCTGTCATTAGAAAGGTGCTCACTACTAACAACTCGTGGTCTAGAATCGGTTGTCACCTCATGGAGCGACCTGCAGAGCCTAGAAGTTGTCTCCTGCAATAAAATCAAGGATGAGGAAATAACACCTGCCCTTTCAGAACTATTCTCCAATCTCAAAGAGCTGAAGTGGCGGCCCGACAACAAGTCACTTCTTGCTGCGAGCCTTGTAGGGACGGGAATGGGGAAGAAGGGCAGGGTATTTTTCAAAAGGGTATGAAGTCTGATCATCCTGGTGCTCCATTCCCTGCGATGCGCTTCACCTGTTGTCTGCCCTGTAAGGATTGACCTTTCTTGCAGCAGGCTTCACCTGTTGTCTGCCCTGTAAGGATTGACCTTTCTTGCAGCAGATCTTACCGGCCCACCAACGGATCAAAGGGAAGGTGCTCAACTATTCAGCAGGTGTTGCCGCTTAGTGGATTGCTGCTAGTCAGGAACATTGCACGCTCTTGCAAAGTTATTCGTGCTCAGGAGCCAAATTCGTCGAACTTCAGACAAAGGCAGCCAAATTTCTTGACACTCAAAGGGGCTTGTACACAAAGTCTGGCACCCGTTCTTGAACTTCAGATCAAGTACACATCATAACTAGTCAGAACCTGTAGTTAGAAGCACATTTTCGGTACCAAGCGCCCAATTGTGTTTGTACCTGAGTTGTAACTGACAAGCTGAGATTTGCTCTGAAGAGCCTGACTAGAGTATTTATGTATGACCAAAAGCATTCCTTCATAAATTATGCAGACTTTGTTAGCCATTGATTAACTCTCGATAGAACCGTCAGAAAGTTATGCTTTACAACACATGATTTCGCTGTCTAACTATTTTTTCCGGCACACTTTACCTTATTTCTGCTATTATCTGCATTCGTTTCGTTTTGAGGATCACTGTATCTGCTAACCTGACTGAGCTACGCTGCTCCATACAAGGAGCTTCACAGCTGGTGCAAAGGCATTCTCAAAAAAAAAAAGGAGAGTAGCTTTTCAAAAAAAAAAACTGCTGCAAAGGCGGGTCCACCAGTGTAGAGCGTTCCATGCCCCGGCCCAACAGCCGGAAGGCCCAAAGGCCTGGAAGCCTAACATGTAAAGCCCGCACACATCCTGTGACACGCCGCCGACACGACCCCCCTCCTCGCTCCTCCATTTGTCGTCCTCAAGGGATCAAAGGCACAACCACAACGCCCGCGCGCGCTCGGCAACTGATCAAGAAGAGAGAGGGGGAGGGTGAAGGCCTCAACTCTGAGCTTCTGAAGGAGCAGAGCGCAAGAAACCAAGAAGATGGCCGCCGCCGCCGCAGGCGCCCCGGCCCCCGTCCCGGAAGGCGTCTCCTCCTGCGGGAGCACCAACGTGCGCCGCGCCGACCACCTCCCCCCGCTCCCGATCCCGCTCCCCTGCATCGGCGAGCCCACCGCGGCCTCCCGCGTCTCGCCGGGCTCCTCCCCGGCCCGCTCCGAGGCCTCGCGGGGCGCCCCCTGCTACGCCGCCGATGCGGAGCCGGACCCGGTGCCCCAGGTCGAGGCCTCTGTGGGGCGGAGCACGCAGATGCTGCTCGCGATGGCTGCTATGGGCGGGCGCGGCGGGCACTACGGCCGCCGCCCGGCCTCGTCCTACGGCAGCTGCGCCGCGTGGAGCGCCGGCTCGCTCACCAAGCACCGCCCCGCATCACCGTCCCCGATCTGCAGCCCCGTGAGCAGCCGCGGCGGCGGCGGGGACGACCGCGAGCCCCAAGGCGCAGACGACGACGCCTCGTTTGTCACGCCACGGATGGTCAGTTTCTCTGTTCTTTGCCTTCCTGGTGTCCCTTTTCGTTGTCCCGGATTGGTTCTTGCTCGAGACGGAGGTGGCTCCACGGTTCTTGGTTCTTGATTTGGCCTGCCGCCTGCATTTGATCTTGATTGCTTACTTAGTAGTTCGCGGTTCTTGAATGCTCTTGGCATATGCCGATAAATCGATGTTAGGTTTTATTTTTCTGGCGTAGGTGGTTTCTTCTTTCTTGGATAGAATTGCTCAGTTTCATCCATGCCTTGTAGCAACAAATGGCTCAATTTCGTACCGAAGTCTCGTTTTTTTCATGAATTTTGTATTGGTTAATGTTGCTGAATTGCCAGGAAACTCCCAGCTAGTTAACTTACGAGCAGTAAAGCTTGAACTTCTGACGATTTGGGCTTGTTGTCAGTTGTCACATTTCTGTTTGCCAATTCTGGAAAGGGCCAAAATTCAGAGCTATATTTACTCACTCGTCTTGATTGTTGCACTTATCTGCTAACTTCTGCGTCATCAAACAATAATCGGGTTATTCAGTGTCTGATTCCATCCAATTGTTACATGCAGCTCCCAGTTTTATCAGCACTTTGTTATTTTCTCTATTCATTTGATCTTTCACAACCCAGACTGAAGCAGAAATTAATAATCCAAATGCACTACTGCAGGAAGAAGAGCAAGGGAGGTTGCCAACCAGACCAGATTTCATGAAGCCTTCTGCAACACCGCGAAACATCAGAATACAGACACCCAGGCTGGAAAGGAGAGGTACCACCTTCCACTTGTCTCTTCTGTTCATAGATCAGATGCGCATTTTATTTGCAGGGCATGTTGAATAAACCAATTTCAATTATGCAGTTGATGGGGCTAATCAAGTGCCTCCAAGATTCATCCACAAGGCCACACCAGCTAGATTGATGCGCCGAGTTCGCTCCTCACATAATTTCCGTCAGCGTGTGGGTGCAATAGATGCTATCAATGAATGGAGACTGCCCAAAGTCAGTGAAGGGGAGGACGAGGGAGGCGATCAAAAGGAATGGCAGACTGAGACCGTGTCGTCTCGTATATCCTCAGGTATTGGTCTGAATCTCATGGGGTTCATCAGATTTTCAGCATAATCTGAACTTTGAGACAATCATGTATATTGCAGCTCGTGATTGGAATTTTGAGTCTGATGGTGCCTTTGAGGGTGGCAACCATAGTGATCGTGCATTTGGCGATTCAGATGGTGAGAACTGTCCAGTTCCAGTGCCAAGGATGGAAAGACGGCTCCCGGCCTCTGGATTAAAACCCCAAGGCAATTTTGTCCATGCCAAGTTGGTTGCCTGGAAGGATGCACAGGTTGCAAAGCTCATAGAAAAGTAATCCTTCTTATCTCATCTTTCATAACATCTTTCTTTTTGCTTCTGTAGATAACCTTTTTTATCATTAATATATAGCCAGACCCCTCCTGTTTCATAAAAAAAAACTTACTCGGAGAAAGAATTATAGTATAACAAGTTTGTATTGCTATGATGATCAGATCTTATTTTCAAATGGCCCATTAGATGATTATGTAGCATCAATATCACTTTATCTGAAATCATGTTTGAAGTAACAAGGTCAATTCATTGTTGGTGTGGGTATGAAAACATCAGCTTCCTGTGTGTAGTCACCATGCGTTAATTGTTGAAATTTTGAATTTTTTTGCGAGTGTTGAAATTTTGAATTTGATAGCCCACAGTTCTTTGATTTTTTTCCTAATCAGAGCACTACTAATCTTACTTAAATCAATTAGGCTGAAAAGGAAAGAAACCGATATTGATGATTGGCAGAGAAACAAGATCGCGAAGGCCAGGCAGAAGATGAGAACTACTGAGGTATGCTTGATAACAGTAGTTCTATTTGAAACGGATAGAATTGCTTTCCTAATTTCGAACCCTCTTGTGTACCTCGATTGAAAACAGTTGAACTTGGAGAAGAAAAGAGCGGAAGCGGGAGAGAAGATGCAAAAGGAGATAAAGCGCGCGCAAAGGAAAGCTGATAAGAAGAAAGTCAAGGAGCAGGCAGCCACTGCCAATCAGATCGCTGGTGTTGAGAGAGCACTGGTGAAGATGTCAAGGACAGGAAAGCTCCCCTGGTCACTGGCTTTTCTGTGATCTAGCTCTTCGTTTCTGCCTGTCCCAGAGAAGCTGGTTTGCCAAACCGTGAAAGCTATTGGTGATGCCCGCGCGGCAAGAGTAATATGAGTAAAATCAGCTGCTAAATACTTGAAATCAGTATGTAGCGTATTAAGAAAAACAAGAGGATATATTTTTGATTACCCATTCTTGACGATGGAAGTTTTAAACATGTTATGACCAACTTTCCTGTATGTTTGAAGGTAAAATAGGTGTTTTAGTCCTCAAACGGTCAAGTTCATCCCTCAACTTTCAGATTGGACAATATAGTTTCTCAACTTTCATTTTTGTCAAACTCATCCTTATGCTAATATTATACTCCATAATAATATGAGATTTATGAAAAAAGTCCTTTTTACCCTAAGCTCATTCTCTTCTAAATTTATTTAAGAGCTGAACATTATAAGTGTTTAATTTGGGATATAGAATTTTATTTACCCATGCATCGTATTATATTGCGGACGCATGGAGAGTAAAATTAAAGCTACTTATTGCATAACTACGTACCACCATATAAAATGATGTAGAAAGTTGAGCAAGATAGTGACACAAAACAGTAAAAATTGAGGAGGGGGGAAATCAAGGGTAAAAAAGACTTTTTGCATTTATCACATGTTATTATAGAGTGTAATATCAGTAAAAGGATGAGTTTGATCTCAAAACAAATGTTGAGGGACTGTTTTGGCCAATTTGAAAGTTAAGGGATGAAGTTGACCCTTGGGATAAAGTTAAGGGACCAAAATATCTATTTTGCCAATGTTGAATGATAACATACTTATACTCCTGCAAATTGACAATTTTGCTGTGTGCTTGTGTTAGCGTCCAGCAGCACTTCGGCTTTATGAGTATATGTGATGAACAAAATGCCTGTTCAGATTTTACGTGATTTTCTTATCTTTTTACACAACTTCAGCTAACACACCTCGATCTGAGTCTGTCCCAACAATTTATGCACTAAAGGGTGGTTTCATGTCAAATTTCCACAACATCCTTGGAACAACATCTCTAAAGTTGTTCCACTGCTGGCCGTCCAGCTTTATCATCGCAGATTCACAGGCTTGAGAACGAGAATTGTAGTGCGGATACAGACAACAACAGACGCACATTATCTCTGAGACGGAATTGACGATTCCAGCAACTACTGGCTCGACGTAAATCGCGCAGGACCAGAGAACAAAAAGATCTCAACCGCAAGGTCCACGGCCAGCTCCTCCAGGAGAGGTGAAGCCGATCCACGACGGGGCAAGAACACGAGAGCGAGACGTGCAATCGCAGCTCCACTTTCAAACGAATATGTATTCAGACGAGAACTGGAATCCATAAACTGATTTGAATCGAATTCATGATAGCTATCGATAATAAGAGCAGTACGTACTGGAGAATTAAACATACACGAGACTTTCCATTCGTACCTAGACGAAACCAAAGCAAACCTCGAGGCTCAAAGTAGGAAACCACACTATTCAGGTCCGGACCATCTCATTCACAAATTTAAAGAAACTGATAGCATATGCAATACTGTATACTCATCAACAACAATTATCAAATCATCCCTCCCTATTATAACAGAATAGGCATTCAGAATTGTGCTGAGCGAATACAGCCCGGACATCAGCAAGCCGTATGCTGTCCTTGCATGTTTTCTTTCATCAAAGGTTATCAAAAGGCATTAACTCAAAACCTTGAACAATATCATATAGCCAAGATTGTAAATTAGGTAAAATAAAAGTAGTGCTGCCGACGTTCATATAGATAAACTACTCTAAAAAAATCATTTCAGCCCAATAGCATGACATGAGCAGGTCTTCCAGCGGTTTATCACCTTCGAACAGATAGACCCATCTCTATATAAAACAAAAAATAAAGCATACATCAGAGGATTGGACATTTAAGCATTCTTCAATTATAAGTGTGAAGCATACAGTGTAGCATTGCATGTGAGCCCCCACAGTAGCAAAAAAGACTTTACAAGTTTGGCTCTAAAGCATAAGCTCTATGACTAAAAGGTGGTTGTCGCGGTAACAAGCGTGCATCATTGCCAAATATCCAAGCACCCACCTTAAGACATTGCGTAAATGTTTCACGTATCATCATTTTCATCTGAGAAAAGAAGAGTGATCATATGGTAAACTACAACGGCGACCAGATTAAAATTCTCTGTTGAACAAAAATATCAAGCAAGCATGCAGCTCTCTCCAAATGCAAACAGGAGCCTCAAATAAAAATGCAAAGAAAGAAAGAAACGACAATTTAAGCATTGCACCCAGACATATTGACTCAAGTGAATGGTCAACTACCGTGTAAAACATTCGAAAAGGATGCCACATTATTGCATCAAGGTATTCCTCAACAGAGGCAGCTAGTAAATCTAGATAAATAACAAACTCTAGTCTTCCATTACAATTTCGCATGTTAAAGTACTCATTCTTCATAATTGTAGGAAGCAAAACAGCAAGCTCCCAGTAAAATCTTTCAAGAACTAGCAAAGTCATGTGCCTGCAGCAGTGCCTGCAGAAACCAAATGTCTTACTTAATTGACCTCACCTCACGAAAGAATATTTTTGAATAAGTGAATATGAGGAATCATCATGGCATGCAGAACACTATATTGTCTTGCTTTACAAAGCCTGATTGAAATTTTCTCTATAGAACATAAACATATAAGATGTCTTGAGCTAATAAACAACCTCACAACAGAGACTGTAATCTAGAAAATTACTAGGTTATCTACTACAGCCTTATTCCTACCTACCTATTAAAGAAATTTATCCATGTGGGAGGAAAGAGAATAGAGAAAATCATCATTGCTGCACGCAATTTCAACATAACTAGTACATTATAGTTCCAAAATTAATCTAGGGAAAATCTGGCATGGCTTTATTTTGCCATTTCGTATACATGCACAAGAACCACAATACTGAAACCATCTAAAGGATATTGTCACTTCCATTTAAATATATAGCCATCAAATGAAGGGTGCGTGCATTCAGCATTCATGGCTTCATTTTTTACATGTACTTTACTTTCGGTTCAGAGACTAAGGCAATCATGTATTACACATTGCAGGGAGTAGCAGACAACATTCAGAGAAATAGAGATGTTTTTTTATTGAACATAGTCAGCTAAAATTGTTTGGATGACATTTCAATGTTAGAACCGAACGTAAGTGCCATTTGTTTGTGGGCAGATCAAACAAGCACACCAGTTTCTTCAAGCAAGCATAGCTATGAATCTACCCGTAAGGGAAGGAAAACAAAAATACACAAATGCTGTTCTCAGCCAAATGGAAAGCAAACACAGACAAGAGCATAATCTTACGATGTTAAAGCCCGGGATAGGTGCGACAGAGGATACCCTGAGAGAGAGCGCGGCAGCTCGAGTCCGTGCTCAGCCGCGACGTCAGCCTGGCCGCCGCCACCGCGCTGTGCAGCGGCAGGAGCGTCAACCCCGCGCAGCACCCGAGCTCCACCGGAACCCTGCACGCCGCCACAGCCCGCCCATTACAGATCCGGCACTGGACGCCCCCACGGCACAAATGCGCCAACGACAAGGGAACAGAGGAGCGGCGACCGTCACCTGGAGAAGCACGGGGCGCGGCGGGCAGCGGAGGCGGCGCGGCCCGCGAAGGGGGCGGGGCGGGCGGCCGCTGCCGACCGGCCGACGGCGGAGGCCACGCGAGCGGCGGCGCGGAAGCAGGTCGAGGCCATCTCGCCGCGGGTTCCGGGTACGGGGACCAGGGAGGGGGGAGGAGGTCAGAGGTGGGCGGTGAGAATTGAGGAGCTAGGTTTCGGCGTCGTGGCCCGGGGGGAATGGGATGCGGCGGCGGCGGCGGCGCCACGGAGTGCAGGTTCGCTTTCCTTGCAGAGGGGGGAATGGGAGTGCTGGGCCGTTGAGCTCACTATAGCGGGAATTGTTTGCGGGCTTAATGGGCCGATGATGTGCGCGTCGGTAAGATCGTATTGGGCTTTAAGGGCCTGTTAAGGGTTCAGAATCTCGTTTTGGGCTTCTACAGGTTCGTCGTGTCGTCTGGACCCGCACGTCGGCCTTTTTGCCACGCCGCTGCTTGACATATGGAATAGCGAGATGTAGTGAAGCGCCAGGATGCTAGAGTATCTCCCAGCAGCAGATTATCCATCTCTCTCCATTATAAATATCACTTTTTATATTTTTAATAGTAAGTATTATAGTAAATTACTTAATGGATAGGGTGGAAGGAGCAATCCCTCTATATTTGAGTAAGAGGAAGATGTATTTTGACGATTACCAAAAGCTTTTTGGTATTGACGATGGAAATGATAATTTGCTGGAGATGCTCTTAATTTCTATTCATCGTATGACTGAAATCAATACTTACAAATTTTCAGTAGACAGCCACGATGTTGTGATGCGCGTCCAACTGTTGTGATGCCTCTTTCGACGTCTTCGTTGTGTGTCCTAGTCTATCTATCATCTCTGATTGTCGTCATCACCTGCTCGGCTCCTACCATCTCCCGCGGCAACGAAAACCATCCGTCACCCTCGTCGAGGCATACATTTGCCCCTCTCGTTGTTCAGACTTCATTCACACTATTCACCGTCGGTCGGTGATTCTCCGCCTTTGGCCCCTGGCATGACAGCGTTGCTTCTTTAAGCTGGCCAGCACAGAAAATCCCCGTAGAAAACTAGTTCTCTAACACATGCATCAAGATGAATCAGTTGCTCATGTTACCTCTTCAAGTCGGGATCTTCTGAAAACCTGCGGTTACTCGGTATTCTGGGTCGGGAGAAGTTTTTTTTAGGGCAACTGCTGATGAAACACCCCTTCATTAACGTGTTAAGGAACAGTTGCGCATGGCGAGAGATGACTAGGGATGTAAGTAGGTACCCAATAATATTTTATAGATTAACTAAATAATTACAACGATATATTATTCTAGTTCGTTTCTCCTTCTAAATTAATTACGCACAATACTATCCTAATTTATTTTATTAAATTTTTAAATCGATTTAATAATTTAAAATAAATATAATTTGCATTTTTAAATATTTAGATGAAAATGGAGAATCATGGTAGCACTCTCTGATTGCCGACTTGCGTGATGCACCGCAGCGCCGGCGGTTCGGCGCTGCGCTGCTGCCGCGGAACAGCAAAAGGGAAGGTCCTCCCTCTTCCTGCCCGGGGCTTTCCTTCCTGAAAAGATGAGCCTGCTCCATGCTGCACGCCTGTGGCCTGCTCCTGCACCAACCACCAGGGGACGCTAGCCTGATTAGACCCACGAAAATATCTTGTCCTCCCACAGGCACAGAACAGCCGAACCGGTGGCCCGAGAGAAGCGACGAGCAGGCGAGCAGCAGCAGCCGTACGGCCATCTACAACGTTCCATGGATATTTGCAGCTGGAGCGGAGCAGGGATATCTCTTGCTTTCTCCCCTCGCTGTGCCGCCCCGTCCATATCTCGTTGTTGCTCGCAGGCTACAGAAACAGAAGACTTGCATCCATCAACGGCAAGCCAGGCAAATGAGGCGGTGCCATGCGCGCGCTCCCCGCCCCACACGCACACCCTGTGCGCTCGCTGCAGGATTCAGTGGATCAGGCGTGCCCTCAAGTACGGAGCTCAACGGCCAGCGGGCGTCCGGCTTCCGGGCGCGCGCGCGCACTGGCTCGCCGTCGCCGTCGCCACCGCAGGGCACACAGGAACAAGCTCTGGACTGATCCGAGGCGGACAGCGAAGAGCCGGTCGGCATCGCCATCGCCTACCTGCCCTCTGCATGCGCGTCAGCGTTCATGTGCGTTTGATGTACGGCGCTAATCAAACCCGGTGGTGCGGCGGCAGTGCGGCACATGCCGTAATAGTAACCTGACGGCGCGGCGCCGCGGGGCTCGGGCGCCCGGGCCACGGCGGGGGGCTCGGTCCACGCGCCATTACCCCTGCGGCCCTGCGTGCGGGTGCCGTCCTGCGCCCGCGGCTTCCGGATGAGGCCGGCACCGCCGCCGGCAGGCCGGCCGCCGCCCAGCGCCCGTGCTAGATCTAGCGGCGGCGGCGGCGCGCACGGCGTATCGCTTGACGACCCCCCGTACCCGATCCCCATACAACGTGCAGTACTCCATACGTGCATCTATCAGTGCATGCGCGCGGGAGCGATCCGACAGACAGATCAGAAGGGAGTCAAGGCGAGTTTTGTTTCTGTTCGCTGCAGCTGGTAGAGTATGTGCGTGTGACCAATGACCGTGAGGAGGAGACGAACGAAATGAAAGCTCGAGCGAGGTGTCTTCTCCTCTAAGCAAAGGATCGAGAGTGTGGCGAGCGAGACGTTTAATTTGTACTCTGCTCGCGTCAATGTAGTACATTTAACTACATACTCCTACGCAGCAACTAACCGCAGGTTATCTCACATTGCATCCCAAACTCGCCGTCAGGTTCATGTACATAAATCTCGTACACACACAGTGAGGGAGTGAGTGCCAGAGAGATCTGTTTTGGTTTCCGTCTCCTCAAAAAGGTACATGATCCACCGTCCACGTGGTAGCTCCCCCACCGTTTCTTGTACTGTCAGAACCTATTGTCAAGAGCAATGATCTGGTGTAGCTCGCACGGAGGTTTATTCTGTATTCTCAGCCGTGTAAGCGTTGTGAGCGCGGTTAGCCGTGCGTTGGCCAGACCGTCGCGAGTTTGTACTCGTTTCCTAACATTTGCTTCTTTTTAATATAAATATGCGCAACTCTCCTGCGTATTCGAGAAAAAAAAAGAGCGATGATCTATTTTGCCTTATTATTTCTCTTCTCGCTACACTCAGAATTTTCTTCTCCTCCTTCTCATCAGAGTTTTATTTATTTTGACACCTAAAAATCCAAAAACCTATTCCTTAAAGGAACAAGAATCGCTTTGTAACAAGCGCACTTATCTCAATATATGAAAAAAGTTAGTTTAGGCATTTTGCTCAATGTAGGCGAAGAGTACAAGGCCTGGTACAAATTACTTATTGCTGGCGCTCTTCGTCTTTAGCGATCTTTCATCTACCCATCCGTAGTTGCTATTGTCGGCATCTCGCTAAGAACTCCATTTCCTCCATCTCTAACGAGCTTTGATGAAGACACTGGATTAGATGGTCAAAAATTCAAGTGTGGTTGGTATGTTAAACCACCTGTTTTTCTTTTATGGAACTCTGATGTCTCCCATGCACGCTTGTAGCTAAAGAGGCATACATTGGCACGTTTTATTTCGATGTTTTCATCATCACTAGCTGTCTAGCTCGCCACCTTCAGGATGACCCTCTCTACTCAATTGTGCATGTAAAATACTAGATGCTTTAATTTTATAAAAAAATACCCCCCAAAAAAATAAAATAAAAATGGCGCTCAAATAAGCTCAGATCTTTTTAACACACATTCAACACCATCAGTAAACTTGAGCATCTTATCCTCATTATAAGAGCATGCTCCCAAATAACATAGCGAGGAAAACAGATGTGCCCTTTTCGTTAGCGGAAAAAAAAATCTGCTGTTCACCACATTCCAACCACAGGTAAATCCTCCGTGCAATGCAACCGACCCGGTCGCTGCTAATCACCAGGCAATCAAATTAGAGCAACCGACCCGGCGACTCGCGCGCACCACATCTTTTTTGCCCCCTTTCCACGCACGTATAGACGCCGGGACACGTGGACCGTCTCCCGCCCCGCCCGGCTCCCCGGGCCCGCAGCTCCTCCGTCGACCTCACACCTGGGTGCCGGGTGGGGCCCCCGCCCATCTGACGATCTGATCCCTCCCGGCCTCGCCTCCGTCGACATCTCTCGCTCGCTCTCGGATCAGTATTTAAAGCCCCGTCTTCCTCCTTCCGGCCGCTTGCTCCTTTGCGCTGACACCGCGCGAACGAATCTCCTCCTCCTCCCTCCGGCGTCCGAGTCTAATAGGCGGCTACAGATCATCCGGTCCACACGGACGCGCGCCTCCGGCCGTGGCCACCGATGGCCGGCACCACCGTGTGCTCCATGTGCGGCGACGTCGGCTTCCCCGACAAGCTCTTCCGCTGCGCGCGCTGCCGCCGCCGCTTCCAGCACTCGTACGTACGCACGCCGGCCAAATTTCACTATCCTATACGATTGAATCAAGAGCTTACTCCGGCCTGTTGCCGGACTAACCATTTTCGCTCATTTCGATGCATGCGCGCGCGCGCGCAGCTACTGCACCAACTACTACGGCGACGCGGCCCCGGCGGAGGCGGGCGCGGGCGTCTGCGACTGGTGCCTCAGCGACGACGTCGGCAGCGGGAAGAAGCGGCCGTACATCTCATCGGCGTCGTCCGGGTGCAGCAAGCAGCAGCAGGCGGCGCAAGGCAGGGGCGAGCAGCAGCCGCCGTTCCCGCCCACTGGATGCGGCAAGGGCGCCGGCAAGGTCGTCACTGGCGGCGAGCACGAGGGCGGCCGGCGAGCCCGCAGGTACAAGCTCCTCAAGGACGTGCTGTGCTAGCGAGCTGGCCGGCTACCTAGCATCCCGGCTTATTAGCTCGATCGTTGCACTGTAAAACAATGCTCGCTAATTAGACAGGTAAAACTAGATTAGCTCGCTAGACGGTTCGATCCTTTTTACCATCCTTGTTCGAGTGCTTGTGCCTTACGAGGGACTGGTTGTGCATGTGTATAAGCTAGCTTCTGCCTTTGTCGAGACTCCTCTTCATCACATGCGTGTTGTGTTTGTGTTTGAGTTGGCTAGCCAAGCATGTCATCGTCAAATGCTCTGATCTTGCGTATCAGCAACTCATGGTCGGCCAACGGACGTCACTTCTTGCTTCCGTAAGATCAATCTGCTGGGAAACCATGCGTTCTTATTTTTGACTAGTCGGTCGATGTGACGACGACTGTGTTTTTTGTAGCTTAGGCCATAATCAAAGCACACTTCACCTACTCCTAAAGTAAGAAAAAAAAGATGGACGTCTTAATCGAACCTAGGAGTCTTGGTCTTGCGCAGTACGCATGGGTTCCTAAAGTGAATAAAATGCCTGCGGAGATTCTTTTATTCAGGGGCAAGAATGCGAGTGTTCCTGCCACTGCCTCTGTACATGGCACCCATGCCATGCGTAGTCCTCTCAGTCTCCTCCACGCCGATGAGGTCTGGAAAACTCTGGAAGGTAGTCGGCCGTCGATGGCGTAGCCTGCCACTCTCTCCGAGCAGTCACCAGTTCGATCTCGGTCCCTAGCTTGGCACCGGTGGTGCCTGGTGGTGGTGAACTACTGCTGGACGGATCGGATGGAATCAGCTGCTTCCTGCGCAATTCGTACAGAGCGATCGACGCCATGGAAGTGGCCGACACGCCCCATGTCGAAGCATGCCTGAAAGCCCCACTCCTGCAGCTCGCTAGCGGGAGCAAGCATCGCGATCGGGTTGCAGAGATCTTTGTGGGCGCGCGCGACGATCCACCCATGCATGAAACGCCACTCGCGGCGTTTCCCTTGTCCATCCATCCATCTGACACGCCAATCTGTCTGGTGGTCAGCAGTGTCATGATAGCGCCGCCATAGGTCGCCCATGATAAACGAAACGAACGGTTTGTGCTCTGCCATGCAGCAGCAGATCTCTGATGATCTCTTTGGTCAGGCACGTGACCACCTGTCCGATTACCTCGCTGGATCGGATTCGCTGGACGGTTTCTTTAGAAATCGATTGATGGGAGCTGCTGAACTAGCTGGCTCGAGCCATCCACTGGCTTTGTGAACCGGCTGAAATTTGCAGGGAGGTGATCAAACCTTTCAGTTTCAGGGGATCGAAGTCTAAACAATTGAGTATATTGGACGAACCTCCTGGTTAGAGGATAATGGGTGAAATCCAATGCGAGTACGTTGACTGGGCGTTCGGTTGATGGGACTGGGATAGGATCGGATACCGTCCCACTACGAAATGGGCCTTGATCTCATTCATGATCCATGAATCTAGTATGTCTTTTGAGACACATGCATGCTATAATCAACTCGATTAGTATAAAGTTTCTGCGCTGATGTTTACAATAATAAGACTTGGGAGTAGGTGCTTCATACTAGGACAGAAAAGAGGCTGGCTGATGCATCCACATGACATGCATGCACCAGAGAGCATCTGGTCACCATACTGCACCATCACGCGTTGACCCTACCATATATGTTTACGAAGATCCAGTCCTTTGTAAAATTTAATTAGTTACTCTACCGTATTAGCGGCAACGAGGCGCACGGCCGGCAAGGATCGCTTTGCATGCGTCGCGTCCAAAGCTGCGGGAGGCGAACGGCCGTCGTCCACCGGCGGCGTGGTCTGCCCGGCGGCCGCCTTGCTGTTCATTCGCAGGCTAGGCGAGGCGACGGTGCTCTCGCGCGCGCCTTGCCAGATTCGGAGATTTCAGAAGAAAGCGACAGGCAAGCGCGACTAGGTGAGGACGAGATTTGCAGCCTGTTTGGTACCATCTCTCGAGAGTCTGTCTGGAGCCTGGACAATGCATGACACGTCTCGTGTGTCGAACGAACGTAGTGTGTGGACCGTGGCGTGCGGCGTTCGCGTCTGCTCGGTCGTCAACCTTGCAAGCTGGCCGGCTACAGGCTACTAGAACTTTCCAGCTCCGTCCGTCCCTCGCAGACACTATCGGTCGGTCCATCAGCTAAGGGGGTCAAACTGCGGGGTGCATGCATATATATGCATGGTTGACGGTTCATGCATGTGCAATCGCAAGCATACATGCACCTCACAGCGAGAATTGCACAACTGGACTGAAGAATCACGCACCGGGCTTCCTCATCTTCGCTAAACGCGCCAAGGTCGCATTTGCGCACGCATGTCATGATCACCAAGTTTCGTACTCTTCAAACAAAAAAAAAATCACCAAGTTTCGTCAACAGTGGACGGTGTACCTAAGTGGTAGTGGCACAGACACCGACCAAATATATAGCAGCTTCAGCGTTCAAGGTTTAAAAGGGCAGCATCATAGATAGCACTGCCATCTGCGGCCGAGACGAGATGGGTGGACCAGATTAGAGCAAGATGTTCAGCAAAATGGTAAAGCTGCAGTACGAAAATTTGAGGTAGATTGATAGCAGTGACGACTGTGACGGCCTAATAGAGCTCGAAAGAGGAAGTCAATGCTTCTGAACTGGAAGAGTCCGCGATAAGCGCATATTGTCTTCACATGGGCTCTTACATGGGACTAGCTAACTGGGCCAATTTAATGGCCGCCGCTGTAGGCTAGAGCCCATTTATAAATTTAGCCCTATAATTCCAAATTCACCCTTTATTAAGACCAGCCCAAAACGCTACTGCCTCCTATCGCGCGCCGTCCTCCTCCCTCTTCCCTGCGGCGTGGTCGCAGCCCGCGTCGACCTTTCGTCCCCGTCCGACGCCGTCCTCCGTAACTGGCATCCGCCTCCTCGTAGTCGCGGACGTCGAGGAGGGTTACCACCACCTCGCCGAAGATCACCGCAGCGTCATCACGTGAGCTTTGCAACCTTGAGCGGCGGCGCTCGCTCGGACTCCGGCGATTCCGTCGAACTCCCAAGCCGCAGCCGCCTGCCTGGATAGGCCCCTGCCACCAGGGACGAGACCTGCATCTTCACGCAGGCTAGGCTAGGGGTGCGTTGACTTCGCTGCTGCAGGCTGCAGCTGTCTAGCCTGACCATCCGGAGCAAGCGTGATTGTCGGACTGCCGCGATCCGGAGTCCGCCCGAAGCCGGAGTCCCCGGATCTCGGCGGCGGCGTGGGGAGCGAACTGCCGCCGGCAGATCACAGAAATGCGTGGCGGGAGCTCCAACATTTGACGTTAAGCACCTGCCCCTCCATTGCAAGTTTCGTTCCTATTTATGACAGCGTCTGTACATTGCAGGAATTTTCAGACACGCATGACGAATTTCGCTGCCCGTACTGATCCCGGGGAAAAGAACTTAGTCCACGGAACACTTGGGAGGCTGGCATGTAAGTCAATTACATCTATGCATCAATCACATAGCTTCCTTTCTAGCGTATGATTCCCATCTGAATTCCTTTAGTCAGCATCATTGCTGATTTCCGGCGATCTGGTTGATTGTCCAACTGCATCATGGTTTCACGCTTCCTGTGAACTGCAAGTTAACCAGGAGGAAAAAAAAATATTGTCAGGTAGTACCTCTGTTCCTAGAAGTAAGATATCACTCCCTTGGGTCACAAATACTTATGTTTCTGGACAAGGTTTTTGGTCAAATTTTTGGAACTTTGGCTAGCAATAAGTTTCAAAATTATTTGCGGAGCGTTTCGAAAAATGCTTTCATGGTATCATAAATCTGTTGAATTTTACAAGTATAATGTGATTGACAATAGTGGCCAAAGGTATGCTAACATGTTGAAAAGCGAAGCATTTCTTTTCCGGAGAGGTAGTAACTGTGTACCAACGTAATCACTGACAACTCACGAATGTACCCAATTTTTTTTTCCCAAATCGACTATAGCTGTTGACTAGTTACGAGTACGTGGAATATTTTTTCTCCCTGGAAAATGCAACTGGCACCGATGGCATAGATAAGCTTGTGAGATCTAACATACATGCTGGTAAATGCTACTACAAATCTACAATTTTATTTGCAATGGTAGATGCCACCATTGGTTCCTACAGTCATGTGCCTAACCGACGGACCCAGAGTTCTGAACCGTGAACTTCTCTTTAACTTCAGAGTTCTGTCACTCCCGAAGACCAAATGGGAAAGCCAGACAGTCAGAGAGACAGGGCTTCTTCGGCCAACTGGACAAGGGATTTGCCAGCCATGTGCTGGGAGATTCCAAATCCGCAATTGCAGACGTGCCTTCTCGATCAGTTTGCGCAAAGCGATAAGGTAAACAACCATTGGAGCCTTGTTAACAGCAGCCTGTCTGCCTGGCACGGCGCGATGCGTCATCTGAATAATGCGGAGGGCAGGACAGTCGGACAGGACACCTAATCCCTGCAAAATTTTAGTGGCTATGAGACATTGATCATGGCCCAAAAGTGCTAACCACTTCATTACAAAAAACGTGTGGGTGCTTCGAGTTCCAACTTGGCTGTTGTCACGGAATGGCAATGAAAATGCGAAAGATTCTCGTTGTTTTGTTAGAGTTTGTAAATTGGGATGACTTCAGCATGACAAGAGCATAAAACCTTACATATTTGGTAGGACTTTGACTTGCAACAAAAACTAAAAGAATGCTAGTAGATGTTACGAACAAAAAAAAGGGAAAACAGAGCCAGCATTAGGACTTACTATTTGATCGCAGTTGATCAAAGGTGCATGGTCCTCAAACAAAACTGTCGATGACGGTCAAAACACTTCTGCTACTGTATATCATGCAGTTGTCCTTTGGTACGTCTGAAGTTTGATCTCATCATCACCATCAGAAGTTCAGAAAAGCCTCAATGAAACAAATGGAAAGGAATACTGTACTTCGCTCAAAATTCATATTCTGCTGTTACAGGATAGTAAAAAAAGAGGTACCCAAAAGGCTGTTCCTAATCATATGCTGAAGTCGCTGCCACTGATGGCAGCTGTACTGTCATATTGTCGTGGTTTTTCAATTGCTGTACCTGATGCAAACGTAATGGGTTTACTAATGCTGCGCTCACCGACTTCAAAATGAGGAGCGCTCATTCGGTCCACGTCACCATCACCGCCCCGAACTGTCTAGAATGGCAGGCAGAGCTGATTGGACAGGCAGGCCGGGAAAAAGAGCACCGATGGCGATGGATGGGAGTTCCCACCACTGCGAGCAATGATCATCAGCCACACGACTTGCTCCAAAAGAACAAAACCCTTCCGAGCTAACCACTGCCATCTATCTACGCCTCTCAGAAAATGAAATCTTATTGTCATGATCTGCATCGACGTGAAACAACCAGTCATGCTAGAAAGTGCTAAACCTTTTATCGATCTCTCAAGTTGCGCAAGAAAGAAACGGGAACACTCATCTGCAACGGCGCAACGCAACCCTTGAGCTTCCGGTTGAGTGACCAGCGAATGAATTTCCATTTCCAAGCATTTGCAAGAACATGACTTTTAAATTTCAGAAAACTGAAACAAATACAAGGCCACTAAATGAGCGTGGAGATAACATATCCTCCAAACGACAGCCCATCCGACACTTGCAGCCGTTCGAATGTACGATTAACAAAGTACTTAAGCTCTACTACATGAGATAACATATCCTCCAATTAGGGCGTTTAGTATTGTCATTAGCTCATAGCCATGGCGTATCCTCAGCTCGCATGGACGCTGCGCAACAACTTCATAATGGCAACAGACATCTGAAGAACAAAGCATGGTGCGCCTGACCGGCCGGGCTAGCTAGTGCCAATCATGGAATAAGCTAGACAGCTAGTACTGCCCTAAACGTAATTAAAATGTTTTTAGGGATTAGCCACGCCGCCCAGAGTACTCTAATCCACAAGTTGAGGCCGCCCAGTAAGCCGCGAGAGGGCGGTGGCGTGTGTATAAAAGGGGCCCGGGCTGAGTGGACTTGCCGCATCAGCGTAGCGAGCAATCTCGAGTGCAGGCAGAGCGAGCGCCAAGCTTTCGGCGTGGAGCGAGGAGCGAAGCGGAAGCGAAGATGGTGAAGCTCGCGTTCGGGAGCGTCGGCGACTCCTTCAGCACCACCTCCATCAAGGCCTACGTGGCCGAGTTCATCGCCACCCTCCTCTTCGTCTTCGCCGGCGTCGGGTCCGCCATCGCCTACGGTGAGTTCAACTGTTCCGGCGAGCGGCGATCTGGAAGCGTGCCGTACACACTTTGACCTGCGTAGCTCTGCCTCTGCGCGTGCTGGTCAATTACGTATTTACTCGCCGTGGTCGTACGTGCAGGGCAACTGACCCATGGCGGCGCGCTCGACCCTGCCGGCCTGGTGGCGATCGCGATCGCCCACGCGCTGGCCCTCTTCGTCGGCGTCTCCATCGCCGCCAACATCTCCGGCGGGCACCTCAACCCCGCCGTGACCTTCGGCCTCGCCGTCGGCGGCCACATCACCATCCTCACCGGCCTCTTCTACTGGGTCGCCCAGCTGCTCGGCGCCTCCGTGGCGTGCCTCCTCCTCAAGTTCGTCACCCACGGCAAGGCCATCCCGACCCACAGCGTCGCCGGCATCAGCGAGCTGGAGGGCGTGGTGTTCGAGATCGTCATCACCTTCGCGCTCGTGTACACCGTGTACGCCACCGCGGCCGACCCCAAGAAGGGCTCCCTCGGCACCATCGCCCCCATCGCCATCGGCTTCATCGTCGGCGCCAACATCCTCGCCGCCGGGCCCTTCAGCGGCGGCTCCATGAACCCCGCCCGCTCCTTCGGCCCCGCCGTCGCCGCGGGCAACTTCGCCGGCAACTGGGTCTACTGGGTCGGCCCGCTCATCGGCGGTGGCCTCGCTGGCCTCATCTACGGCGACGTCTTCATCGGCGGCTCGTACCAGCAGGTCGCCGACCAGGACTACGCCTAAGTCCCACGGATTGAACCCATCGAGTGCAGCGTTTCAATCTTCGTCATCGTTTGCTTTGCTCTTCGCCACGTGACATGGTCACGAATTTGTATTTACAAATGATGTGTCGTCCATGGTTCTTGTGTTCATTTCACTTTTCTTTTTGTTAAATCGATGTAAAGATCTCATCCGATCTGCGGTTCTCGTCTTTGAAGGGGAAAAAATGTGCTTTACTTTTTACTTCGTTTTCAGTTTTCAGCCATGTCTGACTCCAAATTGTGACCGAACGGAAAGATGCTAGCAACCGCACTGCGCGAACTTCTTCACGGCCGCGCCTTCGGCCTTTTAAAACAAGCAACAGGCCTGCCAGTTTCTCTTGAATTCTTGAATCGCACACGAACAAGAAGAAGATAAACACCGAGACTAGTATCCATGGCGTCCGGCGTGGTGGTCTGCTGTGTTAGGATTCAATCATGGGCCGAGTTGCCTGCTGGTCCAACTGAACGGCCCAAACAACTGGACGACAACAGCACAAAAGACAACTGCATCGCAGTAGAGGGATAAAGAATGAGAACCGTATTTTCCCAGTTCCTGTTCACCTTCCTCCCCTCTCTCTCATGTACCTCTGATCTTCTAGATCCTTCTAGAGTTGTCGCTGTATTCTTCTTCCTATCATCGATCCCTTGCTTTGCTACCTGTCCCATACTCTATCTCCTCTGTATCGGATTACAAGTACTTGCTCGTTTGTGTTGGTGTGGAAGTGATTTGATGTTCCATCTCGTGGGTTGTTAAAAATTTGCAGCAGTGCTTCTCGCCGAGTTTGCAACCATGGCGTCCGGCATGGTGGTCTGCTGCTTGCAGCAGTGCTTCTCGCCGTCGGTGCTCCGGTTGTACCTCGCCGAGTTCATTTCCACCTTCCTCTTCGTGTTCGCCACCGCCGGCTCTGCCCGTCCGTCGAACGCCCACCTGGCCTCCTCTGTCCACAAAGCTTTAGTTACACAACTGCTCACGCCGAACTCATTGTCGGTTTCTTGAATTCTTTTATGCGTCCTGCAGGTATGCTCACGCCGGACTCGACATCTGACGCCTCGTTCGTGGTGGCCACCGCCGTGGCCCAGGCATTCGCGGTGCTCATCGCGGCCGACGCGTCCGGCGGCGACGCCAACCCCGCCGTCACGTTCGCCTTCGCCATCCGCGGCCACACTGATTGCCGTGCCGACCGCCGTCCTCTACTGCGCCGCGCAGTTGCTCGGCGCCGCCTCCGCCTGCCTCGTCGTCCACACCCTCTCCGCCGGCCAGGTAGCGAGATCCGTGACCACGCAACCATCATTCCATCACATCATCATAGCGTGCACTTCTCTCGTGAACGAATCTGACGTATTCCATGTGCCGTATATGGCAACACGATGACCGAAAATCTTCACGCAGGCCGTGCCGACGACGAGGGTCGCCGGGGACATGACCGGTTCGGCGCGTCGGCCCTGGAGGCGGTGACGACGTTCATGGTGGTCGGGTGGTGTACACGGTGCCCGCGGCCTGCGACCCCCGGGACCGGGCGGGCGGCAGGAGGTGCACCGCGGAGACGGCGGCGGGGTCGGTGGCGATCGGGCTGGTGACGGGCGCGTGCGCCCCGGCCACGGGCTCGCTCACCTGCGCGTCCGTGAAACCCGCGCGCTCCGTAGGGCCGGCGGTCGTCAGCGGACTTCAAGAACCAGGCCGTGTAATGGGCCGGCCTGGGAGCGTTGGTATTGCGTAACCGCACAGGCCCACCAAGTTGCTCTGTGTGAGATGTTGATTCGCTCGATGTTTTTAGTAGCCCACGCCTTACCAGGCCTTTGGGCCCGTTAACGTGACGTAGTGACATGCTGTGGCATCTGTCTGTTGTGATCTTGTGAAGTCGTTGCATGATTGCACCTGTAGTTCTGGATTTGAAGTCGTGAACAGTAGCTGTTGTGATCTTGTGACGACTGCTCCTTATCTTGAATCTTTGTCAGCACCTTTCTGTGAAATGCCTGTTCGTTGCGGCAATCTGTCAGTGTGCTTGCCTAAAGGGGTGTTGGATGTAAACATTATGATTCAGGTGATCTCAGAAGTTCTCTGACCACGAACACCAGTCAGTACTTCAACTCGTCAAATCTTCGTCCTAGATCCCTTCCCCCAGTTACTCCCAGCTTTGCCGGGGGCGGTGGTCTAGTGTGCCACAACTCAACACAGACGCGTGGTAAATTTCACCAGATGTCCACCGATCCACCCCCCGCGTCCTGACCCGTGTCCGTTTGCTCCGACAAGCTCGGCGTGGATCCACCCGTGGTACGAATAAACTAGCACGGAACGTGCACTGGCAGGCTCACGAGTCCGAGGAGTCCTCATCCCACGCTGACAAAACCCGACGCGCCTGTCTCGGGCGCGCCCTCCCACGCCGCCGGTGCAGCGTACGCGGGCGGCAACCGCCCGCCGCTCCGCAAGCAACCCTGCCTACGTGTCGCTCGATCCGCGCCGACCCATGAGGGCAGGGGGAGGCAGCGGCGTCAGAGGCCGAAGCCTTGGTGTTTCCTGCCGCCCCCCCAGCCTCTTCCCCGTGCTCCGGCCGTGTCTGCCGAGGCCTCCGCGCGAGAGCCCGATAAATAGGCGGCGGGGTTCAGCACCGGCCGGAGCGCGACGCAATGCGACACGAAGATACCAACAGTCAAGGAGCTGAGGAGGAGCTGAGGATGGAGGGGCAGTTGCTGGCGAGGATGAGGAGGAGGGATCACCTGCTGCTCGCGGACAGCGCCGGGGCGGCCGGGGCGCTGGCGGTGCTGTCGCCGCAGACGCCGATGGAGCCCATGGAGTTCCTGTCGCGGTCCTGGAGCGTGTCGGCCTCGGAGATTTCCAAGGTGCTGGCCAGCGGCGTCGGCGGCGGGAGGCGGAGCTCCAACTTCGTCGTCGACCGCCTGTCCGGGATGCTCATGCCGGAGACGCTCGCGCTCGCCGCCGCCTCCGGCACCAACATCAGCCCCCGCAAGCGCGTAAGGATCGATCCCGTCGAATTCCTGTGCATCTCTCTGCAATGCTGGTGCGCTTGAATTAATCGAATGTTTTTGCTCGATTTGCTGTGCAGACCCTCAGGAGCCGGAGCGCGATCTCGGCGCACCAGGTCCACCACACGGTCCATCACACGGTCCACACGATCGGGAAGTGGTTCCACCACTGGGACTCGAGCAGCCGGTTGGACAAGGCCCGCGCCGAGCGGGCGCGCGTGCACGCCGCGGTCTCCGTGGCGAGCGTGGCGGCCGCGGTCGCCGCCGTGGCCGCGGGCGCCGCGGGCCCGGGCGCGGACGTCGAGGGCGCCAGGATGGAGACCGCGCTGGCATCCGCGACGCAGCTGCTGGCGTCGCACTGCGTCGAGATCGCCGAGCTCGCGGGCGCCGACCACGACCAGGTGGCCTCCGCCGTGGAGGCCGCCGTCGACGTGCGGAGCCCCGGGGACCTCCTGACCCTCACCGCCGCCGCGGGCACGGCCCTCAGGGGAGCCGCGGCGATGAGGCACAGAGCGCAGCGGGAGGCGAGGAGCAGAGCCGCCGTGGCGCCGTACGAGACGAGGGCCGGCAGCTACCGCGCGGACGTCTGGTGCAAGGAAGGAGCGCTCCTCAAGCGCAGCCGCAAAGGCGCTCTGCACTGGAAGCATGTGGCCGTGTACATCAACAGGAAGTCGCAGGTGATCGTGAAGCTCAAGAGCAAGCACATCGGCGGCGCCTTCTCCAAGAAGAAGAAGGGCGTCGTGTACGGCGTCTACGACGACATCCCGGCGTGGCCGGCGCACGAGGGCGGCGGCGCGCCGGGCTCGGCGGCGGAGGCGTGCCATTTCGGGCTGAGGACGGCGCAGGGCCTGCTGGAGTTCCAGTGCGAGAGCAGGGCGCAGCGGCAGGACTGGGTGGAGGCGGTGAAGAACCTGATCCGGCAGGTGGCCGGCGGGACTGCTCAGCTCGAGCACTCCTTCGAGTCGCTCAGGCTCAGCTCGTCCTAAAGTTTGGACGTGTCTGTCTGGTCTGGCGTGTAAATTTGCACCCGTTTGTGTTTGTCCACTCGGTTTTATCGCAGGGAGCAACCGAGGTGCGCTTTGCAGAATAATGTGCATAACTGTATGCAGTAGATAAAAGTTAATCTCAAGAACGCAATCTATCCTCTTTGATCATTGTCCAGTGTCCAAACAGTCATTTCCCTGGATTGATCCTATCCTTGAGCATCATCACAGTGACCAGCACGATTACAACCAATTTGGTTATGTCATATCTTTGCGAACGGCAACCAGGCTCCATCGTATCAGTACGTACCATTTTCTAAATAAAAAATATATTTTAATATTCCGACCTCTACATCACAATGCATTGTGAAATATCCGGCCATTCATTCGGTACGTATCATTAGGCCCGTTGTTTGGTTCCTCGGATCAGGTCGATCGGCTTTTTAGGTGATCAACTGACCCACTTGAAATACACTGATAGACTGTATTCACTTTTCTTGGCACAGAAGTATACGACGAGACTAATAATCTTATAGTAGCCTTAGATAAAAGAAAAGGTTCAGCAAACTTTTAGCCTTTGTTGGGCCGCATGTTCGATGGACCAGGCCTGTATCCAATTCCCGGCCCAACGATGAAATGAAACAACAAGCGATGTGCAGTTGGCGACAAGAACGGAAGAATCGACCGACGGACACCATGGTGGCGGACCCGGCATCGTCAAGACACCGTGAAAACGGTGGCGGACGGAGGAGAGTCGCAGAGACGTTACAGCCTAGCCCCGGTCGGCGGGCGGCGGCGGCGGCGACGGCAGTTGCGGTTGCGTCAACGCGTCATCCGATCGTCGTGCGATGTCTTTGCCCAGTCGTCCCGGGCTCCCGGCCTCTGACACGCGCCCTCGGTTCCGCGCGGCGTCCTCGATCATTGGGGCTCTAGCCGCTCTACCGCCACGCCACGTCGTGGCCTCTCTTGGTTCCTTCCTGCCTCGGCACCCCTCGTTGGTTCGCCGTCCTGTTCTTGGGCTTGCCCGTCGTCGTTCGTCACGGAGCGAGGATGGTTGGCCGCGAGGCTCCCGGCCCGTCGCTGTCCCCTGGATCCCGGCGAACGCTTCGTGCCAGCGCTGCGGTTTCGAGTCTCGACGCATCGCGGCACGTTCTGTTTTCCATGTCGCGTTACGATTTCGACGTGCGGCGCGTCATGACGTGAAGGCAGCACACTCGCGGATCAACCTCGCACGCGGGAATTATCCAGGCATCACGACTCACGAGAAGGAAGGAGCTCGCGGCTGGGATCAACGCGGAGGTTATTCCATTCCGTACGTGCGTTAACTGGCTTGGTTTTGTGCCTTTGTGCACGTTCTCCGAAGTTGAAAAACGGATGAGAAGGTTGCACGGGCTTTTTGACAGCTTTCGCTTAACGCTAATTACCGGCGGGGGGCAGAGTAGCGTGCGCGGACTCTGAAAGCAACAGCGTGTGGGACCGAAAGTTGGGTGCGCGCGACATGCTGACATGACATGCACCAGCGGAACCCCGTACATACCTGGGGTGTGTGGGTTGCTCCTCGGGTGGGAGCCGGCTTTGGCAATTTGCGGCGCAGGATCTTGCGGCCGGGACCGAGCGGCGGGCGACGTGGATCGATTCCGCCCGCCCCGTAACGAGAAGCGGGGAAAGCGACGGCCGCGGTTGCGGGGATGGAAAACCGTTGGTGCACAGCTGAAGCTACATGGCTCCGAATCTGCGTATTACTTCCACCCGGAATCATGAGATAGTACGTGTTTGGCATAGTTCCACTTCACAACTCCAGCGACTTCAGAAAAAAATAGCCAAACGCTCTAACTCCAAAACTTCATGGAGCTGCCAACTCCATGGAGCTGTAGTGCAAATGGGGGTGGAGTTTTTGAGCACCTCTTTTGCTGCTCCAAAACCCCCACTTTTGAACCTCCTCGTGGAATTCGTGGGTAATTACCCACCACTGCCATCGATTACACAAAAAACGGTTCGTTTTATTTCTCTCATGTACGTCGCGCCTCCCTTCCCTCGCGAGACTCTCCTCTACGCCGCCGCCAGGTCCCTGGGCGCCGCCTAGCGCCGGCCCTCCTCCACGAGCGCCGGCCGGCCGTTCCTCCCCCACCCGCGCCGGGATCCCTGCAGGTCGCCGCCCCAACCTCAGCTAGCCGCCCTTCCCTGCTCCCTGCAGGCCGCCTCACCTAGATCCCTGCAGGCCGCCCCTCCCTCAGGCCGCCGCCCTTCCCTGCTCCCTGCAGGCCGCCGCCGCCCCTCCCTTAGGCCGCCGCCACTCCCTCAGGCCGCCGCCCTTCCCTGCTCCCTGTAGGTCGCCGCCCCTGGATCCCTGAAGGCCGCCGTGGCCTGCTGCTCCCTGCGGTGGCGCCACCCCCTCCTGCTCCCTCAGGCCGCCGCACCTAGATCCCTGCAGGCCGTCGCCCCTCCCTCAGGCCGCTTCGTGCTCGACGACGCTCTTCTCGCCTCCCTCTCCCCCGCCACCCGCCACAGCTAGCTGTCGAGCGCTGCCCTCCCCTCCCTCCTAGCAGGTGCCGGCGCCACCGGCGTCCGCCTCGAAGGCCGCGGCAGCCTGTGGCCCGCTCTGAAGGCCATCGCCACCCGCCGCCCTCCCCTCCCCGCTGGCCCCCCGCGTCCGCCCTGAAGGTTGCCGCCGCTCGAGAACGCAGGGAGCCTCCCCCGCCGCCACCACCGTCCTCCCTCCCCGCACCTCCCCGCCATCGCCGCCGCTAGAGGAGTGGCTCGAGTCTGTCCTGAACGCCTCCTCGCCGCCGTGCGCCGCCGCGCCATGGTGGCCATCTCTGTTTATGCGCGAAGGTGCCTGGGGGCCGAGCCCCGATGCCAGCGAGGCCACCGTTCCTACCTGGCCGTGAACGCGAAGGCGAGGAGGAGAAACAGAGGAGGCCTGGCCCACCTGTAAGAGAAAGAAGAGAGAGGGGAGGGATAGAGTTGAAATGAAGTTAGAAGTTTCAAGGGGCTTTCTGCAAATAAACTTATAGCTAAAAAGAGTATGACATGTGGGTCCTGCGAACCAAGGGTAATGATGGCAATACACCCTCAAAACCCTCTTTTCTGGAGCTGGGGGCACACTCCATGCCAAACAACCCATCCAGCCAGCTCCAACTCCACCCAGAGCTAGCTCCATCTGGAGTTTTGGAGTGGAGCTGCTCCAGGTGGAGTTGGAGCCATGCCAAACAGACCCATAATATTGTTTGGTGCAATTACCTTTTCACTTTTGTTATATGTATAAACAAATTACCTAATTATATGTAAGATATTAGTCTCTATCGTCAACATGTATTTCACCATCCATTTTTTTCCTAAAGAGTTTACTTGGTTCGCTTAAACTACACCATGGAAGTATTATAGCAACAAGGAGTATTCTAATTAAAGGGATCTCTTGATTGAAAGTATGAGGTCAGTTTGCCTCAAGAGAACCAGAGCAAAAGCTGCTTTGAGATGATAATTTTTTTTTACTATAATGAGAGCAAACCTGCTTCGAAATGATCATTTTTTTACTAGCATAATACGTTAATAATTGTCAATTGTGGTTTTTTTCAAACACCGGTCAATTGCATAATATAAAAACCTAACTTGATGGAATCACATGCTAGGAGAGTAGTAGTAAAATAGGACAAAGCATGCTCAACACCACAAGAAACCGCACGAGTAGTTTGGGTGACCCCTAGCAATACTCAACCTCCCTCAAGATATATATAAGAGCATAACAAATTCATTGGGAGATTTTTGCAACTCCTCAAACCTCCAAAGGCCCCAAAACTTCCTTCCTGCTCAAGCTTTTTTATTTATTTATTTATCTATATCCCATATTCGCATCCCATTGCGCGGAGGCAGTCAGAGACGAGAGCGAGAGGATTGGATAGCGCGCGCGGTGCAGGCGAGACCTCGAAGCCGAAGACATCTGCTTCCGGCCGGCGATGAGGAACCCGCCGGGCAGGCACCTCCTCCGCCTCACCAACCGCGCCGTGCGCTCTTCCTCCACCTCGTCGGGCCTCGGCGCCGGGGCCGGCGCCTCCACCTCCATCGCATCCCCGCGCCCGCGCACCGTTGCCGGCGGCCTCCCCCTTCGCGCCAGCTCCCCGCCCCCTCCCTCCGCGGTCGCCGCCGCCGCGTACTGGGAGTCCCGCGCGTTCCGCCCCGACGGGGAGGAGGGGGACTGGGAGGAGGTCGTCGCCGGGGCTCCCGGACCAGGAGAGATGGAGGAAGAGGAGGAGTACAGGGTGGTGTTCTGGTCCCCGCCCACCATAGACGAGGTCACCGGCGCCGTCACCAGCATCCAGGAGTAAGATTTGTTTGCACACCTCCTTAGAGCTGAATTATTTCGCATACTCGCTTAGATAGTTAGATTGGATCTACCTTTCCGCTTTGATGTTCCTTGTTTTAGTGATGGGCGTGATTGCTTAAGTAGTTAACCTTTGCTTCGATGTATTGAATTAGATTGGAGCTGTCTCTTTATGTAGTTTGATGTGAGATACTCCTATATAGATTCTGGTGGGGACATGGAGCCTTCCATGCTTTCTGTTCATTGGTTTGGGAGCGTTCTATTGGTGGTTTGTTAGCATCCGTTGTCTTCATTCGTGGTTTGATCTGTGGTCCCTGCCATATTCGGATGGAGCCCAGGGGAGTTGCATGGACAGACATCCACAGCAACTTGCCATACCAATTTTGTCATCCAGAATCCATGAACCATCATGAATGAGGTTCTACTGATGCTCTGTTATTGAATCGTTGGATTGTTCTTTGACATGACTTTATGGTAATCTGTATTGTATGGACTGTGTTATAGAATGTTCGGATCCACCTAATTATGTCTAATAGCTGCAATATGAGGAATTAAAATTGGAATTGTGGTAATTCTCAGTGCATGTTTGCTTGCAACTTTTTCCAACCTATGGGTTGTATTACTTGCACACTTCATTCGTGCAAGGTGTTCACCAGAACTATGATTGCTGCGCGAACATTTTGCTTTTAGTTTGTAATCCAAAAATTGAAAAAAATAAAAATTCGTATGCATCATGAAAAGGATCTTTTCCACCCTTAAAATGACGCTGTAATAAACCTTTGCGCATTAAATCATATCGAAAAATTGAACTTTAGGTGCTGTTGTTCTTTGCTCCATCTAATCGATTTATCGTTTCTTTTAGGGTGCTTGAGAATCCTTTTGATGTGGTTTCGGATACAGCCAACAGACAAACAGCACTGCTGTCCACCTCAGGACATTCATCTGGCAATTCATCAGGATCAGATGACTGGATTGAACCTGCTGCCTATGTTCTCAACTCAACTGCTCTTCTTTCAAGGGAGCATAGGAATGTTCTGGATGCTTTCCGTCTGTTGCAAAAGGATCCCACTATTCAGGTTTAAACTGAACCCATTCTTTTTATTTATTTCGCATAACTTAGATACTGACATTATATAATATATATACCACATCATGTTACATTGCCCTGTGATACTTTGATGTACCTTTCGTAATTTCTGATCTGAGCTGTCCCCTAGAAGTTTCTGAATAGCTTATCTCTCCATTACTGTGTTAATCTTGTTCATCAATGCAGAAAATGGTTATGTCTTTGTCATGTGATAAGGCTGTTTGGAATGCTGTCATGAATAATGAGGCAGTTCAAGATTTCAGAAGATCTTTACATGATGGTACGTTGCACAAAACTTTGACGCACCTGTATGCACATACAATGTTCTGTTTGCTAATTCCAAGCAGTACTCTGATGAACTGTCTGATCTTAGCTGTATAACTATTGCTTCTCTTCTTCGACTATATGTCTCTTATTTCGGCTAATCTCATCTTCCAGGAAAAGAAAATGATAGAAAGGGAGGCGCTAGTGGTCCTTCTGAAGTGCTTAAGTGGATCCTGGACAGTGCCCAGGCAAAAATATTGGAATTCCTTGAGAAGGTGATGAAGATATTCAACATGCTGATCCACCCTCGAGAGGATGAAGAGAAGCCAGATGCATACAGCGATGCAGTGAAGGTGTCGTTCATGCTCACGGTGTTTGTCTTCATCGTGGTGGCCATTGCTCGTATCAAGTGAGCACAACAATCCGTCGACTTTACATTTCTATGTTTCGTTGTCTCTTGATACACACGGGAGCAACTCTAGTCAGTTAGTTAAACCAAGATTGATGGTGGCAGCCTTAATTTGACAGGCCTAGAATTTGCATTTGCAAGTGTGTGATTGTGGGGAATTACGACATATCCCAGTAATATTGACAATTTATTCTTGCATTCAGCGTGCTTATGCTTTTCCCTGGTGGTTTTGACTACAGTTCTGAACATTGGGATTTCAAAGTGTGGTGATGCGAGATTCTGGCATTCTGCAAGCCGTCCGTACATGTTTTGTAGAACACGCCAAGCTTCATAACTTAGGTCCGCACGAAATTATACATTATTGTTTACCATTTGACCCTGGCAGATAATGCGAGGGAATGTTGTTGTTCTGGGTCTTTTACTTATCTGTGCGCTCAAACCTTGGAGCCACAGAAGTTCAGTTCGGTGAAGTAAAACGGATAAATTCCCATCAATAAAATTTCTTTGTATAAATGAAGTTGCAGGTTGAATTTGATTTGATGCTGTCCATGAATAACATAGCCCACCAGGTCACGGCAATACACTCTTTGGTGTAGTTGACAAACACTTTGGTGCGTGTGCAAAACAATTCCGGCCATCACCAATTCAACACTAATCTCTCACGCAAACAAATAACTCGGCTCACCGTAAGCTTCCAAGCTTCAGCCGGTGATCATGGTTCCGGTGCCCTCGTCCGTGAGGATCTCGAGCAGCAGCGAGTGCGGGACGCGGCCGTCGATGATGCTGGCGGTGCGCACGCCCTGCGCGATGGCGCGGACGCAGCACTCCACCTTGGGAATCATCCCGCCACCCACCTTCCCCTCCGCTATCATCCGCCGCACCCCGGCGGCGTCCACCTCCCGCACCAGGCTCCCGGGGTCGTCGCGGTCCGCGAGGATCCCGGACACGTCAGTGAGTAGCAGCAGCTTCTCGGCGCCGATCGCCGCCGCGATCTCCCCGGCCGCCGTGTCCGCGTTGATGTTGTAGGCCTGCCCTGCCTCGTCCGCGGCCACGGTAGCGATGACCGGGATGTGGCCCGACGCGATGATTGGGTGGAGCACGGAGGGGTCGACGCGCGTCACCTCGCCGACGAAGCCGAGGGAGGCCGCGTCGCGGGAGGGCCGCGCGGTGAGGAGGCGCGCGTCCTTGCCGCAGAGGCCGACGGCAGTGGCCCCCGCGAGGCTGATGAGGGAGACGAGCTGCTTGTTGACCTTGCCGACCAGCACCATCTCCACGACCTCCATGGTGACCGCGTCCGTCACACGGAGCCCGTTGCGGAACTGCGGCTCCACGCCGACGCGCGCCAGCCAGGAGTTGATCTCCGGCCCGCCGCCGTGGACGAGCACGGGGCGGAGGCCGACGCAGGAGAGGAGGACCAGGTCGCGGATCACCGACGCCTGCAGCTCCGGCGACTTCATCGCCGCGCCGCCGTACTTGACCACCACCGTCTTCCCCTTGAACCGCTGGATGAACGGGAGCGCCTCCGACAGCACGTCCACGCGGCTCAGCGCCGCCGTGGCCGGGGACGCCGGCGTGGGCTGCGCCGCCGCCACGGACGCGGCGGAGACGCGGAGGCCGCCCCCGCGGCGGCGGGAGCTGGACGAGGGTAGGGACGTGGCGACGCGGTTAGCGGCCGGGCCAGGCTTCGGGAGCGCCGCGGAGGGGGCCGCGAGGGAGGAGGGGTGGGGCATCGTGAGGATCATGGCTGCGACGGGGGCCGTGGTGCGCTCGACGAAATGCCTCACCCGGTTGACGACTTGTGTTTGGTGAGGTCTGGGTGTCGAGCGGGAGCGGGCTGGTGCTCGGCGCTGGATGTGCCGCTGCGGCGCAGCGGAAGTGGCTAATTGTAGATGGGGACGGCGGCGGAGTAGGTGGAGAGTGGCGACACCGGAGCTGGTGGAGCCGCCGGCGGTTGACCCGAGCACGTGTTTTCGTTTTGGGATCGACTTGCTTGCAGATTCGAGTTTTTGGTTTCGTGCTCTAGCTTTGACTATATTGGCACGGGGTAGCAGCAGCACATTTGATTGAGAAATTCGGGTCAAAAATCTGAAAAGCGCAATTCCCATGATGAGATGAACCTTCTGGTGGAGTTTCTCTGTCTTTTTCACAGACATCCGATGGAGTTTCAGTATTCTGAAGCCGACTCACAGAACAAAAGAAAAATTAGGGTTTCCTGACGGGCCCCGGCTGCTGTCTCAGCCCGGGCATGGGTATGTCGTAGTCTGAGCAGTCTTTGAGCCCAAATCAGCTTCCTTTGCAATCTGAGAAAGCCAGTATAGCTCGGCCCATTATGAAAATAAAAGCCCATTTACAGTCCGAGATATGTCGAGGCCCCGGTATCATCATCGTAGATTCTTAGGCCGTGGATCAGCAGGGTGACCCATTTTTGTGAGTTTTGGAGACGTTGGGCTGTTGTGGATTAGATGTGGATCGCGCCAGGCCAGGGTACTGGAGATCCAGCGCGCTGCCGCCATGCTTCCCTGCTCGTTGTGAAAATTGCGGCACGGTCTCCGGGACAAGTAGGGTCACAATAGAAACGTACCAGACATGGCAAATACGCAGTTCGTACTTCTCTTTTGTTGTGGCTGGGTTGTATGCAGCCATATGCAGTGTTTACCTGGTGTTTATCCTTGAACTTTACTACACCTTTATTTTTCTTTTTTTTTTCGAAGATACTGAGATCACAGTGAAACGCAGTGTGTTCGTAGCGGCTTACGAAACAGCCAACTAACTTATGCAAAAGCTATATAAATCTATATGGCAAACACTTCATGGAGCTGTCGGCATACGCTACAATGAGCATTGAGTAATCATTAGTTTCCTGGCAGCGTGTTTTGTAACCTCTGAACGTTTTACAAGCTCCATCCATTCGCCGGCAGCAGTAGTAGGCTAGTAGCACGCACGCTGATGGATGGTCTCCCTTGTTCCTTTGTGGAGACAGGTTGGTAAAGACTGCAGTTTCCCTCCCCCTTTTCAGCCCCATGCTGCTAGAGTCATGTCAATCAGCGACGCCCCGCCCCCCTATTCATTGCGGATTGAAGCCTGGATACGCCCTGCGCCTCTCACTGGGATCACGCCCATTCATTGTGCTAAGCTCCCTCTGCTGCTGCTTCCGACGTGGTGCCCGGGTGGTTGGTCACGGCGGCCGGCCGGAGGGGTCATGTCATCAAAGGCGAGCACCAAGCCGGCATGCCGCATGCAAGCAATGCACTTTGAATGAATGGATGGATGGGTGTCTTGCGTAGAAGTATCATTCGCGTTTTGACCGGCTAACAGTGCTTTGCTGCCACAAAGCGTGCCGCTGTCTGGCCATTCCTTCAGGCTCGTGTTTATGCTGCGCGCCACCTGTTTTCGTTTAGCCGTGTGAGAGAATCTAGCTCCGAATTCGGATCCTGTTTTGCGTGGAGGTCTCCATGTGCATCCCTGTCCATGCTCTGTAGCAGCTAACCGGGGGCTCGTGTTCTCAGGTTTTGCGGTAACAAAGCGAGGCTGCGCCTGCGTAGCCTAGCAGTTGGCACCTCCGGAATCATCCAAGAAACCACTTTTCCAAGGGGAATAAACCCTCCCAATCCCCTCGGCGCACAGCGCACAGCGCGGTTGACTGGGTGGGTAGTAGTCGTGACGTGGTCCTCCTCCCGGTACAGTATTGATTGCCGCGAACACTGCAGCACCGACCTCCCCCCCGGCCCCTGCTCCGGTGTCCGGACCAGCACGGCAGAGCCGTCCATCTACCACACGTCCCGCCGTGCTCCCGCACGCATTCAATGCCTGTCGTCGTCCTCCACCCTCCCCTTCCCACTCATCCATCGAGCCCGGCCCCGGAACGTACAGGAGCGGCGCCAGCCCAGCAGTCGCCGGCTCATCCCTGGCCCGCGCGCCGCTACTCCTGCCTGGCGATCGCGCGGACCAACCGAGAGACTGGGACGGCAAGCCCGGCAATGGCACGGTCGCGGCACGGCGCGCCTGCGCTAGCCACGCGGCCCTCACGCCCTGCCGCATGGGCGCGCCACCGGCGCCGCGCGGCCCGCTGCCCCGCGGGGCCGGCGGCACGCGCGCGCTCCAGCCCGAGCGGCGGCCGTCAGAATCATCATCAGGAGGCGCCGCGCGTTTTGAGTCCCGATCGCAGTTATGCGCGCGTAGCTAGCAGCCGTGTGACGCCCCTGGCTATTGGCTATTGCCTTGCGCGCACGGCTGTGGATGGAGCGAGCACTGACGCCGGCTGGCTTCGCGTTGGCGGCGGTAGGTGCACTGTTAATGTCGTGACGAACTCGTTTCACTTGTCCGGCAGCGGCCGGCCAGCCACAAGAACGAACGCCCCTCGCTCTTCTTTCTTTCCATTTCACGAATCATGATGAATAGTGGGCGGAGATGGATGTGCTGTTGGGCTGAGTGAGACTTTGAGAGCGCCCTGTCGAGCAAATCATGTGGTCGCGCCGGGCCAGCTGACGCTGAACGAACGGGACGCACGGGAGCTCCGGCTGTGACCGACCGACCGCGAGAGCTGGCCGGCCGGCCGGCCGCCCACCACGTAGCATGCGGATTGATCTCCTGCTCCCACTGTTGCCATCCTGACGAAGGCGTTCCAGCAGGCGCGATCGTTTTCCCATGTTGGTCGCTAGCTAGCCAGCTGAAACCATCTGCTTATGGACCCTATCTATCCTCTCTGGCTCTCCCTAGTACAAGTTTTTCGTCACCATAAGTCCATGACAGCGTGTGAAAAGTCGAGTCAGCCCTGAGCCATACAAGCAGGTGAACTGGTAAAAATGCTTGCCACGTACCACGGCGATGAATGGTGACGTCATCCTGCCGCAGTGGTGCCACAGCTAGTTAGCTACTACTAGCCTACAGTAGGTCATTCCTTCCGTGCTTCGCGAGGGACCAACAGTGCCCGGTTCCGGTTGCTTTGCCACAGAGGCGCCTCTCTGGGAATCGTTCCCAGATGCCCCAGTACAAGGCACAGGCGCTTATCGTTACGCGTACGCGGCAATAACTTTCACCTACTGTTTCAGAGTTTCGCGCATTATTGAAGCTGACCCGCCTGCATAACCGTACTTGTAATCCTATCGTGATAAAACCGGGAACGAGGCCGTACGTACGCTGCTGCGTTGTGCGCACACTCGTGGCTGGCGTTGCCGGCGGGGCTGGGGCCTGCCTGCCTGTAGAACGCCATCAGCCATCACGAGGAGGTTGGAATCGGATTCCCGTTCCACTGCCGCCCTTTCACCCCCACGCCGCCGGCCGCCTAGGATTCGCTCTGCTCTGCGCTCTCTCTCTCTCTCTCTCTCTCTCTCTGCCTCTTTGCCTTTTGGTTTCAATAATCAGGATTGGAGCTGCTCCAACCTTGAATGCTCTCGACGATCATGCGCTCGCGGCCAAGGGAAAGCGGGTTGGAGGGAGCCGGGGCACCTGGGTGGGTGACGCGACGCCGCAGTCAGGTCGCCCAGGGCCGGGGGCCAGGAGGACCAGGGGACGGAGGCTTTGGCGCAGCCGGAACGGAACGGTGATGGGTGGTGACTGGTGTTGTGACACAAGCACGTACTCGCCGTGCGAAATCACGAGGGCACGAGGCCAGCCGCCGCAAACCGCGACATGTTTTCGTACCGTGTTCCGTGAGGCACGACTAGTGTAGTGTGCACGAGTTGCGAGCCACAGACGTAATCGAGCACGTGACGCCCCCCCCCCCCCCCCCCCCCCCCCCCCAACCAAAAAAAAGGAGGTGCGTGGAAACCTAGTACAGCGTAGCTGAATCGGCATTGCTTTATTCGGGCCTCTTTCTTCCTCTCATTTTGTGCTTTCCCTAGCGTCGTTCAGGCTCCGTCTACCACAGTAGTGCTGCGGCCTGCTTTAGTCTAGAACCAAGGACCATTTCTTCGGACTGTAGCAGCGGTCCTGTACGCTCTTTTTGTGCGTATATATTTCCTTTCCCTGCTTTCGCCGCTTTTTTTATGAATGGAAGGACGACAGCTACACATACCTCACCACTGCTCCCAATCAATGAAACGAATCCATCGCCAGTGCGCGTAGCGTACTGTCGATGTAGGAGCTTTAGCGTAGCACCTTCCTTTTCCGCCTACGGATCTTGTCTCGCTCGCTCCATCATGACCACCAAGGATATAGTGCGTGTGTAGTAATTGTGTAAAAGAAGAAGAGACATGGACACCTGCGTATCATCTATCCATGGCTAGATTTTCCTGCCCACTCGCTATTACCAGCCATGCCCACCTCTAAGTGCACGCGTGCATGGCGCAAAGTGACCGGATGAGCACGATCGATCCAGGCAGCAGTGTCCCCAGCGATCCGGTACGCGATGGGGGTATCCTTCGTTCCACTCGGCTGAGCGCTCGTCGAACCATCGGCGTCGCCCCTGCCTTTAGTCTCATCGCCGGCCGCCCGGCCCCCGCAGGAAGCTTCAGGCCTCCTTTTGTTCACTTGCACCAGGGGTGCTCGTGTTCCTCGACGAGCCGGTGCTCCAGCCATGCGATCGATCGCCAAGCGCAATCATGGGGAATCTCATCTCTTTGAACGAAACGCGCCTTTGATCCACGTCATTACGCACGACGCTTTATTCACCCTGTCTCTACTCGATCTACGTGTGCGTAGCGGTGTCTCCCCGTCAGAACCGAGCTTTAATGCTTGGTGGGTAGGCCGTGCTTTTCCCGCCGTTCGTCACCTCCTGTAAGGCTGTAACGCCACACGAGCGTGCAATGCATGCAGAGGCTGGGCCTGGGGCTACCTAGCTCGAGTAAGCAGCTTGTTATCTCTCCCCAAACAAAGTGTTTGCTAGTACTAGCTACTGGTCATGTCCATTAGATTTTAGGGTCTCTGTGGTCTGGTCTGGTCTGGTCTCTGGTGGAGAGGGAGTGGGAAGGCATTCTGCACGCGCCGCTGCATCAGAGGGCATGCTGCTCTCGGCCGCGACGGGGAATGAATGCAGCTACGGGGTCTGTCCGACACTTGGCGAAGCGTAGCGTGATCTGGACCGCAGGGCCGGTGCGCGGATCAAGCGTCGGAAAACGACGGGGACCTACAGGCCGTGGGCAGCAAAAAAAAGATCGAGATGCATCTCCCGTCGCCCGTTGGGCATCGCATCTCTCCACCTGAATCCTGATGGATGATGCCCCGCGTGACTATGGCGCCGCGGAGATCGACGGCCCGGATGGGGGCGGCGTGCCGCCGTACGACGGCGACGGCGACCGGTCGCATCGTACAGGCGTATCGTTTTCTTTTCTTTTCTGGAGGGGTGGTTTGGGGATGCGCATCACCATGCGCCGGGCGGGCTACGTGGGAGACAAAGGAGTCACTCAGGTGATAGCGAGCGCGACGCCGACGGGACACCCACCCCGCGCGCTACCGGCCACACAACACTACGCGCCCTCCTTGTTACTATACTTGGGGGGGTACGGGAGGAACTTTACTGTACGCTAATAGTATCTTCTCGTGCTCGCGACCTCGACGTACGTGGCCATGCATGAACTGGCACGAGCGCCACTGTTGCACGGGGGAACAGAACACCGCGTCCTGATTCGCCCGGTCGTGCTCGTTTCCCCCGTGCCTGGCGTCTCCTCCTCCGTCGCGCGCGCGCGCGCAGCGCCGCCCGCTTTGCAGTTGCAGCCGCAGGCGTTGCCTTCCGCGCTGGCGGCACAGCACTGCCGGGTCCCTGCCCTTGCTGCCCGCACACCTGGTCTGCCCACTTGCCGCGGCATCGACCTCCCCTGGCCCTTTTCACCTCGGCTCCACCGGCAGGGCACATTTTGACCGCGCGGGCTCGTGCAATGACACGAGAAAACCCCACCGTACCACGGGGTCCGCCCGGGGGCCGGCCGGAGGCAGCACAGCACAGCCCAGCGTGGCCGGCCGGCGCCCCCGGCGCATCATAAATGGCAGGCGCCGCTACGGCCGCCGGCCGTGCGATGTGAGCCCGCTCACTGGTGGGGCTCTTGGCCATTTCTGGGCGCGCCCGAGCGCCCCTACACCCCACCAGGCCGGGCCTCCTCCCCGGCCTTGGCCGCTAGCGGCAGTGGTGCCGGCCTGCTCGGCTGCCCTACCGCCATTATTGTTGGGACTTATTGGCGTGTCCTGGCGCATTAGTCCATTTAATCTCGTGGACGAAAGGAAACGGAAGCGACTTGGCGTGGGACTTCACCCGAACTCGGCGAGGCAACACGACAGCATGGCCCCAGCCTTTGGAACGGGGAGGACAGTGAGACTGTGTGAGAGAGAGAGGACGACCGCTAAAAATGGAGGCCGTGCAGGCTTTCCATGTTTTCGCGTAGGTCGCTACCCTCATGGGCCGCCGTAGGACCGCCCGCCCGACGGGCCCATGAGGCCCGCACGGCAGGTAGGTGGCAGGGACGTATAGCGTGCGTCATGCTTCTTGGACCAATGGACCCACCGGAAACTACAGAAATCTCAAATCTGTGTGTGAGTGTCGCTGCGTTGTTTTTTATTTTTATTTTTTGAAAAAAAATCTTGCTGGGCTGCTTATGTTCTAGAAGTAGTAGTGTTAGATCTTTTTGACATGGGACAAGAGCCAGCCACGATATGGACAAAGAAAAGATTTGTTCCCGTTTTTTCTCGATGAACAATCGTGCTCCTAAGATGCTGCTGCCTAGCGCCCTTTATTCCTGAAGGCATTAGCCTAGATAAAAAAAATTAAAAAGCTGGCATTACATGTAGGTTTCCTACAAAAAAAACGATATTGTATCATGTCTGTCCGAACCTACTTGATTAGCAATATCGTATTAAATTCTTAATAGCCCACGTACAAGGGATTTAAAACAGGCGACCGAAGAGGTTCAAGAAGCAGTTAGATTCGTACCCAAATTTTATGATACAGGTGCCAGTACCGACGATACCTTAAGCACGGTACTATTTGAAGCATGACCATGTGCAAACACATTTTCAGCTTTATTAGCCGGTACTTACTCGCTAACAACACAAAGAAGAGGCCAAAGCACGCCTGTACTTGGCAGTAGTGGTACTTGAAGTAATCAAGCGATTCTCACGAACTAAATTTCACCGCAGTCATTGTCGTACTCCTTAGCTACGACATTTTTTTTTTTACATCAAGGGGGGAAAACACAGCAGGGACATTGTAAGCTGCCACGCCACGATGGTCCATTTCTGGCGCCGCTCCTGGTACGAGCTGCTATAAGTGTACATCCACCCGTCGCACGAACTGAACTGGTCTCCGGTCCGTTCCCTGTCGCATGCGCCCGATGGATACGCACGACCGGCCTAGCACCCCCAATTCATGCAGGAAATGCACGCACAGAGCAGAGCTAGCCCGTAAAACAAGGATCCCGTATCCCGCGAACACGGATGGACGGATGACGCGGAGCCAACGATACTTTTTTTTAATATACGAGTACTACTTCCCCACAAGTACGCGCCGCGTCAAAGGTCTCGTGCACGGCAAAAAAAACCACGACGACTCGCTAGCAGCAGTAGTAGCACACCGCGCGCCGTACAGCCACGCCCCCGTCCCCGCGCCCCGGCAGACCGGCCCTCACGCCACCGCCGTGGAGGCCCGCCCGCCCGCTCGTGCGCGCCCACCCGCCCGCGGCGCTTGTGCAGCCACGCCACGACCGCGCAGCAACTTGCCGTGCGTGCCAGCATGAACCGCCTGTCCTCCACGAAGGTCCAAGGAGGGAGCGGTATGGTCAGCACCTGCACCGTCCAGCGGCATTAACTCAGTCGCTCGAGGTGGATAAAGCGGCGGCGACGACGACGACGAGAAGAGGACGGGCGGACGGACGGAGGGGAGGCACGCCCTCGGGATCTCGCCTTATCCTCGCGGTACGGTCGGCGACGCCCGTCGCCCCGGCCAGGAAACCGTGCCATATTTTTGCGGGCGCAACCACTCCGCTGTCCTCGCCCACCCGGTGGCGCCGTCCGCGTCACCCCTCCCGGCTCCGACGAAACGTCCAGGGCGCCACCGCCGCGCGCGCGGTGCCGCGGTATATACGGCCAAGCAACACGAGCTCTCCAGCACGCGCGCGCGCGCAAGGCCGATGGGGACGATACGACGAGGGCGACGACGGCGACAGGCAGATACGGCCGGGGACGAGGACCGCTTCGTCCCCTCCCCTCGCCGTTTTCCGGCCGGGGGCGTCCACGCACACGCACACGCACGCCGCTTTCCGCACCGCCGCCGTCGCTCTCGCGCCTCCGGTCGCCGTCCCGCGGCTTTTGGCGCACGGTTACAGGCTGCATGCGGCAGTCGTTGTTGCGTGCAAAGGCAAGGGTTCGTCCTGCCGGGTGAATTTCTTCGCGCCCCTGACGACCGATCGGTGCGCGCGCTTTTCCGTTTCGTGCAGGCGATGAGTTGGAGCCTTGGGGGCGATCGACCGGCTGTCGAATCCGGCCGTAACTTAAAAAAGGCGCGTCTTTGCCTAAAGCGTTTTCGTGTGGCACTAGTCCGAATCGGGCTAGGTAGATCGCCTTTAGCTGGCGCTAGTGCTCGCTACTGCTGAAGAATTTTTTTTAAACTAACCCACCCCCCCCCCCCCCCCCCCCCCCCCCCCCCAACCCCCCAAAGGGAATGAAAGGGGTTAGTCGTGCTCATATTCTTGCTCCACAATCCAAGCAAAGACAGGCGACAGGAGGAATGCCTCTAAATTGGGCCATTTTCTGGTCCAGCGCCGGGATGGACGGTTTACACGGGTGGTTTCTTTCTGGTCCACCGCGGCGATTACATACAAGCCATACACGAAGCTGCAGGTTGAAGCTGCTTGGCTCTAGTAGTAGTCCCACAGCAGCGGCGGCGGTTCCTCGAGGCGGAACGCGGCGCCGGCGCCGGGGAAGCACACGTCTTCGTCCCACGACGCGGCGCACGAGAGCTGGCACGACGAGGGCCCGTGCCTGCCGAGGTCGAAGAGGAGGTCGGGGAGGTCGAACAGCGCGTCGTCGGGGTTGCCGTCCGTCTCTTGCGGCTGGGGCGGCGAGGCGGAGGCGTCCGGGCCGTCGTCGTCGGGGTCGGCCTTGCCGGCGCCGTCCGCATTGGCGCCGGGCGCCGGGAAGTCGGCGGCGGCGGCCTGGACGTCCTTGGGCGCGGCGGTGGCCGGGCGCGGGAGCTCGCCCGCGAGCTCCGGGAAGTTGAGGTGCGCGGCGCGGCCCTTGATGGCGAGCGCGGCGACGTCGTGGGCGCGCGCCGCCATCTCGGCGGTGGCGAAGGTGCCCAGCCAGATGCGCGACTTCTTGCGCGGCTCCCGGATCTCCGACACCCACTTGCCCCAGGCCCGCATGCGCACGCCGCGGTACGTCGGGTGGTGCCCGTCCTTGCTGCGCCGGCGCTTCGTGCCCTTGCCGGGGGAGGAGGAGGAGTCCGAGGACGAACACGCCGTGGTCGCGCTCGGCGACGCCGGCGCCTCCGCGGAGGACGAGGTGGTGGGCTCGAAGGCCGAGGACGAGTCCTCCATGGCCATCGCTCCTCAGCTCCCTCCCGCTGCTGCCGTGGTGGTGGTGCTGGTGCGCGTGTGTTGGTGGAGTTAGTTGACAGCAGGGAGCTGCTGCTGCCGCCTGCTGGAAGGAGTGTGACTGTGCGCGGACGGAGGAGGCGTGTGGTGAGGTGGGAGCTGAGGGTGCGGGAGCGAGGGGGGTTTTATGATGAGGAGATGAGGTGCCGGGGGCGTCCTCGTGGCGACGTGGAAAGAGGAAAACGATCGCCGCTGCGGCCTGCGGGGCAAGGGAATAGTGTGCCAGCCGGGAGAATACCGATTGACCACGGGACACCGCGACAGGTTTTGGGGCCTGAGCTCTGTTTTGTTTTCCACGCGATCACCGTAATCCCCGGCTAACCGCAACGTAACACAACACTACGTGCCACGCAGTAGTACAAGGTCAGGTACCACAAAGCAGTCATTTTTTTCCTGTCAGTGCTGTGCGTGCCCCCTCCCCTTTTGCCGCCACGTCCTGCCAACTGCGCTGTCAAATCACAGAGCGTTTTGCAATGATAGCCTCTGAAAACCACCGCTCTGTTTGCACTAGTACGTCCGAGCATGAGGAAAAGAATAGGAACGGCAGTAAAACGGGACGTGTGCACGTACGTTTCCAGCCCGGGTATTGTAGAGCCACTAGTGATTAGTGAATGAACTCTGGTGCCAGGTTCTCGGACAGACGAGGCAGATTTTTAAATGGAGTGTGATTTCGTTCAGTCCATGTGTTTTTGCCCTTTGCATTCGTTGCTGGTGGTCGTTGGGGGGGGGGGGGGGGGGGGGGGGAGTTAATAGCAAGCTTGTCACGATGACATCTGTGCGTGGTAGCAGCTTCTGCATGCTGCTACATGTCCGTCATGCAGGTCACACAGATACGTAGCCCGTGTCGCGCATGGAGCTGCAAGTTCATGAACCGGGCACGTCTGTTTGGAGCCAATGCATGGAGAAAGAGGGATTCGGTGATGGGAGCGTCAGGACTCCAGAGCGCGCACATGCTAAAATGTCGCTATATTAAAGACCCCGATCCAAATCCTAAATAGCCCCTAAAAAATAAAACCTTCGCAACTATTTTTTTTTCATAACGCAACTGTTGAAATTATGTGTTTACTTCTTAAAACCTTCAGTCCTTGCTTAAAAATATAATATTCCCTTCAACCCATATATCTTGGAATAGAATTTATCAACAATATTCACTTCATTCAGTGGTGGATGTAGCCTTGGGCACTGGAGGGCTCCGGTCTTCCTCCTTTACATTCATCTTTTTTTCCTCTCTTTCTTCTTCTTCTTCCTTTTTTCTTCTCCTCCTCCGCCTCATGCTCCAATAGAGTTTCCAGGCTGTAGGAGGGCTGGAGCCGCCCCCGCTAGATCCAACCCTGGTAACGATCTCCAAGGTACTATTAAAATCTAGGTGAAAAATTTCCTCAAATCTACATAACCATTCTTTTGTTCATATTTATAAAAAGATAAGAAGCTCCCTACCGATTCTCTCAATATTTTTCCTCAAACCCTATATTTTTTAGGACAAAGATCGTCCGATATCTATTTCAACAAAAATACAAATACAGAAAGTCTGCTGAACGAGACCACATATCGAAGAAGAGCCCGCGCATCCTAACCTATCTAACCTAATTCAAGCTAGACAGATCTACACACACCCTCACGAACTCAAACATATCTGTTAAAGTTTATAGTTTATTTTTTAAACCCTTTACGAGACCTAGTGTCACGTGAAACGTGAATCAATATGATCCATTCCTCCCCTCTTGGTTGAGAGGAAGTAAGAGGGGGAGGAGTGGAGGACGGCACATGATTGGAAGCCGTACTTTTTTGTGAGTGCAAGTTAGTTGCCGGTGCGTCTTCTTAATGAGGGGTCCGAAGACCCGTGGCTGCGATTCTCCAGCGTGCTACACGTACGCGCAGATCCAGCTCTTCCCCGATATGGACGGGATACTCTGATAGTAAAATGCACGCGTAACCTCACGCGATTTCCCTTTCGTTATTATTCTAGCTACGGGCACAAGCTTTTAGGATTTCCACGTAGACGAAGACGACATTTCCCCCATATTTTCGGCATGGCTCGCCTCAGTCCTCTCCGGCCGGGTGTCGCCGCCCCGGATCCGAACGGGCGGACGGGCGGCGCGCCGTACGTGTGGTCGCCGCGACCGCGTCGTGCGAAGCGGCAGAGGCCTGCGGCCATGGCGTTTGTACCCGATCATGGTGTTTCCACGGGTGGCATCATGGCCGCGCAGCGTTTGCCTTGGCGCGCCTCGCGTTCGGCGCCGCCGTACCGTCCTTTTTTGTTCCGGAGCGCCGCCTCATACTCTAATCGCCGGGGAGGCATTTCCCCACCTGAGCCTGCCTCGCCAGTCTGCTAATCCTTCGTGTTGCGTGAGCCACAGGCCACAGCCAGAACCCCGAGACATTCTCTTGTAGCCTTGCGAGGACAAGGATTCCATGGCCCTGCCTGGGGTTGGGTGGCTCACTGATGGGGCCTACCCAAACCTGCAAATTTTACTCGCACGAGATGGACGGATCTGCCGCAAATCCACCGTCCAACACCGGTAGATCTTTGGCGGTTTAAGCACGCCCATCACTGGGATATTACAGGCCTTGACAGAATCAGTCGAACAGCAAGAGGTTCTTTGCTCTTTGTTTTCAATTTGACGAAGTGGACAGTTAGGAATGCAGCGGCCATACAGATATTCAGTCCCAGCAGTGACAACTCTGTAGGCACCAAGAGCCAACCTGAACCGTGGACGTCGCGTTGGACTCGCTCCGGTCGTAGCAATCAATGGCTGCCTATCATGGCCTGCTGCTGCACCTTTCGAAAGCTCAGACTCGGAGCACCCGGCACGTCCTCCTCCTCCTTCAGAGACCTCAACACCGATGCGATGTGGCCGCCGTAACCGCCACCCTAACACCCCATTAGCAATCATGCATGCCTCCAACGTTCCATTAGCCCCTTCATGATTGCCTATTTTTTCTGTACTTACACAAGCATTAGCAGGCAGAGCACAGCTCAAGAAAACCATACCAATCGTGCCGTTACAGTTAGCTAGCTAGTGCCCTCTCGTCAGGAGCAGGAGGATGTGTAGGGGCCGGGCTAACGAATCACAAGGCATGATCATTACTACTAACAAACAGAGAACATCGCGGTGCCGTGCCGTGCCTTTACTGGTCGCTCATGATTCAGCGAGCAGGCACGAATCTGTCCCGATAACATTTCCTAAAGCCTTGGTATGCCCCTGATCTGCGAGTGCGAGTTTCTATATGGGCCGGCCAGGAAGTCAAGCCCTGCTTCCTCTTTCTTGCAAGAATCCTATTCTGTCTGGGGACCCAGAAGGAGCTAATGAAGGCTGCTGCATGCTTTGGACAGGATGATTCGGGAGGAAAAGATCTGTTAGGTAAAGAGGAATCGGGTAATCAGGGCTTAATCATGGGTCGCCCATCAATTCGGGCGACCCGGAAAGGGGGTTTGATGGATTAGGGGGACACAAGAGATTAATTACTGGTGACATGCTGATTATCAATGTGTTACTATTTTTTCTTTTGAGCAAACTCTTGAGGTGCTCTGCTTTTCATTTTATAGTAGAAACTAGAAAGCAATGGTTGTATTTACAAGAAAAACAGGAAAAAAGAGCTATGTGTAAGACAAAAGAAGGAGATTGCTTTTTCATTATAGTAGAAAGCAATGTGCTACTGTTACAAGTCTGAATGCCGGCTCTGGTTTGTCTTATTGTTCTTGGCTGGTTCCGGCAACTGGTACGTGGTGGTAGGGCAAATTGCGGATTGAATAGCTTAGCTTTGGGCGCAGGTTCCTCTTTGTTTAGACGCAAGCGATCTTTCTTTACAAAATGCGCGCGGATTCTGTCGTCGGGCAATCGAATTAAGAAATATCCACGTGGAGCTCGTTAAGTTTCTCCCCTACGCTAAAGGCTAAACTACTGTTGTGCTGTGCAAGTCTTACCTGTATTTTTTCCTTCATTTTTCTCTCTTTCTTTATTTCTCTTGTAACGCCATACTGTTTGATAATGGTTTATGTGTTCTGCATGATTAGACCACTAACCTGTATTCAGTGAGCCACTAATCCTGCATGCAGCTCATGATCAGAGACGCATCTAGTTTAAGCTAGGGAGCAAAGCGCCACACCTCTGGTGGTATCTGATATGCATGCACCTGAGATCTGCACCATCGATGTTGGATTGGATCTCTGATCGCCTATTTTAGTTTCCCGTTCCGTCCTGTCCCGTTTAAGAATTGGATCCACTTTTTAGCACCAAATAATCATTCACTTGTTTAGACCCCTAACGAAAGGTACCCGGCACTGGCTGGCTGACGACTCCCAGGCACTAAAAAACAGCTCACTGCGAGAAGGAGCTAAATTAAACTAGTAAAGTATCGTGAAGGCATGATTAAAGCCAATGCAACTGGGAGGAGGAGCTAAACTAATAAAGTATCGTTGCAACGTCCAAAAGACTAAAAGAGAGTCGCATATGGAGTGCCATCTTCAGCAAAACAGAAATGCGTATGCTAGTCTAGGACCAACAACTGGGTACAGGACAGCATGCTGGACAGGGGAGATACGAATATGAGCATGATCGCGGAAACAAAAGCTGTTCGACCGCAACCGTACTTAATTCCAAAGATAGGTAGATAATGCAGAGCCATCGTGCACATGCAGAGAGAAAATGTTTAGTTAATCAGGGCCAAGCCACCAAATGATCCTCCAGACTATTGGTAAGTGTGGCATGAGGTTGTTGGCCCGGTGGCCCCTTGCCAGCTATATCAAAATTGGGCACAAGAATTTCATCCTCCGATCCCTCTCAGATATTATGATCTATGCTAATAATTGTTGATCGCCTGGCGTCCGTAGATCTATCTGGTTGAATTTTGCGCGATCTTAGCCGATCTTGCTAGAGTAGACACGGAAGATTCGATCGCGCATTCTATTTTTGAAGAGAATTATTGTTCAGACAAATAATAGCACTGGACGAGCGCGACTGAAATATAAAAGGAGTGGCTGCCATTGGAGGTCGCCGGTAAACTCGATGCAAATCTAAAGTTCTAAACACTTCCGTCAACCGCCGCGGCCTGGGCTGCGCGCGGTCGTCGCCGTTCGCCGGAGCTGGCACTCCACACACGGACTCGCCACCGAACTCCACCACACCTTATCTCGCCTATAAACAAATCAACCGGGGCACTGTTTGTTACCAGCAAACCGATCTCTTCGTGCTCTCCTGCATGGGCAGTTAGGATCGAGCTCGCACGATCTGGCCCTTTTGGATCAGCAATGGCCACTAGGAAATAAATGGTTTAGGAGAGCAGCAGTGATGCCTGAGATTTGGCCAGGAGCTATTGGCCTAGAAAGTGATCAAGCGGCTAAAGACAGACGAAGCAGCGTAGGGTGGTGGTTAGCTCGCTCCAAGCTTTCCTATCGAGAACAGGGCCGTCTCGCTCTTGGAGTGTAGTTTATGCTCGCTTGCATGGCCCATGGCGATGGCATGATTGCAACAGTGGCCAGTAGGATACGGGCCTACGTTTCTTTTTTAGCGGCTGGCTGGTGTTGGGGGCGGGGGACCTCTGAAGAATGGGATATGCCGAGATGCACACGTCCGCAAGTGTATCTCGGTTGTCTTATTGACAGTGCGTGCGTGCAAGGCTTCTTGTGGAGTGCCATCTTGGGATCGACAAGCAAGGGTGGGTCAGGTCTCTGAATTGAAAATTCTTACCCAGCTACATGGGTTTCAGAATTCAGACGGCTCAGATGTGACAGAACGGCGACAAAGGGAGTGAAGAAGATGTAAAAGTGGAACCAGAAAGCCAGCAGCAACTGTCGCAACGCCCGCATTCATCTGGACCATGCAGATCACGCTCACACAGTCACACATCACTATGGGGGACCTGCTGCACATCACAATTCACAGATGCTTCTGAAGATTGGGCACCGCGCATGCATGGTAATTCCCAGCGCGCGGCAATGCACCAAGACCCTCACGGCATCATCATCATCCAGGACCAACCGGAGCATAGTCCGCACACCACGCTATTGCCTCCTACGCTTGCACTGGTGATCGAGTGGCTGGTGACCCATGCCCCTGCGCAACAAGTCCCAGCCCTATCTTTTCTAGACGTGATACCAACCTACAAACAGCCTTGGAATCCTAGCGTAGTAGCATGCGTCCTGTCCCCATAGTCCCCAAAAGCTTTGGTTGTACCAATAGAATAACAGTACGGCATATTGTACCAATGAAATTCTCTCATCATGCACACATCATCGTCTTCCACCAGCCATGGACGGTACTGTGGTGTCATTGCTTGGCTCTTGTTGGCACTGTTATCCCCAAAAACCTAAGCCAACTTGCTTCTTCTTCGTTGCCGCCTACGCTTTGACAGTGGCATAGCGCACACTGCTCATCAACAAACTCATGGCCCATGGCAATTGGCGTCACCGCTGTGCACGCTAGCTCTGTTGCCGATGCTCGATGGTATTTTTGCACCCGAAGTTTCACATGAATCCACAACATATGTTATATCTACTTCCTTCGTTTCAAAATAAGAACTATGAATCTAAAAAGATTTATAGTTTTTGCTACGCACTTAGACATATGTTATATCTAAATACATAGCAAACATTATAAATCTAGAAAAACTAAAACGACCTATATTTTAGGATGGAGAGAGTAGAACTTTTAGCAAGTTTTCGTTGGAGGAATTTGCAAAGTTTCCAGGATTTATGGCGTTCCATTTCTTCCGAGCGCTTCCAGATTTTAGCAATTGTTCGCTCGTTTACAGTAGGCACGGGCCAAGTAGTACAAGCCGAATATTGAACAGAGACAAAAATAAAATTCTAACGAGAAGCCTTTCATATCTTTTGCATTCGGAAACAGATGTACATAAATGTCAGTACTATGAATGGCCAAGCCCTGGAATCTTGATCACGAGCTGGAACAAGTTAACTACTGAAATTTACTGGGTTGTTACATATGTGCGAACCAATTAGCATCACAGTTGACGCAGGAACAGATCGAATTACTGCTCGGTAACTCCAGCATGCTGATCATCAGCAACTCTATCTAACTTCACATTGAATGCTTGCCGAGTTCCTCCCTCTTGACGTCAGTGCTCCCACAGCAGCAACGGCTCGTCCCAGGACAAATCATAGCAACAAGGCGTCGTCGTTGGCGGCAACGCGAACTCGAACCCAAAATCGAGCAGAACGTCGGGCAGATCGAGGAGCGCGAGATCCAGGACGAGGCCATCCGCCTGCACCGCATGCTCAATCGACGGCGCGGCCTTCTCTTCACCTCCGGCATTGCCAGCGTCGTGGACGGTTGAGGCGGATGCGGCCGGCTCTTCGTCCTCGTCACTGCCGGCGGCGTCGCCGTGGCTAGAATCGCTAGGCGCGGCGGGCGCCGCGCTCTCCATCGCGGCCGCGAGCGCCGCCGCGGCGCGGACGTCCTCGGGCGCCGCGGAGGCCGCGCGGGGCAGCTCGTGGGACATCTCCGGGAAGTTGAGGTGCGCGGCGCGGCCCTTGATGGCGAGCGCGGCGACGTCGTGCGCGCGCGCGGCCATCTCGGGGGTGTCGAAGGTGCCGAGCCAGATGCGCGACTTCTTGCGGGGCTCCCGGATCTCGGACACCCACTTGCCCCACGCCCGCATGCGCACGCCGCGGTACGCCGGGTGCTTCAGCTCCCGGCGCGGCCGCTTCCGGCTGCTCGCCGCGCTGGCGGCGCCGGAGTCGTCCAGAGACGCCGACGACGCGGCGTGGGAGCCGGGGCCCGAGCCGCCGCCGGAGCTGCTGCAGGTGGTTGAGGCGTCGGACACCGGGGACAGCTCTCGCTCTTCTTCCATTACCGATGAACACCGTGCGCGGCTCGCAGTCTCAAGCAAGCTCATGTGACGAGTGATGACTTTGTTACGAGCTCCGAGTGAGAGTGAGCGAGCTATATACTTGCGGAAAGGGATTAACAAATTCGCTTCGTGGAAGTGGGGAGTGCCATGGGTATAGTAGTTGTTTTGCTTTCCCGAAAGAAATGTGATTGGTATGCAGATATGATTAGAAAAATGGGGCAAGGTGGAGTGTTAAAACGCGCTTTGCTCCAAGGCCATGCATTACTGCGGCAGTGAGCTGTAAACAACCCTTGGATAGTCAACCTGATGAACCCACTGCGCTGGGTATTGGGTCTCAAGCTCTGGACCAATAACTAAAAATGATTTGCTTGCAAGACGACCATTTCCAGCTAGCAACAAGGACAGGAGATCTGACAAATAACGACCGTGTGTAGTTTCTTTTTGAATTGGAGGCGTAATTAATTCTCATGTTCAGTTACTTATCCCTTTATGATCTTCAACGAAACTAGCGAAGCCGGCAGTGACAGATGGTCCTGCTGCAGGCGGGGTCGACGTGTCAGTGGCATATATAATTTGATTATGCCTATTCTGCTCTATCAAGAGAGATGATGGCCAAACGGGCCGGGTCTGATGGGCCGTACAGGACACAACACTAAAAATACTACACAACACGGTCCGACACAGTGGACATAGTGCCAGTGCTAGCACGACACGACCGTAGTGTCATGCGTGAGCCGAAACCCCAACACGCAGTGCCGGCACGGGCACGACACGACTAATGGCCGGCATGGTTTGGCCTGTTAAAAGCCCATCATCCCCACTCCAAACCCTAATCTTCAGTGCTCCCCTCACTGGCTCCCTCGAACCAGCCCCCCCCCCCCCCCCCTCTTTCTTCTCTCTCGCGTATTCCCGCGAGCGTAGCAGCACCCTGCCGCCCCTCCACTCCTCTTGCCCTTTCCTTGACACCGCCGCGCTCCTCCGCTCCCCACCCCTCGCCATTTCCTCACCACCGCCGCGCCCCTCCGCCCTTGCGTCCGGCCCCTCTCCGGCCTCCTCGCGCCCACCGCTGGCGCTGCCACCGCCATGGGCTAGGTCCAGCACAGCCATGCCGGGCCTACCGTGCCATCGTGCCGGCACGGCACGACCGCGCGCCAATCGTGTTGTGCCTGGGCCGCGGCGCCGGCACGGCACGGCACGACACGACACGATTAGCTATCCGTGACTAATTGTGTCGTGCCCAATCGTATCGTGTCTGGGTGTGTCCGTACCGTGTCGTGCTGGACCGCATGTTTGGCCATCTATAGTCATGTAATAGTTTGACAACTCTCAGTGCTCAACAAAACCAAGAAATAAAGAAGTTGAGAGACACTAAAAACTTCGCCGAGTGCTAATAGACTGGGTGAACCGGCTGGTTGATTTCCCAAACCAAGTGCTCTGGTTTATTGGAGGATACGGAAGGTGCTCCGACAAATGGGTTTTGGTTTGGGTTGAGTGCCTTTTCTTCTGAGTCTATGGCTAGTTCCAAAAAAAATAGGGATGGTCAGTTTTTTAAAACCGAACGGTCCACTCTCAAGATGAGTCTAAGGGCAAGTACATTGCAGTCGTCTCATAGACGGTCTCATGCAGTGACATATATTTTTAAAATGACTTAACAGACAACATGTACAATGAATTATCTTTTTTATTATCTAGTAGTAGCACCATATCCCTTAATTTGTGAAACGAAAAAAGAAATATTATGAATAGTAGAACAACAATAACTCGTACAATGGTGTGGAAGCGGTCTTGTAGTTCTTCCTTTTAGCTTATGAGGCGGTTGTTTCACGAAGCAACCGCCTTATTCTTTCTCCTCCCCCTCGACATCATAACAAATTGTACGTGAAACTGCAAGAGATAATTCATGAGACCGTTTACATGTACCAATATACTTTCCTTAAGAGCCCTGTAAAGCCAGGTGTGGTAAAGCTCCCTGAAACCCTTATTTATAAGGATTGGGATTTGTCTGAAATCTTTAGAGTTGCGTTGAAACAGTCGATTATTGTGAGTATAAGAGAGCTATTCCATTCTCGAGCACTTGATGATAGTTGGAAGCGTAAGAGTGAGAAAAAAAAGATTGAACTGAGGTAGAAAACGGTTTAGCGTTATTCAACACATTGCTTATTTTATAGTCCAATTCATTATAATAAAAAATGGTCAAACCAGGGTTCAAGAAGTCAACGACAGTCCTATAACTACAAACTGGTAAGATGCTTCTTTGCAATTTCGACTGGAAAGACAGTCCAACGTGGGTCACCTTTGTCACGAGGCATGCAACCACTTTACGTGAGGCTCAAATATTCTCATCGGCAGGGGAAGAGAAAAAGGAAAGAAAGAACATTAACCCTAACTTTGGGTGAGGCCGGTCAAAACGGGTTGACTCGTTCAGGTTGAGTCCCAGCTCCATCAGTTGAACACTTGAACTTGTAGCAAGCGGGAAGCTTACATCGACAGTTCGATCGTGCGCAGGATCCCTTCAGGATGCAGCAGTGTGCAGGTAGCATTGGCTGCAACTTGCTGCAGCTAGCGAGCTGAAGTACTACCGGCCAGGACTTGTGTGGACAGCTCGTACCACGAGTCCACGACCTACTAGCGGCACTTAATTAGGCTCGTGCAGCGATTAAAAATGCCCCGAATCTTGCACCCATAGATCCTGAAGATTTGGATCTTGCTCGCTAGTACAAGCAGGCCGGCTTGCAATAATGCAAACTGCAATATACTTACCGATGGAAAGCATTGCTAAGTAGTAGAGTACGTGATGCATCATATAAGTATATAACTAACTATGTAGAAGCTCGATGCATGTGATTAGGAGTAAAAGGCAATCCGATCATGACGTAACCCCCACATTGCTCCCACTCTCAGCATGTGTAGAAGCGTCCTTAGTCCACACTTAGTCCATATTTTTTCGATTATACAATACAATTCAGATACTCACAAAGTATCTTCAAAAACTTAACGTACACTCACCCCTATGAACGTACGTACTCAAACCCCACCTATATGAGCATCTTCGATGACTGAGCCGGCAAATTCTTAAGATTGACGAAGATCCTAAAAAATTCGCTCTCTCTCATGGAGAGTCGAACACAGAACCTGAAATACTAATGAGGCTCGTGTAACCAATAGACTACAGACCCTTTCGCATTTAATCCACGCTCTAAAGCGTTGATTACAAATAATAAATAATACTGTAATCACGAGCGCAGAACAACGAAGAACACTGTAGCTAGCTGCATGCCGGGATTCCCTGACCAGATCCCGTATTTTGAGATACCCGTATCGCCATTAAACGCAAGGTAGCTAGCTCCCACGGGTCTAGAAAAAAAAATAAAAGGAAAACCAGAAGGCGCTCGACATGAATACATGCATCCCAGCTCACCGATCGGCGACCTGCTGGAGCCAAAAACAGAAGGCCCTCGTGGGGCTCGCGGCCTCGTGACTCGCACATAAACAAACCCCCACCATCGCCCTTGTTTAATCCCATCAAAAGCGTAGTACCATCAGTGCTTAAGCTCCTTTGCTAAAGCTGCCTCTAGCTAGCTAAAGGCCCTAGGCCCTAGTAGCCTCACATGAACACTTGAATAGAACCCTAAAGAAACCCCCTCATGGCCTCATGTGCCTCGCCTCACTAAACTATCGCGTCCCCGAGCTTAAACTAAGACCAGCACGAGTTAAGTAGAGTAACCGGTCGATCATGCGATCGAGCGCAGGATGAAAGCGTACTCGGACAAGTGTCCAAGCCGTAACAGTCTGAAAGCTCGCCTTGCCAGGTAGCAGTAGCACCTAGCATCTTGCACTGACGACTGATCGAGCACGGTGGTTGGCGCGTCGACCCCATGGCCGCGCCAGGCCCCATGCCGCGGCGTTGCTGCTGACTTGCCGCTGGTATTTTCGCATCGAATGAATTGGTGCCGAAAGCTACGCGTTGGGGCCGGGGGTCGCTCCTGCCCCCGTTGCCCGGCGCGATGGGCAACGTAACAGCACGGGCACCGGCCGATCCGATGCCAGCGCGAGGGCCGGCCATGCCCTGCTCCCGCAGCAGTGGAACGACCCCGGCACAGAGGCCGCGGCCGGTGTCCTGCTCCAAAGCCGCCTGATCTCTGCGCTGTGCGGTGCGTCCAGACTACAGGCTACAGCGCACGCCACTGTACGTGCTGGGGTCGAGGCCGGCCGGGGTACGCGGCGGCGGCGGCGGCGGCGGCGGCCGCCATGTATGTACCGGCGTGTCGCGGTCCGCGTTTCCCACGCACACGCGCACGCGGGGGTGCGTGGGTTGTTGCCTGATTCCGATCGGCCGATCGGTCGATCGGGCCTCCGATCCCTTTTCCGGCCATACATCCAGGTCGCGCCGCGCGACAAAAGCGGCCCGGATAACTACGTGTCACCCCTTCTTTAAACGTGCACACTTTGTTCTCGGGCCATGATTAAATTAACTAAAAATAAAAAGGAAATTAAAGTAAATGTGCTCGCTCGCTTTACATCCTGTGTGCTTTTCCATACGGATTATTGGCCCATGCTAAAGCTAATGAAAGAGGATGAGAGATGAGACGGCGATTTCTTGCATGGGCAAGATAAACTTTTGAATCACCGGGCCATTACAAGCACGCAGGCATCATAAGAAACCATGCATTATTAGTAGGTCCGAAAAGATGATAAACCGAAGCACCAAACATACTCTAATAAGGATCTATCGATCAGGCGATGCTCGTGAAGTCGTGAGCTCATTAGATCAGATGTCTGCGAGCTAGGGTCCACTGCTTCTCCTGTAGATCGAGCCACACAGCAGCCAGATCACTGGAAGGCAGACACTAGCTAGCTAGACAGGCAGTGCAGGGGCCAATTAGGTGCATGACGCTGGTCCAAGCCAGAATGATTTGCAGCTACTACCGGCTAGCTTAATGACGCGCCATTGCGCAATTGATCGCCGGCGAACGGCACGGGTACGTCTCACCTACCGTGAATGCCGCCGGGCCAGCTGATTCGTTCGTTCGTCTCCGATCGCCCAAATCAGACAGGGACGGGCGGGGGGGCCCCCGGCGGTCGCCGGCCGGACGGACGTGGGGCACGAAACTCCGTGGGCCACGGATATTCTGAGCTGCGGCTCTTGAATCTCAAGGAATTGGTGGCGCATTCTCCCCTCACGATGAAAACGTTGGTGTGAATTGAAAGTTGTTGGCTTCTGCCCTTTCACCTTGACATCATTCGCATGCTTGGCTACGGTCGAGCTTAATCTCGAGCGCTATATTACATACTTCCTCCGTTTTAAAATGTAGGTCGTTTTGACAAATTTAGATACATAGCTTTTGCTATGCACCTAAATAATCATTATGTCTAGATATATAGTAAAAATTATGCATCTAGATTTGCCAAAACGACCTACAAATTTGGAACAGAGTGAGTAGTTTATAAATTGATGTGGATGCTACAGCTCGTGTGCCTTTTCTCGAATTAAAATTAACATGTTTTATAAATTCTATATCTTGACCACTACTTGTTTATTTGAAAATATTTGTAGAATGTAATGAGCATGAGTTATGCTATTGTAAAAAAAAAACTCAAGACAAAGCGACATATATTTTATTGTCATATTTGCACAATCTAAATGTGTGAAAAAGAAGTTATTCGATAGTTAAACTTCTCATATGCTGGGCAAATCTGGTCGGAGCGAAATATCAAGTATCTATGACCGAAGAAATTACCAGTACCGGTGATCATGAGAGGTGCCATGTTCAGTAAAAAGGAGGGATTAGTAAAACATTGATGACCAGTGCATTTTTACGGATCGGAGCATTACCTTTTGACTTAGAACGTTGTTTAGTCAAAGATTATAGTTACCTACGAGTAACCAACGTGTCCGGAGTAGTGGAATCATTGGCAAGCCTAGAGCCAATGGACAAGCTAGCTGGTATATAGATTATCATACTAGCTAAAATGCAACAATAATCTAACTAGCTTTACATTCTGATGTTGACAGATAACATTTTATGAATATTTAGAGCAACCATACAAAATTACTCGGAAAAATACTTCCACTTACTAATAATCAAATGTGAATGCTATACACATGTTGTTAAGGCCGATATATCAGGATACTTATTCTTACTAGAGGGGAATAACTAGTTGCAAGCTAACAACTCCGATCATGATCCACCAGGGTTGAAACAATCATGTTTCCTAACACACCTATTAGACTTCGGTTGATTGAAATATAGGGGTATTTCAATCGATGTTGTTTCTTTTTCAATTTGCACTATACCACAGCCCTAAGATACCGTCGGATGTGAGTCCGTAAAACTAGAAGATTACCGATGAGTCAGTAGGCTGTGGAGGTTCGAGTTACTAGGGTTTTCATGAGGATCTCAGCTCCACCGGACTTCGAGAGGGAGGTTCTACGGGGTAGGCCCAGCGGTGATGATCACTTGAGGACATGGTGGCGAGTTAGCGAGTCGTAAGTCATGGACAATGGAGGATGCTCTGATGGGAAGACGAACAAGACAAGGTCGAGGTTGGGGGAGGGGGGGAGGGGAGGAGTTTTGCGTTGCATGTTCGTGAAAAAGGAAGAAACACCGGCGTTAGAGGAAGACACCGATGGTTGACATTGGTCAACTGAAATTAATCGGTATTCCGGTCGCTTGACATATAAGATCATCCATTTTGAAAGGTGTGAAAACCCCCTTACATAAACACATAAATGAACACAAAACGCCAACACCGTATGTATTTATGCTCTCATACAATCTATTACGCTTAAAATAACGTTGAAGCCGTAGACAACGCAAGAACGACGAAGATCATTGCATATATCACATTTTCGACATTACAATACGGGGCCCGTACTATCGAAAGAAGGCAGGCACTCAACATTTAGTATTATCGCTTCTGTTGAAGTGACACATATCAACACTCCCAAATTATTCTTCTTTCGCCAATCATTTACATGGCAAACCACTGTTTCACCGCACTACAATGACTTGCCATCCGGAGATCACAGCGACCCCACAAGCGCCCACGGCCGTGCGCCTCCACCTCGAGCGTGGCCCGGCCATGCGTTTGTTACTTTTTTTTCTCTGTGCACAGTGCACGCGAAGCAAAACCACGTGGTGTCGGTCGTTTGTTGCAGCCAACCACCGGCGGGTCACGGCCGCCGGTGCACCGGACGCCGGACGGAACGGGCTAGTCCGGCTGCACCGGCGCGGCGGCGTCCATCCAGCACTGATCGTCGTCGTCGGCCCACAGAAGCGGCTCGTGCAGGCTGTCGCCGTCGTACTCCGCCGCCGCCGCGGGAGCCGCCGCCCAGATGGGCGACCAGAGGCCGTCGCTCAGGTCCAGCAGAAGGTCGGGCAGGTCGAACAGCACGTTCTCCTCGGTGTGGCCGGCCGCGGCCTCCACCGAACTGGCAGCCGATGACGACGACGTCTCGGCGGCAGGGGAGGACTCGCATTGCTCCACGTCGGCGGTGGCTGCTGCTGCTGCTGCCTTGGCGGCCGTGGCCACCTTCTCCGAACTGGCAGCCGACGACGATGACGTCTCGTCGGCATGGGAGGAGACGCATTGCTCTACGTCCGTGGCGGCAGCTGCCATGGCGGCCGCGGCCTGGATGTCAGCGGGGGCCGTGGACGCCGGCCGCGGGAGCTCGTGCGCGAGGTGCGGGAAGTTGAGGTGCGCGGCGCGGCCCTTGATGGCGAGCGTGGCCACGTCGTGGGCGCGCGCCGCCATCTCCGCGGTGGGGAACGTGCCGAGCCAGATGCGCGACTTCTTCCGGGGCTCCCGGATCTCGGACACCCACTTCCCCCAGACCCGCATGCGCACGCCGCGGAACGTCGGGTGCCTGGTGCCGGCGCTCCCCCTCTTGCGCCGGCCAGCGCCGCCGCCGCTGCCTTCCTCGTCCACGGCAGCTTCCGGCGCGCGGCGGCCACCTGGAGCAGCAGGCGGGGACGCGGCCCTCTTCCGCTTCACGTGCTTGTGTTGCCTGCCGTTCGTGGACGGCAGCTCCTGCGCGCCGTTGATGACGCACGAGCCGGCGCCGGAGTCGCCGTCGGAGGAGGAAGACGTGGTGGGCCCATGGATCGCGTCCGCCTCCATGGCTCTGAGAGCTGCTGGGCCGTGGAGGGGGTTGTGCGCGGAGGGGAACGCTTCCGGTTGCCGGGTATAAATAGCTCAAGCTTGTGTTCGTGCGTGCTGCACTGCAGCGGCTAAACGCCACCCCCAACTGCAGCCAGCCAAAAAATCGTTATGCATTCCGTCCCTGCAGCTCTTATGGTATTTGCAAGTTGGTTTCGCCTGTCAGGCAGCCTGATGGCGTGCGTTGGTCAGAAGTATAATGAATTGCATCATAGACCACTCGCCACTTGGGCAGAAGATGCCGGCGACTCATACTAATTCTGTGCCCCAGATGACAGATCGTATGAGCCTCTGTCCAGACGATTTTCTCCTGTTTCTTGAGCCCTGCCAAGGTTGTTCGGACTTGGAGAGGCAGTCGTCGATCGCCCGTAGAGAAGATACCTCTCAACCACTAGCCGTTAAGCGCTGGCCAGGCCCGACAGGCTCGTCTAACCTCGCGGGTCGCTCCCTGTTTCGCTCACGGTTCGTGCATGTTTTGCCAGGCCCGACAGGCTCGTCTAACCTCGACGGTTCGGCTCGACGGTTCGTGCACGTTTTGCTTCTCTCGAGCGGGCCGTGATGGTTTTGGCACGCAAAACGTGCACGAAGCGTCGAGCCGAATCGACAGTCCGGCCGCGCGTCGCGATGGGGCAGATGGCACGAGAAAACTCATCGCAAGCAGCAAGATTCTCCCGAAATGCAGACGAAAAAGATGGTCTCTGTTCTCGTCCGGCACGTGGCGGATTGGCTAACGAGCAGATCCAGGAGGACCCGAGCCGAATCACACGGCCCAGCGAGCCGAAAGCAACGGCCGCAGCGACAAACCACTGCAACTTACAGTAGCGCGATGTCACGATAGCCCAACCAAAACGGTGGGGGCCCATTCTAATTTCTATCATCAAACAGAAGAGGTGCAGGGACGCAGGCTAGGCCTCAGACGAATCCATGTCCCAAGCTTACCTGTGCAGTCAGCACTATGGTTTTTTCAGTTCAAATGACACGTCAGGAGGCCGTACCAATCTAAGGCCGGCAACGGGCACAGTGCATCACAAGCCATAACCACTGTAGCAAGGTCCATGTTCTAGCACAGGATAATAATAGCACACCATAAATGAGATACAAGACGGGCAACACAAACACTTGGACAGAAAATTGGAATGGAGCTTAGCTAGGGCAGTAGCACATGGCACATGCGTGCTCCATAATTTGTAGCTGAACGACCAGGTTCGCCAGGGATGTTCAAACAAAGACTGACATTATGAGCTCTCCTTTTTTCCAGCTCTACTTGCTATACCTACACGCTTCAAGTTCAAACTGGTTTAAATCTTTGCCAAAAAAGAATCAATACCAATAAATCTGACGGGAAACTTTTGGAGATTCGAATGAACAGAGATTACTGCTGGGCGCATTGCACCCTCGGTCCAGATTCCTCCTCCTCGTCTTCATCATATGCTTCCTGCCGCTTCTGATGCTGCCTGCGCCTCATCTCCTCTTCTATATTGACATCATGCAGGGTGGTCTCCTCACACTGATCCAGCTCCATGTCCGACAGCTGGCTCCCCAGCTTTGGTGGAAGGATCTTCTCAAGTGATCGGCATTGGGCAGGGGAGAGTGCACCAGGCTCGGGAAACTCGACGTTGAATTCAACAAACAGACGGCCCTTCATGAAAGGGCGACCATGCTGAGGCATACCCTCATCATTTATGGCCTTGTGTTGACCTATTCAAACAAAACATAATATGAATATGTGCAGAACAGAGATTGATTTTATAGGGTAGTAGAGCTGAAAGGCAATAAATGAGATCAATTGATTGAATAGGATTGTAGAACAGGGAAATAACACACACAAAAAGAGCCAATCTGTCATACCAGGCTTTATAACCTCTCCAGGATTAGATTTTATCAGAAGCTGCCGACCATCAAGATGAGTCAGAACAAACTGGAAGCCACACAGAGCCTCGGTGAGGGAGATTGTGTGCTCAACATACAAGTCATCATACTTCCTCTTAAACTTTGGATGGTCTTTAAGTTGCAACACAAAAACAATATCTCCTGTCACCGTGTCAGGCTGGCAAACAAAATTTGAAACATTAGATAGATATTGAAAACATGCAGACATGTGCGTTTATGACGGTAACAGATACTCACAGCTTCGTCAGCTTGACCCTGGAATACAATCTTCTGGCCATGCTGCATTCCTTTCTCCACATGAACCTCCAAGACCTTCTTCTCCTGGACTACCTTACTTCCTTTACAGCCTGGGCATTTATCCTTCTCACTTATGATCTCACCTGAACATTGAACAACCATAAGACCAAACCCAGTGGAACAGTATTTCCAAAGGAAGATACAACCGCAGCATACCTGTTCCTTTGCATTCAGGGCAAACAGTGTTCATCTGTTGGATCATGCCAAAGCCTATCTGTCTTGTGATTGTCCTCATTCCAACACCACGACAACCATGGCAAGTTCCTGATGCCCCACTCTTGGATCCTTTCCTGAAAGTACAACAAATAGCAAACAGTGAGATCCCTACTACAATGAACCAGTCAAAGTTGCAGTTTCATTTTAGGGTGGGGGTGGGGTTCAGACATCAAATATTAATGTGCAATCGCCTTTTATAATCGTACAATCACATTCGGGTTGGGCACCAACTAAATAAAATAATAAAGATGTGCTTCGGTTTACTCTGCCGGTGGAGAAAATTTTGTCCATTCCACGCTGGAACTAAAAATAAAGACAATTCTGAAAAATGGTAAAAACAAAAGAAAAGGGATAAAAGGAAAAACGTATTGGCAACCATATATTTTCTTACCACATCTAGCAAGTGGTCACATTGTAAGTCTGACCTTTAGCCATACAGAGCAAAAAAGAAAATCAAAATATTCCACAATTTGGTACTTAAAGAAACTAAATGCATCCTTCCATAGGTAATTGCAACTTAATATTTGGATTAATTGAGGAATAACCACAGCAAAAACTGTGCATGAGTTGCAGTATGTCCAACCGTACACTTATGCTTAGAAGGAATATTACAGTACAACCATGAAATAAAATGAAGATGAAATGAAATGCATGATATATGATAACATCATAAGTTCTTTTTCAGGCCCTTGATTGTTTGATATGGCAAAATATAAGTGCTAATGATCTTAAATGCTTTTCACGAACTAGGCTACAACTTATAGTTTAGTGTAACAAATTTTGATTTGGGAGTGTGTGCAATACTAAGAACAAGAAGAATCTACCTCAAATCTATCCCAGCCACACTACACAGGTCATTAAGTAACTTCAAATGATGACCACATGACAACAGCTAATCCCGAATTGGTACTGGATATTATGTGGTAGGCAAAGAAAAAATAATATTATCATGGACACTAAGTAGAAGTGTAGAACATAGAAGTTTGTGACCACATCATATAACAGAAAAGCAATTGATAGGCTGTAAGTTTAAAAGAATCGTTAAACAGGAACAAAAGATCCATGCTTGCAGTCAGGTTCGACAGTGCAGCTGCTTTCTCGAGAGGGGAAAGTTTAAAACAACGAAGTATTCATTGACAAATGCAAAAGTGGGTTTCCTCCTGTAGCACAAAGCCAAGCCAGACCTCACATGATGTACCTAGTACCTAGCACCCTCGCATGAAAAGTATGTGTGGTAATGTTTGTGTCAAACTTTGGATTGAGTTCACAGCAACTCTGCACATACATCTAGAATGGTCTTTTTGATATCAAAATAAAAAGATCAGTATATATAAGCAAAGCAGACAAATTCCATGCTGAAGGTAAACAAACCAGTGACACTACAAAGGTAATTATTATAGTCATTCTTACAACTAATAGTCAAAGCATTCACCACACATTTGAATACTTAGAATCATAGCTTCCTTGCAAGTATCATAACAGCATTCATCATAACATTTCAACGGAGCAAAATTTAACTATTCAAACCAAAGAAAAACTTACCCCTTGCACTTTGAGCACAAAACACTCCGTGACAAAGATAGTTTTTTGGTTGTTCCATTATACAGATCTTCTAAAGAAACCATCATAGTACGCACCACATCTTCACCACGCTTTTGTCTGCGTACTCTTGAGCCACCTCCTGTTAAGAACAAACCCATATAAGCATTCCAATCTTTTTTAATAGAAAAGGAAGAAGAAAAACAGCATAAGATATTTTGATTACCCCCAAAGGTGCCAGAACCTGGAAAAAGTTGCTCAAATATGTCAAACGGGCTATGGAAATCACTGCTGCTGCCTCCTCCCATTCCCTCTTTAAGTGCATCTTCTCCATACTGGTCATAGATCTCCCTCTTTTCCGGGTCGCTAAGAACCTCATATGCTTGAGACAATTCCTTAAACTGTCCAGTTCACAAAGAAAAACTTCAGGATGAGAACAAAATTCAGAATTCCAAAAGTTGCTAAGCATACAGAACATTTGTCCAAGAACAAACCTTCTCAGGGTCACCACCCTTGTCAGGATGGTTTTTTATGGCAGCTTTCCTGTATGCTTTCTTCAGCTCATCCTGGCTTGCGGTCTTAGACACACCAAGAACCTCATAATACTTGGTGTTGTTGCTGCTCTTCCTTGGCATGCGTCCAAACATGGCTGATAACGGCAGCTTGCTATGAACGAAAAACTCGAATCAAATCAAGTGGCTATGAAGTTCTTCAAAGTTCAACACTTACCAAAAGAGGAGCACTCTACAGCACAGAACTTGCAATAAAGAGAAACATGGCCATGCTAAAAACTAGGAACAGCAAAATATACAAGGACTTTCATCACCCCAACTAATTCGTTCAGAAAAAAGGCAATCGCAGCATCTTCGAATTAAGCTATTTTATCACCCAGTTAAGCGCTAGCGGACCTAACGAGGGGCGGGTTCTGTTAACCCCGCAAGTTTAGAACATAAACTGCTATTACTACTCCGCCGCGCAAAATATAAATCCGCAACAAACTAGATGGATCAACACGCCCATATATATCAGAACAAAGATATGAGAACTCGCCGAAAACGACGGGCTATTCACAAATCGAACGATGCGTCCAGGCGTGCTAGGGTTTCCTTACCAGCAGAGGAAGAACTAAGAAGTCAATCAAAGCGCGGAGGTTCTCTACCGCGCGTCGGCCCGGTGGGGACGGGCGAGGACGCCGGCGAGGGAAGGGAGACGCAGAGGCGAGGCGGCTGTGCGGCGGAAGGATGCCTGGATCTGAAGGAAGAGGCGTGTTCGGCGCGAGGAGCCTATAAGAGCTGGGAAGGAAGAGACGAGTCGTACCTGGGCTCGGTTTGGGTCGAACTGACTGAAACGAAGAGACAAGCCTGGGCCCCCCGACGGGCCGGCCACACAAACTACCCGTTCATGGATCGGTCCAAGCACGGCCCATTAACCCATATTAGAGATTCCGCTAGAAACATATACGACACCTCTCGCTTGTCGTCGTCTCCGCCCGCTCGCCGGTTCCCTGCCTCTGCGCGCATGCGGTCAAGAAGGGGCATGAGCAGTCATGGAGACCGCCGTGCCTAGCCCTAGAGGGACGAAGAAACGCGTCCCCAGCAGGTCGGTGGTCCTCGGCGTCATCTCGGTTCTGCCTCGCGCGCACCCTTGTTCTCTCAACGGAGCGGCATCAATCAACCCGTTTTGTACGAGAAATCAGAAGAAGGTGTGCGTCAATGGCGTCAACCGAGGCAACCAACTCATCATGGCGGCGCTTCTGTTATAGGCTACCTATAGCCTATAGACCACATCAATTTTCAGGGTGGTCTGTAGGCCATAAGCAGATTAGCTTCAGTTTTCGGGGCTCTCACAACTTCAGAGGTCAATCTGCATGATACTCAGGGAAACATTTGGTACTGCCATGGGACAATTAGGCATTGGCATGAGAATAACGGGGATGAAAGGATCGCGGTCACGAACGTAACCTGAAGCCTGAAACAGCAAGGAAATGGCATCTTTCAGCACAATCAGAAGTTCAGAATGCAACAATAGCATCCCCACCAAGCGCACATCTGCCTGCAAACTCATTGGCATCAAGCAATCACGCCGTTTCAGCCAAACCATCTGATTCCAGGCACGTGAACGCGATCTGGGCAAGGAAGGAGACGAGCGAGGCGAGAGCTACAGCTGAAGCCTGCTGAGGCAGAAGTCGCAGATGAAGGAGCAGTAGGTCTAAGTCGCACGGAGCTCGGCTTCCTTGGCCGCGACGGCGAGCCATGATTGATCTTGAATGCGACTTTGCTCCCGAGCCTGCGCCGGCCGCCGGGCCGCTCGTCGCCACCCACCGCCGGAGCCGGAAGTCCAAACTTTACATAAATCCCCCTAACTAACTCCAGACTTTTACACAAAGCCCCCTGAATGGCATCGCGATTATTAAATATATTCAGTTAGTATTTATATAAAACCCCCTGATTCAGATCGCGATTCTTAATCGCTATCCGATTTATTACATAAAGACACCTACTATTTTCAAAACAGACCCTATGTTCTTCCACGCAGAAAAGGTCGCCAGCCATCCACCGCGCTCCCCTCCTTCCCTTCCGGCGAGGGCGACGGCGAGTATTTGGCCGATGCGACGTCCGATTCGGATCCCAGAAGGTCTTGGTGCCTCAGGATCCATCGCATAAATCGAGGTGCGCCGCCCCACGGGTCTACCGGAGGGTTGCATCACCAAGACGGACGCGGAGGTGGAGGCGGAGGCAAACGCGGCCACCGGTGTCTCTGACTCTGAGGGAAGGAAAGCTATTGCTCCACAGCCGGTTGCGGGAGCAGCTAATACGGCGGCGGGCGGCGTTGGCGCCGACATGGTTTCTCGGGGCAATCCTCTCTAACGCAGGCGACGGTGGACTGGATCCTGGCAGTTAATCGACAGTGTCAGGCAGACCATGCTCGAAGCGGGCGAGTTCCACGAGGGAGTCGAGGACGAGGTCGCCGCGTTGCAGGAGCGCCTCCGCTCCGAGCTCGGCACCAGGGGGTACATTGAGCTCGACGTCGAGGACGGCTACGAGGAGAGGGCGGCCGACATCAATGCCATCAACAGCGCTGCGTTGTGCGTTCCTGGAAGCCTTTGGCTGTAGAGGTCCCCCTTCAGATTACTCTGACCCAAATGACTACTACGACGAGGATGAGCTGGCTGCCATGCGTGGAGATGCAGAGCCTGTTTGATGTTCAACTGCATATCCAATGTGGTTCCTGTGTGCTGCCTGCTGATTTTGTCATCTTTGCTGTAGTCATAGTGCCCTTCTAATTCAGGGAAGAATACTCTGTCGAGGTGATTGGAATTCAGCTTATGATTTTGTTTTGTTTTATTGCTCAAGCAACTTTTTTTGGTTTTCTCTATCCTCGGAAGAGAGATTGGGTGTTCACTCCTTATCATGCTTACCTGAAGTATGAAATTATACTCTAATAGTACACAATCATGTTTAGAGTTAGCAGGAGTTTATTACTGCAGCCCTGCTACTCCTTCCCTTATCTTTTCTGAAACATCTGCTTGCCTTATCAAAATCACAACGTTGATGACACTTCTTCTTGAATTTTTCCTTGCGTACCACGGATCGCTGTGGGTTCGATTTCACTTTACCCAAAACATCTTAGCATAGTTCTCATGTGAATTAAATCCAATGGGCAATGGCTGCCAATCTGTACCTTGACAGCTCAGCCTATGATCCAAAGGCCTTACAAGGAGGTCTGTGCTATCAACTACTTACTGTACAGTACCTGACCTGGTATTTGGCTTTTCTACATTTCTGAGTTTGCAGAGCTGCTGTATAACTGTTTTGATGCATTAGTACAACCTTCTTGTGTCTTGAAGCATGTTCAACTTCCACGGTTTGATTTCATGCCAGTTGCTGCATTTACATCATAAGTTTGCTTTGAATTAAAGCACAGGTTACAATACTATTTTCATGCCGTGCATCCTTTATTCTCTTCACATATTTGGTTGAAACTCTGAAGCATTCTTGCGTGTCTTGCAGACTTCTGTTTCTATTACAGGCACAGCTGAGGCTTAGTAGTTTTTTACTGGCACATGTCTGTACTACAACTGACGTATATTATCATTGTATTCCAGGTTTCATTTGGTTCCAAACGATATGTCTGATTTCGTTTCTGCCAATTTTGTACACCAAGAAAGAATATGCCTACTAAGTACGGACTACGGAGGAAGCGATGATGTGATGCAGCGATGCACGGAGGAAGCAAAAGTATTCGGCAAGATATTAGAAGCATAAACAAAGGAGAATGGTGTGATTTGCCAGTCTCAATCGGGAAGATGGGTTCCTGCACATCATGTGCCCATCCAGCACCGAACAATCCAAAACCAAATCATTAGAGCGCCATACTCGTCAATGGCGTGTGGCGTGATTCCTGTCCATCCCTACAGTACGAAGATGAAGGAATTCAGGAATTGATCTTGTCGAATGTGTAAACCCAGGCGTCACGTAATGGGCAAAGATACTGGGCTTAAGCAACAGAGATCTGTGCAGAGAAGCAACGAACGAACTTGTGGTGGTGTAACCGTTGAAGCAGGTGCTCATTCGTTGAAGCAGATGAAACCGTCAACAGAAGTGATGCTATATCCTGATGCTACGTGACTAGCAACAATGGCAGCATCACGGCTGAAAAACGATGTTATCTTACCCAGCCATCATGTATCCAGCGCGCTCGCATTCGTCCGTCAATTTGATTGGCGTCAGCGCAAAACGTCACATACGACTCGTTCGTACTGCCTTGTTACAACTAAGGCGAGTCTCAATACATGATTTTATTGCACAACTATAAGAGTAAAAACTTGGTAATCGAGCCGGATGAGTGTTATGGGAATGAAACTCCTTTCTTATTCCATGAAACTCCCCTTCTCTTTCTTCATAATAATTCTGTCACATCAGTAAAATTTAATAGCATGAAACACTTTTGAAACTTCACTGAGAATGGCCTAAGCGAACTATCACCATTGCATGTTTAATCATTTACGGAGTAATCTCCTAGGAGCACTACTAATACGGGAGGAGTCGCAGCAACAAATTCGTGCGTTTTTCGGGCCAACTGACGAATAAATCTTGTTGGCACGATAATGACGGCTTAAAGCAAGCTTTAATCAACAATCCACGTGCCACTAGCCTTTCAGAAAGCAGGCACGGTCGGCAGGCATGAATTCGTTTTCCGCGAGTCCGTGACACTGATATGACACGAAAAGGAAAAGAATATTGCATTTTACCAGGAACGCAAGGAATTAACCTGTTCAAGTTAGTTCGCCCCCGACAACCGACAATGGAAGTACTGCGAATCGGGCGCTACAGCATCTTCGAACAGAAAGGAAGAAGATGCGGCAGTTCAATAATAGGCACCAACAACCGCAGAAGGGCAAAAGGAACAACTTGCGAGCCGATCGGATCGCACCCCGCAGTGATGAAAACGGGCGCAGTTTGATTGTTTGGTTGGGAAAAGGGCGAATGAGAACAACTTGCGCGCCGAGCGGATCGCTGGGAGCAACTCCAGCAGTCCAGTCCCAGGCCTCCAAAATCCGACGCCTGGGGTTGTTGCCTGGACCAAGCAAGAGTGCGGGCTAAGGAATGTAACAACTCAACAATAACCAGAAAAAACCTTATAAAGTACAGTGGAAGCATCTATCCTCTCTTTTTTATGATAGGGAAGAAACTAACAGCACGGTGCAGGTTCCACATGTACATGAAATTATATACTAAAACATCAACTTGCATCATGCATCATCAAGAAAGGAATTTACCTTATTCCAATGGTTACATCATGTGGGCACCCAAGCAGAAATTCTGAGTACTACACATAGCTGTCCTACAGTCTACATTTTTTTTAAAAAAAATTCTTAATTTCGCAAAATGCCAGCAGTGACTACTGTGATGATAACTTGGTAAGCAATAATTTAGTGCAGGTTGCAGACAAGGCAAGGCAAGGCAAGTCTTCTGAAGAAGCTTATATATGCAAGCAACCAAGGGAGGAAACACAAACCAACACTGTCTGGTGAAGAGTACCAAACCCAGAGAAATTTAGAAGCCTCACAGGAACCAGGCGGCAGATATGCTGATATATGCATTAGGGATCTGAATCATTCCAATGACGCTCATCTTCGCACCTTGCAGGCACCTTGTTCTCCTTGTTGCCAGGCTCCAGCAAATAGAAGCAAGCATCATGCGCACAAGATCGTCACCTCCAGCAGTATGGAGTCGCATAGCAAGGATACAAACACTAAGCATCACGCTGTGAAGGGAGACTGGAAGTAATTCCTGATTGAGATATGCAATGGCACTAGTTTCATCCGGTGGGCAGCCCTCACTAGTGTTCTTTCCTTCACTCTTCGAGTCGGGTGAGTACCGACCAACTCCCCTAGTTCATGAGCAGTATTCTCTTGCAGCTGTTTTTGTGAAAGCCAGCATGTATTGTCCTGCCCAGTTACACTCCTTGTCCAGATTTCCCAACCAAATAAATCATCTGCAGTTGGACTTTACAGTTTACAGTGCAAAATGGTCAATATCCATTGACGGAAACCCCGACTGTAACCTTTTTATCCCTTGTAACATATTTTTAGCAGTCTCCTTCTCCTGCACATATTGAATGTGTATCAGCATATGAAGGCAGTGGTAACTGGTAAATCATAGTCATGGGAATCCATGCAAGCAGAGACCAATGATCAGTCAACAGAATCATAAGATGCCTTTGTTTCACTTGTAAACCCTGTCTTACTAAATGTGATTCAAGTAAATTTGTGTTGCACAAAATAACTAGGCTCATGTTAGTTTGGACTGGAATATTATGCGATCCATTAACTCACTAGCCAACATTTGAATCACTATTTCGCTTTTTGTGCTCATTTCATCTTTCACTCTTTTTAAGGAAAATAATATGAACAGAGAACTTACAGGACCAGTGTAGTCCAAGAGCCTTGTACAATAGTGCTCTGCTTCCTCAAAACTGCCTATGCTCTTGTAATGCTTAGCAAGGAAAAGCAGAGCTTCAACAAAATTCTGGCCTTGCCTTTCCTCAACCTCCATTCTCTCTAAATTCTTCTTGTAGTAGAATGCAGCTTCCTCAGACTGCCCCAGCATGCCATGTAATTTTGCTAGTTGATGAAGTGCTATTCCTTCAGTGTCATTGCTATTTGCAGCCCTCTCATAGCACTTGATGGCTTCTTCAATCATTTGAAGTGGATCGCTTTCATAACACTGAGCCATGGCAATCCAGAGACGAGCATCATTGGGTTGCAGATATGATGATTTCCGGAAGTAATAAAGTGCATAAAATGGCATCCCCATCATCTCATAGATTTGACCAAGACCATACCAAGCACGGAAATCTCTAGGATTAATATCAACAGCTCTTCTGTAGGCATCAATTGCAGCAGGAGTATTTTTCAGCTCAACATACTCGTGTCCCATAAGGGTCCAAGCTGAGAGATACTTTCGATTAAGCTTTAGTGCCCTTTGAAAGTACAAAACTGATTTCTCATGCTGGCCCTTCAGACTGTAGTAATTTGCAATTATGCAGCAAGATTCTGGGCGGTATTTATCTGTCAAAAATACTCTGTGTGCAAGGAAACTCAAAGCAGTCAAGCTTTCTTTTGCGTATAGTAAATTTGAGTAAATATCCATAGAATCCACACGGAAAGGATCAGTCCTGAGCAGTTCTTCAAAAATCATCTCCGCTTCATCCAGGTCCCTCATACTATACTGCACTGTAGCAATTTGAGCCTGAATGTAGCCACTGCAGCGGAAGACACCCATCAAGCGCTCATATCTTTTCAGAGCTTCTTCATGCATCTTTAGTTCCAGATATGTACTGGCAAGAAAGAAGTCTTTCATCCAGTGATTCTTCAAATTTAAGTTATTAAGAATGTCACTGCTGGTGCATAAAGATTGTAACTCTGACCAAGCACTCCAGTTCCAAGGGTAGCTGTTGACAGACTCTACCAAAATTGTTCTAGCTAGACCTTCGCATCCTTTATCACGTAGAACAAGGCCATACAAGTAGAGCCCAAATGAATCAATAGAGCCAGTTCTCCGATGTGTTGACAGTTCTCTCTCCAAAGCAACTAGTTCCTGATTAACAGCATTACTCTTGCCCAACGATCCTTCAAGCTCTATCATCTCTGCCTCTTTCCGCTTCTCTCCAGCCTAAAATTGGAGAACAAATAGGTTGTTAATTAAACTATGGGCAAAGCAGAAAAACAACCTGAGCTATTAGAAAACTGTCATAGAGTGTGTAAAAAAGGGGAAAACATTAAATTGCACACAGAAATCCTTTTAACAGAATAACAAATCAGACTACAGAGTTTTGCAGACAACATTACAGATGCACACAGGTATAATGCATTGGAGTATATTCACCGTTACAATCCCGAATTATGCACATTCAGTAAAAAAACTAACTTGACAATTAAGATATAAAATGAATGCCAATAATGCAGTTTTAGCTTGTAATTATTACAATTCTTTGCATTCAAATAAATCCTCCATTACTGACAAAGGGATATTCTAAAATGAAAAGGCGCCATGGTTCTAGAATGAATGTTAATCATTCTTCATCTTACCATTTGCAAGTCATGTAGTCACAATTTTATGGAGCGGAAGGGTATATTTTTTTGTGCGCATGTCTCAATATTGAATATCACATAGAAACAGCCAACCATTTAAGACCATGTTTGGGCACATGATAATCCCCTCTAATCCATACATATTGGGAGTATTGACGGACAATTAGTTCAATATTATAACAAAAAAGAAACAGAGGCTATTCACTCATATTTACGAACTCCTTAAGAAGTGATATAGCTTTGTCAAATAACAGCAGCGTGCAGAATTAGTGGAAAAACTGTACCGAGTACATGGTACAAATGCATGCTTGAGGGTAATATATCCATCCAATGCTATCATCACACCGAAACCAACTTGCTAGTAAAAGTACTCATTAGTCACACATCATCCAATCTTTCCAATGCTCAGAAAGGTAAGCGCTTATCAACAGAGAGAATCAATAGCTATGTACTGACTAGAGGTTTCCTAAATGCCAAACCATTCTATTCTCTTAAAGCAGTACATGAGCACAAAGCATCGAATATAATCCATCAATTGGCCAATTGCAAGTTGGAACAACTCTTGTTGGTCCTGTGATCCAGTTCTGTTCAGTTTTTCAAGTAAAATCACACTAAATCAGAATTTACTAACCACTCCATTCTCACATCAAAGTAAACTAATTAGACGGTTGAGCCAGTACTGTATATCCATTGCACCTAAAAGCAAAAGGTATCGATTAGTCCATTGGCAGCCCCATATCTACCCCCAACCCTCACATTCAATGCAGCAGCTCTAGTGGCATTTCATCAAACACCATTCGCCCTATCCCAGATCTGAAAACTCGCAGATACACCAAGAAAATCAACACGGCAAGTGAATAGACAAGCGGATCCCATCTCACCATGTAGAGCGCGTAGCATCGCAGGAACACAGCCTTGCGCCCAGCCTGGTTCTGCAGCACGTGCGCGGCGCGGCGGTACTCCCGACAGTCGAAGTAGGTCTTGGCGAGCAGGTACTTGTCGCCGCCCGAATCGAACGCGTCGTCGTCGGGAATGGGCGTGCTGGCGTACGACACGCCGCCTAGCGGGGTCCCGGCCTCCGAGCTGCTGCCGCCACCGGGGCGGGGCCGGTGGCGGAAGCTGGAACCCCCGCTGCGGTGCAGGTGCAACAGCCGCCCTGCAGCCGCGGACGAGGAGGACGGGGAGTCCATCGCGGCCGACGGGGCCGGGGCCGCGTCCAAGTCTACGCCGACGAGCAGCTCGGCGGCCCTGCGAAAAGGGAGGGGATTAGGGTTAGGGGTTTAGGGTTTGAGGAGGGGGGTGACAGGGCATACCATTTGGCGGCAGAGTAGAGGCAGCGCTCGCCGAGCTGGCGGGCGGCGGCGCGGAGCTCGGCGCGATAGGTCTCCTTGGCGGAAGCCATGGGTCCGGTCGGGGAGGTGGTGGCGGCTTGCTTGGAGTTGGAGCGGATCGACGGGCGCAAACTCTGTTTTGAATTTTTGCGAGAGGTGGAAGGGGAAGGACCGGAGGACGGAGGGGATTGGAGGAGTTGGAGGTTTGTGCGGGTGCGATGGGCGGAATTTGGTGAGCTTGGAGAGAGACCTTGGACTTGGGCCTGACCAGGAAGAACGGCAAGATCAGGCCCAGTATCGCACTCAGGCCTACTACGCAGTGTTGATTTTCTTCCATGGCGTCAGGAGAACATTCGCACGTTTTTTCTTTATTACTATTTTACCGACTGTATTGCGGAATCTTTAAACACTGTACAAAATTAAGCACTATATTTTGCATCTTTTCTCTAGTTCGAAGAGTGAGGGATTGTATGCCATGGTGGTTGGGAATCATCAACAGTCAAAACAAACGCCTCCCATTAGGAAACAGTTTCAAATATAAAAAAACAAATATCACAGTCCTTTTCAAGATTTACACCATTCTTTCTGGTAAGTCTCAAACCTAGCAATAGACAGCGCCATTAAAAAAATTTTGGTGACGATGACATTGAGCTATGGCTATGAAGAGCCAAGTAAATCTTCAGTAGATCTATATTCAGTATTTATTGTATAAAAAATTTATGGCACTTACAGAGTGTGCGGTTTTAGGTGTAGGTTCTTACATGTGATTTATAATATTCTCGGTTACACCATCTTGGAGATTTACTCCACCATACCATACATCATCGGCTCAACTTACAACTTCTCTTTACCACGCTTCGACATAGTATTGGGTTTCATACTTCTATAGCCTTAATATGTGACACCACTTGAATGCTCGATAGCATCACCCTTTTATGATTAAGAAAAGGCTTAGCAGATTGAAGTAAAATATTATTTGCTTAACTATCCTTTTGTGGTGTTCTTTCTTTTGAACAAAGCAATATGATAAATAGTCCTATAGAGAAATATGGACACACATTATTAATTGAAGTTTAAAAATAGTACCCTGCGAAAGATGTGTTTTAAAACACACGCAAAAACTAAGGAATGCTGTGGTGGAATTTTTGCCATTGAACTCTCTCTTAGGAGTAGCTACTAGCCTGCGCGAGAAAATTTTGATCTTGAGATTAGCAATGAAAGATGGAATCATGCTCATATCTCTCTGTTCTCTGATATATAGAAAAATATGTAGGCTACAAGCATGACCATATCTACAAATTTTCAGTCACTATGAGTGTATTTTTTGTAACATATATATGTTAATCACTAGTAGAGCTATAGATACAAGAGTGAGCCTACTGGAAGAGAGGTCTTACTTCAGCATCTAGAGAATGGATAGAGTACGGTTTGATATGTACATACATGGATGATACTTATTCCCATTTGTTAATTTCAAATATAGCCTTATAAATATCCGGAAAAAATAGCCATATAAATAGCCAGGATGCAACATTTTGTAAGAGGAATCTATATAAAATATTGCCGTGGTGAGAAAAGTATAAAATTATTTTTATAATGAATTCAATGTCAATCTATATAAATGTTAGATACTGACAGTTTAAGTTAAAAAGTTTAATTTAAACAATTGAGATGATTTTGCATTTGTGATGGAAGGGACAAAATAAATCAGTAGAGCAAGCAATCGAACCGGGGGCCTTGGTCGCTTGAGGCCATGACCCGGCGGCACTCTGCTGTCTCTGCAACCGCGCGCTCTTTCCCCGGTTTCCATCAGCCAGAAAGTCCAGCAGCCACCAAGGCGGACCCAGCTCCTCGCACACAAATATCCAACCCAAAAGTAAACGAATTTTTCTCGTGTTCTTCTCCCCCCCTTCCGCTCCCCACCGAAAAGCACGAGCAGCACACCGTCAACCCACACGAGCGCGCGCCGAGCAACCTGTCGAGGAGGCCATGCAGGACGGCGGCGAGGTGCTGTTCCTGGACGGTGTCGGGGAGGTCGTCGTCTCCATCGGCCGCAGCGGCCTCTCTCTACAGCCTCTCCATCCGGTACGCTGCGGCCCCGTGATCTCATGTCCCTTCGCCTGTTCGCGATTGCTGAAGGCTAGCTCCAGATCTTACGGGTTCAAACATCATTGTGACGCTTGACCGAGAGGGTTCTGTGCGGGATTGAGTCGGATTGTGCGAAGGGCTCGGGATTTGTAGCTTTTGGTCATTTGCTGTGCAATCGAAGAGTTGGGAGGGTGGATAGGAAGACAGTGAGAAGATGAATATGGTTGCAAATTACAAAACCGACCTCTCTGAACATAACGGGTACTTGATTCACTGTTTTGGTTCAAAATTGGGGGGAGGAGAAACTGTGAGATTGCACATGCTCACCATCTTGGGAAGTTTATGTACCCAACACAAGTTAGATACAGCTGTGTTTTTGTTTTGAACAGCAGTGGCTATTGTAGGCTTTTCTGATAGGAGTGTTTTGTGATCTGAAAGACATCCTTCGGCAAGCGAAAAAGCATACAAATCCTAGGTAAGTATCCAAACTAGAAACACCAATCGTCCCGTGTGTATGTGAAGCTGAACCTCATCAACGTTTTTAATGAAGTAACCAAAATTAACATCACTACAGCCAGGTTATCGAACATGGAGTCAAAAGTGAATTTCGAGTCAGACCAATCTGCGAATCGAGCCTTGGCATTTGCGTGTGAAGATAGCACTACATTTGCTTAGTTTTGGTCAGCACCATTGCAGTGATCACCAAGTTGGAGATAATATCCATAGTGTCACTGATATGTGCCACCAGGCCCCACATATGGTCCTCACGCCGGAAGAAATTGTTTGATTAGTATCTATTTATGATTGTGATTGTAGAATATTCTCTTCTTTTACATGCATTTCAATCAGTCACAGCATAAGGAGCTAAGCCGTTTTTTACTGTTACCTTCAATTACACTTTTGAGTTGCAAATGATAAATGCCAGCAGGAGACTCCGTTATTCCTCTTGCTATGTTGCCATGCTATTGTGTTCAAGTTGCCAATTTTTACAGGAACTGGTCTCTTCATGTTGATCATCCATTACACTGCAGCCTAAATTGGACAGCAAAATCAAGTTTTCAGATGTTTACGCTGTAGAGCTGCTCGATAAGGGTCTTATCTGTGGGCCTTGGAATACAAGAACTGCTATTCAAGGCAAGAAAAATATTGAGGTTATGGCGTTCCTTTTGGCTAATACAAGCTTCATTTTCTGCAACGTGCATCAAACTTTTCTGCCAACCAATATTAGATAGGTTAGTTCCATCCTGTTTCTGTGTGTAGCTATAGCTTTCTCCTACATCATGTAGACTATTTAAACAAACTTGGCATACTGCTTTATCACTAACAATATACACTAATCTACCGGTGCAGCGCCCTTTATTGGCGAATCAAATGAAAGTTTTCAAAGGTGTTCAAAATGTTTTAATATATTGCATAAAATTTAATATTCACTCAACAGCTTAGATTCTTGCATGTTCCATTTTCTGAGATACAGGTAGGGAGTGGATATTCTCTGGAGTAGAAAAAATGCTCGTAGTATATAAAAAACAATAAAACATGAAAAAAATAGTAAACTGTACAAGGCCTGTAAAGGCAAGAGGGAGCCTGACTTACAGGGAGACCTGAGACTGAAACTAGAAAAAACTATCTGTATCTGAAACTCGCACACTATAATATATCTTCTTAACAAATCATATGCTCATGCAGATGCACCGATTTGTTGTACATGGGATTACCAGAACAAGAAAACGTCCTTCTCCATGGGTACATTGTGAATATATTTTTGGTCACAAAGACCTGAAGACCTGCAAAAATTGGTTCGAGCGTCTCATGGCATGCATAAACAATGAAGGCGATAGACCAAAGAACCTGATGGTAGATATGATGCAATTTTTCTCCTCTTGACCACCATAGCAGTTGTGAAGACATGCTAAGGATATTTCTTCTCTTTGTTGGTCTGTTGTTGATATTGATAAATTGCCAAAACATTACAGGTATTTGTTCATCCATTATGTGGAAAAGGTAGAGGGGTCAAGAATTGGGAAATAGTAGCCCCATTATTTGATAGAGCCAAAATAAAAACAAAGGTAAACTTTATTTCTGACTTTTTATTTCTTATGATTTCGTGATATCAGAGTTTCTTGCCCATTTATGAACAACTTCAGTGCTCTGACTTATTTTCACCCCTAATGTTTGTCTTCAGGTGATAGTGACAAATAGAGCAGGGCATGCATATGACACGCTAGTATCATTATCAGATATTGAACTCAAGGCACTTGATGGTGTTGTTGCAGTGGTAGGACAATTAAATTCCAATTCTATTTGCTTGATTGTTATCACCCTATCTTTTCTCTAATTTATGGGGCAAGTATTATAAAGATGACACCTAGTCATCATGAGTAGTTTATTCCGCAAAACTGGAAACCAATAAGAAATTAAGGTCAAATGCATGCACAATCTTCTTAATAAACTAGATGTTATGGTTGATTTGCTGGTCAGAAGTATTAGAGAAGGAAAATTCAGAGTTAGGAAAGTTCAGTAGTTAAGGATTGGAATCAGAGTTAGAGTCCAGAAGTTAGATAAAGAAGTCTAGAATCTATATAGATTAAAATTGAAGTTGTGTTGGAGTTGGATTGTAAGCTGGCTGGCGATATATGCCTATTGTACTTTCACAGGGAAATCGACCAATCAATACATCAATCTGTTATCTCATATAGCTTATCTACTCCTCATCCCGCTGCTCTAGTTCTCATCTCCCTGCTGAACTTGATCCTGACCCTGCATCAGCTACCTCACCACAGGCACGAAGCTGGCCATGGAACGGACGGAACACCCATAGCTATCCAATCCGTTCACTTCCGCATGGACGTGACACTAGAACTAGATAGCATCTATGTGAGAATAAATGTAATAAACTAGAAAGAGCTAGCTAGCATCTGTGTCATCATAAATATGCACTGATCTTTTGCTGTTTTTATTACGTCCTTTTGTAAAACCAGTAGTAGTCGCACACACTTTTAGATAGGAACACAGGAACACTTGGTGCAGGGCCGGGGCGCAAGGATTGCGGCTTCTGCTGCAGGCCTAGTTGGCATTTCTATTTCTTTTGGTTGTTCTATTTTAGACTGGCACGCAGTTTCGGAGATCAAGTTTTTTCTGTTCTTAGGTTTGTTGTGAGCAAACTTTTCTTCTTCTATAATGCAATGACACACAGCTCTCTTGTGCGTTCGAGAAATTTTTCCCCCAATGGATCGCACTTCCTGCAAATTATCAAAATTTTGCATACAAGTTTGGAAGCCTTTCACTGTGTTCTGTTAAGAGAAAAAACAAGCTACCGTTAATCCAAAAGGAGAAACTTCCACTGTTACTCATAACATTTTTTTTAATTGCAAGTTTAGGGTGGTGACGGTCTATATAATGAAATTCTGAATGGGATACTTAGTTCGAGGTACAAGGCTTCTTATCCTCCAACTCCCGAGGGGTTTGGATATTTTGGGAGCAATGAAAATTGTGAAGAACAAACAAGGAATGGGCTAAACTGTAGTATGCCCACACCAGATTCTGCGAATACCATGTTTCCAGGGAATTCAACTAAATGTGATGACCATGAACCTCTTCTTTCAACTTCACAACCTACAGGACTAGAGATACCATCATTAAGTAAGTTCCTGTTTACATGTTGTGCATATGTTTTATAGAAAGTTCTTGTTTAAGTATTTTGGTAGTTTCTCGTTGCAGATTCTAGTAAAGAACCATGCATTGGAGGTTAGTGAATTATTATAACTTGGTGATCCTGCTTATCTTAAAAGCTTCTGAGGTTCATTGATTAAACTAGAGGACTTCTGTCATACAACTCGTTTCTACTGCAGAACAGGATCATCTAGTCCCCTTCCCAAATGACTGGTTCAGACTTGGGCATAATTCCTTCTGGCTCAACTGATGCTATTGTTCTCAGGTAGTGTTTAAGATACTCATCAGTAAAGCTGGCCTCATCATTTGATCACTTGTTATTGCTGTGTTCCATTGATTCCCACTGAGTTTATATTTTGAGTAGTCATTTTTCGTGGACCCATGATTATTCTATGTGAGGTACTCCCTCCGTTCTTAAATATATGACACCGTTGACTTTTTCCTCAAATTTTGACGAATGATACTTATTTAATGAATTAGTTAAATATGATAAAATGAGTAACACTACATCTATCGTGAAAAATACTTTGGAGTTAACTTGTAGATTTATCTATCTGCACAAATGTTTGTATGAAAAAAAAGAATAGTTAAACAAATGAGAAAGGTCAATGGAGACATATTTAAGAACAGAGATAGTAGTTATGGTTGTTTTGGCTACTGGAGAATTCCACTATTACCATCTCTGTAGTGCACCTGTGAGCAAACACGAGCCATGGCAATTGAACTTGCCAAAGTAGCACTGGGCTGCTCTTTCAAAACATAGTTTAATTTCCATTTAATTCCAGCAACCCATGCACATTATAACCATTTTTTCGTTTTTTTTACCATGAAGTGCTGAGCCCATTGTATGTCTATTTATTATATGGACTCATCAATTCTTTTTGCTGATGGTTAATGCTCGTTGGTCTTTGCAGCACAATTGGGGAGCGAGATCCTGTGTCCTCTGCTCTGCTTATTATTCTCGGCAGAAGGATGTTACTTGATATAGCTCAAGTAGTTAGATGGAAAAGTAGCCCAACAGCTGAGGTCTTGCCTACTGTACGCTATGCTGCTTCATCTGCAGGGTATGCTACTGCCTCTAGGAGATAGTACAGTTGCATGATGTGAATAACTTTGCGCAATTTTGTCTTTCATTTTAAATAAAATTTAGGATTTTCCCTGATGGATCCCTGAAAACAAAAGGAGTGATAATTTGATGAGCTTGATTGCTATTCCTTGGTGAACTACTTCTTAAATGAGCTAGCAAAGGCATTCTGCAGGAGTCTTTACCATAACCCAAACAAAGAGAAGTAATATGGTCCCTTTAGTTTCTGTGGGAAGCTGCAGTGAGCTTAGCCTTATTTTCTGTCTAATCAAAATGAAAATTTGAGAATACCTCTACCGCATGTTAGGCCATCGTTTTCGGATGATTTCTAATGGTCACTTGTTCCTTTGCTTGTAGATATGGTTTTTATGGAGAAGTTATCAGGGAGAGCGAAAACTACCGGTGGATGGGTCCTGCACGTTATGACTTTTCTGGAACAGTGGTCTTTCTGAAGCATAGGTGAGTAATGGTTATGTCCATTGTAGGACCATTGTTGCTTCATGTTGTTGACAGTTGAACAATCTCTGGTCATTTTTCAGATCGTACGAGGCAAAGGTTGCTTTTCTTGAGACTCCAAACACTAATCCACTTACAGCATCAGCAGAGGATGATGTAACTGGAGCACAACCACTACAATCTTGTCAGAGGAGACCTCGCAAAATAATCTGCCGAACAAATTGCTTTGTATGCAAAGAGGCTTCAACATCTGGACAAAATTCAGAAGGTGAGGTTGCAGACAGCTCCAGAACAATATGCGAGAATCCAAAGTGGGTCTGGTCCAAAGGACGTTTCCTCAGCGTTGGTGCAGCTGTCATTTCATGCCGTAATGAAAGAGCCCCTGACGGCCTGGTAGCTGATGCACACCTCTCGGATGGTTTTCTTCATCTTCTGCTCATCAGAGACTGCCCTCTTCCCCTTTACTTATGGTGAGTGAAATGTTGCCATCTTGCTGATCCCATGATCCAACTTCTTCCAGATTTCAGAGTACTTTTGATTTGAAAGCTGTTTCTCAGCAAAGGATGAAAACAATAAAAAACTTATTAATTGCGTTCAGATTGAAACTTGAAACCTTTTCATATCTGTTGTCTGTATGCATGGGTGAATCTTTTTTTTTAGGCGAACTATGGCGGACCCGTTGGTCAGGCTGATGCATGGTGAATCTTAAGGCATCAGGCAAATACAGACTAAAATATAGTTTACATTCATTTCCGAGCTCGCTTTAAATATTCAGAAACCACCGTAAGTTGGATTTATTCTATAGTTGCTCTATTTGCAAATTCACTATACTTAATAATGATCTAATGGCTTTTGTCCCAACTAAAGTCCAGTAGCTTTCTTAGGAAAAACAAGTAGTTAGCTATTCTTCCCTTTATATTTGTTGGAAAATTAGCATGTATGTTTTGTTTGCCTCTACATAAACAAGGATGTATTATCTGCAGGCATCTAACACAGTTTACCAAGAAGGGTTCAGACCCTTTGAGCTTCAAGTTTGTGGAGCATCACAAGGTAGTTATACTTTTTAAACCCATCTAATCCCTTGCGGTTGAACTTAATAGAGCTTTCCATCATCTGCAGACACCAGCATTCACATTTATCTCATCACATGATGAAAGTGTCTGGAACTTGGACGGAGAGATTTTTCAGGCGTGTGAGGTATCTGTCCAAGCTTGCCGGGGCCTTGTCAACCTCTTTGCTTCGGGACCAGAGGTGTAGTGCTAGTAATGCCGTAAGTTCCTTGCTTGTTGCGTATCTTGATGTAGAGAGAGGTCCTTATTTAACTCTTGTATGTTGTACACTCTTATTTGTATCTTAGTAGAGTAGAGAACTAGAATACTGTCCATAGATATACTGTGGCGTGGAAACTATAGTCCATGTTTGCGGTTTGCCAACAATATTGACCGAGTTAATGAAGAGAAACTTCTTCTTTTCTTTTTCTTTTAGAAAATTAATGAAGTGAACCACTTATTCAATTCAGATGTTCAGTTAGAAAACCCTGCTATGGATCATGAATGTTTTTTATCATGAATTTGCAAGGGACAAACTTTTCGTGGACCGACGCTTCGCCAGACACCCTGGAGTTTTGAGGGCCATTTGGCCTCACAAGGCCGTAGTCTGTCTCGCAAGTTCTTATCCTTTCTACTCGTGGGAAATTGGCTTTCTTGGGTGTACCACAGTTTCACCACAGTGGTTTAGACGCTTAGTCCGTCAGTCGTAGTGAAATGTGCTTGTTATCTGACATTACTCATCTTACCAATAATACTCCCTCAATGGCATTACACACGATATGTATAAAAACTACAGTTAGTATCTCGGGGATTGCCCTAACCATCTCAAGGCGACACGTTTTGGAGTGGAGCAACGGAGAATGATGACGGCGGAGAGAAATCAGCAGGCGCCGGCGCGCCGCGAAGAAACGGCGGAGAGAAATCATTGCCGCCGCTGCGCGGATGTCGGCCGGAGCAAGACAAAGCGACCGTCGTGACGGTCAGACTGCGGGTGTCGGTGCCTTGGTGGTCAAGTGTGTCTTTTGTGGTAGACGAATCGGCGGGGCGGGCCCCTGGCTCACGCCGTCGCGTTCGTGCTTCGGACCTTTGTGCTCATGCATCTTCCCTTTTCTTTTCTTTTTTGCTCGCTGCTCTCAAGTCTCAAGAACGCATCATTGTCTCTTGCCATGGACACCGCCGCTAGCCAGATAGTACACGGAAAAAACAAACGAGGACATCATATTGTGGAATCGTTATTCGTTAACTAGATCTGCATGCAGTTCATCATCCGGTTTGATCCGGACTGTCACCGTGGCGTGTGAACGTGATTACGCCAAAGTGACCACGCGGCCGGCAAGCCATCCAGCAGCCTTTCAAACCACACCGCCATGATCGTCTCCCCTCCCTGCTCCACTTGTTGCTTTGCGGCCAAGCCTCGTCGTCTCGGGCGCCGCGTGCTTCATTCTCCCCCTCGCGACAAAGCAAGGAATCCGGAGCAAAGTGGGGGGCAACGGTCATCAGGTTAGTAGCAAAAGCACGGGGATCCCAAAACCACAACCCAAGAACCGGACGCGTGCACGCGCAAACCTACGCCCCTCTCCCCGCGCGCAATGGCCGGCGTAACCCCAAGCCCCACGCAAACCAGCCATGTCTCGGCGAGGGCCATGGCGATCCCTGCCGGCCTTGTGCCCGCGGCCGTGCTGCTCGCGGCCGGCGTTGGGCTCCTCGCGCTGCTGCCTTCGCTGGCCCAGGCGGTGTGGGAGGTGCCCCACCTCGTTCTCCTCGGCCTCGTCATCTCCTACGGCGTCTTCACCCAGAGGAACGCCGACGCCGGCGATGATGGCAGCGCCGCCAAGGAGGGCTCGCTGGCTTGGAACGCGCGGTACCACCCCGACGGCCCCCTCGTCGTGGTCGCGGATCACGCGGCGCCGATAGGCGACGACGGCGGCGGCCAGCGAGGCGCGCGGGAGAGGCCGCTTTCCTTGCCGGTGCGGAGGCTGAAGACCACGCCATCTTCGGCTAAGCAGTCTGAAATCGATGGCGATGCCGGTGATGCCTTCGGTGAAGAGACGGATAGCTGCGCGTCGTCGTCGGGGTTCTGGGCCGGCACACGCGCCGTCCCTTCGCCGCCCTCTGTTCTCGACGCCGACATGGGTCTGTCTCCGTGCTCACAGCCACAGTCGCCACGGCCCTTCTTTATCCACAGCGCCGACACGTCCCACGGGCTCAACGCCGCGACGCCGTCCACCATGTCGAGGGGCTTCGCCCCGGGCTACCGTCCTTCTGTGCCCCACGACCAGCCGTGGAGCGACGACGGCGAGGGCAGCGGCTGGGACGACGAGGACGCCGACGGGTCGGACGAGATGACCGTGTCTTCAGAGAGATCGGTCCGCGGCGACTTCGCCGCTGCCTGCGCCAATGATCACAGCGAAGGCGACACGTCTGTGGACGAAGAGCTTCTGGAGCTGGCGGCGAAGGCAGGGCCGGACGGGGAGGAGGAGGTGGACAGGAAGGCCGACGAGTTCATCGCCAAGTTCAGGGAGCGGATCAGGCTGCAGAGACACTAGCCGGCCACGGCATGCATTGCCATCGCTGGATCCATGCATGCTCTGCCAAGTGCCGAGCACCCACCCCGCACACCACATGACGAACGGCGAGTGTTGCAGTTGTACTACGTATTTGTTCATACGTTCATATTCGTCTGTGGCATCGTGTTTCCCGTACCATTTTTATTGTTTTTTTTTGGGTGCTTCGACGCAACTAGGAGCCGGAGACACGGGTGCACATGGATTGGAAACTACACGGCGTTCTTTCAGCGCATTTGTGCAGTCCTTCTCGTATCTGCTGGAAAGCTTGCGATGTACTGTAGTACCAGGATGAACATGAACTGCTACAATCTGCACATAAATACCAATTCGTAAGAATCTTTTGAGGCATGCATGCGTGCAGGACATCAATGGGATGAAATGCTCTTACCTCTGAAGAGAAGACAATGCATGCAAACACCACGGCCCAAGTCTGACGGAGACGTGTTTGGCCATGCATGGTTGCTTATGCTAGACTTCTGCATCAAGTCTCATTGCCCGTCTGTTCTTCTGTTGGACGCATCAGAGAGCATTTGTAGGCTTGTAGCCGTCCTTCTTGAGACGACCAAGACCTCCCACCAGCAGCGTGAAGAGGCACATTTGTGTTGCGCCCACCGGTGTGCCAAAACATCGAACGCTCAAGGAAAAACAGCTGGAGCTCCTCTAATTTAATCTCGTCAGGTACGTCCTCACTGAACATCGTAAACAGGTGTGTTCCTGGTGAAGCCGTGACATGCAGCGGTGGTTGCGAAAGTAGGGTTGGAGCTGCCTGTTCGACGAGAGAGAGTACGTACGTGTGCCATCACTCGTCGCCAACGATGGCAACCATCAAAATTAGACCGAGACTGTGGTCGCTAAAATAGGCTAAGATCGTAAAGGCTAACCAAACCTGTCCTTGAGAGATTGATTGAACGACAGAGCCAAGGTCTCCGTGCCTTGCAGAGTTGCAGTACCGGCGCTCCTCGTACAGCAGCAGTGACCAGTGATCAAGATCAACCACTCCGTCAATTTTTAATGCGCCATCAGGAGACTTCAATAGACGAGAGGACAGTACCCATGTTGCTGCCCACCAGGCCACCCCATCACCTACGCAATCCCACAATCCCAAAATCCGGACGCGATCCCAGAAGAACACTGTCCGCCGAGCCCTCTGCCACGCCCGGCCGCCGGGACCGTCCGCCCGCGCGCGTCCTGTTCAGGGGCGCCAGCATCCCGGAGCCAACGTGCGTACGCCGGGCCGCGCGTGATAGAAATAGGATACCTTCCGTCCGCCGGTCCCGTGCCCCCAACCGCCGATGCCACCAGCCGCGCCGTGCTCTGCGCCTCTGCACCCCGGACTTTCTTCTCGGCTGCCAAAGTTTCAACGGGAAAAAGCGCTTGCTCGCAGTCGCAGCGAGATGCGCCCACTAATAAACACCTACCACCCCCCTAGCTAATCTCCGAAAGGAAAAGGCCAAGCCCTCAAAGGAAAAGCGAGGAAAGAAAATAGGCAACTAATAAAGAAGGCAGATTGCCGGAAGCCACCCTCTCCGGCACTCTCGCTCACACAGTCCCACAGTGATAAAAGCCTCGAGCCGGGACGACAAGAATCTCTCCCAAGCTAGCCAGCACAGCCACCCTCCTCAGCCAGTAGCTCACCCGGCGACTCCTGGTAGCTCCTCCCCCTTTCCCTTCCCTGCGGCGGAGGAGAACAGCTAGTGCTAAGCAACTGAGCAGAGCACGGCAAAGGAAAGAAAGAGCTTGCGTTGCCTAGCCTAGCTTGCTAGCTTCGCCGCGAAGGACCTGGCCTGAGAGCGCGGCCACCGCCACCGGGGCAGCTAGCTTCCGTTTCCCTCGCGCGTTCCTATTTACGCCGGGCACCGGGCGCGCCACGATGGAGATGGCGGGGGCGGCCGAGGCGGACACGCCGTCGCAGGAGCCGGTGCGCAAGGGCCGGAGCAACACCATCCTGCTCCCCATCGTCGGCATCCTCCTCGCCTACCTGCTCTACCGCTTCCTCCGCCCGCGCCTCCGCCGCCTGCGCCTCGACCGCTACGTCCCGTCGGGCGCCCGCCTGCCGGGCTGGCTGCGCCGCCGCGCGCCAAGCGGGGGCGCCGTGCTGCCCTACTTCGCGCCCATCGCCGACCGCCTCGGCGCGCTGCCGTACCTCGGCCCCTTCGCCGAGCGCCTCGGCGTGGGCCCGCAGGGCGGGTACGGCTACGGCTACGGCCACGGCGGCGGCGGGGCGCAGGCGCTCGTCAAGTTCCCCGGCGGGGAGGCGTTGTCGGTGGCGGCCATCCTCGAGGCGCCAGGGGAGGTGGTGGCCAAGTCCGCGCACAGCACGCTGTACCGCGCCGCGATGCGCTCCGGGGAGGCCGCCGTGCTGCTCCGGTTCGTGCGCCCCGCGTGCGCCGTCGGGGCAGACGAGGCCTACGCCGCCGCGGGGCGGATTGGCGCCGTCAGCCACCCGAACCTCGTGCCGCTCCGCGCGGTGTACGTCGGGCCCAGGGGCGAGAAGCTGCTCGTGCACCCGTTCTACGCCGCCGGCTCGCTCCACCGCTTCCTGCAAGGTTAGTAGCCCTTCGCATTCTTCTTACTCTCGTTTACATTTCACATTTTACCAAGTTTTCACCACTCATGCTTAATCGCGTTCCAAAGATGAGAGGTTGTCGCTCTAACGTTGGTTGGATGTGGGGGGTCATCGGGTTAATTGTTGTCGACAGAAGTCTGTTCTTTTAGCAAGATCTCTGACCACTGTCAAAGCAAGATCTCATACCTGTATTGCACAATGTAATACAATCACGAATTATACCAGCATACACACCACATGCTGGGTTATGATTATTGATTGAATATACTAGCAGTTCGCATAATAATTGCATTGCAGCCTTGCTGCACGTAGCTGAAGTCTTCAGTGCTTCTCTTCATGGCACCTATTATGCACATAGTTCTTTTCAGTATGCATTTAGTACTGGTAAAATGTAATTGTTTTGCATCCAAACAGGAACCTGTCATTTTTTATCGTGCAAAACTATGTCGTTTTTAAAAGTTTGGTTCGACTGAAGTAAATTGAAAAGCGTCAGCTCAAGTGAGTTGAAAATGGTCCTGAATATTGACGACAAGTTTAATCTAATTTGGCGATGTTATAAAATACACGAGACCTGAGGGCGAGGAAATAGTACATCTGTTGATATTTTTTTCTCCATAAAACGTAAAGGGTCATGACATTACTAAACTAAATATTAATATGAGCAGATCACTAGGGCCACTAGCACTTCAACTTCTTTTTTGGGTGGGGCTGGGGCGATTGTGTAGGTACCCCCGGCCCATGTGTTCTTGCTATCTGTTGTTGTCATCATTATATTCGACACCAAATCAACTTTTTTGTGAAGACCTTTTCTGCTTGGCTGTCAGCTCGAAACTTCCAATGGGTCCTGGTGCCATGCTCCTGACTCCTGTTATTTGTTACGGTTGTTAGTTTGAGTTCACACTTAGCAAATCATAGTAGTTAGTGAACAGTCAGTTCGATCTATGTCTTCCCGATAATAAATGATCTTTGCTATAAAGTGATAGGTTGGATTTTTGGTTATGGCTATTTAAGTAGAGGTATTGTTGTCTAGATTAAACCAGAGGGCTTTTGTATTAGCAGCATAGTACTTTACACTGTTTGTGCAACTTTTTTATTTGAATGGGTTGTTGAATCACAATCTTTAACAGAATATGATGATTTATCACTGGAAAGAATTGATGCTCTGAACAAAATAAATGACAAATGAACTGTTGATGATAGCTCATTTCTTTGTTGTCATCACATACAGAGGGGATCGCTGAGTCACAGAGATGGAGCATAGTTTGCAATCTCTCGCTCGGCATTGCCAGGGGCCTGGATCACCTCCACACGGGCTTGGAGAAGCCGATGGTTCATGGCAACCTCAAGACGAGCAACATCCTTCTCGACGCCAGCAACGAGTGCAGGATATCGGACTACGGCCTCTACCTACTGCTGAACCCGGCCGCTGCGCAGGAGATGCTGGAAGCATCCGCGGCGCAGGGGTACAAGGCGCCCGAGCTGATCAAGATGCGGGACGCCACGAGGGAGAGCGACATCTACAGCCTGGGGGTCGTCCTGCTGGAGATGCTCGCCCAGAAGGAGCACGCCGACGACGGGCGGCCGAACCCGCGGGACATCCTCCTGCCGGCCTCCTTCAAGAACCTGGTCCTCGAGAGGAAGATCTCCGAGGCCTTCAGCTCCGACCTCGCCAGGCACTGCAGGAGGTCGGGGAAGGAGAGGAACCTGAACGCCTACTTCGAGCTGGCCACCGCCTGTTGCAGCCCGTCGCCGTCGCTGAGACCCAACACGAAGCATGTGCTCAAGAGGCTCGAGGAGATCGCGAGATGAATCGTGAAGGGATGCGAGTAGGTTTGCCAGCTTGTTGCTATTTAATCAGCATTGCATTACAGCGGCATACCGTTGGTACTGTGAAGCTGAAGCTCCCTGCATACTGCAACTTCCCCAAAGCTAAATTGGACTACGGAATTTGAACTGGGCAGTTGGGGAATGGATACATGCGTTTCACTCGCATCCAGGAACATGTATAGTCTTCGCAGAGGTATGCAGAGAGGAACTCATCTGAAGGTATACCGGGGCTGCTGTCAGTGGATGAGCATGACTACTAGATTATGTTTTTGCTGTGTTTTACCTGAAAATAGAAATGTACAATCATAGAGTGCGCCTGGAGACGTGTAACAGATCTACTCGGTGCATGTTGTATTTCCACGCTGCAGCATCAGTGCATCATCACCGTGTCAGTGGAATGTTCTCTTCCAGCTCCAGATGCATGTAACAATGTATTCCCAGATGTCATGGTACTGTCGTCGACATTGTGATTGATATTCCCAGACTCCCTGTGCGGCTGTGCATGTGCTTATGTGCTACAAACTGACGATCCAATCGAGCGATTCTCTCCGGTGGTGTTCCTGTCTCCTTGCCCAGGCCAATCTCTGCACTCTGCGGGGTTGGTGATTTGTCCTTATCAGCAACAATAATTCACTCTGATCCCCTGCGATCGAGCGATGGAGATCCGCTCTTGACGTGTTTCTACAGCCCGCCGCAGTGGCATCTTGTCGAGAACCTAAGGCAACAAGAGCCCAATATTTCCCATTCGAGGCCTCAAATCAATCGCTTTTCTTAGTTGAGGCTGACACGCACACATCCGGCCGTGTGACACCTACTAGGCCAGATGCTACACTGATCGCCCCCCCCCCCCCCCCCCCATTCGTAGGCGTAGCTACACATTTCACCCAAAACAATCCATGGTAGACCGTAGTCACCCAGCTTATGCACACAACACAATGGATCCTGTTTCTGCCCTGCTGACAGTGCATCTGCAACCTGATCTACGCTGACGACCAAGTCTGCATTATTGGCCTATGCTCCAAATGCACCCAGCAGCAGCAACGGAGAAAAGAAGAGATCTTTTCAAAAGGAAAGAAAGAAAGAAGGGATCTCGCTGCCGAAATACCTTGCTGTCAGAATCAGGCAGGTGAAGTGGTGAACTCTAGCTAGATGCCCATTTTTTTCACCGGGTAGCGGCGGCATCCCATTCACGGGACGGGGACCAGGCCGCAGGTCCCGCTCCATCACCCGTCCCGGCGCGAACCAAGCGCAAAGGCGGCAGCACGTGAAGCAGGCTTGTCCCAACGCTGCAAGGGGGCCACCAAACCAAACAAAGCGCAAGCTACCCTCCAAATCCGCGGCCGCAACCGGCTGCAGGCTCTGCCTGATCTTGCCGGCGCGTACGGTACGGCGCTCCAGTCCGGTGGCCCGCTCGTAACCGCCGTGCTGCGACTGGTGAGCCTGTGACAACCCCGTGATAAACCCGGGGCCCTTTCCCTAATCGTGCCGATCGATCATTCCTCCACGGGGTTAGTGATCACTTGGGCAGTGCCGTGAGTAGCAGTTCCAACTACTGCTAACCAGTCAGTGCAGGCTTCTACAGCCTCCCGCCGTGCCTGTTCACGCGGGCGTGGTCCTGCGCCCACTGCACGGCACGCGCGTACATGCTGTATTGTGCCGTCGCGTAGCGCGCAAGGGAATACCTGCCGTGTGATGCCGCGGCAGTAGCTCAACCGTGCCGCACTGCAATACAACGAAGCAGCTGGGCAGGCACGCCAATCGCGTCGCTGCTTGCCGGCGCGCCATGTTTTTTTACGTGGCGGGTGCGGGTGGTTAATTGCGTATCTCCCTATCAAGCATGACATGCGGTGCGTGCGTGCCCCCCGCGCGTCAGCGAACGAGCCGCTGCTATCTACAGTATCACCAGGGCGCTGGGCGCCACGCACGCGCAAGGGGATTGGGTGCCCACGGTGCGGCCGCGGCCGCCGGTGGGCTTGTGCCTTGTGGGTTCATGATGCGGTCGCGCATGTGCGCGGGCATGTGGTAGGAATGGCCGGTGGCGCGAGCTGGACCTGGACGCGACGCGCGTGTAGTAGGCAGTGGCCAGTCGGCCGGTGGCGATGGCCGTGTCACCTCGCTCGATTCGCTTTCGCTGGCTCCCGGTTCATCAGGGCTGGGTGGGTGCTGGCTTCGGCCGCCGCTCGCACTGTGGCCGACTCTCCTGCACCAGACCTACGACTACACATGGCAGGAACTGGCCCCACCGTAGTTGTTTTTTTTTTCCTTCTGAAGATAAGACCGGAGTTAGAAATAGCTAGCATTGTACTCTCTGCTGCAATGATGGCCATCACTGCCGTGTTCGTCCGTGCGTGTCTGGCCAGTGAATGCAAGACGCCGGACGGGGGCCGGCGTGGGCGTCCGATCGAGTGCCCGACGCATGGAGGGCCGACGGGTAGAGCGGACGCGCTGTCGAAGCCGCGGTGGACGTTAACATTTGCCCGTGCCGAGGGTAGTCGACTCGAGTGATCCGGTGATCGCAAGAACTAGGCTCCGGCCACACGTTGGCCGTGGCGAACTGCGCGCACGGCGCGGCGGGAGGAAAGGAAAGGACGAGGCGGAGGCGGCCGCCTGCCTGGGCCCGCCTGGGCGTGTGCCGCGCGCGGTGGTGGAACTGGAAGCCGGCCTCGAACCAGCGGGCTCGCACCGTGCGAATTGTGTGAAGTGACCACACCACCCTCTCCTGGCCCAACTACGGTGGTGCGGACTGCAGACTGCAGAGGAGCAAGGCCTAGTAGCAACGGAAGAGCAACTGGCGGCCCAGCATTTTGATGCCGACTGCCGAGGCTGTGCACGGCCACGGCAGTGCACTTCATAAGAACTCTTCACAGTGAATATACAAAATCTGCTGTGCATGAAAAAGAGTTGCTGAAAGTACTGCAACAGCAGCTCCTTATTTTCTTTTTATTGGGTATAAATGTCTATTCACTTGGCATATTCCCTAACAAATGGTGCGGTAGACACTTACATCATCTCATTTACAGGCCAAGAAATTCATCGTCTGCATACGTAACTATAGAGGATGCACCGTGCAACATTTCACGAGAAAAAAAAAAGATTAGATCCCATCTTATGGTACAGTATTTCCGAAGAACTTGGAGGCTTTGCCGCAGCTCATGGAGCTTCAGAAGAAACTCCGTGGTAACCAACAGAAGAGTGGTCTGAGCTGGAAGGAACAGCGTTGTACTGACCATAGCCGGCATAAATTCCCACAGCAACTAGACTAAGGATGACAAATCTATACCACGCTTCCTCATGTAGCTGCCCAATAAAGTGCCAATGCCATCAGTCATGGGATTTGGTGTTAAATAGACGTCGTCAAGGCAACATCATAAAGAGATTTTTTTACTGCTGAAATCTGTAACTGAAGCCAAAACAGAGCGAACATGTAGAGCAGTGCAAACCTGAGCAAACAGGACCATGTTGAAGAAAACAGAGATAACTGGAACCAGCGGTACCCCAGGACAAGAAAAGCCAGGCGGATCCACATAGACCTGGAAATACATGGCAGGCAAGATTTTGAAGAAAACAATGTATCAGCAAGCTGAACATCAGGGCATCTAAATTTTAGTTACATGACATTTTTATCCATGGTTTGAAACAGCAAAACGAATGGTGTGATTTATCCAACATAACCATGGGTCATTACATGCGTATGGGATTATATGGATATGCAATATCTGATAATTAGGACAGGCAGATATAAATGGGATTTACCTGACGAAACTGGAGAGCAAAACTGGCAGCAACAGCTATCAGGAAAGCTACTACCATAAAGGCAATATCATAGTTGAATCGATAGCAAAGTCCCACTATAAAACCACAAAGAGCAACAATGACAATACATAGAGCACCCTCTTGCCAGATTGACATATTTCCAAGGGAGCGACGACTAGTTCCTTTGTCATTCCACCTTAATGTGATCACACAAGCTGATACAACTGAATAACCGGTCTGCTCCCAGAAAGATAGAACTTAGCAGGGTTAAAAAACTAACATAAATGAGACTGATCAATGGTAAGAATGAGATATTGTAGTTGCAAATATTTACTGAAGTTTCCATACCAGCGTGCCAACGGAAAGAATATGTGAGAGCATGTGCACATTAAAGAGACCTGCCATGACTGCTGCAACACAGCCAGCCCAGATCTGAGAGTGCAGAGGAGTATGCCTCGTTTGGTGTACTCTAGCAAATATTGAAGGTAGAAGCCCATCCCTTCCAAGGCCAAGATACAAACGTGACTGTTTAAAATTATGGAGGATGTAATGTTCATCAAGTAGATCAATTTGATGAGCAAAAGTACGATTCTGATCAGTGATACATAGTAAATTAGAAGGTATACCTGAACATACAAGCCAACTAGAAGTGTTGTAGTAAGTCCAGCAACAGCACCAATGCTGATCAATACAGTAACAAATTTCAGCCCCTTAGCAGCAAAAGCCTCAGCCAAAGGAGCATCTTCACCAAGTAATGTATATGGCACCATTCCAGTAATGACCAAGCATACAGCAACATATAATAAGACACATGCTAGAAGGCTTCCTAGGATACCGATGGGCAAATCCCTCTGAAAATGTTTGTTTGCATGGCAAAAGGAAAAGTTAAAATGCATTTCACACTAAACAGAATATTGCCATAAAGAACTAGGTAATAAATAAGTGAGCCTACTGTCTTACCTGTGGCCTTTTGGCTTCCTCAGCAGAATTAGCAACTGCATCAAATCCAACGTATGCAAAAAAGACTACTGTAGCTCCAGTCACCACAGATTTGAAACCATTAGGCATAAATGGTGACCAATTTGATACATCCACCTCAAAAACACCGACAAATACAACGACTATTACAATGACTATCTGCATATTAGAAATAGGTGCATTATCGCATCAGCCCAAAACACTGAATAAGGTCTCCCAAACACGAAAGGTACCTTGAGAAAAATAGAACACCTCATAATGAACTTTTGCATGTGTAAATGTGTAATAATCAATACCCCCTATCATAGAAGACCCAATAATAATGTTATACAAAAAAGGCTCACTTAGCCACTTAACACTGATGCTACATAAAAAAGTCACTTAACCACTTATTCACCTACCCAGATTAACACAGTGTGTAAGCTACAAATTGTAGTGGAAGGAAAAACTATTTTAGAGTGCAAGCAGTCCTACCTTCAGAGTAGTCATAAAAGTGTTCACCGCTGATGATTCCTTCACACCGTAGCAGAGAATCACAGTTAATAGGATGAGAAGAATCGGGGCCAATATATTAATCGATACAACACCCCCGAAAAACTCCTCTCCATGTCCTATCCAGCTTGGAATGTGTCCCTTCAAGAATGGGATAAGCTCCAAGAATTGGATAAAGTAGCTTGCTAAGCTGCGAGCAATGCTTGCTGCGCCAATATGGTAATCCACCATCAACTGAGTGAAAACCAAGAAGGCAGTGATCTCATTGAATGCCGCATATGTGTACATGTATGCTCCCCCAACCACAGCAGGGAATCGAGATGCGAGTTCAGCATAGCACAAGGCATTGAGCACACATGCAGCTCCAGCAAGAACAAAACTGATCGTAACACCTGTTTCAATTTGAAGCACTGGTGTTATTTTCAGCAGAAAATAAAGAACGGAAAACTCTGTGTAAGCAAGTAAAGTATCGTTTCAATTCAAACATTTAACGAAGCCAATTCAAACATTTAATCTACAGAAAAAGAACAGTTCAATTCAAACATTTAACGGAGCCAAACAGTCAAGCAATTCTCAAACGATTTACTAGTCGCATGAGTGATTCCACCAAATTTTCCATGTCATTGCAAATTCTACTACACGCTTGAACCAAGAGGTTGTTAGTCACCTCCAAACTCTAGTAAATAAATCTCTTTGTGGAACGAGTAACAGTAGTACTGTCCAATTTCGATTCTAAGTGGCAACAGGAGCTAAGGGACTGTTGTGTTGACCTGGGCCAGCGTCGCGGGCGACGGTGCCGGTGACGACGAAGATGCCGGCGCCGATGGAAGCCCCGATCCCGAGCAGCACGAGCTCGAGGACGCCGAGCTGCCGCACGAGGCCCTCGCCGGAGGCGGCGGTGGATGTGTGGGCGCCGAGGGGCTTGCGGCGGAGCGCCGCGGCGCAGAGGCCGGAGAGGAAGGGGCGCCCGGTTGAGGAGTAGGGTCTGTGGTAGTCGGCTTCCTCCATGGCGCCTGAGGAGATGGGGAGCTGGTGGCGTCGCGACTTGGGCCGTCGCGTCGTTGGCGTCCGCCCCCAGACCGGGAGGAGTGACGTCGGCTCTTGCGTCATGCGGAGGAGCAGCGGAGGCGTGGCCCCGCCGCTCGCCGGGGATTCGTTGGGGGATCGGGGTTTGGTAGAGGGAAGATCCTGGTTGGGCTGCCATTCTTCGTTCTTGGGCTGTAAAGGATGTCTTGTGTTGGGCTTCAGTCAATTTACACAGTATGATGTTTCTGGGCTCTATCTTTCTTCGATTCGCCCTCCGTGTGAATGGGCTTCAATCCTCTCAGAAAAGGCGCTTCAGCCCGTTGGCTTCCCGAGTTCCAAACTTACAAACCGACCGATCCTTCTCCCCGTTCCAATCTGCGGCGGCCGCCGGCGGCACCGAAGCGGGGCCCTGAGCTCGACTACGGCGGCGGCGCTGGATCCGGCCATGGCGGAGGCTGGAGAAGGGAGGGCAGCGGAAGGCGGCCCCAGCGGAGGTCCACTCGTCAGCCGAAGGGCGGCGCGGGCCGCTGCAGGTCCGCGACGATGCGGCCGCCAAGGAACCTCTCGGAAGCCTCGATCCTTCCCTCACCGCCACGCGGGCCCCGCGGTAACGGCCTATCCAGTTGCACCTGCTGCCACACGTGGTCGCTCTCCAGCTGTGCCCATCTGGCGGCCCGGGCGTGGCGTGGGGAGCGCAGCAGGGGCCGGAGGGGCCTTGGCCCTTGGCCAGCTGCGTTCGGGAGCGTCGGATCAGGTGCACCCAGGCACGGCCGCGATCGGACGGTGGAGACGCTTCCTGGCGACGGACTCGAGGACTACAAGAGCCGCGCGGGTGCGTTCGCTGCATGCACAAAGCACAACCGCTTTTGCTCGCGAGGGCAGAAGCAGCAGGCAGCAGCAGAGGTAAAGGTGAAGGTGAGATCGTCGTCTCGTCCCTTCCCACCCACTCCTCCCCTCTCCTCCTGGGGTTTCTCTTCTCCGCCCACCTCCTCTTGTTCTTCCGCCAAAACCCCATTCCGAATCCAACGCTCTGTTGTTCCGATCGAAGCATCCGTCTGTTCTTGTTGGTGGTGGTGTACTGGTGGGTGTTGCTCATCCTGCTCTTCTCGTTTGTTGCTGGGTGTGCTGTGTGGTTTTGCCTCTCGTTTTCGTGAATCCCGACGCCGTATTGGTGGGGTTTTGCGCTCTCCTTCTTGGATTGCGTCCTGCGCTCTTGCTGTTGCATCCGTGCGTGTGTTGCTGCTGTTTTTTTTTTGAATTTCGTGGTGTTTTCGTTGAAGGAGAGGAGGCGTGCGTGCGCCGAGAAACCCATGGCGACCTCTGCTCGCCTCTGCTCTTCGGTCTCACCCGCTCCTGCGCATCCTTTTCTTCGTTGCTGCGATTTGTTTTTCGGCGGAGCCCTCGTTTGGTTGCTGCTGGTGGTGATGGTGGCGGTGTGTTGCTCGATCGTGCTGTTCAATTTTCTCGTTGTTCCTGGTTCACCGGGTGCTGCTTAGAAGCAGCGTGATCCCCCCCCCCTTTTCTTGAATCTTGTGGCTTCTTTTGTGGGATTTTATGCCGCACGCTTCGATCTTGTTCTCTGTTATCTTGCATTTGCTTCCGTGAGTTTGTTTGCAGCCGTTTGGTTTTGAAGTTTGAGGCGAACTAGCACCGAGAACCCAGTTGTGATCTCTGCTCGCCTCTGTGCTTCGACTTCGCTTGATTGTGTGCAATCCCCCTTCGTTGCTGTATGCCTGTATCCATCTATCTTTGCCGGTGCTGTTGGTTTCGAAGTTGGTGGTGGTTTTCTGGGAGGTGAGGCCAATGATCACCGAGACGTGCTGTTACTATTACCATGGTGATATTTGTTTGTCTCCTCTTCTCCAACAAGGTGCTCTCGATCTTGACCGCCATCCTTTTCAGTTGACGCCTATTTTTCTTGTTGTTTAGTTCCCGCTCCTAAGAACGCGATGCTCTTCGTATCTGTTTGTCTCTCTTGTCTTTCTTGTACTACTTTATTTCCCCTTTTGGTACGTTCCAGAAGTGGCAACTTTCTGCATTTGGGATTCTTGTTAATGATGCAACCAATCTGTGCATCGGCGAGTCCTACTAGTTTTCTGCATTCACGTTTTTTTCCCGTTTTGTTGCGTTCCAGAAGTGGGAATTTCCTTTCACGACGTGAAGGATTCGCACAGCCGTTTCTCTATCTCTTCAGAGCCTCTTCTTTTCCTGCTTTAATCTTCTGCGATGATGTTCTAAGAGCGTGTTTGTATCTTGTTCCTTATGCGCTTTACTAGTGGAAGAACGAGGAAAGTGCTCTCTGCATATCGCACTCCCTTGATGCCAGGCTACATTTGATTCTATTTGCATCAAAGAGGTCTGCACTTCTTGATGCGGGTTCCTTGTTCCTTACTCCAGATCGAGTGATTGTTTCTTACAAGATTGAATGGTGCCCTCTTGTTTGTTGACATATTTTTATTTTCTCTGTCACACATGGTGTTCGCTGAGCAGTGTCGTATTGTTGAGGCGATATTTTTCTCTGTTCAGTACTGCTTGCATGATGTTAGTGTACACTGGAATTCAACAGCCTAGGCTGTTTATTTCTGAAACAAAACATTGAGTTTCTCTTGGGTTTTGAATAGGTTTTAGTGGTGACCATTCTTCCTGATTCTTGTTTAGGACTGACTGGTTCCTTCTTCTTCTTCTTCTTTTGTGGGTGGGGGATGAGTAGTTCCTTCTCGTCTGTTATCTCTAGCTCTAATCTAACTACCGCTCGTTTTCACTTGTTTTTACACTTCAAGTTTTATGTGCGGTTTATGAGTCTAAAGCTGGTGTAGTTGTATCTATGTTGTTGGCAGTAAAATAATCTTGGTTCGCTTTATAGTTGTATGTATTTTGTGTTAGTATCAATATCGATTCCCTTCAAGTATATCTTAGGGTCAATCACTACTGCACCTGAATGATATTACTGCTATTATGATATATGATCCAAGAATGTAGTCAGGGTACTTTGACTGAACAATTTGAAAATTTACCTTGCCATACATAATTCATTTATTGCAAATTACAGGGCCACTAGGCCAAGGAATGACATGTTAAGCGTCAGGCTTTGCAATAATGACATATCTATATATTTCATTTGCGATCTAATTCTAGCTCCATATACAGTAAATGTTTGTGCTAATTATATTTTTAGTTCTTCTATTGTCAAGCTTCACGTGTATTTCTGCGATATGCAATGCAGTTTCAACGTATTTAATTTATTTCTTCTCTGACATTGTTGGTAAATTATTTGTTGATCTTACTTTCACACTAGAAATTTTCAGGAAAACAGGCAATCCCTATGGGTGCATCTAACAGCCGTGAGGGTCCTTTGTTACAAAAGTTTAGTGGAGGAGGAGAAAATGCCAGAATCAAGTATGCAGTATCATCTGTGCAAGATCGGCGCAAGAACAAGAAAGATGCTGTGAGTATTCTACTCGTCCTTTGCAAGATTATTGTGAGATTAGCTGTACATAAATAGATGCTTGAATTGCTACTAATTGGGATTACATACTAACCCTTTTACCTCTTATTCTGTAGTTTGCAGCTGTCCCAGATCTAGATGACCTCACATCTTTCTTTGGAGTTTATGATGGCCATGAAGGTTTTATCTTGATTGGCATCTCTCGTGATAAAATTTCAAACTTGTTAGCTATGTGCATAACTGAACATTTCAGGCATTGTTTTAACCCAGGATCCAAAATAGTCTGAAAATATAGATTGTTTGCATGTGTTTCTTAAATTGCCTTCACGCATACTTTGGGCATTTAAGAGTATGGGTGTTGATTGGTATATAATCTCCTGGAAACAGTATCACTCCTTTTAATAGGGCATATTAGGATTTTATAGTCCAACTTTAGTAGTTTTTACCAACAATTAGTTAAATAATATGCATGTTTAGTGTCTAAAAGTTTATCAGTATACTCATATTTCACATATATTATAATATGGTACTGATTTGTAACAAAAATATATTATAATAGAAATTAATTGTCAAAGTTTGCTTTCAAGGACTTTTGAAATACCAATATTCCCTACATAAAGAAAAGGAGGGAGTATTATTAATCCCTTAGTTTTTCATAAGAAACCATTTACTACTGTAATTAAATATTGACATGTTCCTCCTTTTCCTGTTTCAGGAACTGAAGTAGCATTGTTATGTGCGACACAACTTCACACTGAGCTTCGTAACCATCCAGACTATAAAGAGGATCTAGCTAATGCAATGCGGAGGGCTTTTTTCAGGTTATTTTGTTGATAACATTAGTTCTGTCCTTTTTTGGCAGTGGATGTTCAAATGGCCTATATTATGTCCATCTCACTCATAGTTGCATTTGCTCCATGTGCTTATATGAAATATATGACTGCTGTTCCTGCTTACTTGTTGCAGAATGGATGAGCTGTTGGAACAGTCAGATGAATGGAAGGAATTACTTCCTCGCGATACTAGTGGTCGGATACAGTGCCTCTGTCTCAGGGCTTGTATTTCTGCTTACCATTGGCCCTGCACACAGGTACATTGTAACTCCTGAATGTTGGTTCTTTAAGCATACATCTGTAGAGGAGGTTAATTTAAACTCTATCCCTTGGATGTTGCGCATATTGTTATCTGTAAGAAGGAATAGGAAGGGATAGCTGTCGTCTGTAGGGTAGCTACCATATTGTTCGTTCTTAGGGTGTGCATCTGAGTTGAAAGTGGCATCATTAACACCAAGCTTCAAGTAGAGCCACATTGAGTGCCTGGTTTCTGAGTTGGAGTTCAATTGTTGGTTTGGTTGTCATTGCACCTTGTTTGATACCTACCCCACTGCTGAAATTAACTTGAGATATTGCATTTTACTCTGTTTTAAATTCATCATTTCTTTCATATTGTCTGTCCTTTCATCTGGCACAAAAAAGATCTTTTTCTCCTGGAGGTGTTCAGAACCTATTTCTCGTGATCTATTGTTTAATAAGATTTTAGTATTGTGTCAATATATCATTTTGAATCTTTTTCCCCAGCCTCCACCCCCTTATATACCGCCACAAGAGTCAGGAAGCACAGCATGTGTAGCTGCCATTAGAGGCCACAAGATCATTATTGGAAATGTTGGACATTCTCGTTGCATAATCTCAAAGAATGGTCAGGTACATGATTTATTTCTTGCCAAATGTCTGGCTGAACCTAACTAGCACCCTCTCTTTCATAACAAATCCATTCAAGTGGTGCCTAAAGGCTATGCTTGTTTCCATCAGGCAATTGAATTAACCAGTGAACACAAACCAAGCCATTCGATTGAAAAATATAGAATTGAAAGAGCAGGGGGGCGAGTAACCAGGGATAAGGTTGTACTACCAGGAGAAGCAGAAGGATTCTTCCACCAGCGAGGGTCGGGTATCTCTCGGATTAATGGAATCTTAGCCCACTCCAGAGCGATTGGTAAATTCTTACGCGATTTTCTTTTGCTCAGTTGTATATAATCCATCTTTTGGGGGGAAGTAGTAGGGCATTTGCATATAATCTATTGCACTATGATGGTTTCTTTTTGCCACTTTTAGGCCATTTTGCATTCAAGTATAACAAGGATTTTCCTCCTGAAGAACAAATGGTGACATGTGATCCAGAAATTCTCACTGTAAGTGTAATGAAGTTGTTTTAGGAACTAGTAGTTGTACACATTCTTCTGGGTGTGACCTGATGGAAAATGACCTCCTCTTTGTTAGATGGATATTACCAGTGATATTGAGTTCCTTGTCATAGTAAGTGATGGTATCTGGTAAGTCCTCAGCAAAATACTTCATAACTGGTTAGCTTATTGTTTTTGTTCCTAGGTTCAAAGATAGTGCAACATATTCAACTGTACATGACATTTAGTAGCTTTTGATCTTGTTTCTTCTAAGACATTAGTATTTATCCAGAGGGGATCTGTACATTTTCCTTCAATTAACCTGTGCGCTGCTTGAATTAAATTTTTTTATTCTTCATTAAGTTTTTTACATGTAATTTCCCTGGAGGGTTCTATGTTACCACAAAGAAAAATGCCCAATACCTGGGTTAACTAGTGCTTCTAAATGTCACTCATTTCATGATTAATTAGTATGCTCAACTGTACCGCAATCTGCTATATAGATCCTGCAGACTCATCCACCGCTACCTGACGGTATAATTTGATAACATACCCCAACCCCGAATTTGTTGCCTTTATATCCATGCTAACACTGTCTCTTGTTTTTTTTTCCCGGCAGGACTTGTCTGACAGGTCAGGGTGTGGTTGATTATATACACTTCTACTTAAGACCCGTGAGTTTTTCCACCTCATCTTGTCTCTATGTCATGATAGTGATACATTAGGAAGCAATTTCTTATTGGGTGGACAAAATTTTTTAGGGTGCACTCACGATATCTCGTCTAATCATATAGAATCATTTGCTACTGAATATGTGTATATCCTTCAATATCTGTTTGACCTGGTACTTGGATGGAATCATGGAATTAGCATGTTTGGTTTGGTTTATCTTCTATTGATTCGTTGTTAGATTTGTTTTGTTGAAGGAAAATGGTTGCCAATTGGAACTTGTGCTGTCCCTGATCGATGCAGGGGAGGACTGATGCGCGCACCATCTGTCAGAAACTTTGTGATCGTTGCGAGATATCGGGCGACAACGTGACCGTCATACTGCTTCAGTTCAAGGACGCCCTGCCACCCGCACCAGAAGAGAACTTGCCTGGTGACACCGCCAACAACAGGAACGTCGCCCCGCCACCCGCTCCGGCAGAGAACTTGCCCGGTGACGCCGCCAACAACAGGAACGTCGCCCCGCCACCCGCTCCAGCAGGGAACTTGCCCGGTGACGCCGGCAACAACAGGGACAACGCCGCGCCACCCGCACCGGAAGTGACAGAGGAACACGAGGACAAGGAGCCTGAAGGCGGCGAAGAGGTGCCCCTCCTGCGTGGTGATGCGATAACGGATGCTTGATGGTCGCGGCAGAGTTTCTGAGTTCCGTGGCAAGAGAAGAAAGCTCCTGGGATTTGTAGGTTCCGCTAGAGCGCTGTTTCCCTTTTCTTCCCCCCTCGTCGTCCAAGACAGACAGAGTTGGTGTGATGCCACCGCGTAGGATGATGCTACCGTTTTAGTCGTTTCCTCTTGAACTAGTAGTGTAATTCTGATGCCTGGGTACGGTTCCAGTTCCACGGGATGGAGATTTTGCTTGAGAACAACTTGAGTTCACGCACAAACCTCTGTTGTTCTGACCTCTGAATCCTGGAGATGCTTTAATCGAGTTTGCAGTTGATATCTTTCTCTTTGCCTTTACAAATCGTTTGTGGTATATATGTCGTATGCTCTGTTCTCCCTTGTCTGAAGTGCTTTTTTTTCTGACAAAGCCATCTCAAAAGAATCAGTGGCTCTGCCTGCTGATTTCATCTGAACCGTATCAGTTTCCTGGCACAATTCAACATGCAGATCACGAAAGAAGGGGGGAGGGGTAGCAGAAGTGCCCACGGGCAATGTGTTCCAGCTGACACCTGAGGTATCCAAACGCTGCAATAGCTCAGTCCCTCTCAAGCGAAAGCCGCCGTAGGAAAGAGTTGCGAAATGATCTGAAACCATTTTTCTTTCACTGATCGATGATCTGAACCTGATGGTGGATTCGGACAGAAGGAAGCAGCGAACACTACTGATTTTTTTTCTCAGTTAAGCAGTTCTGTTGTTGATTCTTTTTAAATACTGTATGTTGTCAGAAGTACTCTCTATCTGAGAGGCACAGCTGAACTAATCGACATCGGCAGGCGTCCAGCTACCTCAACACCGGCAGCAGGCCAGCGGTTGCATCGCACGTTCAGCGGCTGCCCCATCAAAAAAAAAGAAAGAAAGAAAAACTGCAGGCTGCAGCAACGTACAGCCGCGCAACAGCCACTTTTGTCGCTTTGTTGCCATCCAAAGTTGGTGGCCGATCGATCCGGTTTTTTTCGTTGCGACTCGGCTGCCGTCCCACCGACGAGCGGCCGCGACGGTCAGCTGGCCAAATCGGCCGGCGGCGCCGCCGAGCTCGGTCTCCAGACTGGAAACGAAATGCACGGGCACGGCAAAAGTCCTAGCTGTGGTTAAGTGGTTTGGTGGTGCGCGCATACGCTGGCTTTCGCCTCCCCCACTAGTGCTGCCAACGATCGCGTGGCCAGCCACCCACGACAAGCGTACGCCTGCTGCCTGGAGCTGACGTGGACGGATAAGCGGCGTGCCAGACCCTAACTGAAAGAGTCAAGCGTGTGAGCAAACGGAACAATGCCGTGACAGTTGGACCCCATCAATAATGGCATCATGATATTATACTTCTTATTTTATTTTAAAAAATAAAAATAAACGGCAGGGTCGTTCAATTCATGCCAGCGATAGTTTTTTTTTTTTTGCCATAGAAGCTTACACTAGCGAGTGGTTGATGGATTAGATGTCCTAATCCAGCCATGGGCGCACTTGATTACACCGAAACGACGCTCTCACGCTCGGCGATCTGGATTAAATCGCCAGGGGTTCCGGCCACGCAGCACCTAGCCGCCGTGCGACGGCTGTTTTAGATGATGTTATTTGTCATAATTTGATCCGGATAGATGGGGCTGGAATTGAAGGAGACGAAAGCGATTGCTTGGCCTGAAGCCTGCGGAGAGATGAGGGCAGCTGCAGGCTGTGGTCGTGATCGAAAGCTTTGAAACGGCTTGCCACAAGCATAAATGCATCGACAGTGACAATGTCACTCGCAGGCCCTCACTGCTCTGCACACCTCGATCGAACTAGCACAAGCCATTCTCCACGTTACTCACATGCACCAGAAGTCCAAGATATCTTGCCTGGAAAAATGCTGTCTTGTTGCTGTCTCCTTCTCATTTACTATTTGTCCAGTCACGATAGCTCCCTTTTTATTATTTTTTTAAAAAACACATTTTTCTTTTTTTCCCTTAAATAAATGAATTTTATGACAACTAAATGGACTAATTAGATTGTTATAGATGCCATATCTTATTAAGAACGAAGAGAGTTTTTTTCTCAACACACCTGGAATCGGCGATGTGTCACTGTGCGTGTTGCTGAGAAACTTCACGATCGACGAGAAGAAACGCCTCGTTTACTCCCTCGATCATGACTGCACGGCCCGTAATTGTTGAAATTTCCGGCCGCTTGCGATACTACTCGGTCACCAAACGACAACTTCATTTCTTCAAACACTAGCCTAAACATTTCGCTGAAACGTTTTAGCTTGGCTTACGCGTGCACGTTGTACTGACGAGGGTCCCCGCATTGGAGGATCTGTGCACGCGAAGTTCACTCACCCCGTCTGTGTGCGGTCCAAGTCCATGGGTCGGGGCTTTGCGTGCACTGAACACGGTTTGCAAATCGTCCTGCCAACCCGCGCGCCGTGTCAAGCACCCAACTGGTACTATACCTTTGTGTTTCTTCCTCACAGTGACGAGCTCCTACTTGTTAAGTCTTAAACCTCCTCAACGAAACATCCACGAGCTTCGATATCATACATCGTGAACTCTCGATCCAAAACACTCTGTCTCGACGTACAATCTGTCAAGCAACTAGAGCAAACGACAACCGTAGAGTTGTTTTGGATGGAGATGCCCACCGCAGCGCTGCTAGTACGCCAGGCTCCAACAGGTGGGGTTCTTCATTTTTCCGCTCTGGTTGATTGGTGTGCGTGGGAGAACTAGAACCCCGCGTATCAGCTCTTGCCTTCCACGCCTAAACAGCGCCTGCGATAATAGGGACATGCTGTTGTCACTTGCCAGCACCCTGCCGATTCGAGACAAATCTAATTTCACCAGTGTCCAGGGGCGGAACCCAGTGGAAGCGAAACTGGGTTCCGGCCCCCCTTACCTGATGAAAATTCTGAAGATATGATGGTCCATCAATGAAGAAGCACCCTGAGTAATCTAGCTGATAAACTTCTAGTAAATAGCTATTGGCAATTGACCCCTTCTTGCTTTTGGGTCACGGTCCGTCACTGCCAGTGTCCTTCCCTCCTTGATGAATTGCACATAGGACCATGCTTTAGCCATTCACATTCTAACTTTGATCGCCCGACCCAAGACCCACTCAACATTTAGTTTTATCAATGGCTACGATAACTTTTATTCCTTTATTTGAGAAAAAAAAGTAAGTGGTATTCGCACCTTGAGCTAATATCCAGTAAGCATGATTTAAAAGATATATTAAGCTCATATTATCTGCCAATGCAAGTAGTTTTGCTGTTGGAAACGGCCGGCAGTCCGGCACCAACACGATGGTCGTCAAACCTCCGGTGGTTGGTGGTTGCGTACTAGCGTTTTCGGGTCTTCCATGGCAGGGCCTCCGGGCTCGCTAGGTCGATCTGACAGGTGGCCGCCTCCTTGTGGCCTACCCCACCTGTCACTCTCCAATCAGAGGCCACCCCACACCAAACCGCTCCCCAGGAAGCCGTTTTCTTCCCCCTTCGTCTGTTCCGTTCCGCCTCCGCGTCGCCACTCGCCGAACCAGACCCGCCTCCCTTTTAAGCGCAGCTACCCTTTTCCCGTGCACCTCCTCTCCTCCGCGCTCCCTCCCCGCTCGTTTCCTCTGATTCGCGTGCGTGCGTTTGCGGGGGTGAATGGGTGACCTGGGAGGAGGAGACCGGCGGGAGGCGGCGGCGGCTGCCGAGGAGGACCCATCGCCGGCGCCGGCCGGAAGCGGCCCCGACCACCTGGTGGTCATGGTCCACGGGATCGTCGGGAGGTATGGCTCGTTGCTTGGCTGTAGCTGATTTGCCTTCCATTTCATCTCGTAATTGGGATTGGGCTCGGTTCTCAATTGCTCCGTCAAAAACCTATTGCCGTACGCTTTTCTCGTGGGGAACCTTTTGGCTGTTTCGGGAACTTTGGGGGATTTCGAGCTATGAGCTTCTCTGATTTGCCTGATCATTGGCTGTAGATTTTACCCCGAAGCAGGTGCTTGCGTCTTTGCGAGAGCAGCTCCGGAGATGAGCGTGCTGCGCGTCTCCAAATGTTTTTTTTTTCTGAGTGAAGTGTAATTAATTTGATGACCTAAAATGTCCTCGTAACAAACTGAATTGAAGTGTCTCCTGGGAAGACACTACGTGATCTGTATAAATTAGGTAGGTTGGTCGTTCTAATTAGCGGGGGCACTGATGAATTCAGAGTACATAAATAACTGAATGCCAAAGTGAAACGCTGTTTGGTAAAGTTTCGTGCATTCACATCAGTACATCACCTACAAGCATTTCGGCCATATAATACATCTCTTTGTTTTAAGTTGCCATTTGATTGTTTCTGGAGCTGTATTGATCCTTTTACTCCCTATTTGGTGTACAGCACAGCAGATTGGAAGTTTGGAGCTGAGCAGTTTGATAAGTTGCTCTCCGACAAAGTCATAGTTCATTGTAAGCTCTCTCAATTCGTCTCTGTGGTCATCACTTCTTATTAATGGTGTTTCATGAGCTATGAGACCTCCATCGAATTGTACATTTTTTTAGGAAGGCCAGTTTGACATCTTAGCAGATCACATTTACCAATCCTCAGTCCTAGTGTTGAACTATTAATGCATTGGTTGGCTAGTGCTGTCCAACCTTTACACCTGAGGTGCTTGGTTGAACTATTAAGAAAGTTGTTCCTTGTTGGCAGATTCTGTGCCATTCATACTAATGATTGGCTTATCATTCCTAGGCACTTCTAACAAAGAAATGCGATAGGAGCTTTATCTATATTCCATGTTTTGTGGGGCTCTTGGAATCTTATTTCCTTGTAGAATATATACCTGGTCATGTGCAACTGATGATGCAAAAAGGCGCATATGGCAGATGACTGTGATGGTGTTTCTATTTAAACACAAATTGAATAAAAATTTGCATTGTTGCACATAACGTATGATTGCAATTGAACCATATTACAAACATTATTTTTTTAAAATATATAAGAGGATTTTACCTCTTATAGCCATTTGTTATGGTTACTTGAATGATATTTTTCTTAACTTTGTAGGTAGCAACCGCAACATGCACAGGCTAACTTTAGATGGCATTGATGTAATGGGTGAACGATTGGCACAAGAGGTTAGTTCTTCCATTATGCGTCTTGATTATTTTCTGACTATCTCTTCTACTCTACTTTATGTGTTCCTACTGCAAAATGATGACAAAATTTAGTAAGGCAGGTTATTGAAGAAATCAATAGAAGACCATATATCAAAAAGATATCTTTTGTTGCACACTCAGTTGGAGGATTGGTTGCTAGATACGCTATTGGAAGACTCTATAGACCACCTAAACAAACATCCGAAAATGCTCAACAAAATTTGACTGACGACAACAGAGGTACAATATATGGACTTGAGGCAGTGAACTTCATAACTGTTGCGTCACCACATCTTGGTTCTAGAGGAAATAAGCAGGTACTGTAGTAGCTTAAGTTTTGCCTTTCACCATTACGATCAGATATGAAAAGCCATATATCATCCTTGCATGTTGAAGGTCAAGCTTGCAAATTGATCTCTTAAAAGAGAACTAACTTGCTTGAGTGATGATAATAGTATACTAGCTTTCTTTGAAGGCTTGGCAGAAGCATTTTGGTACTTGTAACATGAATGTTTCAGGGTCTCGACTGAAAATTTTTGATCTTTGTTTGAACTATACAGGTTCCTTTCCTTTTTGGGGTTACTGCAATCGAAAATTTTGCTTGCTGCATCATTCATTTCATATTTGGAAGAACCGGCAAACACCTCTTTCTTACTGATAATGATGATGGAAAGCCTCCATTGCTGCAACGCATGGTGGACAATTGGGGTGACCTGCAGTTCATGTATGCTTATCTTCCGCAACTGCTTTTGTGTGCTTGGATTATGAATATTTGTAGCTTACCAATTTGTTGGTGTAGGTCTGCTTTGCAAGCATTTAGACGACGAGTTGCGTACTCCAATGTTCGTCATGATCGTATCCTTCACATTTAAAATTAGTACGTAGTACTGTAGTTACAGCATTGATTCTAAATTTCTTTCCATAACTGAATGTTGATTAAGATATTGTTGGGTGGAGGACATCATCCATCAGACAAGATTCGGAATTACCCAAGGTAAACCTTATGTTTTTTTTTTGGTTTGGCCAATCTTAGCATGATCCTTTCTTTCAATCTACCATTTATAATATGCATTTAATTATATTCTTGTAGTGGGTTGATTCAACAAACAAGATTTACCCTCATATTGTATATGAGGAACTATGCAAAGCAGAAGCTTCTAATAAATGCATAGACACGGACCACTGCACACTAGAAGGTTTGTATTAGTGCTTGGATTATATAATTGGACATGCGCTTGTTTCACATTTTTGTGATTGATCTCTTTTTATGCTAAATATGGCATTATTGTGTAGTATGAAAGTTCAAGGCAAATTTTGTTAAGTTGGCAATGCTGCAAAACCCAACATAGTATGGGAGTACTAACAAGCATTAGCATATTTGCTTACTAGTTTCTTCCTCTCCCTCTGAAATAGTGCTGTTTCCCTGGTCTGTGTATCCTGACAATATCTAAATGGAAGGCATGCTAAAAGTTGTTAGATCTGCTTCCTTCTTACTTTTCAAAATGTGGTTCATGTTTATTTAGAAAGGTTTCCCTGCTTTTAAAGAAAGCATATAAGGTTTTTGATACATCCAGTTTACGCACTATATGTGGTTGATGTTTCCATGCTTATTTAATTCAATGATGATTATCTTGCCTATAGATAATAGAAGATAGTTTCTGGGGACAGAGAGTCCTTTTTCTGCTTGTTGATATTGCCAGATTAGGAATGAATTTCTTAGCTTATGTAATCTTGAAGAGAATGGAGCCTCCCAATTAAGCATGAAAATATAAAAAAGAATATATAGCTCAGTTTGCGGGAGGTCAGGATATACACCCCTACCACCAGGTTTCCTACAGCTATAATAAGCTATGTATTGAGAAATTTGATATAATACTATCTGTTTTGAGAAAACAAAAAAAACATTGTTTCTCAGTTCTTGGATTGGCTAGGACACAGGAGCATGGCCCTTTATCTATCATGTTATCCGTGGGGTCCCTGACTGTATAGCATCTTGCATGGGTCCCTTACTCCCTTAGGTGCTTGCGGCTCCACAATGTTTTGGTGGTACACAAGTTCCATAGATATGCTTACAAATGAGGTGAGATCGATTTAGACATGTCCAGTCTGTTTACTAGCGTGGGTATGCTGCTCTAAAGAACCTTATGGTTGTACTGTCACCATTTTCTATCATGCATCCATCACGAGTTACCATGATCCCCACATATGTTGTCTAGTGAAAGCTCTTCAAATCTCCATATTAGCCTATTAGGACATGCTTCTTTTGTAGAGACGAAAAATATACATTTTGGTATATGCCCAAGGGATCAGAAATTACACCTCTATATTGATCCTACATTATTTAGTTCCGACATCATGCATTACTCCTTACTGCAGAATTGCACATGATGGACTGACTTCTATTGCAATTTACAGAACGTCTTTTAAGAGGACTTAAGCGTGTGTCATGGGAAAAGGTGGATGTTAGCTTCCACAACAGCAAAGTAAGATCTGCAGCACATAGTGTGATTCAGGTATTTGTCTTTATCTACCCGTGACGTTCTTCTGTCAGCAATTTAGCAACCACTTGATGTTTGTGAAAGTTATACTGAAGCTGAAGCCTGCCTTGGAATGAAATCTTTACAGGTGAAGGATCCTGTGATGCATTGCGAAGGTGCCGACGTCATACAGCATATGATTGACCATTTTACTCTCTAGTAAAATCCCTGGTCTTTGTTTTGCTAACTGCTGAGTCTGAGCCTGGCGAGCATGTTTATGGAAATCCCAGGCGTCAAAGATTCATGGCACTGATGGATCAAGTATATAGAGGGGGAAAACACTCGGTGTATGCCCGTTGGTTCATTTAGGTATTTGTGACCATATATGTTGTATGGTGTATGTACTTTTTAAGACTATCCTTGTCATTATAAATGTCCATCATTTATTTAGTGGTGTTCTTGATACGGCGTGCATGTATTTTAGAAGACATACTGCAGATAGGATGTGTATATGTGGGGAAAAAAGGCCGTTGCATGGATGCAACGGAAATGCTGATTTTACTTCGACAAATATGATTGCACACGCAATAAGACAATTTAAGAATACAGATTCATTCCTCGCAAAAAAAAAAACCCAGATTCATCGGTGACATCACTAGTAATGTAGAAGTTTAGCATGAGCTCTTTTCTATATCCATATAATGGTGAATTCAACGTTGCTAATAAGTAATAAACAAACCGGGCTCGACAACACCGTATCGCAGTACAAAATAGATTAGTCCCATTCATTGCCATGGATCACTCGGCCGTTAGTCCATCCCAGCTAAACAATCTTGACTAATGTTGGAGAAGACAGCTCGTCTAAGTCGCACAAGCTCGCCAATTTAGAACTGGGAAAAAATGGCTCTGGGCATTTCATTTGTCAGCTTCCTTTCTTTTCTGTGAGAACTCGCAAGCAAACTTTTGTGACAGAATGTGACGACGGGATCAGGCAACAAAGACATGGTTCTCTACCTGTCATTACAGGCGCTTACGTAGCCCAGTAAAATCGAGGTTAATACTCAATAGCCATGTACATAAACCCCGTTCTGTGATAACTTTTATTACAGTGATAGTCTCGGCTCAGAAAGCATTAAGCTAAGGCAATATTTTACACCTTCGGTCCTAATAGATACTGGAACCCATTTTGCGATTTCCAGCTTTGCTAAATGACACAGTAATATCATGCTGCTGCTACCAATCTACCATGGGTGACAGTCACCTGCCGGTACAAAGACAGCAAGGCAGTGCTAACTGCTAAGCAGCGAGTATAGTTAAACTCTATCTGTGTATAGCTACACCAACCAATGGCGAGCTTGACTGTACTGGCCCGTCAAGCCATTGTCTAGAGAATCCCTTTAGCACCAACAGCTACACGAGTTGTAGTTACAGTATGGGAGGTGTCTATGAGCATGGAGCAATTCAGAGAAGATCTTTCGCTAGCTTTGGTGGCACATCTACAGAATGCATGTCATTGGATGGAGTTGGCAGCAGGTGCTTGGCCTCGTCCTCATCATTGTCATTGTCCTCAATGATAGGAGAGTGTATTGAATGCAAATCATCGTCTGATGAGAAACCAAGGTTAGTAAGCCTATTAAAACCTTACAAAAAGTGGAAGATGTATTTGGAACCCCCCCTATGTTTTTGTGTCAGAAAATTCCCTGATTTCTTTGAAGTTTGCTTAAAAAGTAATCATTCTACAGGGGCTACCAGGTAAATAGTATTAATCTCTTATAGTTGTAGATGAAAGGGTGACATATGTAACATGTTGAATATTTTGATTGAAACGTAAGAAAGCACGAACAAACATGAATGGGTGCAAACACGTATAATAACTAAATTAATGAAAATTAAGAGAGCCAGGCTTACAGGAAAAAGGTAAAATGGTGTAATCCTAGTCAGTGACACATTTTCATGAAAGTAGCATAACATAGCATTGAAATTATAAACCGAGTTGAATCATGCATGCCCACACAAGCTAATCCTCTTAGGTTGATAGAATTTGGCAAGAAAGGCCACCTTGGAAGTCACTGAAAAAAGAAAACCAATGCAATAGAAAATTTAGGTAGATACTAACCAGAACTTTGACGACGAGTTGGGACACGACCCACAGGAGAAACTTGAACGCTTTCCGGTAGAAGACAATCAAAAACTGAACCTAAATTTTCAACACACAATACAGTCAGCTGCCTATAGTTTCAAGTAATAAAGTAAACAAATACATTACATAACAATACCAACCTACTCTCGCAAGCCTATTCACCCAGGAAGGGATGGGTTTCCCAGTTAAGTTCTGACAAACATCGTCCGTGAAATGATTGCAGTTCTTATTAACCAAATGATATGTGTTCCCATGATACTTCCCTGCAAGTTTTTCAATAAACGTGCGGAATTCTTCCTGAGACATGTCTGTTGTGCCTAGCCACACCGTTCTTCTATAGACAAAGCCAGGGCAAGTCTTTGATTCCACCTCAAACACACCACTGGACGGGAAGTCATGGGCTCCAAATCCATACTCCATGCCATGAACTGCTCATTTTGCAAATGAAAAAAGAATAAGAAAAAAGAGAGCACTAAAGGCTTAGTTCAATCTTCTGTAAGTTAGCTAGATACTGAAATAGACATCATGACATCCAGATTTCAAAAATGCAAACATAAACAAAAAACAACACAGCAGTGTTGATTCAGGCATTCAGCACAGTTGCAGCAATCCATGTAATCAAAGGTTACGTAGATGCGCTAATTATTTGGTGAATCCACACTTTACTACCTGTGAAGGATGACACTAGCAAAGCATAACAGGATTTTTCCCACTAAGATAGATGTTATGCATAATTCTCCTCGAAATTGTTGCTGAGTTGCTAAGACAAAACAGTGCTCTTTAATCTGTATCCCCTATTCCCATTGTCCCTCTCAACAATTGATCAGCAGTCGCAAACTCACAATACATTTTGTTCCGCAGATCATTGTTACATACACCTAATTTGACCAAAAAGCATCATCAACGGAAAAATATTCTAAAATCAGCATCATGTTAATTAGTTATTTGATAACAGGACGTCTTAATCCAACATTCTACCACAAAATCGGTACCGAAAATGAAAGGGGATGTGATAGATCGCTATGGAAACCTTCGATTCCAGAGTGGAAGACGCCGAAGCCGAGCCAGTAGAGGTAATCGTTCGCGGCCGTGAGGTCGTACACGTTGAGCAGCACCGGCGTCGCGGCAGCGCTGGTCCGGCCGCCCATCCCCTCCCCTCCTGCCCGACGAGGCCCACGAGCCCTCCCTAGAGATCTCACGGCCCGCCCACCATGAATGGGGCGGGGGAGCGGCTAGGGCTCGGCCGCAGCGCGGATTCGTGCGGGAGGACGCGGTGCGGAGACGGAGAACCCCCTCCGATCCGATCTGCTTAATTAAGGAATGAGTATTTGGGTTTTCACATGTGACGCTATCTTCACGCTGTTTTGTTTTTTTTTTCTCTTTTAAGAAGAAGCTGTTCACGCTGTTGCTTAACAATTGGTGAGAGCTATCACTTTCCCGTTGCCAGGAGGAGGTCAGGACTCAGGAGTTTGGCCGCGGCGCAGAACAAGAACAACTCGAAGCCAGTGGCCGGTTGGACGAGAGGCAGGTGCACGCGAGCGTGTCTCGGCGCCGACCCAATCGTCCGCAGGACATGGGCGTGCTCCGCCTCCGATCCGGCAGCGCGACGGGCTCCAGTTTCGCCGAGATCAACATCATTAGCAAACCCAACGGCGGCGAGTTAGAACAGGTGAGCAAGACGACGGAACTGCGAGACTTTTCGGTTCGTAAACCAACAGTCAGAGCTGCAGCAGCGATGAATCTTTTTTCTTTTTTTTGAGACCAGCAGCGATGAATCTTCTGCACAGATGCGTACCCTGCAGATCGCGACGATGGCGATCGATCGGCATTGTTCACGGCGCCTCGTGCCAAAGCATCCCACCGGTAAGTTTTGGGGGAATTGGGATTACACCCTGCATGGATCTATGAGAAACTGAAGTAGAAGCAGCCAGACAGCCAGTGATCCGTCAGGCGGCGGCGTCGCAGCTCAGGTCTCCGCGCTCGGGCTCGGCGACGTTGTAGTACAAGGTAGACGCCCCGCCGTCGAACTTGGAGACCACGTGGTGCGCCGTCAGCCCGCAGTAGCGCCTCCGGAGGCGCTGCACGCAGATGTCGGAGATCTTCCTGAACATGTGATCCTCCTGGATGAACGGCTGCTCGAAGAACTCCGGGAGCGGCATCCACTGCAAACCATATGTATGTTCTCTTCAGAAAAATCACAAAAGATATGCCCGCTTGCTTGGCGAGGCAACGCTGAGCAAGCGTTTTGTATGTATCTATACCTTCGCTGCTTGAATTTCCGTTTCGTCGATCTTGATTTCGTTGGTTAGTGGTCTCAGCAGGCAGATGAAGAACAGGTCCGACTTTTGGAACGCCACGTTATGCGCATGCCTGCCACAATTTCAGACCAGCAATAATCAAATAAGGTGTTCTGAAACTCTGGATGGCTGCATCTGCAGAAATGTTCTACTGAGCTGTGCAAGTGCATAACAAATCCTATAATTTGAGACGTCTAAGCTGACTAATACAGTGAGCATGAGCAGAACCCTTACCTGAAAGCAATCAGTTCCATAAACTCAGTGTCAATCTGCATAATGCATCGAGGGAACTATATTCATGATTAATTCCATAGAAAGTGTAAACCAAGTGAAGAACAAATATCAGAACAATCTTTTACTCCAACAGTAACAGAACAATCCACTTCTTACTCCAGTCTCCTCCTTGACCTCTCTGACAGCTCCTGTAAAAATTTCCTCCGACTGCCACAAAGCAACCAAACGTTCTTCAGTAACGGACATCGCAAGTAGAGCTCATATCATGCCAGGTACCCGTCTGATTGTCTGAATCCTTACCGCGTGGATGAATCCCGTTGGCAGTTTCCAAGCACCAAGCGACGTTGAAGCAGAATACTTCTCTTGCACCACAAGAACCTTGACGAGTGCTCAAGGAAAAAAAAATCCATCAGAATCACATACAAAGTACAAACACATCACAATCCTTTCCACTGCCACTCACTCATCGATGTTAAAATGCACTAGCACATGAGAGGCTCACCTCCATTTCGTCGTTGATCACGAAGCCCCCAACTCCAACCTGGTGAGAGGCATTCGCCGGGAGCAAGCAGGGCTCGTCAGGGATCCAGTACGTTAGCATCAGATACTTCTCCTCTGCGTGGTGGTACCTGAAGCCTTCCTGCACCCAGCTGAAGTAACATCACATGACTGGTACTAGTAACTGACAGGCACTTTTTTTGTGATCAAAATGCATCATGATTCAGACCAACAACGTAATGCAGATCAGCTAATTGCTTTTACAGTTTGACTTAGTTCATCGTACTTTCACTGCTAGTGGAATGAACTCGGAGCGGTCCAGCGGTAATTTCAGCCATACCCCCTTCTTGCCCTGTAACGAGAAGTTACTGTCATAAGCAGCTGACACAGGTCAATTTTTGCGTGGCAATCTGGCGCTCGAAAAGAAGAACACGTTCGGCCGTGGCGACGCACCGCCGACTTCCAGCAGGAGAGCGACGCCGCCAGGGACCCCGCGAAACCGCCCGCGTCGGACGGCAGGCGGTCGGCGTCGACGACCATTCCGCCGTACTCGTCCTCCATGGCCTCCAGGACGCAGCTCTCCTCCCGCGCCGGCGTCCACCCGTGGCCATTTCCGTTCCACCCGTTCACGCGTGACGCCGACTTCACCGCCCTGGGCATGTTACCGGCGGAGGAATAGGACGCCCAGGCCCTCGTCGCCGGCTCATCTGAATTCAACAGTGCGAGTTACCAATAACAACGCGAGCCAGGATGACGAGCAGATCGTGAAGAAGAAGAAAGTGCTATAGCATACCTCTGGAAGCAGAGCAAGGGCAGCTCAAGAACCTCGCACCGCTCCGGCCTGCCACGCGGTGGCGGCTCGCCGCCGTGGTGGCGCGCCGGCTCGCCGCGGCCGGGTCGACAAGCAGGTTGCCCTCCATCGATCTCACTCAGATGCGAGAGCGAGTCCCTGACAGAGTGACAGACGTGCTACCGGCCTAGTGTCCGCTAACTGCCGCGTGCTCCGATCGATCTGGTGGGCTGGACTAGCTGGTACGAGATTCAGGAGGCGACCCGCGACCACAGAAATGCTCCGTCCCACCGCACGTACGAACGCTTTATCTCGAAGAAACATCATGTGGAGTCCACGTCACTCTCACAGAGTCGCAAGAAGGATAGCAGGCTGCTACGTGCCAGCCGCGTGGGAGACGTCGCGTTTCGGAGCAAGCAATGGGGCCGTACACTTTTCCTAGCTGCTAGTAGCGTGACAGCTTTCGTCACTGCACAGGCAATGGCGGCAGCTTGCATTGAGAGCCGCATGTTCCAAGAACTTTACTCTCTAAGCATGAGCTAATTAACCGATGCGTTAGTGTCGTGGAAGACCATTTCTTGGCAGTGCCGACGAGCAAGAATCAGAGCACAGGCTTATCCGAAGACAAAAGCTAGCTCGCGGATAATGGCGGTGCGCGTTGAGAGGATCATAGGCAGGGAACGACGCTCGGGTCAGCTACTCAGCTCAGTTCAGTACATCCACTTGTATCCAATCCAGCAGGCTGAGGCTTTCTTCTCGTGAACTCCAGCTTAAGAAATGACGATTGTGTCGTCATGCGTGATGAAATGGAACCACAGGAACTCAAATTTATTCCCTCATATAATATTTGATTTGATTTTATCAGTTTTATTTTTATCTGCTTGTGCGTTTCGTTCGATGGAGAGAGCGAGAAAGTTGCAAAAAGAAAAGGAAAGCAGCCTAGAACAAATTAGCCTGGGGGAGTGCGGCCCAACAGCCCAATCAACAAGGAAGTTCTCTTCTGGTGGACCGACGCCTCAGTTTCGTGGCGTTTACGAAACTCTAATGGGCCTACGTGGCTCAGTTTCGTGGCGCCTACGAAATCACACGACTTGATCTGGTGTTATAATGGGCCATCAGTCGCGTAAGCCGGTGGCTAGCGCATTCGACCCGTTTCAGCCCTTGCCCTAAACCCACCCCGATTCCAATCCCCAACCAAACGACAACAACCAAGCGTCCAAGCCGAATCCATCATGGCGGCGGCTCCAACGGCGGCGGCGACGGCGGCGGGGGCGTCAACGGCGGTGCTAGCCCCCAGGCCAGCGCCTACCAGCGCGCTCCTCCGGCGCACCCAGGTCACCCCTCGCCGCCACCCCGCCCTGAAATGCCGCCGCGCTGGGCCCCTCACCCCCAAGGCGGCTGCGGCCGCGGCCGTGTCGGGCGGCAGCTCCCCGTCGTCGGCCGTCTTCCACGGCGAGGCATTCGTGGTGGGCGACAACATCGACACCGACCAGATCATCCCCGCGGAGCACCTCACGCTGGTGCCGTCCAAGCCCGACGAGTACCGCAAGCTCGGCTCCTTCGCCTTCGCGGGGCTCCCCTCCGCGGCCTATCCGACGCCCTTCGTCGCCCCGGGTGAGGAGTCCTCCCGCTACGCCGTCATCATCGGCGGGGCCAACTTCGGGTGCGGCTCCTCCCGCGAGCACGCGCCCGTCGCGCTCGGGGCCGCCGGCGCGCGCGCCGTCGTGGCGGAGAGCTACGCGCGCATCTTCTTCCGCAACTCCGTGGCCACGGGAGAGGTCTACCCTCTGGAGCTCACCGACGCCGGAGCCTGGAAGGAGTGTAAGACTGGGGATGTGGTCACCGTGGACCTTGGCAATTCCGTCCTTATTAACCACACATCCAGCAAAGAGTACAAGCTGAAACCTATTGGCGATGCCGGACCGGTCATTGAGGCTGGAGGGATCTTTGCGTATGCCCGGAAGACTGGAATGATTGCGTCGAAAGCCGCAGCATGAGGGACAGGTGAGATAATTGGGACTCATGTTTTGTTCCACTGTATAGCTTTTTCAATATGTGTTGTTCTATGCTTGATTGATCCTTGTGCGAATGTATGCCTGTATGGCTATTATTGTTAGAGATAAAAGGAGTAAACGCTTGGATGTCCTTTCCTGTTTACGCTGACACCTTTTCTTTTCCACTCTGATTATAACCTATAGCTTAGCTGTTATCCTGAAATGTGTTGCATTTGAGTGCTTTCTGCAAACTGATAGAGCTTGTATTAGGCAGCTGGTTTTTTGATAGTTTTGCTTGTGTTTCCAACTCTAGGATATTGCAGTCATACTCTAGGGTCCATGGTTAAAAAATGATTGCTCATAGTAATCTATTTTGCAGTACAGTTTCTCTTCTGTTTCCAACTCTAGTATATTTCAATCATACTCTTGGGACTAGGGGCCCTTGGTTAACTCCGACAGATGTTGCTCATAACTTCATAAGTAATCTATTTTGTAGTACAGTAGTTATATGGCCTATCACAATCAGGTATCCTTACTTCTCTAGTGGCCGCAATATGCCTTAGACATACCTTTTGACATCAAATATGTATAAGAAAAATTTAATATAAGGCTAGATCAGGCTTCAGCACTAAATGGGTTCAGTAACTATAGTAAATTGTAATCTAGTGTAGGAAATCGCGAAACCTGTACTTTAGGTACACATTGCTCTTTGAATAGCTTATTGGTTAATCAACTTTTACTTTCAGACTGTTGAAAGTTCGAACATCAAAGCAGCTGATTCGTGACTAGGTGGTTATTTTAGATTTGTGATTACTCATAATAAGGTGGTTATTGGACGAGCCAGCTTACTCACTCCTAAACATTATTTCTTGTTAGCAAATAGCAGTGTTGAAAACTCTAATCTGATACTAATATGACCTGATGATTAAGTTTCTTGTATGCCTTTGGCTTTGCAGAACTTTTCATATTTTCAGTACACAGCCTGGAATGTTGGAACTTGATTATTTTCCCTCTTTATCTTTGTTTTTCCCAGAATGCATCTAAGATAATCCTATACACGAATTATGTGAAGTATCTCCCTTAAGTTTATCAAATGATCAATACCCCTGAGATTTGCCTGCCTCTCCTATTGAGTCTGAAGTCCCATGACATCTTGTTAAACCTGACAAGCAAAGCATGCATACCAGAAGGCCAGAAGCCTGCCGTGGCAGTGTTTCCCTAGTCGTTTTTGGATGTTCTAAGCTCTAAATTTTGCTTCATGTGCTGCTAGATGACAAACTCATCCTAAAGCATCATAGGTTTGCTCCTCATCTTCTGGTCCTAGATCATCACTGTCCTAAATAATCACTACCTCATGACTAGGAACAGTCGCTGCTTGCCTTTCTCTTAGTCCACATCATGGTTCCTCCCTCGCCAGGAGGCGTTACGGCTTGGCTCCAAGTGCACCAAGTCTCCATTTACTGTGACCAAGCAATGCACTAAGCGACAGTTTAGCGCCATGCCCACCAAATCATAAGGATGGTTCATGTTTCGCTTTCACCTCTATTTTCATCTGGCATTCATATTGGTGGTAGCTGGCGACGGGCCACCTGTTCCACAAATACATTTTGTCCGTGCTTACTGTGATTTTTTCTCCAATTTCTTGTTCCTATCTGCACTCAAAATGGATGATCCGCTGATATTTTTTTTACCTGCTGTGAAAAGGTTGAAACAGCCTTGATCCATTGTTCTGATAAAATCAACTAGAATTGGCCTGAGCATAACTTTAAAATTTATAAAATTGTAGATCAAATTCCAAAAATCTGACACAACCACCTAGCTGCGATTTTGTTGTACCTTCTTTAGCTAGTAGTCATCACCGTCAATCCTATTTCTTTTTCATCAACATCTCTCATAATATTCACGTTTGATTTTTTTTTTAGGTGAATTTCATCTGCTGTCAAATTAGTCGAGGCCTTTGCATACAGTATGTAAAACTGGAATAAGGACCAACCTCTACTTGCTTTTGTCCAGCTTGTGTACTGTTACTTTAGCATTGATTTGTACTGGGGACGGTGTTTTAAATAAGTCACAGCGACACAGCGTATTGGGCTATCAGGCTATACTGAATCAATCCGTTCGGTCTCTTGTGTACTATTCTCTGTACAATTGTACCTGCTACTGTGCTAATCTGATTGCATAACAGCTTTGTTGTCAGTTTATATTTTGGCTTTCTAATTGTCAGCTTATATTTTGGCTTTCTAATAAGCAAGACATGGATTCGACATCCACTTGGTTACTTTTTTATCGATGGCGAAAGAGATTAATTTCCGATTGAAAACACGTATATATGGAAGAATAGAGCAGATTTACGAAAACGATGATGTATCAATTCATAACCCTTTTTTTTTCTGTCGAGGAAGCGAGACCCAGTGTTCTGGCTGTCTTGCCTCAAGCCCAACATTCTAGCGAAGCCCGTAGCCCATGGATAATTGGAAATGGAGAAGGCCGGCTTCGTGCACTAAATTTGGGCCAACAGGGAGGCCCTGCAATTTAGTGCTTTGGGCCTTTTACAGACTCTGCTGCATCCCCTGTTAACATCCGGCTCCGTTGCATCATACTAGTATACTACTACTTTTGTGAAACGGTTGATCATATCGGCTCAGGCATAAGCTGAACATGAACTCCACTGGAATCCAATTCCAGTAGTAAAGTCTGCTGGCTCAGTGTTAACATGTACCCTCGGTACGATCACAAACCTTGTGGCCTAGATATCCAAGACCCATCTTTTGACAACACAGCTTTCATGCGACTATCACAGCTACACACGTCTCACTGAGCATTTGGGCTGCACGTCATCCCGCTGAAAAAGTGTCACGCACCAGCCAGCAACGCCCACGCACTAGCAGCCAGAAGCCGCCCAGTGTGGATGTAGTACCTGCAGATCGGATTTCCCCGGGCAGCGGGCACGTACCGCCTCGTAGCGGCGGCGCCCGACGTTCCAGCGCGCTGACACCGACCCGGCCGTGAACCGGCGGAAGCGCAAGGACAGACACCGCGCGATCGACAGACAGACAGCCCCTGCGTCACGTGGCGTGCGTCCTGCGTGGCCGCTAGCCACCCTGTGGCGTCCGCCCCCCACCCCGTGCACTTTACCCGCGGGCCCCGGGCGACGCGTGTACCCCCCTCGTGTGGCTCCGGCGCCGCCCCGCCCCGCGCCGCATCGCCCCATGACGAAAACGAGTCGCGCGGCGCGTGGCGGAACAGCGGAACAGCAGGCAGCAGCTGACCCCGCGCGGCTCCAGCTGTGTCTCTGGCTGTGCGTGCCCCGGCGGCAACGGAGCGGCGGTTACTACAGCGACCCCGGCGAGACAGACGGCTCCTTTTAATGGTCTCGCACGGGCAGCAAGGCCACCGTGTCCGTGTGAACCACCGGCTTCGCCGCCGGCCGGCCAGGTTGCCGGGATAGCAGGACCACAAGAGCCGAGAAACGCGGGAGCGGAGCCGGCCCGGCCTAGCGATCGAGAGGGAGCGGTGTGTACGGGGTTGACCTCCAAGGATATACTCCATTACTCCTACTGCATACAGCGTACTACATGCTCGCCATTAATGGGCTCGCAAGCTCGCTGCAGCACTGTGCGCTGCTCCCGCGCTCGTCGGCGGACAACGACTGATCGACGCTTGGTGACTTGCGGACAGATCGATGGTCCTCCTGCTCCGCGATCCGCATCAACGGATCGAGCTCAGCTCACTCACTGCCGCGTCTCGTGCTCTCCATCCGTGATCCGTCGGCCGTCGCTGTTCGTTCTACCTGCTGAAGACTTTGGAGCTTCGGAGCGGCTGACTTTCGCGAGGGATTGATGGCGGAGGGCACGCGTCAACGTTGTTGTTGGGGATCGGTGCTGATCCTGTCACGGAACCTCATGCGGCCCTCTGCTGGCTGGCTGAACGTATGGCTCGTGGAGCACCTGGCGTTCGCTTTTTAGAATTTCTGAGCGCAATGGGGCACGTCTGCAGAACTACTGGTGGCCTGGCAGTTTCTGAACCCCACGCAATAAATTCTGCAGGATTTGCTAGAAAGGATATTTGAACAGGAATTTCCTTGAGTCGCATCCAGAGGAGCAAGACAGGCGGTATATCATTTTTTTTCTTTAGGATTTCGAAACACAATGGAACACGTATGTATAACTGGTGGCCTGAGAGAGACAGAGTTTCTGAACCCCACATCATAAATTCGGCAGGATTTGCTAAAATTCTCTGAGTTGTATATTCCAAAGGTGCAAATCAAATAGTAAGCATATGATATATGAATTTTTTTTATAAAGGATCCATGAACCATGATACGGAGTACCTAACAAAAAGCTGTGTATACCCGTATGGAAATCAAACATGAACGGCTGATTCAGATCGATTTTTAATCAAATATGAACGATACTATACCAAGTCGAAACATTTTTCCCAGCTTGAGTTTCTCTGCATTCTGTCTCGCAGTTATTGACGTAACAAATAGCATGGGCAGGATGTTACAGATGCGTAACCTGCAGCTCGACCAAGCTGCCAACCACGCAAGCACGGTCTCGTCCACGTCGAAAGAGACACATGCCTCATGTCTGCAGAAGTGCTCAAGTCAGAGCCTCACTAGTCAGCCGGGCACTGTGTACGGACCGCGGACAGAGGTCGTCGGCCGTTTACACCCCGACCCGACACTTCGACAGGCGACCGCGTCCACGACGATCATCTCCGGCACCAGAAAGTCAGCCCTTGAATCATTCGTGAAAACGCAGTTAATCGCCCAAGACAGACAACACCAAAAGGGGTTAGCACGAAGCATCATCAAAGTAGAACCCTAACATTATTTTCGGGCTCATTAACTCTGCTGTCCCGATCGATCGATCGTCGTCGCCCTGTGCCGCGGCTCCGCCCTTCGCCTGCCAGCCAACCGTGTGCAGGAGTGCCCAACAAGATCTCTGACTTTCTTGCGGCTTGCACACAGAAAGAGGAGGCAGCTAGGATAAGGAAATTGGAATGCAGGCCGCATTGATTGTGTTGCGAGCTGGTAGCGGTTAGCAGCTACCTCCCCGACCTCCTTGTCGGTTTTGACCCGGACGAACAAGCCGCCGGTTTTTGCAGCTGCAGATCGCATACGATGTCCAACTGAAATGGAGAAAGATGGCTGCTAAATTGAGGCTGGGGTGGATCGTACTTCGTTAATTGATCCGTTCCTGGGCCCTCCACCTGTATGGCGCGGCACAGCGGAGGTTGACTTTTGCTTCGATCAAATCATACTAACTGCTGGACAGCGAGCTGATGTCCTGCTGGACATGATTGAGCTGACCTGTCCGAATCGGGGTCACAAAAGGGATCGGAGCCCGGTGAATTCTGAACCTGCTACGAGTTGTTTGACGCGGAAACATGTACAGTACAGCACAAGTACAATCTTCAGTGGATTCAAGTTGCAGGCTTGCAGCGCGATGAACCAACTGCGGCATTCAGTTTTACTTTGAACCCACCAATCCATGAGTGGTTCTGACCCAGTGACCGTGTACTCGTTCCATCTTTTCTGCTCTCAAAGATCAATATACTAATTACTAACTACTAGTATGATTTTGAAGATTAAAATAGCCTGTCAAAAAGGCCGTATGAAACCGCCCTGCTACCCTAGGCCCTCGCCCTTGCCAACCAACGCTGCTCTCCGGCGATGTGGTGTGGCCCTTTAACTAACTGCGACAGCGCCAGCCTCGGTGCTGCTACCCTGGAGGAGCTCTGGGACCGGACGCCGGTGCCGTCGGCCCGCCGCCGCCACGCGTCGTAGCTGCTAGCCCTGTAGGCCACGGCCAACGATAACGAACGGCAGCTTGACCCGCGACTGGCCGGCCGGCTGACCTCGGGATGCCAAATTTCCTCCCCCATTGACGCCGCTTGCGCTTTCTCGTAAACCCGAGTAAGTTTTTGCGGCTTTTTACATCGATTTTGCCACGAAAGGGCGAAAGGCCCTGGCGCTTTCTCTTCTCCTGCATCCTACTCACCTGCTGGTGGGAGGAGTAGGGCGTATCTTTGCTCTTTGGACGTGAATCTTACGCCCGCTTGTTTTGCAGATGCTCTAAAAGACGTAGCATCTATACAGCTTTCTTTCGTGGAATTGAATGGAATTTCCCTCGTCCATGACAGGGATGTAGCAATTGTAGGGTAACTTTGGGGAGCCTGTTTGGCTGCGCTCCATGATATTTAGAGCCAATTTGCCATTTTATATGTGAAGCACTGGCATGTACTAGTGGAGTTTAGGGAAGATATCTGACACGTCCACTGTTCAAAGTGAACTTGCCATTCACGGCAAAGCTTATGTTTTCATTTTTGTAACAGATTCTGCGTTTGACATTGAAAAATTCTACATGGTGTTCTTGCGCACTCCATAAACCGCTGCCATGAACTAACTGAAAGATCTTCCGTTTTGATTTTGACAAGATAATGAGTAGCTAGCTCTCCATCAGGTTAGTTATACTTCTCGCCATCTCAACGGTCTGACTCTGACACTGCTCGCGTCATTTCTTGACTGCATCCATCGGCCTCCTCGACGAGCTAGAGTCACAAGCGGGAAGCCATGCATTCCTCTCCGTTGAACGCAGATTGTTCAAATCAACCGTCCGATCGAAGTACACGCCCTAGCTGCCTCGCTTTGATCATTTCTTCGGAATAGATTTGAGCTTGCTAAACACATGCATGCGGCGAATCACGCGCGGAGGCGAGGCAAGATTCTTGGCATGTTCGTCATTGATTCAAATACATGTAGGGATCTATCATCGTCTACTAGTGTCTGACCCTTTTTTTTTTGCATGCAGTTCGTTAAAGAAAATGCTATTAGTCGCATGCAGCTTCATGCCATCTTCCTTAAACAGTAGTAGCACTGCTGGTCAGTCTGATCCATAACGCAACTCCCAATGTGGATGGCGCCCTGCTGGGAGCCCAGTCGCGCAAGGAACTGACGGCGAGTAGCCATGTGGCGGTAAACTCTCGTACTGCACAATTCTTGTGCCTGCCACCTTTGGATTCTGTTTTGATCAGACCACGTACGCAACGTGCTGCCTGCAACGGTTGACGATTGACGTCCATGCATGATGCACGCACATCGGAGTATCAAAAGTCTACGCAGCCTAGTAGTCTAGTACGGTTGATTTGAGAAAAGAAATTGCCCTGGTACATAATTAAGCCGAATTAATTAGCTGGGTACCATCATTTTTTCCTTATGTTGTACTAGTATAGTACTGCTAGCTAATGCAAGAGTCTTTGTCCTTCGTGGAACATTTAGAAGGCTTAAAATGGTTGCTCTGACCATCATTTCGGATGATGCTCACATGTTTTGCATTTTTCACGCAAAACATCTCATCAGAACGGCTAAATACCTATGGGGCGTTTCAAAGTCTTGCTTGCAGATTTGAAACGGCAATATTTTGATCCTTTTGCAACAACAAAATCCCTATGGTACTTTTGTTGGATTTTTATCAAAGTTTCTGCACACCTATGAACTTTTAATGGTATTAAAAAATTTCCAGACTTGACCAGACTCCTGGCGCCTAGTAGCACGCCATACAAAATTTGAATCCCCTAAACCCCAATTCTTGAATACTTTCACGCTTATTTTCATTGAAAATATCAGTTGGCACAAATTCACCACACATATCATATACTCCTACGCCACTCCATAGGTACGTGTGCCTCCTACATCTACCCACGTCCTGATCAAATTTATGGCACCAGAAAAGAGGCAAAAGCAGCATAGATTTGCATGGCGAATTGGCGATATGATTTACTCCTACATGTGTACACTAGCTGTTAAATAAAAGCAGGCAGTACACTCTTCTTTACTTAATGTACAAATCACATCAAACCCCTCGTTCTATCACTTCTGATATTATTTCCCCCGTATTTCCACATCTATTGTCTATTGATCTATCTCGATCTTGCAGTTCACCGACCCACATTTCACTAATATTCTATCACCTCTCCCCTTCATTCTGTACACACACACACACACACACACATGCAGCTCCAGGCTACGCCAAATCCTAGAGATGAGTCCAAAGCCAAGGCCGTCCATAACTAAAAACCGCTAATAATTATTAACGCCTTTACAGCTAATCATACGCTTAAGCGGCCGACACTTAATTAACGGTGACCTCCGGGAAGCCCAGCTGCGGGTGCGGCGACAGCGGCGACAGGCTGCCGAAAAAGCCCTCCAGCTGCTCCCACGTCCAGCTCGACGGCGTCATCGAGAACGGGAACATCTCGGTCGCTCCGGCCTCCGACGACGGCGAGGACGTCGCCGTCACCGTCGAGGCCGTGGTTGTCGCGGGGGATAGAGAGGATGTGAGGGACGACGCCGGGGACCCGAACGCCTCGGCCTTGACTGACTTGGCTGCTGGCTCGGCCTCGGCGGCGTCGTGCGCCAGCTTCCGCTTGTTCTGCTTGGACGACTGCGGCGGCGGGGGCGGGGGCGCGAGGAAGACGGCCCCGCGGGAGCCGACCTCGTTGGGGAAGTTGAGGATGGCCTTGGCGCCGCGCATGCGGAACGCGGCGCGGTCGTACGCGCGCGCGGCCTCGATGGCGGTGTCGTAGGTGCCGAGCCACACGCGGGAGCCGCGCTTCTTGGGGTCGCGGATCTCCGCCGCGAACTTGCCCCACGGCCGCTGCCGCACGCCGCGGTACTTGCGGAAGTCGTTCGCGTCCAGGGCCGCCGCCGCGGGGCCCCAGGCGTGCGAGGTCGGGGGCAGGGAGATCGTGAGCAGCGGCCTCCGGCCGGGGTCGGACACCGGCGAAGGCTCGCCCCCGAACCGAATCATCACCGGCTCCGCCCGGAAGGCCGCCTCGGCGACCGCCGCGGCGGCGTCCGCGTACTCGTTTGTCAAGTCGACGTACGCGGCCTGCTGCAGGTGCTGCGGCTGCGGCACGAACGCCGCGGGGTGCTGGAACGCCGCCTGCGCGGCGGGGTGAACCGATGGCGCAGAGTACGCCGCGGCGCCAGGAACATTAACGACGGGGAGGCAGGCCTCGCCGCCGAGAAGCTGCTCGCGGATGAACTGCATGTTGAAGTCGTCGATCTCGCCGCTGAAGTCCATGGGTTCGGGTCTGGCTGGGACGACGTGCTAGCTCGCGGGGTGGCGTGGTGAGCTGAAGGATGAAGCGGAGGCCGCGAGAGACAGAGGACTCGGGAGTTTGGATGCGTGCGCGACTGCAGACTGCGATGAGGGAGGCGAGGTGAGCTGGGGGCGCTGGCTGCTCGCGTACTTATAGGCGAGGAGGAGAAATTTTTTTTCCTCTCTGATTTCCGAGTTTTGTAGTGAAAGGAGATTGGAATGAGTAGGAATATTACGGACTCCATAATTTATTGACGAGATGCATGGACCGCTTTTGAGTCGGGGGGTGCTTGCTTAATCTCGTGGACTAACGAACCGGCTAACTAAAAATGGAAGCGGGATTATCTGGCAAGATATCCTTGTTGCACAAACAATGGTCCACATCCCCTGGGGTCAAAAACTAAGTGATAAATGTAGGTTGTCATAATTCCACCATTCCGAATTTGGTTACAGGTTACCTTTTATGTGCTAAGTTTGTATTCCCTCTGTTCCAAATGGTAGTCCGTTTTGACAAATTAAGATATATAATTTTTGCTATGTATGTATGCACAATGTATATCTAGATACATAACAATAACAAAATCTATGTATCTAAATTTACCAAAGAGAACGGAGAGAGTATGTGTTAATGGTACGAATAGATTTAACTCGAAGTGCATTTTCATAAAAAAAAAGAAAACTAGATAGTCAACCACCGATCATTTACTCATTTATTCGGCTGAAATAGCCGTTTAAGAGGCTAAGGGACCGTCTAAACGAGATAAACTGACACGCCTAGATAGCATGTTTAGGCAAACCTTACAAAAAGGTTCACCCATGTTCTATAAATATTTTTTTTGAAGAAATTCTATAAATATTTGAAGTGGGTTACATCTGCTATGTTCTATAAATATTTACAAAAATGGGTGCTAGTCAAAAAAAAGAAAATGAGACCTACAAAGTTTTAACCTTTTGATGCAAGAGAGTAACTTATAGCAGCAGGAGCGTCTAATAGCGTTACCCACTGATTTAAGTGATTAGTGATCACCACAGCAGGTAAGTGATCCATCCGGGGTGTACAGCTTTTCCATGCCAGCAAACTTGAGGTACCGGTCCGTGGGCTTCACGCTTTCAAATCCGTCGTTAATGGACACGACGACATCTCGCTGATCTGTACGTGCAAGCTGAGAGCTAGTGGCTCGCCGTGCCGCTACTTGCAAGGCCGATACGCCCTGCAGCGACCAGTACGCGTGCAATGCATATGGGTCCCTAGCTTACAGGTGACACACGAATAGCAGATCGCAGGGAAGGGAAGGCAACAGAAAGGTGGTGACCCTGACCCGTGGCCACTCGGACGCACATCCAGCGGACCACCCTGTCCGGGCAAACCACAGAGCCTGCCTGCTGCCTTGGCTCGCTCCCTCCTGCTTTCAATGTGTCTCGCAACTTGGGAGGCAGGGATGGTCCTGCGGTCCCGCCCTGCCGGCTGCCGCCGCGTCTCGGGCTCTCGGCAAGTCGGCCCTGATCGAGCTGGGCTTGCTCAGTTGCCGCCCCTCTTCCGACCTTCGGGTGAGCGGCTCCACCTCCACCGTGGGACAGCAGCTAGCTGGCCTGCGTCAGTTAAGGCAGATGGCGATCGATCGATCTGACGGGACGGCCGGCCGGATGCACATTAACTCGTGTAACCGCGACGAGATGATACGATGAAGCAGACGCCGGCCAAGTCTTGATCGGACCTGCGGTGCCGCACCAGCTGCCCGAATCACGTGATCGGCGCGCTGCACAAGCGTCGGATAACTCTGAGCGCGTACTAGTACGTAGTACATGCGGTTCGGCAGGGTCTCGTCTCATTTTTTTTTTCCAGCGGAAACCGATGGTTTCCAGGTCGTACGCGGCGCGTTTACCGGTACACGAGTACAAAATCAATTTTCGACGGCAGGCCATGTTTCGGAACGAAATCATGTGTCGTGAAACTCGAGGGAGTATTAAGGTGCACGGATCTTTCTCTGCTACGTCGCCCCCCTCCAATCCGATTCCCATCTGCAGCGGACGTGACCCGGGACCGGGAGCCTGACTGCTAATTAACCCATGATTAACTGAGGCGGTGCCTGCCCGAGGCCGACTGGCCGGCCGGCTCGTCGGCTCCGCGCGCGCGGGTCGTTGTACCGCGCGTACGCGTCACGGGCTCACGGGACGGGACGGGACACGATGGGGGGTATCGTCGCTACCGAACAACCAGCCGGTACAGTGACACCCGCGGCAAAAAGGCAGGCTGCCTTGTCTCACTTGCTGCCGCCAACCGCCGTCCGACACGTATCAGGTGGCGCGTTCTTATCGGTTCCCACAGGAGCGCGTCCGCAGCGCGCGCTTGCACGGTCGCGTCGCGGCCCACTGTTTGTGTGGTTGTACGCATGCATGCACACTTGCTAGTAGTTGCTACCGGTGTTACGTTCCTAGTACCAAAGTGCCAGCATTTTTCCTCTTCCAGGAGCCGTGGTAGCCTCGCAGGATGCACCTTCACTTCTCGTAGGAAAATCATTCGACGGCATGTGCCTGTTCTCTTGGTAGTACAGCCAAATTGTTGGATGATCTGCAGTACAGCCAAATTTTGCATTTCTGTTCGGTTTAGCCGTGAGCGAGCTTCACGTGGCCCAGCTTGACCTCCCGGGCCGTGCCACCTTCTGCCGAATAACCCTGGCCCCCCAGCTACCACCGACGTGGGTGCAGGCCGCGGCGCGGAAAACCGAGTCAAACGGGCGGAGTAGCCCCTCCTGTCTGTCCGTCGTCGTCCGTCTGACCCGCCCGCCGCGCGGCGCGACACGCCAAATTAGCGCAGGCCGCACCATGCCCAGCCCGAGCGCCCGGGCGTGCGGCGCTGCGCCCCGACCGGACTCGCGCTTTGGACCGCGTCCTCCGGGCGAGGTCAGGCAGCCAGCTCCCGTCGCGAGCCGGCCGGCCGCACGGGCAAGGCCGGGTCGCCCTGACGTCACCGTGCACGCGTGTACCCCCGATCTCCGGGCCACGCGCCCGCCACCTTATTCTTCCTCTGCGTCCCTGAACGAACCTCGAGCGCGGACGGATTAGGCTCGGCTTGTTACCACATTTAGACATGAAAAAAAATCTGAACACATCACCGATGACCATGCATCGACAACGCGCTTGCTTAAGCTTAACGATGGTGCTCTAGCGTTCACACTCTGTCCAGTTTTTAATCGTGGTACTAGTAAGAAATCGAGCATCGCTCTGATCTTTCCATGAATTTTCTTTCCCTTTTCTTTTCTTTTTTGTGATGTGGTCTTCTAGTAACTGGATTAGTTTAACGGGGTCCACTAGTCCCTCCTATACGAGGCCTCGCAATCAAGGCCCTGGTAAAGTGGTTACATTCACTAGGCGGCCGCGATGGGGATGTACTGCGGTCGGGACGCGCGGGAGAGTAGAGAGATGTGGTAGGATCGCAGACCGACCAACCACCGGAGACGAGCACACGCAGACGGCAGACCACCCGCCATGGCCGCTGCTAGAGCACGAAGCATCCACATCGCCCTGTCCCCGTTGCCTTCCCTGGGTAGTAACGAGCGGATCGGGGTAGAATACTCCGGCGATGCCTCGCCTACAGGCCGGTACCGGTCACTGTTCAGCTAAACTAACCTGCGTGTCCCCGGAAAGCACCGTGTTACTTGTCAGTCTGGGTCGAGTGATTAGAAAACGGCAGCGTTGCTTTGAACTCATAAATCTTTCGCCCCCGGCGGCGGCCTGATTCGGATCGGAGCTCAAACCGATGCAGGAATCTGAGTCCATGAGGACTCCCCGCTCCCCTGAGCTCGCCTGCTGGCTCTGAACGCCCAAGCTAGCTACTGTCTTCCTTCTAGACGGAAGCAGCAATGCCGGCTAGCTACCAACTCGCTTCAGAGACCCCAACACCTGCCCACGCACGCCTCCGACACGGCAACCGTTCCGGCAGTACCAGACGAGATCATTCAGGTTCGGCAATCCAATCTTGGTCTGCCACTGATAATGGTAAACAAAGAGCTAGTGCTAGTGATCTCTGTGGGATCGGAGCTGACCGTTTCAAGAGGAGATCGGTTTCGGACGCAATCACCTCCCCCCCCCCCCCCCCCCCCCCCCCCCAAAAAAAAAAAAAGGCGTTTTTTTGGACTCTAATCAGCGTCGGCCTGCGCTTGATTTGATCCGTTCGTGCGGTCTTAATCGTGTTTTGTCCCGCAGCGAGGGGGCGAGGAAGGGGACAGCGCAGCTCGGCGGACAACGCGCGCGTGAGGCCAAGCCCCAAGCGAGCATAAAAATTTGGAGCAGCAGGCGAGTGATCGCGTGCGTCCAAGCTCCGTGATCCGGTCGCGACCCCTCTTACACGTCTGCGAACTGTGCGCCGATGGGAGCCTATCCGGTATAGGAACCACAGGCTTTCCTGCTTGTAATCTTGCTGCATTGCCAGGTCCCCTTTTCTGGAACTTCAGGTTGGGATTTGGTGTTGGATTGATCTCTGACCCCTAAGGCTCAAAGGCCTTGGGTCCTTGATCCGCGTCCTGATCGGGGACGTCCAACCCAACTACTGTTGGTGGACCCCCGTCGTCAGCGCCACAATTAATAGAGAGGTGGGGGGCCGGAGGTACGCACGACGAGGTTCACCGTGACCCCAATCCTCACCTACACTTAAACCCTAGACCGATTGAGAGGGGGCGCTCTGGCGGCGGGAAGCGCCACCGGCACTGCACGGCCTCGATCTACGCTGCCCTAGCGTAGATCCGCACCGACCTCGGCACAGCGCGTCGCTGCCTAGCGCAGACTACACTGACGAACGCGCAATGGCGTCCTCGGCCGATCAAAGTACACTCTCTATTCTCTCTCTGTCGATCTCATCTAGCGCACACACACCAGTGAATGCATATAGAACTAGATCAAGAAGACAATCCCGAGTTAATGTTACTGCTAGTGATCCTAGATTAACGCCTAACGTTTGGACGTCCCGTATAAAGATACGGGAGATCGAGGGGGCACCAACCGGAATCGCATGCGGATCGGATTGGAAGGCCTCGTGATTACAGTATCTGACAACTTGTTTGAAAGAATGTGGTTTGACTGGTTCAGGTGCTCGCCGCGGAGTGAGACAAGAACAGTGAGAGTGCAGCTGGAATCATCATCGAGTTTTGTACTCTAGTACTCCACACTGGCGCTACTTCACTAACTAATCCACTACTGGCATTATCCTAACACTCGAAAGCTTAACCTGACGCACCATGAGGACCGCGAGATTCTTCTGTTTGACCGAGGATTATTCACCAGTCCTTTGCATGCTATATCCGGCAGCTACATTCCAGCCAGCAAGGCACCAGGGTCTGGTCGTTTTGCTGAATACCAGAGACTTGTTCACAGCTGATGAATAGAAAAAAAAATTGACACAAGCCAATCCCGCCGATCGCATGGCATAAGGAAAATGGCAGGCCGGCAAGTCACCCATCAGCAAACGAGACAGCAGGTTAGCCTGACAAACCTTGAGCTCATAATGGAGTGTGTTTGCAGGGAACCTTTTAATAAGCACAGCAGCAAAATAAGGGGGAAACGTGATGAAAATAATACACTTATCTCCAAAGGGAAACAAAATATCCCCAGGCAAAGCACGTCACATACCGACATACGTATTCCGTGGATCATGTATTCATGTGATCTGTCAACTGTATTTGATTGTTCAGCTATGACAACAGATATACTACAAGACAACTAACAGAATGGCACTGCAATGAGGTCAGCATGGAGGAAAGCAGCATCTAAGAGATTATAAGCATATTCACATTCTGTTATCCGTACGATTTGCTATGGAGAAAAACTAAGGACACAAGATGGACGGATCAAATATCAGCTTATATCCATTGCTTCCAAAATCTCAAAATGCATTAGCAGACTGTGAGGTCTACCCTCAAAGTACATTTTTTCAGATAACAACAGTCTCGCATCACACTTCTTAGCCTCATCTCGAAGCAGCTGCAACATTATGTCTTTCTCCTTCCGAATCCATGACCGGTTTGGATCAGACCACTGCCTCGGAGTACCATGAAGAACAAATCGGAGGTTCTGACCAGTATGCAAAACATAATCGCCTATCTTCTTGATCACTGCTTGGTCAGTAATGTACGCTCCAGCACAATTCAGGCCAACATCCACATAATGGAATTCAGAAATACTTGATAACACATCACTAGCTGAAGTAGGAACCAAGAGATTAAGGGATGAATGAGATGGGTTCGGTTGTGAAACATCAACGAAGTTTTTCATTGATTCCGATGCCCAACAAGAAAGTTCTGTCACAAGCTGGTTGGCAACAACTCCACCCTTGCTGAATCCCAGGATGATAGTCCTAGGAGGACAGTAGGATGACAATGATGCTGCAGGATGCTGATTGACAGTAGAGTCCTTTGATGAGCACCCCAAAAACTTATTTTGTATCTGCTAATGACACAAGATATGGGAGAAGGATTAAAGAGGAGACATGGACAAAATATAGGATTTATATTATGAACTCTAAAGTGACTGCACGAAAGTTGCAGAATGACAATTAAAATAGGGTCACATCAAAAAGAAAATACAACAAGGATTAGTTCAGAAATAAAATACAAATAGGATATCCCAGTTTAGATCAGGAACATAAGAAAAAATTAGAACCCCATAAGGCACACAATATTATGTACATAATAAGAGCATGAAACGAGACTGGAATGGTGGGGTTTTGCAAGTGTCCCAGTATGTAAATGAAATGTAGATCAGGAAATAACTTTGGAGCTAAAGAAGGTAAACATATAGTGCATGCATTGCAGTAACATTACACTGGTCAGCAGGTTCTGTCCACTACAGATGGAAATGATTAACTTTATCAAGCAACAGTCTATTGTACCAGAGCAGTATGTCATCAATACCTAAGCATTATCTCAGCAAGGAAATTAGAGGAGCGTCTGCTAACGTCATCAAAAAATTAACCAGGTGAGTAAGGCATCAATCAACATTCTTAGAACAAAGGAGCAAGCAAACTAGTTTTATATGTCCAATTAACTACCATTAGTGAACTAAACATTGACCCCTTCTCCCAATAGAAAATCCAAGAAATATTCGACAGAATTAGTTTTCAGGGAATAAAATGAGAGCAGTTTAAAAACACATTGCATTTGCCATATTAATTACTAAAAAGTAAAAAATAAACTGGCAAAACACACCTATTCTTTTACCACAATTCCTGCATTAGGTAATCTGGCCACAGCATTCACTACAAGCGCTAGAAAATGTATCTTGATTGCATCGGTAAAAGAAACCTTTAGGGGGAAATGGCTCAGAAATGGTAACTCCAAAGCTAAATTATGCATCGATTTATTATCTTTTCAACAGTAATAAGATGTTTTGCGCCGAAAATACCGTACCGACAGAACTAAGGTTGCAGATTGCCCAGAATTCACCAACATCATACCTCAGCAACACTGTGCGCAAGGATGTTGGCAACGCCGGCAGCGGCCGGGAAGCCAGTGGGGTCATATCCCTTGGGATCCCCAGCGGCGTCCACGGACGGGACAAGTTCTCGGTACACCGCAAATGGCCCCGCGAAGCATGCAGCGTCGACCACCCACGCGTTGGTCTCCCCGCAGAGCTTCCCAGCGAGAACACCGGCGATGTGGGCGGCGTCCGAGAGCCGCTCGATCACCGGGTCGCCGGTGCCGCGGACGCGGTCGCCCGTGAAGAGGATCGCGTTGGCGCGTGGAACCTGGTGCCATCAGAGGGTTCAGGCTGGGGAGGCGAGAAAGGCTAGTGTGTGAAGAGGAAAGGGAAAAGGGTTTTGGCCTTACGGCGAGCGTTTTGGCGGGCAAGAGGACGAGCGAGGCAGCGACGCGGAAGAGAGGCCCGCCTCGGGAGAGAGGAACGTGGACGACTCCGGTCCACCGGTCCATGGACGCGGCGGCGGCGAGGTCGCCGGAGCAGGAGGTGGAGGCAGAGGGCCGGTGGTAGGAGGAAAAGACCTTGTTGCCCATGTGCTTCTACCGTCTTCCTTTTTTTTCTTTTGAGGGAATTCTACCGTCTTCCTGGAAGTGGCCTTTTGCGGGGCCTTTGTGTCCATGGGCCGTCTTCCTGCATGTAGTTGAGCCGTTGCGCTATGCGCGTGCGGAAAGTTCTGGGCCATATTGTTCTCTGTGCAACCTGACTTTTTTTTTTGAGTGGAGCAACCTGACATTTTGATCTGCTACTGCTAGGCTTATATGGCATCTTGTAAATTGTAGCTAGGCTCAGAAAGATAGGCCCCAGTTATCTTGGATGTGAATTTTTAGAATTCCGAAATTTTATGGCAAAAACACCACTTGTAGCCCGTAGGAATCTTGTCAGTTTACTGGAACCTGTATTGTTCTTCTTTTTCCTTTTCACGAGAAAAATGTGTTTGGAGTATCTCCAACAGATTGCTGATCTCTCTCTCCAATACTAAAAATCTATCCTTTTGGTAGTGGGTGGTGCTCCAAGATTACTAATTCCATCGTTAATAGCAAAATATTTTTGGTGATCGCCAAAACACACATCCCTCTTACTCGAATGTAGGGGATTCCTTCCTCCACGCTATCCATTGAGTAATCTGCTATAGCATTGACTACCAAAAATGTAAAAGATGTTATTGGTGATGAAGAGAGAAAATATGTAGGGTATGAAAGATGAGTAATCTGCTGGAGGTGCTCTTAGTCCATTAAATATCAACCAGATTGGCCATTCGAGAGTAGCTCCCAGATTCATGATGGTGCATCATTCCTCAACATAACACAACCCACCCTGGCCGGCTGTCAGCACACCCTCTTTGAGCTTTGAGAAGTACTCACTCCGTCTTAAAATATAATTATTAAAATATTCAAAATTTGTATTCAAATATAAAGGATGATACGATATTTAGAAAACTAATTACTTCCTGTTGGGCGGGGGAAAATAAATGGCATGCAAATCTGCTTCATTTTTGGTACATATACCCAACAGCTGGTTGTGAAAATCAGCAAAATGACAACCGAACGAATAAATACATGTATCATTTCGTTATCTCCTTAATCTATCATGAAAATGTTAGAATACTTTATATTTCAAGATGGAGAGGATGGAGGGAGTACTCTTTTGCGTTCTCTTCTAATTTTGCTAATCCCAACAATTGGGTGCAAAAATATAGTTGTTTTGATTTCCTTAAACAAAGATAACTTGAGGTTGAGGGTTGAAAATTAGTCTACATATCGTTTTAACTTTTAAGGATTGCAAAACTAATTTTGTTTACCCTTGTTTTCTGGAAGCCGCTGGGCATCATTCTCATCAAAATTTGTCTTTTCTTCCACTTTGCCATTTTGCCGTGGATATAGAATTTCTGTTTTCCGGTGGATATTTTCTAGAGTTAAAGTTTTGCGGTTGATATGGACAATAAAATTCTTATAAAACTTATGATTTTTTTAAAGTAATTATAAAACTTATGATGGATTTTGAATTCGCCAGCATTGGCTCCCCCCTAAACCCAGGAGAGAAACCATCCCAGAAGAAGAGAAGGTGGAGCTTTCGTCAGTACCCAATTGAATCAGATGAGAAGCAGGAGGCTGCTCCCCAATCTCCTCCCGCGCTTGCCCAAACCCACCGATCTGTCCGCCCAAATCCACCAACGATCCAACCTTTCTGCTCAATCCTGCCATGATACTACGGAATCCGGAGCCGCCGCCGACCCGGCCCGCGCGGTGTCGCTCCTGGCCGAGCGGAACTGGTTCGAGCGGATCAACTCGGAGTTCGCCGCCCCCCTTCTGCAGCTGGGCCCGCGCTTCGTCGTCCGCGCGCTGCAGCACGCCGCCGCGGATCCGCTCCTCTGCGTGCGCCTCTACGTCTGGGCGTCGCGGTTCGGTCAGCACTTCGCGCGGGACCGGGCCGTGCGGCGCGCGCTCGGGGATGCGCTGTGGCGGCGCGGGCCCGTGGTTCTCTCCGCGGCGCTGGTCGCCGAGGTGCAGGGGTGCGGATGCGTGATCTCTGAGGAGTTGCTGTGCGCGCTGGTGGAGAGCTGGGGCAGGCTCGGTCTGGCGCACTACGCGCACGAGGTGTTCGTGCAAATGCCGCGCCTGGGGCTTCGGCCCAGCACAATGGTCTACAACGCGGTGATTGCGGCCTCGGTGCGAGCCGGCGCCGTCGACTCCGCATACCTACGGTTTCAGCAGATGCCCGCGGACGGGTGCCGCCCGGACTGTTTCACATACAACGCACTCGTGCACGGTGTCTGCCGGCGTGGGATTGTTGATGAGGCGCTAAGGCTGGTAAAGCAGATGGAGGGCGCGGGGATCAGACCGAATGTTTTCACCTACACAATGCTGGTCAATGGTTTCTGCAACGCTGGCAGGGCGGAGGATGCAGTTGGCGTGTTGGAGAAGATGAAGGAGAAGGGTGTGGCACCGACAGAGGCCACGTACAGAACAGTGGTTCATGGTGTGTTTCGTTCCCTGGGTACAGACAAGGCATACAGGATATTGAGTAAGTGGATTGAGGGTCATCCTGCTATGCATCATCGAAATGCTTTTGACATTTTGCTGTATTGTCTCTCGAAGAACAACATGGCCAAAGAGGCAGTTGAGCTTGTGCATAAGATGAGCAGTAGGGGTTATCTTCTTGGCAACACAACGTTTGGGATTGTGATCTCTTGTGCTCTGAAGCGCTTGGAGTTCAGTCATGTATGTCAGTTGGTAGATGATTTCATCGAGAAAGGTGGGAAGCTGGGATTTGATGTATATATTCTGATGATCAAGTCCTTGCTGAGCTCCAAGGACATCTCAAAGGTGCATGAGTATTTAAGTCAAATGGTTTTGCATAGGCTTTTTTCTAGTGTGACATCCTACAACATGGTGATAGATTGCATCTCTAAGGCTGGTGAAATGGAAATGGCAATGGAGATTGTCAAAGTGATGCAAGAGTCAGGTTTCCTTCCTAATCTCGTGACTTTTAACACGCTGATAAGTGGATATTCGAAATTAGGTAATGTACATGATGCAAAGGCTGTTTTGAAGATGCTTACGGAACTTGGATTCATGCCAGATATCATTACTTTTACCTCCCTTATTGATGGGCTATGTCACATCCATCAGCTGGATGATGCCTTTGATTGCTTCAGTGAGATGCCGAAGTGGGGTGTTAGGCCGAATGTCCAGACTTACAATGTTCTAATACGTGCATTTTGTTCAGCAGGGCATGTTAACAAGGCCATCCATCTTCTTAATAAAATGAAAATGGATGGCATTTCTCCAGATGCATATTCCTTCAATGCACCTATTTTGAGTTTCTGCAGGATGAGAAAAATAGATAAAGCTCACAAACTTTTCACTGCCATATTAAGATATGGTGTTGCGCCAGACAGTTACACATACAATACCCTGATAAAAGCTCTATGTGATGAAAGAAGAGTTGATGAAGCTAAGGAAATTCTTCTTGCGATGGAGTCAAGTTCCTGCATTGCTGCTAATCAACATACGTATTGGCCAGTTGTTGGCGCACTTACTAAAATGGGCCATTTCAATGTGGCGGGAGAGTTCATGAATAAGTTCCATAGAAGAAATGCACACTTAGGCTCCAGTGCTTATTTGAAGGCAGGGTCGGAAATTTTGGTTCAGACTGTCAATGTGTGAATTATGATTTATCAGCTGCATGCTATTTGATACATGAATGCTGCCCTTCTGCACTGAAAGTGCAGAGTATACTCATCTTTGCTTAGGTATTGTACATCAATTTTAATATTACTACTTGCTTCACATGGTTTGTTTCGGTTATGCTTATTTCCTCCAGCCTTTCCCTACTGATCCGTAAAATGGTGACAGTGGCCTTGCATTTTCATCGGAAGTGTTGATTCCAAGAGAAGCATCTGGACCTTCTAAGTGCCTTGAAAAATTGGGCTCACTGGCACGACTGCATTTTAAGTATTCTGCGGATTTGCAGTTTTCCCTTAGAAAACCTGTTCAGGACAATGTGGTATGTTTTCTTTAGCACTTTTGTGGAGTACCTGCTGTTTTTTAAATTTTGGCTGCATAAAGTGGCACACTTTATGAGAACCCATTGGGATCCTTTCAACCTGTGAAAACTGATGAGAGAAATGCTACAAGCTTAGAAATAACTATGTTCCTGCCTTATTTGTGCTTGATTTTCAGTGAACTATGAACAGTCAAAACCAAAAGGGAGTAAAAAAGGGGGAAATTTGTATCAGGAAATAGTCATCTTGTGGATATACATGAATCACAATGTCTATTTGGTGTTTGGTAGTAGTAGTACTGCCTAAGTAAACTTGTAACACCACGTGCTATATTTCGGTGAACTGCTGGAGCCTAGAGCTTGTTATCCTGCAAATCGGATCTCCAAGCACTCTGCTATTCGATACAGTAAAAGCATCCTAAGAAGATCAGTTCTGTATTTCCTCCCTTCCTTTGCAATGACAATCTGCCATCTTGGAGTTTGGTCATTCACCATTAAGGCGGTAAAGTTGTTCATGTGTTGCATATAGTTCAACAGTCGACCAGTTGTCATCTTCTTGTGGCACCTATTCATTGTTGTGATGTGCTGGGACTTCCTACTGACTGATCTGTTCTCTATCTTTCCTCATCTGTTTTCTTGTTTTTACAGGGCAACCAACCTCTGTAAGGTGCCACCCTTAGGCTAAACAGGCAGCATCATGCAAATGCTAACAACGGGGGAGCTCTCCTTTGCTGAGGAGGGCAGGTGCTTTGGAGTTCTTTGCTTCTCAAGTGATTCAGAGTGGAGACTGCATCCACCTCACGGCTAATGTTTTCAGTCGCAGGGGAGCTGTTGGCCGTCAGTGGTGCAATCTTTTCTTTACAATGGCTCAACCAAATGGTGTAAGTACAAGACAAATCATTATACTCGGATCTCCTCTACGCCTTTGAGATTTTTGCCCCATCGGCATGGTTGTTAGCATTTGGAGAATATATTTGTGCTTTTCCTTTTCCTTCTAAAAACAACCTTTGGAACATATGGGTATATGTTTTGTTTTGCCCCTTTTTTACCTGTTTCGTTGAACCTTGGCAATTGAAAGCTGAATGCATTATGCATTGCAGGATATAGGCAGACAAAAGTTTAAGACGCGAATATGCATTTTTAGAGTTGAAGGACCTAGACGATCTTCTGGTGAAGTCTATGAACCGCCGGTACACTACATTTATGCATACCCGCACATTGCTTCCAAGTTTTTTATTAAAAAAAAATTGCTTCCAAGTTTCCACTGCGCATTCGTACCTCATTTCTATCGGCATTCTTAAGTATGCTTCATTTCTTCTCGAACGAATCCTTGGAAATCCTCGCCACTGGACACACCTCCCTATCGCGATCGAGATAGCTTATCAGCACCCGACGACCCCCTCGTCGCTGTCGATCGCCGTTGCGTCAAGGGATTGGAATAAGCCTAGAACAAAATTGAAACGGACGGCGACCATTGGAGCCTTCGCTGTCAGGATGAGGTCTCAGCGGCCTCCGTCGCGAGGAAACTGCCACGAAGGAGACGACGCTTGCCGCTTACAGCCTCGCTTACTCCTCCTGCGTAGGCTCGGGTCCCACGCACCTCCATGACCACGACCGTATCGCTTGTTTCATCGATCCTCTGAATTCTGGATGGTCGGGTCAGCAGAACACGTGAGGATTTGCGAAAAGTCACGCGCTTCTTTATCGGTTTTCTCAGGTCGAAAACGACGCCCGCTGTCGCAGCTCGTCTCTCAGGAACTTTCTTCTCGTCGGTTCTTGGCCGTTCGATCGATGGGTTGGATTTGGTGGCAGGGAAGCGCAGGTTCATGCACCCAGAGGCCGCGCAGCCCTGCCCGGCCGCGACACTTTGCGAGCGACATGCGCTGCGTCCGATCGAGCCGAGGGGTTCTGAATTCTGGAAGGAAACGGTTCCGAGATCATGTCTGAATGCCCGCACCACGACAGAACTACTGATAGCAGACAGTGAGATGAACCGGGTTCGATGGTGTGAAAGGGGCCTTTGCCGGATGGCCGCACACGCACGAGCGATTGATGGGGAGACGAGACGATGCTGCTGGTGTGCAACTACCACCCGTTTTTTTTATAGAAAATAGAAATTTCGGTAAACAGATTGCTTCCTCGCTCTTTCTTTTTCTTTTTGGTCACGACTCACGATCGAGGAACAGATGGAGCCACACATCAGTGAAATTGGCAAAAGAAAAAAAAGAGAGAGTTAGCATGGCTGAGAAAAAGATGCCTGTAGATTTTTCACCACGGAACATTTTTCACACCAGTCACTGAACTCGATCTCCTCGAGCGGCACGTTGTGCGGTAGAAACTTACAGGGAGGAGGAAGCCACCGTGAGGCTTCCTCTGTCGGTCATTGTACCCACCATACTCTCTCATCCCCGACCCAACAACAAGACATACCCATCTTGGCTCCAAATTTCTATCCGTCCGGGGAGCCTTGACGCCGGACAAAAGTCCCATCCTCCTGCCGCTTCTCATCCCCGCCGCAACTCTGTGCATGTTGCTTTATCCTCGCAAGTCTCCCCCATCCGGTTTGGTGAGCGACCTGCTGCTCTAACATCTCAAAAGCCACATGAACAACGTTCGTGGAGAGACTTGTCATTCTTCCATGACGACGACCCATGAATCAAATCGGCCTGGAAAACAATGCCGGCACGCACAGTTTTGTTGTTGGCGGGCTGCTGTTTGCGATGCCTAGGTCTACTTTTTGCATTTTGATTTTTTTTTTTAAAAAAAATTATATTTGGATTCCTGGAAAACGTATTTCCAAATTTGGACCCCGGGATCGGCGCCGTGAGTCATGGCGTCGAGGTAACACATCTCGGCCGAGGTTCCACCCCCAAGCTGACGGCAAGCTGACCTAGCCGCTGACTTGGCGCTGACGTGGCCGAGAGCTCGGCGCCACGAACCATGGCGCCGAGCTCTTTCCCTCTACGCCGCGGCCCGTCTCTCTCCCCGCGCCCTCTTCCTCTCCTCTCTCTCTCTCCCCGTGCCCCTTTCCTCTCCTCTGCTGGTCGCCCCTCCGCCATAGCTCCCTTGCCTCCGCCCTCCTCCGGCTGCCCCCCCTTTGCGTGCGCCTCCGGCTCCTGCTGCGCCCGCGCCGCCGACTCCCAACGCCGCGTCGGGGCCGGACTTGTTGTTTCGTTTAATTGCCTAAGGCATATTAGGTTTAGTCCAAGACCTCTTTACCCTTATTTCGTACTGGTCCTCACATACCACTACATGTGTTGTGCATGTTCAATTATATAATGCACTTAGTCTTGATTCCATTACGTTATCTTTGCACAAATTGAAATAAATATTATGAACAACATCAATGAAAGAACGACACTTGAGCCCATGTAAGATGCAATAGGTTGTAAAATCAAGTATATGAGAACACAATAACACATGGAAGATGCAATAAATGACAACACAATAAAAAGTCAAGTACATATAATACAATATAATACAATGATAAGTTCATTACATAAATAAACCATACAACTAGCAAATTTTGCATACTATTAAGTGCAACGAGGCCACTTTCCCTTCCTCAATGCATCTGGATTCTCCTCCATTGCTGTCTTCGCACGGCGAACACGCTCCGGCTTGTGTTCCCTCTCCTCCTTGTGCTGAGCAGCATGCCTCCTTTCCAGCTCTTCTTTCCGCTCCTTTTCTGCTGCCTCCTCTTGCTGTCTTTGCTCCAACAACTCCTTCCGCTCCGCATCCCACTCCTTCATTCTACGCAGATACTCCTTATCCTCCTCTTTGATCTTAGTGTCAATCCACTGCTCAAAGTCACAAAGCGGAGGAGGGGTTGCAAAACATTCAATTGTTACACACCTACTATTACTCATAAATCATACATGATTCTATATGAAAGCAAAAATATTATAAAAAAATAAATATTCTTCTTACCAGCAACCCAATACCGATCTGACGAGATGTAGGATCGAATGCATAATTTTCACACATCCAATACCTATGTTATATGATTCCTTTTTATCTGACTTGGCTACCTTGCAAGGATCACCGTATAAGCACATCGGCACAGAAACACCATTAGGCAGTGGCAAATGGGTGAAGGTTGTTCAAGTCATCACCTTGGTTTACTAGATTTACCACGCCTAGGCATCTAAGATTGCATATTACACATATTAATAACTAAATCCTAAACCCTAAGCAATTACACTGAATAATACACATAATATAGATCAAATCAATACGTAAAAATTGAGAAGGGGAGAGATGATACCTTGCTCTCGAAGATCTATGGATCAAATTAAAATTTTCAAGGTCAAATACGTCGATTGATGAGGTTGGACGGGTGGGGACGGGTGGGGAAGAGATAGAAAAACCGAGACGGGGTAAAAAAATAGGGAAGGAAGGCTCGGACAGGGGAAGGTGGTCGTGCTGCATGGAATGCCAGCTCAGCGCCACGACCTACGGCGCCGAGCTCGGCGCCATGACCTCTGGTGCCGAGCTGGCTGCCATGTCGGCTCCAGGTAGGCAGTGCATGTGGCATCTTGGCGCCATATATGTGTTATCTTGACGCTATGGTTCATGGCGCCGATCACAGGTTCCAAACGTAGGAATGAGTCTGCCATAGTTCTAAACGTAATTTTTTTTTGCGAAAAGGATGTAAAAAAGACGGAAGGCGCAAGAACATCAGGATACACCGCTTGTATGGTGACCACTGCCATGGATGGCTCGGTGAAATGCACCACGTGCAGTACAATGCAATCAGGACCTCGAGCACTCCGCTATCAGCACGAGTTAAATTTACACGGAGGAAGTTTCTTTTGTGTTCATCATTTTAGTTCCGAATATAGTAGAGCATAAAGTTCTAGAACATACTGGTTCTTGAATGGTAATATTGTCTAGGAACACTGCACAGGGCGTGACCTTTTAGGTCGCTGCGATGATGACCAAGTCTATTGTGTGTCCTTATCTATTTGCTGGCCCGCAACGGCATGCTCATAGCATGATTATGGGACGGATAGTGCTCACACAGTGACATTGTGAGTGCGCTTTTTTTTTCTGTGACTCCTTTTAGCGATATTTAATTTAACCATGTTGCTTTTCATTTTGGAAGCAACTAACCCTCTTTATTTTCAAATAACTAAGGCGTGCCACTTGTCTGGAAAAATCATAACTCATAAGATAGCTATCCTCGTCGTATAAGACTAGTGATAACATAAAACCAGGAAAAAAATGGTTATTCAAATCTATCATTTTTTATGTAACAGTCCAAACTCCAGATGCATTCATGATTGTGTCATTTGTGTGCATGTATGACCACAGCCTTTATTTCAAAAAAAAAATCGTAAGCCCACGGCCAAAACCTGTCGCTTCCAAAACGATTGAGCCACGTGACGGTAACGCCCGAAAGTTCAAGGAAGCTCACCCAGAAGCGCTACGACAAATGACAACGGGACCCCACTTCTCCAGCCTCCGCTATATAAACCGCAACCTCTGAAACAAAATTTTCAAACCAAACGCTTAAAATTCCCTCGAAACTCAAATCACGTGACGGCGTCTCGGTCCGAACAAGACAAGATGCTGCTCAACCCGGCGTGCGAGGCGGCGGCGCTGGACAGCATCCGGCACCACCTCCTGGACGATCCGGCGGCGGCGAGCGCGGCGCCGCGGCCGGTGTACCGCCGCAGCACGAGCTTCGGCAGCCTGGTGGCGGACCAGTGGAGCGAGTCGCTCCCGTTCCGCCCCGACGACGCCGACGACATGGTCGTCTTCGGCGCGCTCCGGGACGCCTTCTCCCGGGGCTGGCTCCCCGACGGCTCCTTCGCCGCCGTCAAGCCCGAGCCCCCGGCGTCCCCGGACTCCCCCTACGAGTTTGGCTCCTGCCTCGGCGGCCGCCGCCTCCCCGCGTCGCCCGAGGAGGAGGAGCCCGAGACGCCGACGGCCGGGGCGGCGTCGGCCGCGATGACGCCCGGGGGCAGTGAGGAGGCCGCGGCGGTGGGCAGGGGGAAGCACTACCGCGGGGTGAGGCAGCGGCCGTGGGGCAAGTTCGCCGCGGAGATCCGGGACCCCGCCAAGAACGGCGCGCGCGTGTGGCTCGGCACCTACGACAGCGCCGAGGACGCCGCCGTGGCGTACGACCGCGCCGCCTACCGCATGCGCAGGTCCCGCGCGCTCCTCAACTTCCCGCTCCGCATCGGCTCCGAGATCGCCGCCGCGGCCGCGGCCGCTGCCACCGCCCCCGCCCCCGCCGTGGGAGAGAAGCGGCCGTCAGCCGAGCCAGCTGCTAGCTCCGACTCTTCCTCCCCTTTGCCGTCCTCCTCCTCGTCCGGGACTCCCAAGCGGAGGAAGAGAGGCGAGGCCGCGGCTGCGACCATGGCCATGGCCCTGGTGCCGCCCACGCCGGCGCAGCCTCCCGTCCAGCTGACCCTCCCGGTCCACCCGTGGTTCGCCGCCGGCCCAGCCCAGCAGCTAGTGAGCTAAGTGGTGATGCACTGATGTTAGTATCAGTCGATCTTCCTCGCGAGAAAATTGGCTGCTTGATGAATCGATCCGAGTGCAAGAACAGAGCAGCAAGACGCTGCGCATCCAACACGCACACTGCTCCAAGAACTGCGTGGCATGGAACCTGTCGTCCGATGGGGTTGCTCAAGTGAAACCAAGAAACAAGAAAAAAGATGCTGTCTTGTGAGAAACTTGTAACGTAGAATCAGGAGTGTCGTATTGCTGCCTGCGTCATCGCGTTGGAATTGGGATTGGTTGAAACCGGAAGCTTCTCTGTGAGAGGCTGCTGACCCTGGTGCGAATTCGCATCACCAGCACTTCTAGAACGGATATTATTCTTTGTTCTTTGGTTGGAGTATTGTTCAAAGTGATTCCTGTCAAAACTGTCAGATGCTACTTCACTGTCTGATTGGAACATGAGAGCGTGCGCACTGTTGTGACATATACTAATCCAACACTCTACTACCAGATTGTTGGACGTTTTACCGGTACTTTTTTTATTTCATTTCATCGGAGCAATTACCATGGTAATTTGTCGTAGTCAAGTATCCTTAGCAAAGGATAAGCCTGCTGCACTGCCATTGTGAAAACACATTTGGCTCGCATCGTATTCACATGGGAGGAAGAATGCGCAGCCAATCTGAGGGATCTGGTCAACTGACAGAGACCTGAATTTCAAAACCAACCAGACGAGCAGCGGTAGGCGGTCTAGAAATTCAGAGGCGCCGTGCTATGCAAAACAAGAAGAAGAAGAAGAAAAGAAAACTCCAAAAGCTAGCACGTGCGCGACCAGCACGCACTACCTCGAATAAACTTTCGATCCCACCGTTGCTTCTGCAAATTGAATTCTGCGATCTTTGATGGTTTGGTGCGGCGAGACGCAACTCGAGGCACAAAATTCCTTTCAAAAAAAAAAGAAAAAAAGAAAAACTCGAGGCACAAAAGAGAGCGGATATATTTTAAAATCTACAGTTCATGGATTGTTAATCTACTGCGATGTGTTGTCCATCCACTACTGAGCTCCGAGCGAGCAAGATGGTTTGAATAGCTGAAACGAAAAGTCGGTTTGAATAATAATGACCTCGTGGTTATCCATGAAAGAGAGATCGATGTCATGATTCCACTCGAGATCACCAGGCATTAGCTGGTGTTTTGTGCTTGACAGCTGGCTTTCAAATCCTGGGACGCGAAAAGTTTGAAACGTCTGTAGGATCAGGGTGGGTGCGAGAGAGAAGTAGACGACGTGAAGACAGCCGAGGTTTCCATTTGCCGACTAGCGCGTTATTTTATCAGATTTGGTCACACAACTTTGAAAAATGAAAGCGTTTTTATGCTTTCCCCACTTGAAGAATGACTACCATGCCCGCAGAAAAAAAGAGAGGAATTGCTACCATTTAAATATTGGTACCTCATGAGAACGATGTTTATGCAAAAAAAAGATGTACGTTGATTGAAAATTGGGCACTGTGCATCCGAAGGATCGTCAAAGAACTTGAAAAGCAAATAATAATAATAATAATAATTCAAAACTGAAATGGAATAGTCGAAACCGTGCCCTCTTCCAAAGCAAGGAGACGGTCTCACTGCTGGCTCAGCGCGATGGCGATAGATGTGGCCTGTGGGCATGGCATTCCGACCAGTCGGCCAGTCCACACGATGCGCACGAGCGGAGAGGACGTGGTAACCATCGCGATACCGTCGTCTAGAACAGAAAGCGGCCGGCATCGACCTGGCCAGACAGTGCACAGCAGGGCGGTGCTTCCATAGATCCATCTAGAGAAAAAAGAAAAAAAAAACAAGTGGACAAGCCAAGAAAACGGCCAGGTCGGCTCGAACGTGTTCGGACCATGGGCGACTCGCTTCGCTCTTTCGAGGATGATGCCTCTCCAAAGCAGAGCAGCGTCCGCATCAGCCGCCTTGCGAAGATCGCAGACGTCGCTGGATCAGCTTTGCTGACACAAGGACACTTGACACCGGCCGTGCATGCACGGGTAGGCTACCAGCGCCTAGGCAGTAGCTCCGGCGACCACGGCTCCGCGAGCGTCCCGTCAGAAAGGGGGAGAACCACGTCGAAAGTTGCAGCGATCATCTCTGGAGTCTGGACAGGTAGTGCGCCCTTGCCGCCGCCGCCGCCGTCATCGCGCCGCGTCCGCGGTGGCCGGGGGGCGGCCCGGCCGCGGGCGTTTGCTAGCGAGGGAAATTGTTGTTGCCTGCTGGGCGCGTCCATCTCCTTGGTGATGGTGGGCCTCCAGTGCGAAGCCCAACGAGAGCAGAGCAGACTAGCAGAGGCGTAGCCAAATCAGTAGCCGGCAAACACCAACAACCTTCCAGACAGACTCCAGAGCCGCACCGATCATCTCACCAACGCTCCGGCTTTTTTTTTTCTTTCCCCATCATCTCACAACGATGGATCCGCCCTATCCTCCTCCTCCGTCGTCGTCATCCCGAGGCCGCGGCGTGAGAAGCAAACTGCATGCACCGAGGCAAGGCGCGCTTTCCGGCTCGTACACGGCCAATCAGTCACCAATCATTCATCCATTCTTCATACCGGGGCCGCTCGGTCGGTCGGTCCGTCGCCTTTGGGGAAAAAAAGAGGTCGCGAAAGCAGGCGCACCGAGCGCGAAAGATGAGGGAGGGGCAAAGCGGGGGGAACAGTGGGCGGTGACGAACGGGCGATGGCTCTAGACGCTGGCTGGGTTCGGCCGGCGGCCTCCTTTTCTTAGCCGTGAATATTTCCATTCCATCCCTGCTGTTCAGAAAGATACTCCATCCTCTCCTATATATTTTCGGATGGATCCTTCCCTTCGTGCGTGTACTCTACTGCTCTCGACCTCATCCCCTTCCTTTCGAGCCGACAGCCCACGATCCGGATTTTTTAAACGCGTGTGCGAGGGATTAAGAAAAGCACACATGCTTCAGTCGTCGTAGAAGGATTAGGATGATGCCCAGCTTCGTGCTTGTGCCGCGTGCAGCGAGAATTTGGACTCCTCGTCTCCTCGTCTAGTGCCTAGCAGCACCGGGGCGGAAAATGACTTGACCGCGGGCGAGCATGTGTGTGTTCACTATATATTCAGCATATATTCATTTCAAATATGAAAGGCACATGTGCGCTTCGATCCTCGCCATCCATTTAGGGCCGGCTCGAACCGAATCCACCCCAGATTATTGTCGATTGTGGATTGTAATAGAAAAAAAACTGGGCTATAAAACCGATGCTCCCTCCTTTTCCCACCACCTTCCTGTCATCCCCGATCCCCCGTCCTCGCCTTTCTCCCGCCTTTCTGTTGGCCGCGCGTTCATAACCGACGAGCCATCCACCGCGAACGTCCACGCCGATAAGTACACTCCCTCGAACGCCAGCCGCTAAACCCTCCTAAACCTGCTCGGTTGCTTAGCTTCGCACTACCACCGTATCGGCCCCGCGCGCGGTCACCCCCGAGCGAGCTCCGGCCGCCGGTAACAGAGCTACACGCGCCCACCGTTGCCGCGCGCGGCCTGCCTCGATCGGAGCGAGAGTAATGGGAGCCGCGCCGTCGAGGGAGGGGGACGCGGCCCGGGCGGCGGCGCGCGAGCACACGAAGCGGTGCCGGGAGCGGCGGCGGCTCATGCGGGAGGCCGTGCGGCAGCGGCGCCTCCTCGCGGCCTCGCACGCCGCGTACCTCAGGTCGCTCGGCGTCGTCGCGTCCACGCTCACGCGGTTCGCGGTGGGGGAGCCGCTCCCGGTGTCCGACCACACCCCGCCCGCCGTGATCGTGCAGCGCGCGGTCGCCCCCTCCTCGCCGCCGCCGCTGCTCCGCGCCATCGACCAGCGCCAGCGCGAGGCATCGCAGCAGCAGCAACAAGAGGATGGCAGCGTTTTCGTTGACGTCGGCGCGGTGGCGGCGGCCACGCGGACTGAAGGCGTCGTCGTCGGCGGGGCCGAGGAGGAGCTCAGGATGGTGGTGAGGCACCGCAGCCTCGCGGAGGTCGCGGCGGGCCTCGAAGAGTACTTCGTCAAGGCCAGCGTCGCCGGCGACGCGGTGTCCAGCCTGCTCGAGGCCGCCACCACCGAGTACAAGGGTAAGCCGCCGCGTTACTGTCACTGACTAGCCAATGGGAACACGTCCGCAGGGTGTGGCACTGACTGGCTACCTGGATTTTCTTGCAGGTGGCTCGCACAGCTTCCTGGGCGCTCTCTGCTGCCTGTCGGCGCCAGCGGTCGACCGCATCGACAGCATGAGCGGCCGACAGAGGCACAGCGCCACCTTGCAGCAGCTCCTGGCATGGGAGAAGAAGCTCTACAAGGATGTCAAGGTAAACAAAAAATTACTGACAGCAACATATCGAACAAATCGCCTCCTGCATTGCTGTTGCTAGAAGTCACCACGATGACAGCTTGTCTTATTACCGCTCGAACGATGTTGATCTTGCAATGCAGGCGAGGGAGCGGCTGCAGATCAGGCACGACAAGAAGCTCGCGGCGCTGCGCGACCAGGAGTACAGCCGTAAGATCGGCGTGGACATCCAGAAGCTCAAGACGGCGTGGGACAGGGCGCGCGCGCAGCTGGAGGCCGCCTCCCGGTCCGTGGACACGAGCGCGTCCGCCATCGCGGAGCTCCGGGACAGCCACCTCGCGCGCCAGCTCCTGGGGCTCTGCCACGCCACGCTCGACATGTGGAGGGCGATGCGGCAGCACCACGAGGCGCAGGGCCTGATCGCGCAGCAGCTGCGCGGGCTGAGCAGCCGCACGTCCATGGAGCCCACGACGGAGATCCACCACAAGGCGACGCGGGCGCTCGAGGCCGCCATGAACGCCTGGTGCGCCGCCATGGCAGCCGTGGCGAAGCACCAGCGCGACTACGTCCACGCCGTCGGCGGCTGGCTCAAGCTGACGCTGGCGCCGGTCAACGGCGCCGAGGCCTCCCCCGTGGCCGCGGAGCTCGCCGCGTTCGCCGACCGGTGGGGGAAGGTGCTCGACCGCGTGCATTGCGTCGACGTGCTCAAGTCGATCAAGGGCTTCGCGGCCGCCGCGCGCGCCGTCCACGCGCTGCAGAGCGACGAGCTCCGGGTGGCGCGGCGCGTGCGGCAGCACACGCGGGAGCTGGACCGCAAGTCCCGGATGCTGCGGCAGGTGGAGAAGAGCTACTACGACTCGTACCTGCCCGGGGGCATGTCGCTGTGGCACTGGGGGAGGCCGATGTGGAGAGAGGACCACCTGCAGGCGCGGGAGGCGCGCAACGAGGTGGCGCAGCGGAGGGACGAGATCGCGGCGTGCCGGAAGATGGTGGAGGACGAGATGCGGAGGCACGCCAAGGCCATCGACGCGACGAGGACGGCCACGGTCACCAGCGTGCAGGAGAAGCTGCCCGCCGTGTTCCAGGCCATGGCCGCGTTCTCGGCGTCGCTTGCGAATTCACTGGAGGCCGTGTGCAGGGCTCCGCAGCAAAACACCCACACGCAGCAGTAGCTACATGCGTTTATTCTTTTTTGCGTTTCCATTTTTCTGTTTCTTGCATGTATACAAGCATTACAAAATACAGAGAGAGAGAGAGAACCAAATAGGATTTAGAAACACGGAAAGACACAAAGATATTACCGTTTTGCCTGTGTGCCCTTAATTTTTGCACCTGCATAAAATCCCCGTATAATGTCTTCCTTTTGGTTAGCCAGGGTTGATCTATACCAATTAATCACAGCCACGTAACTGCAGGAAATTGCATACGCACCGTTACTACCATTTGCGCGATAGAAATGCTAGTTTCACTGAATCAATTTGCAAAGCGCCAGAAAGACAGGAACGAGAAAATGACCGCCAGGAGTAACAAAGCAAACCAAATCTCCATTCGACACAGGCAGGAAAGAAGTGAAATCGTGAACAACAATTTCTACCTCCATCAACAAGGCACGAGAGCATATCAACGAAACATCTCAGGTCATATGATTGAAACTCTGTGCAACGAGCACACATGTTCATGCTTTTGGTAACAGTGTTTTCCATTGTTTTTCCCCCTATGCAAACCTTCTATTCGGGGCAAGTGCCCAGCACAGCTGAAAGGAGAAGGGGGGGGGGGGGGGGGGGGGGGCATCTGCCAAACACCCTATCCATCAGTTTAATTCACTTCTTTGAAAGAGCCATGACATTGAAGTTCATTGAATTCGGATTCTCTGCAATTCTGGCTTTGATGACCTTTGCAGCATCCTGTGAACATGTTTGAAGCAGAAAATCAGATCACGCCTCTATTACAGAAGAACGATAAAAGAACTGAAAACAGACTAAACATACATCGATGTATAAATAAACCACAACCGTTACGTATGTTGCATCAGGCTAGCTGAGAAAGATACTTAAAGTTCAATGCAAATACAAATCATGCACCCTCAAGCACACCTCCAGACTTATGTACTTTTATTCACAAAAGGGACAATTGCACCAAGCTTTCCAAATTTATGAACCTTTTATTCGGGAAAGGAACACTAGCACCAAACTTTCTGGTAAAAGAAACGACCGACATGATAAGTGGCAGAAATCGGCATATTTTAAAAAGGAAAAAAGAAAGACAGAAAATACAAAGCAAATAAAACTCAAGGAAATATTTCACCAGCAACAAGGTTTCTGGTGATGAAGGGCCATGGGATATGGGTTGCGATTTTCGTCCATCAAGCTCATAAAGTTCACCTGATGCATGCCAGAGAAAAAAAAATTATATAAGCAGCTTACCAACAGACAATCATGTGTGCTGCTAACAATAAGATGAAGCATGTAACTAGGGACCATAGTGGCACCACCTACCATCAACACAGGAGAAACATACAAAATGTTCATTCACATCAACATTGGCCTGCACAGGAAAGCAAGAAAATTGTAAGATGACAAGAGTAGAAGAAAATTACTGGTGGAATAAAGGACTACTATTATCAAGCGAACGTTTATTTATCCATCTTCCGAAATCCCAACAGTACAACAAGCTTTAGTATTGTTGAACATTCCTTCAAGAAGCATATTATTACAGTGGCCTTTTGTTAAAGACATTATTTACAAGTCCCAGGTTACCAGCTCTTATAGTAAATGGAAGCACATAAGATACAAACTGCGGCTCTTATAGAATGGAATACTGTCAGTAACATGACTTGACTCAGAGCTAACAATATCAGTCGTGATAGCAATACAAACTGCGGCTCTTATAGAATGGAATACTGTCAGTAACATGACTTGACTCAGAGCTAACAATATCAGTCGTGATAGCAATGCAAAAGGAAACCTGGGTTTGAACTCCAAGAATAATGTTTAACAATGCATCGCAATAACCATATCAGAATAAACTGCTTGGATGTGCTTACGTCAGTGTCACCAGCAGATGCAGCAACAGAATGAGCACCCTCCATCTCATCGTCCTCCTCAAGAAAGGCAGCACGCTGATGATAAGAAATATTTCGCACGTGAGGATACAAGACTTGATTATGAACCGTACAGGAAAATTAAGTTCTGCATGCTAATATTAACCTGGATTGGATCCATGTCAGCTGTTTTCTTATAGAACTTCTCAAAATAGGACCCCTCAACTGCAAATAAGACAAAGCACCCATTAAGACATGCTACAAGTCAAACTGAATTCCAACTCAAACTACTCTATGAAAGGCACGTGTCAAGCAAACAAACTAAATAAGTTCAAAACATACAGAGAAAAGAGGTAAGCACAAAGAATTAAAATTTGAGACAGGTCTCAGGTTGTCAAAACGTGCTTTAAGAAAACATGAACAACGCTTAGCCAATATTATGTGTTAGAAAGCCTGATCAGGATATGAACTTTCCTTGTCCAAGTTATCAAGGAAACAACAGGCAAAACAGAACTGGTCAGGCAAAAGTTTGATAATTTTCTCCTACTTATGCTAATTGACCTCTTTAGCCGCATAATCTTGATTACATCCTGACATCATAAAATAGTAACTGTTGGTGGATAGTCCTGAACTGAATGTCTACTGGTTACTGTAAGGATAACTAACTGAACCAGAACAATATCGCTCAAGTGGCCGTTTCCTGGATATTAGGTCATCTCTATCTGCAAACTTTTTATCCATTATTAAAGGCACTTTTGGCCTTCCATGTTAGGTCCTAGAGATATTGTGACTCAAAACAGCATGCTGTAGACTCTGGAAGTGTAGACAGTACACAAGTAGCTAATAAATCCAAACTTCTAAAATTACCTAGCTTGATCTGAGATGCGACGTTCCCTATTGCATGAATAACACCAACTGTTCCACATGCATTACCAACAGTCTGCTTTGTAAAGTATACCTTCTTGCTCAGATCCTGCATCATGAAGCTCTGGGATTAAAAAAAAATACAAAAAAGCCAACATCCACCTCAACAATATTGTCAAGGTAAAAACAGTTTCAAGTAACTCAACATTTGTCCAATTGATGTCCACTAGGAAATTATGCATAACATAAGTGAAAAAAAGAAGCAAAGGTATCAACAGAATAATGAAAGAAATGGAAGCCAGAGGAGAATACATCAATATTTCATTTGAAGAATGGAATTGCTTGTTTATTATAAAACTGAAGTGAGAAAATATGAAACAAAGGCTATCATATATAACACAAACATGATTCATAGACTGTCTGACATTATATTTGCCCAATAAAAGCTGTGACGCACCACAGAAAAAAGTACAGTGCAAGCCATTTCTGGTTATAGAGAAATGTTCCATGACCATGGTCAAGTAAATTAATCAGTAGAAAAAAATATTTTCACAATTCTGCAGCTACTCCACAGGAGATTTATTTTTATGGAGCCAACTCGAATATATCATTTAGTAATATCCTAGATAGTTCAATTCTCGATTTTGAAGGCTTAATAGATCAACCACCCAAACACAGTGCTATACTTGATTCAAGTAGTACACTGTGCTGCAGTAACATCAGAATATAGTGCGGATAGAGCAATACTGAGTCAAAACAAATTCGTGCTCGACTCCTTATCTGGTAAGTAGTAACACATGACACTTATGACGTGTTTGGTTTGAGGAATGAGGTGATGCATCACGTTCTCACTCCTCAAATTTCTGTTTTCTTTGAGAAATGGAATGGGTTGATCCATCGCTACCTCATTCCTCAAAAGCACATGGTTAGCTTAATAATTAGGAATGGGTTCATCCCACCAAAATTCATGGGATGTTTCCATGATGGACCATTGCATCCTAGATGGGGTGGCTCCTCAAACCAAACAACCTATCAGTTAATGTGTTTTCAAAATTACAGAAATCTACCACCTATAAACTGAAAGGATGTGCAGATGTAATCACAACATGATATCATGGTCTATCACAAAAGTTCATACATCATTTCAAGGACCAAGGGACTATCCTGAAACTACAAGAATTTTTCATCAGCAAAATTCAAATTGCACTCTTAACAAAAGAAATATTGACTGGCACAATAGCCACCCACTTAGGAAAACTTGTGTACGGTTTCAGACTAAAATTTATATTCCCTACTTTAGCACACCCATCTATATAACAGAGCATCACCAAAGTAGCATTGTGTCGAACACGTTGAATGCAGGGGACAGCAAAAACAGAACAGGAGGATGCAACCATACCTTGCCCCCTGCGGTCGACGCACCGGAAGCACCCAATTCTTCCTTCTCCTCGTCCTGATCAACGGAAGGCAATGTACCCATCAATCGCTGCCTCGGGATCACACAATCAAAAGCGAAATCGAAGCGGACCACCCAATGGGGGCTTACCAGGGAGGTGAGCGGGTAGAGGAAGATGACGGCGAGCACGGGCTGGGGCACCATGGCGAGCAGCTCGTCGTCAAGGCCGTAGACATCGCAGAACTGCACTTCCCCCTCGGGGACCCCCAGTCCCCACATGAACTGCACGCGCCGCCCCCCGTGGCATCAGTCAGCGAGAGCCGAGAGCGGCCCGAAACAACGGGAGGAAACGAAACCCTAGCCGGCACCGGCTTCGGAGGAGGGCCGCGCGAGGCTCACCTGGTTCATGACGTCCGGGTTGGCCTCCAGCGGGATCCACCGCTTCCCCATCTTCACGGCGCGCGGCGGAGGAAGAGCAAAGCGGGTGGCGAGAGAACGGGAAGGCGAACGGGCGGGGGAATCGAATGAAGACGGGTGTGGGGGCCTGCCGTATTGGTGTGGGGTTTTTCTGATGCTCCGGGGTGGGTAACTGATGGGAGCAGGTGGCGTACGCAGTACGCCGCACGCCCTGCCCGGCTACGTGGCGCACGGGCTAGAACATGGGCCTGCTGGCCAGCAGCCGTGGGCTGTTGTTTGTTGGTTGGGCCGTCGATGCAGTCGTGCATAACTAAGACGCCGTCGTCTTTGAAACTTGCAGCAATTTTTTTGTTAAGGAGTAGGAGGATTGGATAAAACTACACTGCACCAACTTATAAGCAACTCCTTTCAAAAAAAAAAACTTATAAGCAACTAACTCGATGCTAATTTGGAAAACTTCGCGGCAGGGTTTTAGGCTTGTTTTAGAGCATTAGATCCTAACTCAATTCTCTTCAGATACGTAGGAGAGAAATGGGCTGCATTCATTCATTCGAATAATTTGGTCTAATCTCCCTCTATCTGAAGTCCAACGCCGCAGCCAAATTCAATTCGAATAGGAAGCATCAAGCATGCCAGATGCTGAGATGCGTCTTTATTGTTTCTGAAATTTACAGAGACATGAATGATTGAATGTGGACGCATCATGCCACTCCTATTAAGATGACATGCTAGTTTCACTTTATTACTACGAATCTAACATCATCCACAGCCCTACTTTCCTGTGTATGCAGGTTTTCTTTTCTCCGCAAATGCAGCTAGGCCTTCAAGGCGATCCTGAGTGTGCAGGACTTGCTCGTAGCATTCTTCTTCAACAGCCAGTGCCGAGGTCATGTCGACCTCTGCCCCTTGATTGATGGCCTTCTTGGCCATTTTTATCGCCAACGGGCCCTGAAACAAAAGATTAAAAGCTTAGAACTTCAAGAAGGATGGGGCAGTGATCTAGCAGGAATTAATTCAAGCAAACTAATCAACACAAGTAGATAAATATATACTGTATTGCTGGGAATTCTCAGATGGCAAAAATGATTTTTGTCAAATGAAGACCGTAATTATTTCAATAGCTTCTTACTTTCTGATTTATCTCCCGTGCAAGTTCGAGAGCTTTTTGATAAGCTTCGCCAGCAGGAACACAGTAGTTTACTACTCCTGCCATGTAAATACACATGTCAAAACGTATTTTCTTCTAAAAAGCAAGAAATAATTAAAGGCTATTCCTAGAAACAAAGAACTCATAGCACAGGACGAAAGTCAAATTGGCTGGAGTTACCCATAGTTACAGCTTCCACTGCATCGAATCTGCGACCAGTGAATATTAGCTCCTTTGCTCTGGACCTTCCAACAATCCTAGGAAGGCGCTGTGTTCCCCCAGCTCTACATTTGAAGCAAATGGATGCTAACAGATGAAGCATATCATTTACAACTGGACCTCCAAAAGAGCTCTGAAATTTATTTCCATAAATTCTCCTCATGCCATTGCAATGTTTCAAGTGCAATGAGCAATACAACCGCCTTTTCCTTTTAATAGAAATTTTACACTCAAGGTTGCAATGTTTCAACTTTTTTTTAGATGAAGAAATTTTCAGCTTTGAATTCTATTACAAGGAGAGGTTTGGCTATTTAGTACCGCTAGTTAAATTCAGTTCACCAGGCTAGAACAACTCCAGCACCATAGAAAACAAAATATCAACAAAATATAAAGATTTGCTTACAAAGGTAAAGTGCCATATACCCAGGAATAATAGCGAGGCCAGTCTCTGGCAAGCTGAATTTCGCATCCTTCCCTGGTAAGATTTTGGAAAAAGGAAATGCATTCATATGTACTTGAAAGAAAGGAAGAAAGCTTTGCTTCCTTAAGGTAGATGAAATTTTATCGCTGCAGAGTAAAAGCATTACCACAGATGCGAAGATCGCATGAAAGAGCCAATTCTAAACCACCGCCGAAAGCAGCTCCTTCAACAACAGCAATTGTAGGAATTGACAGTGCCTGCTTATACATTTTGCAAGGTGTAACGTTCTAAACATACTAGAAAATGATTAACATCTACGTGGAGGATTCATATACTACTTTTCTAAATCTGAGAGCAACAGTATATATATAGGAAAAAGTCTATATCACCCCCTCAACTATAAAACCGGGTTTTTAACCCCTTCAGCTTTGCAAAACCATTTAAAACAGTAAAACACCCCCTAAGGTGGTTTTGTATGGTGGTTTTGCCACGCTGGTACGCTGAGGTGGACCGAGATGCTGTCGTGGACCAACTGACAGGTGGGCCTAGCTTGTAAGTGGCAGATCACATCTCTCTCTTCTTCCCCTCCCCCCCTCTCTCTCTCTCTCCTTATCCTCTGGCCACCCACCGCCCAACATGCTCTCGTCCCCGCCGTCCGAACTGCTCCGCCCGACGGCGCCGGAGCCCACGCTCGTTAGGCCGCGCCAGCACCCGACCTGCTCCTAGTCCCCGCTCCCCGACTTGCTTCGCCGACGGCGTCAGAGCCCATGCTCGCGCGGGCCGCGTCAACACCCGACCTGCTGCTCCTCCTTGCTGTCCACCCCGCAGAGCTCCAAGGCACGCCGGGTAGGTCTAGCGAGTCTCACGACACTCTACGCTACGTGCCACTGCCACTCTAGCTTGGCGGTCGAGGCTGGCAGCAAGACGGGGACGGTCCCCGCTGGTACTGCAGCGAGCGCCAGCTCGGTTGCTACTGCAGTGTGTTGGCGGCTTCCGTCCGTGCCACTGCCGATTCCATCATCGTCGTCGCTGGATTTCTCTGTGGCCAGAGGATAACGAGAGAGGGGGAAAGAAGAGAGGGATGTGATCTGCCACTTACTAGTTGGGCCCACCTGTCAGTTGGTCCATGTTAGCATCTCGGTCCACCTCAGCGTACCAGCATGGCAAAACCACCATATAAAACCACCTTAGGGGGTGTTTTAAATGGTTTTGCAAAGATGAAGGGGTTAAAAACCCAATTTTATAGTTGAGGGGGTGATGTAGTTGACCCTCGATGTTAGGGGGTTATATAGACTTGTTCCTATATATATATAAGAACATACTATTGTTATGCAACAAACCTCAATGGATGAAAATGTAGATCTTAAGGAATTAACAAAGTCCCGAACTTCAGCAGGGCCCATTAACCTCCTTTCCTGTCAATATTAAGAAGAGGCGCTAAAATCATTGCAATCATCATCATTTTTTTGTACAAGGGATGCATGTTTTCAGTTCTGTAATTGACATAAAGGTCAAATATATGCAAAAGGCTAGCATTCTTTTGGCAAGTCAAGCAAATTGCTTCCTGAAGCAAACATGTAAACAGTGCGAAAAGAGTCAAAGACAGTTACATTACTTGTAATGTACAATATGCTAATTGTAGAGTTCATAGCTGCAACCATCCTACTGAAGTACTTAATAGAACATAAGTGTGACCCTCCCATGCTCTTGAGTCGTCCCCCCCCCCCCCCCCCCACCCCCCCTCCTCTTCTATTTATCACTAACTGATATTCTTTAGAAAACCAACTCCTCGATACGCTCTCACAAGTCACAACTGAACCAGCCATAGTTATTCTTATTTCCTTAGGATCACAATCAGCTTCTCTGAATATTCAATTGCTCCCAATTTTGTATTTAGCATTATATATCAAATTCAACCAGCCATTTACCCTGCAGAATTTTGGCAACTAATCCATCAGCAGCGACTTGCAATGTGGCATTCACAAGGATATTCACGTCGCTAAATACAATGAAGCAGCTCACCACCAAATAAACATTAAAAAAATGTGACACCATGAGCCCATGGCTAAATAGAAGGCAACAGCGTATGTGCTATAGAAACTTCACAAACAGTGAGCAATGGTTGCCGCTGAAAGATACACTCCGTATCAGGCTATCAGCACAAATCACATACAGAATACAGGCATGCAACGGGTACCTTGAGATCGGCGCCCGCGCAGAAAACCTTGGGCACGGAGCTGGCCACCAAGACGACGTTGGCCGTGGCGTCGGCCTCCACCTCCTCGATGGAGCTTCGCAGCCCCTGGAGCATCTCCTTCCCTATGGCGTTCTTGGCCTCCGGCCGCTCCAGCCTCAGCTCCATGATACCTGCAGCCAACGAATCACAGCCGGGAAATACGATCCCCCACAAGCAAACGCAAAATTTTCTCGGGATGGGGTCGGTCAGCACAGGCACGGACCAGCGTCGGGCGCCGAGAGCTTCTGGAGGCGGACGGGCCCCGGCTGGGCGAGGATTTGGAGGGCGCGAACGAAGAGGGCGCTGTGGGAGGAGGCCGCGGAGGCGGGGGCGACCGCCGGCGCGCGGCGGCCGCCCAGGTGGCCGGAGACGGCGAGGAGGCGCCGGAGGCCGAGCATGCTGGAGTGTAGCGGCGCGCGAGGAAGAGCCGGGCGAGGCTGGGAGACTGACTGGGTGATGACGAGGTGTCGAGAGGAGAGAAATTTGCTACTTCGCCATTTTTAAAACTGAGCTTCGCTGAAATACCAATTAATATTTAGGTTTCGCTGCAATATTATTATGAAAAGCTGTCTATCCGCTACAATGCCTTTTCTATCTTTTTTAATTCATCCGATGATTACACCTTTTTTTAACCATACGAACTGACCGTTGTACCCTTGAGTCACCCAACCATATCCGCTCGGTCTCCCTATCTCGCGGCCATGGCCGGCGGCAAGCGACGCCACCGCCGGTGGGCTTCGCCGAGACCCGACCACAGCCCCGTCCTCGAGCTCGCGTCATTCGTCTCGTCAGCCTCTTTCGCTTTCTCCTCACCCAAATCAGTCGCGGGTGTGAGCGCAGATGGCCGGAACAGCGGCGTCACCGCGGATGCAGCCTCCACCCGAAATCACTCCTGCTGTCATGGGGACCGCGAGCGGGCGTGCTGCATCCACAACCTGGAGCGAAGCTCGTGCTCAACCTCCTCCATTGCCTCTATGGATTCCGATGCTGCATCTTTGCTTGTGGTCTGTCTGACCCGGTCAAAATTGGCTGAGAAGAACGAGGGGAAATAAGAGAGAGAGAAAGGCCATGCTTCAGGAGAAAGAAGGTGGCGGTGATTTTCTTTTTATGCTTGCATGCGGGAGAGATGCAAAAGTACATGCGGATTGGAGCAGATTAATTTTTGGTGTCGGCGGGCTCGACTTGATGTGAAGATAGGTGGAGACGAGCATCACACATGAACGGGCTGCGAGGTCGAGGCTGGGCTTTCCCTTGTCCTCACGCTCGCCGGAGGGCTGGCCATGGCCCGGACGAGCACCATCGACACCGCCGCGCCGTCGCCCAGCGCGCCCATGGCCATCAGGAACAGGGACACGTCGTCCCCGCGCAGCAGCCGGAGGTCCCGCGCGGGAGCCGGGGCCGGCGACCCCGAGGCCACGGGCACCTCAAGGCGCACCGGGGAGCCGAGCTCCGCCGCCGGTCAAGAAGAAGGCGAGGGGAGGGGCGGTGAGGAAAAAAAAAAGGAAAAATCCCTTCAATGCCATCAGCAAAATTTCCAATCCCTTACAAACCATCGAGAAAACTCATTTCCCGTTGATGCCATCAGCTGTAAAATTTAATCCTGTACGAACTATTGTTGACCATCCTCCCGCCGCCGCCATGTAAAACGGCGACTCCCCGGCGCCGCCGCACAGCCCCACAAGGCCCGGGTCTGCGGTGGCGAGCGCGCGCGACACGGCCTCGTGGCCGCGCCGCACGGCGTCGTGCAGCGACGTCTCCCCGCGCTTGTTTGTGGCACGGGTCAGGGAACGCAGGGAGGGCGCGGAGGAGGTCGAGGTGGAGGAGGCGACGAGAAGCGCGATGACCTTGTGCGCCCCGGCGCGGGCAGCAAGGTGGAGCGGCTTGTCGAGCGCGGCGGAGGAGGAGCGACGCGAGGTCCGCGTGCCCGGCCGCCGCCGCCACGTGGAGGAGCGTGTTTCCACCGGCCGTGGCGGCGGACTCGAGGTCCGGGGCGACCGGGGTCGGGCAGGGAGACGCGGTGGTGGTGGGAATGGATAGCGGCGAGGCCACCATGCGAGCGAGCGTAGGTGGTGGAGCAGGGGGAGGGGGTGGGCGTTCATCAGCTCCACCGGCTTGCTTCCCGTGTTCCGCACTACCACCGCCGTCGCCATGCTCACCGGGTCCCGGACAGTCCACTTGGCCCCGTCGAGCAGCGACGCGGACGAGGACGCTCGAGCCAGCACGGACTCCTCCTGCCCGGGCCGTCGTGGGCGTACTCCGGCAACGTCGGTGAGGAGAACGAGCGGCTGCGGCGCTAGAACGCTCGGCTCGCGCGCGGGCGTACTCCGGCGATGTCGGCGAGGAGAACGAACTGCTGCGGCGAGCGGTGCATCCACCTCTCTCGGTCCTCTAGCTCATGCCTTCGTGCGCCGGCGTCCCGGCGGCCGTCGAGCCCGAGCTGGGAGCAAATGATGAGGAGGAGAATGCGCAGAAAGGAGAGAAGTCCATGCGGGCTCACTCGTCAGCACACAGAAAATTTACCTAAATGAAAGGCGATGGTTCAGAGGAGATTAAATTTTACAGCCGATGGCTTAGTTTTTGCGGTGGCTTACAAGGGAATAGAGTTTAACCCAATGGCACTAAAGAAAATTTCCAAAAGTAAAAAGAAGCCAGTCTGGTTGGACTCAACGAGTCGGCCGGTTCAATCGAAAGGGTCAGGGGTAGTTTGGGCAGTCCAAAAGGCAAAAATAAACGAAAAATAGTAAAATGAAATAGTAAAGGTTGAAAATACATTGTATAGAGTTGGCACCATTTCATAATGGTATTCTAGTGAAGCCTAAATGCGGGATGGTATTCCAGCAAAGACCAGTTTTAAGAATGACAAAATCGTAGAAAGAGAGGGAGAGATAAACGCAACGGGCATCGTTGGATATGGATCACGCGGCGCGGATCGAATATTATAATCGGACAGAAGGTTTAGCTGGAGCCTGGAGAGTACTCGGAACGTGCTGTATTACCACAAGCTGCTCTGCTCGTGCTCGGCTGCGTAGGCAGGAGGTTTTCTCATCTCCGGTCGCGGATGAGGAAACGCGGCGCGCCGCAGTCGTCGTTGGGCATGCGGTTGTGGCTGTGGATAGACTGTTCGCTATAGAGGCAATGCCCCGGTGCTCGCGTGGCAGAGTCGCGGAGACCATGGCAATCTCCGAGAGTCCGAGATCGTCGGGACCGGACGACCAACGGCCATGACTTGAGCACAAGCAGTCAAGCACCCGGGCGTGCCTGCCATTCCATGGCGACAGACTTGTCGACGCCCGGCCCGGGTAAATGTACGGAAGGCCAGCACGCCGCGGGAGCCCGGGGCCGGCGACGAGACACCATCGGCGGCTGCAGGGGGCACGGCCAACGCCGGAACGCGTGCACGTGCAGGACTACCGGGACGACTGCTTTTGCGACTGATCGCCACGGTGGTGCCTCCACCTGAGCCGATTCCTCAACTCACGTCGCATTCGCGGCTGTGCCTACGAGGCCGAGTGCAACGGGTAGCCCTTAACGCTCCCGGCGCGCCATCGGGCCTCGGCTTCAGCCATGGTCGCACCGCAGCAGAAGCGTTCATCGTGCCTAGGAGTTCCTGCGCGCTGCTTAGGACGGAGAGGACATGAGCATTCTCAACGAGGAGGTGGCCGCCGGCGCGTCGCCCCCACCGGACGGGAAGGGTGGTCGTGAGCGCGGGCACTGCGGACTGCTGCGGCGGCGCGCCTGGCGAAACACAGACCCTGCATATGGCCGGGTCGGGAGATGAAATAACGTCCGGGGGTGGACGGTAAATGAAATACCGTCCACCCCGGGGTCCCTCGCGGGCGTTGGATTGGACTCGTGCGGCCAAGATTTGCATGTTCACCGCTTCAAGTGCCCGACGTTTGGTCGAATCGGTAGGGCCCGGCGGCTACCTCAAGCCGTCAGCCGTGGAGCGCCGGCATGACGAACTGCAGCAGCGCGCCGGGCGCGAGCTCCCCGCCGTTCATCACGTCCTGGAGCGCCTCCACCGTGAGCCGGCTGCTGCGACCCGTTGCCCTGCCGCTCCAGCTTCCCACCACCACCAGACGACAGACGTGGCCACTGCTCTGTTCCATGGCTGTAGGCTTCACGAGTTGCAAGGGTCGCGTGTTCTTCTTGCACGCAGCATAGTCCGCGGAGGAACATAGATGAACAAGTGCTCGATTATTGTCCTCATGTCGATCTCAGTACATAGATGAACGCCACGGGCACACATCAAATTAAACACCGTTCCACGCGTAGGTGTAGCAGCCTAGGCTCTCTAGCCTCGATCTAGAGCAGGTCGGCCAGGAGTCTGAACTCCTCGATGGTGATGGCGCCGTCGCCGTCCGTGCACTCGATGACGGCCGCGCAGCCCTCGGCGCTGGCGGCGCCCCAGGTAGCCTCGAGCGCGGGCCGCGCTGACTGCAGCACCGCGCCGAGCGCGCCCATCGTCCGTCGAGTCCAGGAGTTCCTGCACGCTGAATTTAGGACGTAGAGGAGATGAGTGTTCTCAATGACGAGGTGGCCGTCGGCGCGTCGCCCTAGATCACCCACCGGACGGGAAGGGTGGTCATGAGCGCGGGCACGGCGGACTGCGGCGGGCGGCGAACCTGGTGAGGCACCGACCCTGCATATGACCGGGTCGGGAAACAAAATAACGTCCGGGGGTGGACGGTAAATGAAATACCGTCCACCCCTGCGGTCCCTCGCGGCCGTTAGATCGGATTTGTGCCGTCAAGATATGCATTTGCGCCGTTTCAAGGGGGTGATTTGCGGAAGTTATTGACTTGTCAACTCTCGGGCGAGCTGTGGAGCGCCGGCACGGCGGGCTGCAGCGCCGCTCCGAGCAGCGCGCCCCTGGCGGCGGCTGTCGCTGTCGCCGTCGCTGTCCGGGCACTCGACGATGGCCGTGCAGTCCTCGGCGCTGGCGGTGCCCACGACACCGAGCGCAGGCGCCCTGGCGAGGTCGTCCGCGCCGACCAGCGCGCCCCCGGCGGCGGCCTCGAGCGCAGGCAGCGCCGACTGCAGCACCGCGCCAGCCCGAGCTCCCCGGCGTTAATCACGTCCAGCTCCTAGACGCTGAGCCGGCCGTCGCGGTCAACATCGGCGCGCCACGGCCAGCTCATGCAGAAGCACATGCCCTTCATCTAGCATGCAGCGTCTCATTGGTTGGCTATCAAAATTTGGCATGACAAAATGTGGGCATGCCAAAAAATTTTGGCACTTGTTTGGATGGATTTCAAAACATAGCCCACCTTCTAAAATTACCAACGTTTCAGTAAAAAAGATTGGCATGCCCACATTTTGGCGTACCCATATTTTTGTAGCCAACCAATCGAGCCCCTAGCCTCCATATACAATCCCGGGTAGACAGGCTGCAGTCCACCAGGACAGGAGCCCCAACGGCCTAATTATCAAAAAAAAAAAACCCGGCCTAACAGCAACATGACATGGCACTACTTTCCCGTGTAGACAGGCTTCCTTTCCTCCGCAAACGCAGCCAGGGCCTCAAGGCGATCCTGCGTGTGCAGCAGCTGCTCGTAGCACTCCCCTTCAACAGCCAATGCTGAGGACATGTCGGCGACCTCCATCCCCTGATTTATAGCCTTCTTCGCCATTCTTATCCCCAGGGGACCCTGCAAGAAAGACAACCAATCTCAAGAGTGGTTACAGGTACAGGGCTCTGGATCACTGATCCCAAGCAAATTACTCCTGCAGTTTTCATTATTGTGTTTTTGATGAATTCGTTCACGCAAGTTTCTAACATATAGTGAGCCCAAGTAAATGCTTAATCAGAACTTCAGAAGTGTGAACTCATGAAGAACTTCCTGTGTTCAGACTTCAGAAGTCACAATAAGACCGGTTCTCCTTTTTGAGTTTGACTTCAGTAGTCACAATAAGACTGATTCTTACTTTTTGAGTTATCTCGCGGGCAATATCAAGAGCTTTTTGATAAGCCTCCCCTGCTGGAACACAATAGTTTGCAAGTCCTGCAATGCAAACACATTTAAGAATCGTTCCAACAAGTAAGCAGGCAAAAATAGGTAGCAAGGCTAGCCTTACCCATCATTACAGCTTCAGCTGCATCACATCTACGGCCAGTGAATATCAGTTCCTTTGCCCTGGACCTCCCCACGATCCTAGGAAGGCGCTGTGTGCCTCCAGCTCTGTTAGTTCAACAAATGGAGGTTATTTTCACCAAGATGATTTATTTGGTCATTTTGGAAAGGTTTTGTAAACTTTTTAATTTATAATAAGAAATGCATGTACACTTACTAAGTCAAAACATGCAGTGGGCATGTTCCATCATGACAGAGAAAACCACTGTCCATTTTGGTTCTAGGAAAATAAATACATCATGCAAAATCATGCTTGTCGGTGTCACCTTTTCAACGGCAATGTATCAAATCGACTATTTGCAATACAATCAAATGGATGTAGATGTCTACTTTTGCAAGTCACTTATTTTCGCATCTTTTGTGTTAAAACTTTTTGTCAACCATGTTGAAGAATAGCCTATGTTAACTACAAGGTCAGTCTTCATATATAATGGTGACCTAGTCGTCCTCAACAATCACATTCCATTGCAGGATAGGAAGCGGTCAGTTGCCCCCATATGAGCTCAGCAGTTCATTTATGATAAAATAACATTCACTGATGGGGTTAAATTTACTACTTCACGATCAAGCATAAAAAACTGGGATTCCCAAAGTCAGTGCATTTTGTTTCAGAACATCTCGATAGGTTCTTCAACCATTTGTTTTAGAAAGTAATGCACTATGTAGGTTACATAATTATGTACCCAGGTATAATGGCAAGGCCTGTTTCTGGCAGTCCAAGTTCTGCATTTCCCCCTGCAAGAGTGTAGGTATACATTTAAATATTCAAAGCACCAGGAAATAGTTATCCCACAAGATGGTCGGAATTTGGTAATGCTCCAGATAAAGGCAACACCACATATGCGGAGATCGCATGAAAGAGCCAGTTCTAGGCCACCACCCAAAGCAGCTCCTTCAATAACAGCAATTGTTGGAATAGGGAGTGCCTGTTCAAACAAAATGTAATTTGTAAGCCCTGTAAGAACAGCATATGAATATCGAACAACTATGGCCAATGATAAGAAAAATAATAAATCTTGTGCGGAATGTGTATAAATATGTGGTACACATTTATACGTTTACCATTGCTCATTTTGTTGATTTAATGTTATAGATGCAAAAGGGCATGTCAAATTTCAGTGCCTCATACAAACCTCAAAAGACGAGAATGTAGACCTCAAGGATCTAGCATACTCTCCAACTTCAGAAGAGCCCATTAGCTTCCTTTCCTGTTAACAATAGTATTGCTCTGAGATGCGGCCCACATGATTTCATTATTCACTATACATGATAGTGATGTTCTTTTAATTCTTGAACTGAGCTAAAGGTCAAAAACAAGGGATAGGGGCAAGGAGGCAAGTATTCCTTTATTAATTATGATGTCAAACAAATTGGTTGAGAAATTAATGTCATCACTGGATATGCAAACATGATATTTTAACAGCATTCTGATGTCCATTACATTATAAAGGCTCATGGCAATCATTTTATAGCTGCATTGAGGAAAGAAAAATATAATAGAGATTCTTAAAGAAACAAAAGCATACAACCTTTGTTTTGAGGGAACATAGTCATGGTTAAATTTTCATCATTTGATTTTACCAAAAAAAATTGATTCAGAAGATAAGAAACAATCTAAAAACATAGAAACAGATAACCGCCACTTAAAGTTAGAGCTTGAAACATAAAGAGCTATCAAACAAACAAAATATTGAGAAGAAAGAGCAGACAATGGGGGGGAAAATCTAGATTAGCCTTCACAGTATCATGATACGAATTTATTGTATTTAGTACATACTAAAATTATACAGAACCATATCTCAAGCAATTGCACAATCACTTGTGCAATAATAGTAGTTCAACTACTAAATAAGTTCATAAATCTTCTAATCATCCATCTGAGAATTTATATGTATTCGTCTTTAAGCCACACTCTGTATTCTTCTTTACTAATAATTATAGACCCTAGAGTTTCTAGAATTGTCATTCAACACATTCTTTTTGGAAAGTTGTCTTTAAGAACACTCATCTTCTTTGTCTCATATAGTTAGACGCTAATCAAGAAACCGACTCCCCTATATGCTGCCTAGCCATGAGTCTTTCTTTTCCCCACACTCCAGCCATTCCTTTTTTTTAACAATTAATCTAGCAACACACACAATTATTTCTGAACATCAATGTCAGCATAACGCAAAGCTCACCTGTCAAATCCGCTGACAGCATTTTGCAACCACTACTCTTTAATCATCTATAACCCGCACATGCACCTGCACCACTTTTGCTTGTCTTCTATTCTAGCAGAAACTCCTGTTCATTTAATTGTGTTCCAATGTCTAAACGAATAAACCCAGCTCATCGAGCAACTCCAGACCTTGAGATCGGCGCCTGCGCAGAAAGCCCCCGGCACTGAGCTCGCAACCAGGACGACCTTCGCCGCCGCGTCGGCCTGAATCTTCTCTATGGCGCTCCGCAGCCTCCTCATCACATCCCAATTGATGGCGTTCTTGACCTCCGGCCGCTCAAGCCTGAGCTCTAGGATCCCTGATCCCGGACACGGGTCAAGATTCAAGAATAATCAAAAGAAGGAATTTTAGAACAACTCTGAAAAATAGGCGGAGCTTTTAGGAGGAGACAGTGACAGACCGGAGTCGGGTGCCGAGAGCTCCTGGAGGCGGACGGGCTCCGGTTGGGCTAGGATTTGTATGGCGCGGGCAAAGAAGAGGGAGTGGTGGCCTGTGGTGGATACGGAGGCCGCCGGAGCGTGGCGGCCGGCAAGGTAGCCGGAGATGGCGAGGAGGCCCCGCGGGCTGCGCATTCTGGGAGTTGGGGACAGTTGGGAGAGGCGTGTTTGGTGCTGGCTTGTTGATGTGGCAAAAGTTAAAAATGCTGCTCGTGACCGGCTGACCGCAACCACTAAGTACTCAACTTCATGGTTGCATAGGTCCAATAAGACACGTGGGAATCTTAGCTCCTACGATAAGAAATTACTCGATCAACTTTTACTGTCAAAGCCAAATACTAGTACTGAAAGACCGTAACAGCTTTGCTCAATGAGGAGTGTTGCAACTTGCAACTAGAAACATGAATTACAGGATAGTAGCAGCTCGATGGTCAGAACTTGCACAAGCATGATGCATCAGAGGATTTTAAAACATTTTGGCTTGCTGATGCTCTGATGTTGATAGTAACCGTCAGTTTCCACACGCCATCTACGAGTTGAAAATTTCCAAGTTACTACCTACGACATCGAGACTTCGGGTACAGAGGAGAGAGAGCCAGTCTTTCTCAGAAGAAAAACTGAACCAATGAACAATTTACAGTGGTAAGAGGCAAAGAAAACATCAAGGTCACGCTGTCACTGGATTGATTGATCTGCGCACTTGCGCTTGTTTAGTTTTTCCTGTACATGAATGGTAATCGAAAAAAGAGAGCGGAAAATGAGAGATATTTCCCCTCTCGCAACCGCCACTAACGAAAGAATTCTTCCTCCTACAAAATTTACAAGACGGCCCGACGGTAATTTGATCCCGTCACGAGGAGGGGCTCGCGACGGCGCAGTTGCCGTACGCCATGCTCCGGCCGGCGTCCGCCGGCGCGGCGGGGTCGACGCCGAGCTCGCGCGCGCGGTTCACGTACTCCTTCTTGACGTTTCCCCTCTGCAGCTGCAGCAGCCGGATCACGCTGCGCCGGGCGTCGTGCCGGAAGGGCCGCCCCGTCCCCGTGAACCCGTCGATGAGGTGCAGGTACGCCTCCAGGTCGTGCCGGCAGGCGGGCCCCGCGTCGGGGCGGAGGCACGGCGAGTTCTTGCTGTCGATCCGGAGCTCCGCGCCAACGTGCTGGTATTGCTCCTTCTTGTGCGGCAGCCGCGGCGCCACCCCGGGCACCTTGGTGACCATGTCGCCCGCGTTCACGATGCGCAGGACGTTGACCTTGCCGCTGCTGCTGAGCCTGTCCACGAACGCGGCGTTGCCCACCTTGGGCCCGCCGAAGGAGACCACGGCGACGGGCGGCGCGTCGGGGATGGAGGTGGCGACCTCGTCGGCGACGAGGAGCGCCAGGGCGGCGCCGAGGCTGTGGCCGACGACCGTGATGCTGAGCTCCTCGCCCTTGTACTTCTCCATGAGGCGCCGGACCTCGTCCATGACCTCCTCCGACAGGCTCTTGACCTTCTCCCCGGCCGTCTTGTAGAGGCTGAGGAAGCCCCGCGCGACCTTGGGCTCCTCCGCTCCCGCTTCCGCGCCGTCGCTGCTCTCGCCGTCGAGGGGCACCAGCGAGGCGCGGAGGTTCTCGGCCCACTCGAGGCAGGTGGCCGTGCCGCGCAGCACGATGGCTATGTCGCGGCGGCCCATGCGGGCGACCTCCCGCTCGGACTCGCACACGGCGACGTAGCCGATCCAGTTGGACTGCTGCGTGAGCCACTCGGGCGTGTTCGGGCGCTTGGCCCACGGCGGCATGGACAGCGCGGAGGTGGCGAAGAGGCTGCGCGTGGGGCGGTAGGAGCGGTCGGGGAGCATGAGCCCGCGGTGCCTCGCCGACGCCGTGGGCAGCGAGTGGAAGGCCTGGTACGCCGCCTGCACGAAGTCCCCGTAGCGGAGGAGCTCGCGGCGGAGGTCGGAGTCGAGCGGGTCGAGGAGGCCCGCCCAGCCCCCTTCCCCGTGGAGGCTCCGCCAGCGCGGCGCGATGGTGGACCTCGGGGACGCGCGCGGGGAGTCGGCGGAGAGCAGCTGCTGCATGTGCATGAGGCTGCGCGGCGACATGTGCTCGTCGGCGGCCGTGCGCGCCCGCATCCCGGGCATGGGCACGAAGAAGGAGAGGTTCAGCGCGTTGAGCAGGCCGTGCCGAACGCTGAGCGGCTCCTGCTCGCCGTCCTGCTCCTGCTCCTGCCTGGCCGCGGCGGCGGCGTGGCTCGCGGGCCTCGGCGGCTTCCCGAGCACCTTGTCGAGGTTGGCGATGTGCGCCCTGGCTCCATCCGCCGCCGCCGAGGACGAAGGGGGCGCGGAGGCGGCCGAGCGGAGCGCCTGCGCCGGCGTGTTCGGGTTCAGCGGCGACGGCTCCCGGCGCGGCGCGGCGCGCGGCTGGACCGCGGGCGCGGCGTGGCGCGGCGCGACGTGCACTGGCGAGGTCGTGGGCGCGGTCACCGCCGCTGCAATTGTCATCGGGTCTGCCTCCTTCTTCCGAGATCCGAATCGACGCGCTGCGATATACTAGTATACCCTGTAGGCTTGCGTGCTCACCAGGTCCCCCCGAGCTTGCTAGCTAGCTACCGAAATGTGAGGTGACACGGGGGGCGACGGGGTTTTATAAGCGGGGGGCGGCAGCGGCAGGGGCGGGGCGGGGCGGGGGGAGAATTGTTATTGGAGTGGTTGCCACTTGCGACTCCGAAGGACGTCGCGATTCCGTAGCCCAGAGGACGCGACAAAGTCAGTCGCGGGTGGGCGCGTACGCGCCCTGCTGCGCAGGGCTGGGGCGGGGATGGACTGACCACCGCGCGCGGCAACTGCCGCCGAGCCGGAGCCGAGGGCCTGCCGACTAGTCCACGGTCGCGACAGCGCTGCCATGCCAGCCGCGCCCGCTCCGGGTTTTACGCGGTGCGCGGGTGCGTTGGACTTCGCTGCCTCCGCCTTGACCCGGCGAGTCCCTGTCAGCTCCTCCATGCGCCCCGCCCCGGCATCGCTGGGCAGGATCGCTCGCTGGGCGACGTCGTGGCGTGGCGTGGCGCGTTCCTGGTTTGGTCCGGTCCTCGTCTTGGCCATTCGCCGAGGAGCGGGCGCGTGTCCACATGCCGCGCGCGGTTCCAAGGTCCGGTCCTGGTAAATGTTTTGATGGCAGAGCGAGCAGCACGCGACCGCGCGTGGGCCTGGATATTCACATACGGAAGCGGTGTTGACTGCCGAATTGCAGAAACAGATGCCAGGCCAGCTACTACGAGAATACGAGATTGTAGTTGGAGGAGATCAGAAAAAGAAAAAAAAAAGCTTTGGTCTGTCAGGTCAAACACCGTGTTTGCATCCGCGCTGTCCCAGGTCTCAGCTGGAATTCAACTCTTGCCTCCCGTTCTGTCGCCGGACCCGACGCCCCGATGCGATCCAGCTCGCCCATCAGCAGACATGTTCGGCGATGTTTAAGCAATTAAGCATCAGCGCCGATCATTTTGCAGACTAAACAAACCGTGTTCATGACAGGCCGGCGAGCTGGGTCGCTGGCCATCTAGGCTCGCACGAACGTCAAAGGTTCCACAAGGAATTCTGAGAGGGGGTCGGTACGAACTTTTATTTCCCCTTATGAACGTACGGGTACGGACTGGAGACTGGAGTCGTTGGCCGAAAAATGTTTGAAACGCAACCGCATTTTGAACTGGGACAAGGGTGGTCAGATTCAAGACGGGCTCGCTGATCATTCCGTAATTCGCATGTGGGGGACCCGCTCTGATGGTCTAATCTTCACCTCCGGTTCGGTCTCTCCGTTCCGTCGACAGGGGCAATGCACGCACATGCACCTCTACAGTCTACAGGCTCCTTTCATCCATCAACAGTTCACCAGTCACAGCAGGCTCCGTTTCTCTGTCTGCAGCGGCTGCTTTCCTTGTCCTCCCGACGCTGCTAGTGAAAGCCGTTTTCTGACGAAAGTCCTTTTTTCGTGTTGTTTTCACTTCTTTGAATCTCCCCCTTTTCCTCTTCTTTTGCAAAAGTACCTTTTTTTTAAGAAAAGGTCTTTGAAGTTAGGCGACATATCAACACCGTACCCCGAACAAGATCCTTTAGGAAAACACACGAATTACGTTCGTTCATCTTAAAAACCGCCAGGATGAGCTGAGCGCACGCCGGGGCAAGTTGATGCACGCCCAGATCTCAGTGGACAGAAGCTCCATTAGCAGGAGGCAGCAGAGAGGGCAAGGTGCTCGAGGCCTTTTCAGGTGTGCCGAAATGGCTCCGGTGGCCAATCCACAAGCGGAATGGTGGATTAGTCTGGTCGTGGAAGATCATGGATTCATGATGGACGGAGACGAGCGAGAGGGCGCGGGGACGACAAAAATTAGAGGATAATTGTCAATTCGCGGCGTGAACAATGTAGCTTTGACGTGAGGAACGTGACGGAAAGGGACGGGGTCAGCTGGCACCGGCAGCGATCAACCCTCCCTCCCGTCCCGGGAGATGAAAGCGCGGGTGAGTTGGCCACGTACCCTAACCACCACGCCGGGGTGACTAGTGGGCGTCGCGTTCTCCGGGCCAAGTTGTTTAGTTGTCCCTCGGCGCCCCCAGCCCCACACTGACTTGGCCACTAAATTATGGTGGCTTCTCGCTTGAGTAGTGGCTTCTCGGTGGTGTACTTGCGGGTAGCTTTTAGTATGCCAGGACCAGCTTGCGCACAAAAAGAAGGAACCGCTGCTTCTCCGTCCAACTTTTTTATTTATTTCAGAAAAAATTCCTTATATGGGCGTTGACAAAGTGCTTAGTACTGAAGCATGGGGTAAAGTGTTTGAGTTTTTAAATCACTCTCGGATCATGTATTCATGTAGTTTCTCAGATCCAAGAAAAATTAAAACTCCATCTGGCCAGACAAATCGGTGTACCAATAGCCCGGCTGTCCAAGATTCGGTAGTTCTTGCGTTGTGCCGTCTCCATTTTTTCCTCCAACACTTGCGTTGTCGTTGCGTTGTAGTTTTAAGAACCGCCTAATTTGATATTATTTTACGCAAATCGTAGGTTATTATTAATAAGATGAGAGCTAACACGCGCTCGTCCGAGAGCGTACCATGTATTAACCTACATCTACATCTAAAGACATGAACAACCGACACGTTGTTCGTTAAAAATAATATCAAATCCGGTAGTTCCGGTACGTGCTCCACCATATACCCAAGATCAAGCATACACACGTACCGTTTACAATTACATATATTGCCGATGAACTATAAAGAGCAATTTTAAGCATTTCAAAGGTTTGACAATTAAACATTACAAGTTCAACATAGTAGTGTTCAAATCTGAAATTAAAGGTTCAACAACAACTTACAAGCCTTGGACTCACAAATAGCATTAGAAGAGACATGAAATTTAAGATTTAGTGTTTATCATGCTCTCACAAAAGAAATGACGGATAAACTTGATAAAAGCGCGATAAAATAATGGCGGCTTGCTCAAGGACGCTATCGAGGCCACAACGACCTACTCCTCCCCCGCACCGGTATCGGCGGGGTAGAAGTAGCCAAACACAACTTCCGGCTCACCTGCAACTTAGTTTAAAAAGCAACATGAGTATAAAAGGTACTCGCAAGACTTACGTAGTTTAATAACCAAGGAGTATGCAATGAGGGTTCAACAAGATAAAAGCTTTAGTGTTAAGTAAGTTTGCATAATCATGAGCTCTCTAATCTAACATCTAGCTCTCTAGAAATTTAATTATCTTGCCCAAATCATCTCACAATTTTAGTTGCTTAAATGAAATAAATAATTAAAGTAACATAAGGTGACATGAGCCATAACCAAGCATAAACGATACTTCTACGAAGAGTTCATGGGACAATAAGCTTGCTCATAACCGAGAGCACGACAATTCGAATCGATTAAAACCTTGCAAGGGTGGACTACTTTACCCACATGATACAAGAATCATGCGGCTCGCCTAACCGATCACGTTGGATGAGGGGTACTCGTATCAACCGTTCCTAACAAGCCTTAATTGTTGAGAATCACGCCTAACTTACACAGAGAGTCATCTAGGTCCACCAGGGACACTCCTAAGCCTCTCTACATAGCCCATTTAGCCACGCATCTAGTACCGTGCCTCAAGGACTAAGTCAAAGAGGGTAAAAGGCTTATCCATACCATGATTGGATATGTGGTAGCACGATAAGTTGCTCAAAACCGACGTCATCGACGGACTGTCCTTAAATGGTTCAAGCGAACTATGCTTCCCAGACTCCTTTCTCTAGACCCTACCATTCCGTCCAAACCACGATACAAATACCAACAAGACCGTGTCGGTGTTTTACTGCCAAGCCCACCGAGGGATATCCCCGAGGTGGTAGGTTGTAGGTAGGGTGTTGCCGAGATCAGGAACTTGAATGTGCAAGGAACACAAGGTTAGACAGGTTCGGGCCGCCGAGACCGTAATACCCTACGTCCTGTGTGATTTGTATTGCCTTAGAGGTTATCAGATTGTTGGTTATGCTTTGGAGGGGTCTCTGCCCGCCCTTATATAGTCTGGGGGGACAGAGTTACATGGAAGTCCTAGTCGGGGCGGCCTGAGGAGTCCTACCGTACTCGGGTAGTTTCCTTACGTCCGACTAGTCCTAGTGCTACACGACTAGTTACAATGAGGATAAGGTATGACCCATGTGCCATCCCATACTACATGTATATGTACGCCAAGTGAGCAGTCCCGCTGCCCCGGGTCTGACAAGCCCCCGAGCTCTTCGCAGCCGAGTTCTGTAGGCTTTCGAATACTTCTGGAAGGTGTCTTCAGGTCCCTGCTGAGTCCCCTTGAGAAGGTGGCTTCCGAGTACTTCCTTGGCTGCATCGAGGCTGTGAGGTGCTCAAGCCCCGAGTAGTCTTCAAGTCTTCTTTTATATGGGGTGCGATGAACTCGCACTCCATATGGAGTAGCCCCCGAGCCTTAGGTTGAATCGAAGAATCAGGCTGAGGGTCGAATTAATCTTAAATCTTTGGTCTGTATCTTCCAAAATTTTTTGAAAAATAAGCCATTGATGACACGTACCCCGTAGCCCCCGAGCTTTTAATCCAAAATCCCTAGTATTGGAAAAAAGGATATAAAGAATCGTGGCATGGAATGTAGGTTTTTGAATTCAATTGTGTGAAATTTTAGGGCTAAATTGCACTGGAAGTGAAAAAGTCCGAACTCTCGGGAGCCTATCCCAGAGAAAACGGCTAGTCTCCCTTATCCGTTGCACAGAACTCGTAAAATCCTCTTAATCGAATCGTTATCTCGAGAAAAACTCTTTGGCTTTCAAAGGAAAAATGGGGAACTGCTGGTTATAAATAACCCCACGGTACCCTTTAGGGTTTTCACCCTACTCTGTTTTCACTGCGGTAAAAACAGATCTACTTTAGCCAAGAACCCTAGCCGCCGCCGCCCCAAATCCGAGCACTTCTCCACCTCAATCCAAGCCTAGAACAGCTCGAATCCTCGACTCCCGGGTTCACCCACACCTGTGTGAGTTCTCCGTGGCATGCGCACGAAGATTCCGGTGACTTTTCGACCCATGGCGCCAAGAAAGCAAGCCACCGGTCGCGGGAAGAAACGGGTAGCCAATGGAGAAGGTGGATCATCGCCGCTGTCGGCAAAGGTCGCCAGGACGACGGTCGAGGGGTCATCGTGGAGGGCCTCCACGATCAAGGAGAGGGATCTGCTCCGGCTCGTAGCCGAGCGGGTCTTGCAAGAGGAGGGCGTCGTCCAGTGGCGGGTCGCCGACACCGATTCATCGCCTTGGGAGAACACGGGTGAGACCATAATGTTCGCCCCTTCTGCCAATCGCAGCCTTGCCCTTCCGTCTTCCGATTTCTTCCGTGGTTTGCATGGATTTTACAAAATCAAGCATTACCATCTTCCCCCCAACTCGATTATGCACATTTCTATTTTTGTGCATCTTTGCGAGGCATTCCTAGGAATTCGCCCGCATTTTTATGTTTTCCGTCATCTCTTACGCCTCAAGCCCCAGCCAGATGAGGACAACCCTGCACTAGTCGGGGGAGCCGGGGGTACAACTGCGTGATAAGGTGTTGTACCTCGAGTTCTCAATCCCGAGTAGCCTGTCCGGGTGGCACGCTCAGTGGTTCTACATCGGGAACCACAAGCCTAGCCTCCCCAGACGGGATAATGCCCTGCCGCAGTGCCAGGAGTGTTGGCTGAAGAAGCTAACGGAGGAGGAATCCCGCGACATTCCCGAGTTGATAAAGCGGATCCAGCACCTCAAGGATCAGGGCGTCACTGGAGAGTCTATGGCGTACTCGTTCATCGAGCATCGCATCCAGCCTCTCCAGCAGCGCGTCCACCTTGGTTTTGAGTACAAAGGTACTTAGGACCCATCACGGATGGCGCCGGATGTGCCTTCCGCCGAGGAGGTCATGCGCTGGGTCACCCGTCTGTTCACGGGGGTGACCTTGGAGCCGTACGTGCCGAGGCTCTTCGGAGCAGATTACTCGCCAAACCCGGTAAGCACTAACCCAAGTACCTTTGTTGTGTTCTTGAGCTGAGTAGTCGTTTGCTGACTTGTTTTTTTCTGTAGGGCGACTTGGAGAGGTTCAGGTTTGACCCGCCTGAACCCATCTTCGAGGAGCCGGCCCAAGACACGCCCGCCGCAGGAGACGCGAGTGACGTTGCTGCGAGGCCACCGCGCACGAAGCGGGTAGCAACTCGCAAGTGGAGCGTTGCTGCTGCAGCGGCAACACCAAGCAGTCGCGAAGCGATGTAAGTAGCCTTTCTTGTTCTAACTTGTTTGATTTCGCCTTTGTTCCGCGAGTTATTGGCTGATTTGTCCCTTTAGTGACACTGAGGAGAAACCCGAGCCCCCGAGGCAAGGGGTAGTTGATTTGGCCGGGGAGATGAGTACGATGTCGGGGCAGACATCGCCCGCGACTGGTCCGCGACTCTCAACCCGGACGGGTAACAAGACCGCGCCACGAGGGCTGGTCGTGCCCACGGCACTCCCCCTAAGGAAGCGCCAATGTTAGCAACCAGAATGTTCTTATTTTTTCTTGGTAATTTGGTGTTATTGTTGAGTACTAACACATCTTTGCAGGAAGTCAGAGACTCCCGCCGCGGCTTCCTCTAGTACAATCCAGGCAGGCACGAGCGCGAGCTCGCAGCCGAAGGAGCTTGTCGTCGCGAGCACCGCTGAGCCGTCCTTCGATAAGGACGTGCCAGCGAGTACTGGAGGAAGAGATCTTGAGCCCTCGGCAGATACGGGGGTGCAACCGGAAAAGGAAGCCCCCGGGAATATTCCCGGGGTGAATACTGAAGATAGTGCTCAAGTCGGCAAGCAGGTGATCACGAGTACTCTAGGCCAGCACGAGTTCCCGGAGGGTTCCCGAGCTCAGCGTCAAGAGGAGGTCCCAGAAGACTCCCGAGTACCTGAACGGCAAGAGGAGGAAATCTCGCTGTCTCGTGACCAGATCCTGGAGGACCCCCTCGTGAAGTCGGAGACCGTGACGCTCATGATGGAGCTTGGACGCCGCTTTACTGATTACACAAAAGTATGTAGTTGAGTACCTCCTTTGACGTTTTTGTTATAGAAGTGTACTGACTTGTTCCATGCAGGACCTTGTCAAGCATTCAAGGCAGAAATCAATCTTGCTGTCCAGGATTGGGGACGTGCTTCCGCGTACCCATGAAGCCGAGGACAACCTGATGGTCGAAATGGACAAGAACGCCAGGCTCGAGCAAGAGCTGGCTGCCCTAAAGACCGCACACCGGGACGCCATGATTGATCAGCAACGAAAGCACGATCTGGCCCTCAAGAAAGTGAAGGACTTGACCGCCCAGAAGGAGAGTAAGTAGTCTTTTCCCCCGACCCGAGTGGTATTATGCCTCTGTCTTTCTTCTGAGGTGTATATATGTATGCTTGTCCCAGAGTATGCTCATATTGAAAGAGCGCTAACTGACTGGAAGTGTGATATATACGAACTTACAGAAGAAAAGGAGCAGCTGAAGAAGGCCCTGGAAGAGCTTCAACTGAAGTACTCGGATCTGGACGAGGAGTACAAGACTGTGACTCGCCAGCTGAAGGATGCTGACAAGCAACTCGCAGCGGACCTGACGAGGATCCAGTCCATGGCTCGGGACAAACATCGCCATGAGAAGGAGATGGAAGAACTCGCAACGGCTGCTTATCAGCTGTGTGAGGTTGTCGACCCGACACCAAGTGGTCGCTCATTGGTACAACGCCTTGTGGATCCTCCAGTAAGGATCGCAGGCTACGCATCCGGCACCGCCAAGCTAGTCTTAACCCATACTTTAGTTGTGGTGAAGTTATACTATCCGAGTATGGACGTCAGTCCTTTCGCTGAGGGCGTCTCCGGGGAGTGTACCGAGGAGCGATTCAACGAGTACCGGGCTGAGGTGCAAGATGTTGCCCATCAGATAGTTGATGACCTCCCACTATTTTGAGCTTTGTAATGAACTGTGTATGTTTTGCTGAAAACAACAGTTTGCTCATGTAATATATTTATGCTTGTTTGATTGTTTGTTTGCTACGCTCGACTTATGAAGTGGCGTGTATGAAATGTAATCATTAAGCAACTTAGTACGTTAATGCCAGTGTATAGTTACCCTGAAGGCATCACTTCAGCTGGTGAACTATGTACTAGACTTGTACTTTTATATAGAGTTGAGTTCATAGAACCTCTGTGTGTAGGTGTGATGACCCCTTCGACTTTACCTTAAGAGACCTTGCCCCTTAGCTTGAATAAGCCGTAGAGAAAGGTGGTCGGAAATAAGTTCCATAACTCGTTTGAACAGGTTAGCCTGAGAGGCAGGTAATAGACTGAAATCGTGATGGAGAGTACTCGTGGCGCTAGCCCCCGAGTATTCCAAGGATTAGTCAATAGTAGCTTATTGAGATAACTCGTGGCGACAGCCCCCGAGTGTACTCAATGTTGCTTAAAAGAATAAAAACACAATAGTCATTTGGGGAACTGAAATAACCGTGAATTTATATACTAAGCTGCGCTGCAGCTGACGGGGTTTGTATAAATTTCTTAAGCATAAAAATGGCGTAGGTGCTCGATGTTCCAAGAATTTGGAACCTCCAGGCCGTCAGGGTATTGTAGTCGATACGACCCTGGACTGGTTACCTTCATGACGATGAGGGGTCCTTCCCATCTAGAGTTGAGCTTGTGAAGCCCAGTCTCATCTTGGATGCGGCATAAGACCAGGTCCCCAACGTTGAAAGATCTTTCTTGGACGTTACGGTCATGATACCGTCGAACGCCTTGTAGATATCTTGTTGATTGAAGCAAAGCATTGCATCTGATCTGTTCAGCGCAGTCGAGTTCCAAGTGCCTTGCCTCATCAGCTTCGCCTTCCTCGTACATCTCTAACTTGGGGGAATTCCACATAATATCAGCTGGGAGAATAGCTTCTGACCCGTAGACGAGAAAGAAAGGTGATTGTCCTGTGGTTTTACTCGGTTGAGTACAAAGCCCCCAGACAACTGTGGGTAATTCGTCAATCCAGTTGCCTTCCTTTTTGTTGTTCTCATCGTAGAGTCTTTTCTTGAGCCCATCAAGGATCATGCCGTTGGCGCGCTCCACCTGGCCATTGGCCCTCGGGTGAGCCACCGAGACATACTTGACCTCGATGCCGCTTCGTTCGCAGAACTCCCAGAACTCGTGTGATGTAAAGTTGGATCCCAGGACGGTGATGATCGTATGAGGGAAACCAAAACGGTGGAGTATGTCACAGATGAAGGTGACAACTCTATCGGCCGTCAAGGTTGTTATGGGTTTGTACTCGATCCACTTGGTGAACTTGTCGATGACCACCAATACGTGGGTAAAGCTTCCTCGTGCCGTTTTCAGTGGACCAATCATGTCGAGGCCCCAACATCCAAACGACCATGATGGTGGAATGGCGATCAGCTTGTGAGCAGGGACATGAGCTTGTTTGCCGAAGAATTGGCAGTTGGTGCATCGGCGAACGAGATTTTCGGCGTCTGCCAAAGCCGTAGGCCAATAGAACCCAGACCTGAAGGCCATCCCAACTAGAGTTCGGGAAGCCGCATGGTTGCCGCAAGCGCCCTCATGGATTTCCTCCAGGATTTCCCGCCCTACTTCGGTAGTGACACACTTCATGAGTACTCCTGACACTGATCCGCGCTTGTAGAGCTTTTCTCCGACCAGGACATAACCCTTGCCGCGCCTGACTAGTCGGATAGCCTCGGCACTCTTGGGATCAAGGTTGGGAGGTAGCTTCTTTTCTTTAATCAAGTCGATGAACTGTGTATGCCAATCCTCCGCGATCATGAGGACCTCTCGACCAGGCTCCACAGGGCCTTCGTCGATGGTTCCTCGCTCTACTCTTGGAATGGAGTGGTGGTGGAGTTCGTGAACGAAGACCCCAGCCGGTACTTTGGCTCGCTCGGAGCCAAGTTTTGAGAGTACGTCTGCCCCGACGTTATTGTTGCGGAGCACATGACGAATCTCAAGCCCTGAGAACTTGTTCTCGAGCTTGCGGATTTCCGCAACATACGCGTCCATGGTTTCTTTGTTTGTGTCCCACTCCTTGTTGCATTGTTGGACCACCACCAGCAAGTCGCGAAAGACGAGTAGTCGTTTGATGCCAAGAGAGACAGCCAGGCATAGCCCATGCAATAATGCCTCGTACTCGGCCTCGTTGTTGGAGACCTTAAATAGTATTTGGAATACATATTTAAGTTGCTCACCAGTCGGGCTGATGAAGAGTACTCCTGCGCCACCGCCTTCGAGCTTGAGTGAACCATCAAAATACATGACCCAATGTTCTGGCTGGTTAGCTGGAGTTGGTATTTGGTTTTCTTGCCACTCTGCCAAGAAGTCGACTAGGACTTGTGACTTGATGGCCGTGCGTGGCTTGAAGTCGATACTGAGAGCTCCGAGTTCCACTGCCCACTTGGAGATACGTCCAGTGGCATCCCGGTTGTGGAGTATATCCGCCTATGAGAAATCAGTGAAAACTGTGATCTTGTACTCGTCGAAGTAGTGGCGAAGCTTTCTCGAGATAATGAGTATAGCGTAGAGAAGTTTCTGGATCGAAGGATAACGGACCTTCGACTCAGAAAGGACTTCGCTAACAAAATACACTGGCCGCTGCACACCAAAGGCATGGCCTTCCTCGGATCGCTTCACCACAATAGCCGTGCTGACTGCGTGAGTAGTCGCAGCGATGTAGAGTAGCAGGTTTTCGCCTGGGTTCGGAGCCGTAAGGATGGGGGGTGATTGAAGGTGGTCCGTGAGATCCTCCAATGCTTGAGCCGCCTTCTTGGTCCAAACGAAGTTGTCCTGCCGCTTGAGGAGCTTGAAGAAGGGTAGACCCCGTTCTCCGAGTCGGGAGATGAATCTGTTTAACGCCGCCATACAGCTCGTGAGCTTCTGCACATCTTTAATCTTCTGTGGGGCCCCCATGTTTGTAATGGCGGTTATCTTCTCAGGGTTAGCCTCAATGCCTCGGTGACTGCCGATGAAACCGAGGAGTTTCCCTTGTGGTATGCCGAAGACGCACTTAGTCGGGTTGAGATTCCACTAAAATCTTCGCAGGCTGTTGAAGGTTTCCTCGACATCAGAGATGACCTTGTTGGGATTTCTGGTTTTAACAACCACGTCATCCACGTATGCTTCAACGTTGCGGTGTAGTTGATCAGCAAGGCATAGCTGGATGGCCCGCTGATAGGTCGCACCCGTGTTCTTTAGCCCGAACGACATAGTTGTGTATGCGTAGGCACCAAACGAGGTGATGAAAGCGGTTTTGATTTGGTCTTCTTCCTTGAGGGAAATATGATGATAACCCGAGTAGCAATCAAGGAAGGAGAGCAGAACGCAGCCAGCGGTGGAGTCGATAACTTGACCAATATGTGGTAGCGTGAAAGGATCTTTCGGGCAGTGCCTATTGAGATCGGTATAGTCGACACACATCCTCCATTCATTATTATTCTTTTTCAGAATGAGTACAGGGTTGGCTAGCCACTCTTGGTGGTACACCTCTTTGATGAAACCAGCCGCGAGTAGTTTAGCTAGCTCTTTTTTGATAGCCTGCCTCTTTTCTGGAGAGAAACGACGTAGTCGTTGCTTCCTCGGGGTGGCTTTGGGATCAACTTTTATTGCATGCTCGATTAACTCCTTGGGCACAACTGACATGTACGCTGGTTTCCAAGCGAAGATGTCTCGGTTAGCCCGAAGAAAGTTGATGAGCGCGAGTTCCTATTTGCTGTCCAGGTTCTCGCCGATCAGAGCGGTCTTGGATGAATCACCCTCCTGGAGTTGGATGGTCTTGATGCCAACGTCGGAGTTCGGCTTGACCATCGATGTATTTTGCCTCTTGTTTGCCACCTCCAACTCTGTCTCGGAGAGTTGTTGCACGGCCGCGAGTACTTCCAAAGAAGGCTCTGGCACACGAGGTGATGCAGCGTACTTGATCGCCTCCTGGTCATAGTCATAGAACTTCTCGACGTCGCCGCGGAGAGATAGCACACCATTGGTACCTGGCATTTTCAAAACCAAGTAGACGTAATGGGGTACCGCCATGAACATGGCCTAGGCGGGCCTGCCGAGGATGGCATGGTATGATGATTCGAAGTTCGTGACTTCGAATTTGATGTACTCCGTTCGGAAGTTGTCAGCTGTACCAAAAGTAACTGGCAGAGTGACTGAGCCGATCGGTGTAGCCGCGTTACCCGGAACGATCCCGTAAAACAGAGCCTTGCTTGGGGTGAACATCTTGCCGATGTCCAATCTCATTTTCTTCAGAGTACTCGGGAAGAGCAGGTTCAAACCTCTGCCCCCGTCGATGAGTACCGAGTTCAGTGTAGAGCCCGCAACTACCGGGTCCAGGACGAGCAGGAGTTTTCCCGGCTCGGACAAGGTGGTCCACTGATCCTTTCTGGAGAAAAAGTTCGGGACCTCGCTGTGTCTCAAAGGACGCGGCACTGCTGGCTCCACTGACATGACTTCGCGCCGAAAGAGTTTCTGCGCGCGTTTGGTGAGAATACCATCGTCGCCTCCGAAGATGACGTTGACGGTATTAGTCAGGTGTTGGAAACCCAGAGGCCCTGACTTGTTGTTACCGTCGTCCGCCTTGTCCTTGTCCTTTTCCTCGTCATCGGGGAGTGGTGCATTGAGGCTCTTGCGGAGGACGGTACACTGGAACATGGTATGCTTGGCCTTCGGGTGAATCGGGCATTGCTTGTGAAGAGTTTTCTCGTATTGCTCCTGCAGCTTGCCCGACTTCTTGTTGCGGCGACTGGTCTCGACGCTGGCCACTTGGTCCTCGGCTTCCGCTTACGGGCGGCGCCCGAGTTACTGTACTGGCCTTTCTCAGGACGGTTGTTGTCGTTGCCCTTGTCGGTCTTGCGCTTGGGGAAACGTTCATTCTCCTCGTCTTCTTGATCCGCCCATCGCTGGATCATGTCGCGGAGCTCGAGTACGGTAGTCGGGAGGTTTCTCCCAAAATCGCGGTACGTTTGCTTCGCGGCCAACCCGTTGCGGAAGCAGCGGATGACTTCTTCGTCGACGATGTTGGTGATGGTGGCGCGGGTGTCGAAGAAGCAATGCGTGTACGACCTCACGGTCTCGTTCTCCTCCTATTTGACCTGCGACAAGTCATGGCGGGTACCTGCCAGGATCATGGAGCCTTGGAAGTTATCGCCGAAGACCTGCTTCAGGGCCTCCCAGGAGTCGATGGATTTCGGCCGGAGGGTTTCCGGCCATGTGAGCGGTGCAGTCTCCAGGGCCATAAGGAAGTAGAGGGCTTTTAGTCGAGTTAGAGCCCCTGTACACTTCGATGGCCACAGAGTAGCATCGTAGCCATTGCCGCGGATCCTTCTTCCCGTCATACTTCGGGATGTTTGTGGGCTTGAAGTCCCTTGGAATCTCGTGGTTGGTGAGGTTTTCAGTAAAAGCCGGGAAGCGATCACTGTCATCGCGAGGGCCGTTTCCCAACTGCTCGCGCTGCCTGTTGGAGATAATGGTACGCACGTCGCGGTTGCTGTTGATGTGCTGCCTCAGGTCGCCCGGGGGTGGTGGAAGCTGGTTGCCTTGGTGGCCTTGGCCTCCCGCAGGTTGTCCTCCACCCCTGGGCCTGGGGCAGTTTTGTTGAGCCTCCTGCTCATCTTGTTGGTTGTTGCGAGGGTTGGGGTGTCCTGCAATGGCACGACTACCCTGGGGAGCAGAGCTGCCGTGTCATTCCGATCTGGAGCGAGTACGTTGGATAGACTGCAGCGGATTCATCTTATCGAGTTGGACTGCGGCTTGCTTAACAAGTCGCATGATCCGCTGAGTTTCGTCTGTTTGTGGGATCCGCTGCAAGAGTAGTGAAGCTTCGTAGATGTTGCCCATGGGGGTAACAAATTCGTCTTCTGCAGCAGCATCGAAATCCCGTCGCAGGTCCCTTTGCCAATGCGGGTTGCGGGTGCGCTTTTGAGCATTGCGCTTGCGTTTGTTGCGTTTAGAGTTCCTCAGGCGACGACATCGCTTTTGCTCTTCGTCTTCACCTTGAGGGGCATCAGCGGTGAACTCATCGCCGGAGATCGCGTCCTTGAGTTCATTGTCGAACTCGATGCCAGGTTTGTCATCGTCGACCTCGTGGATGGAATCCATGTAGACTTCGCGCTCTGGCGTGTAATCGCCTGAATAATCGGTGGCCAGGACCGTCGTGGTGGACGTCCTGGTAGTCTCCTCCTGGATAGGAGCGAGAGGTCTGCCCTCTTGAAAAGGCAGCTGTTGGATGGTGGCTACTAAGCGAGCATCATCGTTGAGTAGTTCGGAGGGCTCCATGCCCTTCCAATATATGAATCTGCCCTGCTCAGTAGTTGTAATGGTCAGACCCAGATGACTGACCGAAGAGGAGTCGAGCTCGTCATCTGAATCCGAGTAGGCGTCGAAAACGGGAGCCTCCCGGCTAACGGTGGCGTCCTCGTCTCCGAGCTTGAGTAGCAGATCTAAGTTTGCTTCCAGGTCGGAGAGGGACTTAGACCGTAGGGCCTCCTCGTAAGAAGAAGCCGCGTTGCGTAATCCGAAGTGGAATCGGGTACTCTCCCCCCATATCGGCTTGAGCCTGACCCGGAGAGTCGTGTTGGGACACGAGTCGAAAATGCGTCGGTGACGGAATTCTCCTCGATCTCGCTGGTGAGAAGCGGATGCATCTCGTTGAGGTTGTCGATGAACTCGTCGAGTCCGCTCGAGCAGCTTGAAGCTTCGGGCACCGTGGAATTGTCTAGGTGGCTGTCGAAACCACCGAGTCGTTGGCGATGCAGATCCACGAACCGAAGATGAAAGTTGTGCCCTTATCGAGCACGGCGCTAGTGACGTTGGTGGATGCCATCAAGTTCTCCGGTGGATACTCGATGAACTCCCCTTACCTGGCGCGCCAGCTGTCGGTGTTTTACCGCCAAGCCCATCGAGGGATACCCCCGAGGTGGTAGGTTGTAGGTAGGGTGTCGCCAAGATCAGGAACTTGAAGGTGCAAGGAACACAAGGTTAGACAGGTTCGGGCCACCGAGACCGTAATACCCTACGTCCTGTGTGGTTTATATTGCATTAGAGGTTATCAGATTGTTGGTTATGCTTTGGAGGGGTCCCTGCCCGCCCTTATATAGTCTGGGGGGACAGGGTTACATGGAAGTCCTAGTCGGGGCAGCCTGAGGAGTCCTACCCGAGTACGGCTCGGGTAGTTTCCTTACATCCGACTTGTCCTAGTGCTACACGACTAGTTACAATGAGGATAAGGTATGGCCCATGTGATATCCCATACTACATGTATATGTACGCCAAGTGAGCAGTCCCGCTGCCCCGGGTCTGACAGACCGTCACGATCTTTCCGACATACCGAAACCGGACAAGTGCGATCAAGGATAAACACGTGAGAGTGGTGTGAACCTATTCCAAAATTTTCTTACAAGTTATAGACCAACTCTAAGCATGGCTAAGCATCTAATCAATTAATTAGTTGCTAACTACAAGTGGGAAGGACTTGGATATATAAAACAAGAAAGATAAATGCAAGAAAGTAAGATCAACAATGCAATAGATAAATATATAGCATAACCATACATACCCAAGTGAGTAACTAATTTAGATCAATTTAAGTGGGTCAAGGAACATGCTTAACTGCTTGCCTCGGTTTCCTTCCGGTTCAACCATGTACTCGACACCGGGCTCGGGTTCGACAACTTCAACGGGCTCTGCGGTTTCGTTCTCCGGCGGTCCGGTAGCTATAATGCATGAATGAGTGTATGCATAAGCATGATGCCATAATTCATGCATGTGTTGATATGACATGAAGAATGAATGGTACAGCATGGGATGATAGACAACATACTCGCAAATAATAACAACCAAGCACTTAAGCAAGAGAACCTAGAGCAAGAAATATTAATAATAAATTTACATAGCAAGCATAAATCTTGAATTACTTTGGGCATGTATAGAACATCAATCAGAAATTATGAAAGTTGGATTTGCAGCAAAATATATTTTATAGAATTATTTATGAGCATGAAATTTTCAGCTACTCTAAACAAGTTAAATCTTAAAAGACATGCCAATCACTTTAAACTTTTTTCAGAAAATTACCACAGGAACTAGATAGGTAGACAAAGCTAACAAATCAGGTTTTGCCATTTTATCACTTTTCAAACAAAAGTTATGAATTAAACAAGCTTTCAGGCAGAGAACAAGAAGTCAATTTAGAACTCTATCAATCATTAGAGATCCATTAGAACAAGCTGCACCACTTGATAGCACATTTCACAAGGAGTCTAACAAATTTAGTTTGGCATTTTTAGAGCGATATAGAATTTACTAACCAATTAAATTAATTTCACAAGATAAAGCATAACTAATTTTACAGAACAGTAATATGCAAAATAACATTTTTGTTGAGTAGATCTACAACACAAGAATCCAACAGAATAAGTTTCACAATTTTTGGAGATTTACACAATTTTCTATGAATTTTACAAGTTGATAGATTTATGAATTACATAAAACGCGAGGAAAACGCTAGGGGCACCCGGATCCAGGGCTCCCAGGCGCCGACAGGTGGGCCCAGGAGGCCAGGCGAAGTTGGGCCGAGTCAAGGCCGGCCGCTGGCCTTGACCCGCGGCAGGGGCGCGGCTAGAGTGCACGCAGCGCGCACTCACGACGCGCGCGGTGCGATGCCGCCGCACGACACAAGGACTGGCGAAGGGGAGCGGCCGAGGCGAGTAGGGCAGGGCTAGGGGAGCGCGCGCAACGGGGAGGCTCACCCGTGGCACCGACGAGTGGGACGATGCGGCGAGCGGCAGCACGACGAGCAACGGCGGCGGCAGACAGAGGGCGGCGCCGAGGAGGACTTGCAGGAGAGGAGGGCCGGTGAGGGCCCAAATCGGACGAGGAGGGCGAGGGGGTGCCGTGCGTGCGTGGAATTGGAGAACCGCTTACCGGAGGCGACAAATTGAAGATGGCAGGTGGTGGCAATGGAGGTGGTGGCAGCGGAATGGTGGAGGAGAGCTAGGGTTTTGGGGAGGAGAGCTAGGGTTTGGGGGAGAAGAGCCAGCGTGGCATTTAAAGGGAGGGGGAGGTGAGCGGCCAACGCGGCGCCTCGCCTGCCCACGGCCACGCTAGCCGAGCCAGCAGTCGCCGGCGTGGCGCCGCCGCCCCTGCTACCCAATCTAGGGGTGAGCAGGCACAGGAGAAGGGGAAGGTGGAGGCTGACGGGTGGACCCGGGGTGAAGGGGAAAGGTGCATCGATGGTTCAATTTTAAAATTCGTAAATTTGTAAGCTAAGGACTTCTCGGGCTCCAAAAATCGCCAAAAATTTACAGAAACAAAATAAAACTACTAAGAACACAATGCAACAACAAGCACTCAAGAATCTATTCTAGATTGCTCACAGTAAAATAAACAAAATAATAGTTTTTCAACTTTCCAAAAATTTTATACCTCGGGCTTGTTGCCACAAAATTCTAAAAAAATATTTTAAATTTACCATTTTAAGTCTAGTATTTACATAAAATTTTTGGAGGCACAGTTGCATAGCAGAAATTCAACTTGCTTAACAAACACTCACTCACACAAGGTAAAATAAATAAACAAACTCATACAACATATGCATATGATGCTTCATTATTTTTTAATGATGCTACTAGTACATATTAATCATGTTTTTAATATTTGGGTCGTGACATTCGTCGTCTTCATCCACGCCGATACGATCACGGCGTCTCTCTCCGATCGCAACATTTTCCGGCGATCTACTGCTTGTCTCCTTCCCGCATCCGCAGGAATGCTCGGGCCACGCCCACGCGGGAGCAGCCACGAAGTCCGGATCCTGTTTCCGATCCCCTCCCGCGTGCGGGAACCCGCGCCACCGTGCGTGTTCCGCGTGCTGAACTCGTAGCCCCGCTTCCGCACGAGAGCGCCGAGCTTTTCCGGGCGAATCTTGCGCGGGGGTGGCGCCGGCCGGCGGGATGGGCACGGCCACTAGTCGCCTTTCCGTAAAGCGGGCGCCAGAGGGAATCGCCACGTTGTCGCGGCGCTGGTTTGTGGTTTCGCGCCACGAAGATCTCGCAGACGGACGCGCTCCCTCGTGGTGGCTCTGGTTCCGGAGCGGCAGGGCCGGCGGTTCATGTGTGATCTATGGGACGGGCACGCACAGGGCGTTGTGAACGACGACGATCAAATGAGAAAGAAAGTAAAATTAAATCACAGCGAGACATAAGATTTAACATGGGACATAAGATTTAACGTGGAAAACCCTCTCAATAAGGAAGGTAAAAAACTACGGGCGCCAGCCAGCAAACACTTCTCACTAATTTCAAGAGTCGGGTTACAACGCCGTATGACGGCTTAATGAAAGTGGAAACCCTAACATAGGGTATATATACCGTACCGCGGGGGGCCAGCCCTCTGCATCCCCCGAACCTCAGGGGCGCGGGCCATGTGGACTAGTTCTACCTCCGCTTCACTTCGTTAGAAGTCGGCCAATAATAATATGGACTGAATTTCAAACATATTCAACACAGGGCGGTGCCGCGGCTCGTCGTGGTTCACCTCCATGAGCAACATGAGAAAGAGGCCACAACAATGCCAAGCGTGAGCGCAGTGTTGCTCTGCGTTGTTGGGATGATGTACAGTCTTGTGTATTCGAGGGAATAAAGAAAAAGCCCAACACTGATTTTGCCATCCTTGTAGAGATTTTTTTAATAAAAAGAGAATTCAAGTGATGACTCATGAGCTTGTAGGTGAATTTTCTGGAAAGCCACTGAAGGTTTATATTAATACAATAATATTAGTATATTCAAGGAAATATCGAGAAGATCACAATTTCTCAGTGTCCCGACAGAAGAATATCGCTTCACTTGTCAAACTTTATTATCTGATGCTAACATGGGACACCACCGCACAGGGCACAGCAATTGGCGGTGGTGGCGGGGCCTGCGGCAGGTCACGGTCCTCTGTTCTGCACGACAAACCACTGCATATTCGAGCAGGAAAAAGGTGCATCACATCCACTGATCCACTAATCAGTGCGAGAACACGAGGGCCTGTCACGAGGCACAATGATTGCAGATGAACAAGACCACTCAACAAGCTAAAGGAGAAATATGTTGCCCACACAGGAATTTCGTCTCACTAGGAATATGCAACTAGAGATTACAATAGCTGTTCACAAATGCAACGCGTGGCTTATAAACAGTGAGGCTGTAAGGTAGAAAAGAATGAAGGTAATAAAATTGCTGCTGTTTGCTCCTTAGGTTGAGAGAGCACTGCGGGTCCTCTCTCTCTACGGTGTTCTTACACATCAGCAGCTCTCTAATCATCTGACCAACGGAGAGATGCTATCAGCAAGGGCGTTTCCTGAACAAACAATGCAAATACATTTTTCGCGTCGTGCACAAACGGTAAGTAGTAGCGTGTCGTTTACAGGGAACCGAAGAAATCAGGTGATCTTAGGACGAGCAGCATGACGTCTTCTGGTTGACAGGCTGCCCGCGGATCTGCACGGTCGCTGGCCTTGCGTTTGACGCGGCTGGTTGGCTGGCCATCCTGAGAACAGCAGCAAGCAGGATTCGAATAAAAACAGTAGAATCTCAAGATAACAATAGAATATTGACCAGTTAGACATGTTGGCTATACCTGTCCTTGATGGATGCGGCCATAGCCATGAAGGCCTGCTCGACATTGATGGCGTTTTTCGCACTCGTCTCCATGAATGGGATGCCCATCTCATCAGCAAACGCCTGAATGGTGTTGTTAATCAATTTTAAATGTCTGAAGAAGCCCTAGGGTGTGGTGAACATGAAGAATTGCAGATGACGTCATGATCTATTCATGAAGTTTGGAGAACTTACCTTTGCTGTCTCGGTTGGCACAACTTTGTTGGCAGTTAGATCACTCTTGTTCCCAACAAGAAGCTTGTTAACATTGTCGCTTGCATAACGGTCAATTTCGTTCAACCATTGCTTCACATTGTTGAAGCTATCTTGGTCTGTAACATCATATACAATCTGCAACCAATCAAAAGATACAAATAGTATAATAAAATGATCAAGATGGTTAAGAAGTTTCAGAAGACAGAGTTCAGAAGGTCAACTTACAATGATTCCATGAGCTCCTCGGTAGTAACTGCTAGTGATTGTCCTGAAACGCTCTTGCCCAGCAGTATCCCACTGCAACAATAACAAAACAATGTCAGTTGAAGAACTACACAGTAGTTTTATCATAAATATGTTGGTAGACAAATCTGGACTGTTGTTTGTTGCTATGTTAGTCTATAACGTTCTCTTAACATTGATATAGCGTATAGTTCTGTAAGCTTCTTCCACTCAAACTACAATTCTAGATTACATAATTTTAACAAAACCAATTTGTGGAAGATGTATTGTCATTACTACATATTCAACAACAAAATCTGACTCATCTATAGATTAAAAATTCTCCTTCAAATCAATAGCATGTCAGCTTGCAAAACAGTAACAAATGTTCAACACCCTCAAATAACAAGGACAAACCAAGAACATCCCTATTCCTTACAGAAGTTGTGATCATGTTAGTTGCTTGAGATAAATAATTAGTCAGTGCAGTTGTACTCATGAAGCAACCTCGAATCAATATGCAATAGGGTATATGAACAGTAGAAATATCATTTCCACAGTTGGAGAACATTTGTTCATCTGCTAATTAGTGTGAGGACCTATATTACATCACATTCAGACTTATTTCCTACACGATTATCCAACATATATCTATTTTCCTACCATGGCTACAATGAGAAAGTATAGCTGAGTATAGCACAGTAGTCTTACAATTTGAAGCTTTATGGTCTTCCCATCTTGATCTACTGTCCGAATTTTCTGTAAAAATGTAAAAAAAGAAACACTTAATGCTATGCCGCACACAAAACTTAATTAAAGAATATGAATTATTTTCAGGAGTAAGTAAATGAATTTGATATGAACTTACAAAATCAACTCCGATTGTGCTGATGTAGCTGTCCAGATATGAATCATCCTAATCACAAACAAATGGTGTATCAGTAACATTCATAGTCTATGCAAGAAAATATTCTGTACATTAAGCTTCAAGGATGACACGTTAATATAAGTAAAGTATAGTCCTGCAAAGTGAAGAAACATGAACTTCAAAAGGACCTCTCCAGGATACAGACACTTACAAGTTATAACCAAAATTTTTTGGCTGCAGTTGTAAGGTTAAGTTAAACGATGCTTATTTTTTTCTAATGTACATTTATTTATATTTCAACAACTACACTGGAGAAATTCACCATTGCAGCATATAAGTATCAACGAGTAATCATGAGAAGGGATGGGAGTTCTCACCGCAAATCTGAGAAGCAAGCAAGACTTCCCAACACCAGAATCACCAATAAGCAAAAGTTTGAAAAGGTAGTCGCTGAAATTCCAGAAAGGAAAACAGGATTAAGTAGTGCATTACATTAACAGGATGCACTGCTAGCAGATCATGGTGGCTTCCATCACTTCACCAACAAGAAAGAATTATCAGTATCACGACATGAACGTGCTCATCTAGTCCTATTCAGAATTGTTTTACTTTTTAAGTTCCAAAATTTGAATGTTTCGTCCTACGAAGGTTTTGAAGTATGCATGTCGAGAAGGAGACCAATCTACCATGCGTGGTACACAAATGACATACATTTCTAGTTTAGATTCCTTTAGTAGTGGAGTTATCAGTCTTTCTGATGGTTCAGCAATGCTACTATCAAGATATTGGAAACAAGGTAATACTTCAATATTTGGCTACTCTAACATTTTAGACATGTACCCATTCCATATTTGGCATATATCGAGTGGCAAATTCTTCTATGCCTAATAAGAAACAACTCTAGTGCTGTTTACATAAGTGCAACATATGCAAACCATTTAACAAATGCAGGATTCCTTTGCACGTGTACATGCAGAAAAAAGGCCACCGCAAAATACACACAGAATTATATAGAACGCAATGATGATTGGGTTCCCATTTAATTCTCCACAGCTCCAGATTTTTTTCCCACTAAACATATGCCTCAACACAAGAGTGCATTCTCACCACGCAATACAAATCAAAGCATGACTTAAACCGAGTAAACACGCCCATCGTCAAGCTAAACAACATAATTTTCTCCATGAAATCCTAATTCGCGACACGGATCCCCAGATCCAGATCGAAAGCTGGAGAGACCTACCGGCGCGCACCTGATTAGAACCCCGTAAGTTACAACCGCAACCACAGCAGGGGAGCGAAAATCCAACAAATTACGGGAGCGAGAGATTAAGGGGGGGAGGGGAGGATCGGAGGCCTTACTACTCGGGATTCATTGTCGACTCAAATCTGGCGGAATCGGTCGCCGGCGGCGGTCTCGAACGGAGACGGAGGGAGGGGGTCGGTCCGAACGAATTGACGGATCTGGGGGAGGAAGGAAGAGACGCGGGGAGGCAGGTGGTTGGAGATGCAAACGTGGGAGATTTTCGAGGGGGACGGACGATAAATACTCGAGGGCGGGCGGAGGGAGAGCCGCGTGCCCGCGTCCGCGTGGGTCGTCGCTGGCCTCGCGGGGACTCGGGGAGGCGTCGTCGGCCGCGCGTTTGCTTCGGTGCGACGAAGCCCAGGCACACGGGCGGCCGTGATGGCCAGGCAACGTGTTCGGTTTGACCGCGGCTCCGTGCGCCGGTGCCCAGCACGAGTTTGCTAAGTAGTAGTAATTGCTAGTACGGCAAATGCCAAAAAAAACCCGGGGTGTCTATATATATCACTTGGGACTGCCCATCGCATAAATCCACTGAAGCTAAAAATAAGAAAAAATTCGGTTTACACTCTTAACTATCACTCTTAACTATTCTAAAAGTCCGATTTTCAACTTTAAACTAAGAGAGGCCATCCAACTGTCAAAATCGGATAAATTTGGCTCTTAGGGTGGTTTCGAAAGTGGTTTTCCATTTTGTGAAAATTAAGAATATTTAAATTTAAACTGAAAAATTCATAAGTAATTCATTTCAAATCCAAAAAATACAAAATGAGTATCAAAATTTTTCTAAAAATGTAACCTATCTATTGGCACTATAATTGTCAGTTATTCAGATCCAATTTTTTTATATTCATAGTATTTGATTACTTGTAGTTATGCCTATTATGTTTGAATAAATAAGATTCAATAGAGCAATACTAGATAGGTTACATTTTTAGAAAAATTTTGGTAATAGTTTCATATTTTTTTTAGTTAAAATGAATTAGTTTTGATTTTCTTTAGATCTAATTAGAATTTTTTAATTTTTTTAAAAAATACAAAACCAACATGAAAACTATCCTAAGGGACAAATTTGCCCAGTTTCAATAGTTAGATGATCTCTCTTATCCGATTCTATAGTTTAAGGTTGACAATCAAACAATTGCTATAGTTCAGAAGTGTAAATCGGACTTTTCTCATAAAAATATTACAGAGAGAGAAGTTGTTCTAGAATAAATTAAAATATTTCAAAATAAGAGAAAAATATTGCAGAGATAGAAATTATTTCAGAATAAATAAAAATATTTTTTAAAAATATCATCTAAATATAATTAAGTGTGATCTAATTTTAAAAATTTTATCGTAAGAAATATAACAGTGCAATTAAAATTTAATTTAAGTAATTAGTTTGTAAGATAGAGCAATTTTTATTCGTATGGCGTGTCGGCACCGGCTCGCATATGCGATAAATAGAAATCGCGATAAAACCCGCGTGATTCTCGGGACATGCGGCACGATTTGCATGACAAGACGATCCGACGGTTGAAATATCTGTTCGCATCCTGGCTGCAGAACGGAGAGACGACGAACAGCTAGTGCTAATATGTTGATGAGTATTAGTCAAAAGTTGATCGTTCGCTTTGACTCTAGCTAGAAGGTTCTAGACGTTGTTGCGGCCTTTTCTGCATGTTCACACTTTGTTTCCTGACCAAGCTGACGATTATTCGATGCGAAGGAATCCGATGGAGCACTCGAGATCGAACAGTCCAGCACTCCAGCCAAGCCAACAAGAGTCCCCTCGACCGATATTGCTGGATCGCTTTTGATGTTCCAATCTGGGCCCAAGATAAAATAAAAAGGAGCCAGCCCAAAACCAAATGTAAGAGCTTGATTTCAAACGTCTTGTCACTAAAGATGTTTGATTTTCACTTTTGTTGCAGTATGCAAGCATCGGCCGAGGTTACTCATTGATGCGATGAGGATTATGTCGGATGATGTATTCCAGGTATTGTTGCTGAATCACCCCAGCTCCTGGTTTCTGTGGTAGGCTAGAAAATTTTTACCAAGCGCGATAGCAAAATCGATGCGCTGCTCTTCCCACCCTTGCGACTTATCTAACTTCTATCGGATTTATTGAAATATGTCTGTGTGGAGTATAGGATAGTGTATTTTATGGTGGTTTTAATAAACCAATATAAGTGTATAAGATGGTGTGTTTTTTCAGTTAATGAAATTTTATGGTGTACTATATTATTATAAAATACATATGATGTATAATATATATTTTTATATACTAATTAATATATTTATATAATTTCTGTAGCAACAGGCATATTTGCTAGTCTATTTCTAAAGCACGCAGTATTTTTATTAGAATTTTTATTTAGTCCAACATATGTCCCCCGCGAGTGGATCCAAAACATATATAATAAGAATCGAACAACAACACTATTCGTAACATAAACGGACTATACGAATACAATAAAAAACATGAAAATACAATAAATTCCGTATCGAATAAAACCTTCGCAGAAAAGAAAAAACAGCCATGATCCGAGATCTTTAACCGTGACAACGCACGGACATATTTACTAGTTCATAGAAAAAACCACAAGCATTACACAAGAGTATTTACACGGCACACAGTCCCGTCAAGAGAGTCCGAACACACTGTTCTCGTAGAAACTAGGATAGGATTAATCCGTTTGTATTCCATCCACTTGCTTCGGCATGCAATCACAAAGCAACAAAATTCAACAATCCGCTAAGACTACAAACTAATTCAACAATATCCAACTGAGAAAAAGTACGGAACATGAGCATAAACATCACATTTAAGCATGTTAGCATCGACCGTTAAAGTATGTACAAGATTCAGTGATCAAAGTTGAAAATACCAAAAGGCCCCAAGCCTCCAACAGATACCACAAGCCAGAAATATCTCAACGCCGTCTCTTGGTTGGCTCCACAAGCTATTGATCTGAAGATTATTTAGATTTCTTTAACTCAGAGCACTGGTCTGTCTTCTAACAGCCAAATTGGCATCAGCCTAATTAGTTTGGCTTCCATCTAAGACAAGCAGTGATACGCCAAGCAGCTTTTGCGCTTCCTCTCTCCTCCTGTAGTAAGAAAATACTCAGAGTTGTCAAAAGACTACAATTATGCACTCACAATCTACAATGAAACCAGAAGACTTGCAAGCAAGCGCTTAATTGTTATGTTCCTTGAGACGAAGGTCACTCACGAAAATAAAGTAAGCATATAGAATACTGTATAAAATATGTATCCAAGTTAAAAAAATCAACTTTATAGAATACCATGTTTTCTACAATTTTTTATAAAAACTATCAGTTAACCATCTCCCTAATTACACTATACATTTCAAACTGAAGCAGCAAAATGTAGTTAAATGGTCCTTTCGATATTGCAACAGATAACTATAGTCTGCTTCTTCAGTTCTTCGTTACTATCCCAAAGTCAAAATGCAAGGGCAAAAGAAAGAAAAAACAAAAAGAATTTTGCAACATTTGTGAACTAGTAAACATGCCTGGACAGAATCCTTTTCCAACTCTAATTACAAATATAGAAATATTGAAAAACATATATGACAACTTCATTGTATAGTGGAGCATTCAGGGGCATTGGCGAAAGCTCATAGGTCTATCCTTAAAATTTCTACAAACCATGTCAGATGAAAATCCTAACTTATGCAGCTTAGGTGAAGAACTAGTTACTCACTGATTTATATCTTCAATTGCCTGCTTGCGACGCTGAATTTGGCTCTCAAGCATGTGAATCAATGTGGCCCTTGCCTAAAAGACATTAAACAATGTAAGTACATTTTTGGGAATCAAAGAAAAATGCACCATATGGAAAAAAAACTGAGGCTCACCTGATGAGGCCGAAGGGAATTGAGAAGATGGTGTAAGTTCTGGAATATGAGGGAAATATCTTCTACCCTGCGAGCATAGTGAGATGGTCTCTCCACTAAAATATCCGCGAGCTCCAAAATATGCAGTTGAAGCTCTCTGTTGAGGGTTCTTAGCTCCTTCTTGAAATCTAAATTCAACCAATTTTCCAAAGAGGCAGCTCAATAAAAGTTATTCAGTCCTCAAAGTTGTAGGGACAACTTATTTGGTATATAAAAATTTTAATTAGCTTATGCTTATAAATATCTCTAACATTCAACAAATCACAGACATTTGAGATACATATGCATATGCAGATAAACAGATCTATTTCTCAAGAACCAGACGCACCAATATTGGGGCCCTTTGGATAAAGCTGATGAATACCTTGACTCTCCAAGCTTGGCAACACCTGATTTATCTAGATACCATGATGGCAAATCACGGTAAGTTTAGCACAATCAATAACAGAGTAGCATGAAAGTACAATAAGCAACATACTTCGTGCTCAGCACCATATACTGTATATTTTCCATCAATTGGCGGTGGAGGTTCTGGTGCAGATGAGGGATCCTGCTCGTAATCCTTGTAAAGTCGGTAAAATGGTGGAGGCGGAGGGTATGCTGATGATGTGGCCATTGCGATCCTGCCTTATGCTGCACAAAACCAGATACTAAATCAATAAAAATTTCTAGCTTTTCCGTTCTAGTCTATTTAAGCTCAATGGATCGAATGTAACCTTAAGATGTGATTCATAAGTGAAATGCATTATAAATTTAAGAATTATCGGCAGTATGGAGAAATTCCGAGGCCACTCAACTTTCTAACCGCAGTTGTGGCTTAAGAACCATACATTAAAAGATAATATACTTTAGACTCAGAAAGTTTTCTGATTTGATTAATCAAATCAGCACAGTGTGTGAGCATTTACCCCAATTACTATTAATTTATCCAAGTAAACCAACACAAATGCAAGGACAACTTACATGATCTAAGACATCACCTGAAATTAGCTACCCTAGCAATATACAACAAAAATGATATTTCTAATACATGCAAATCTCAACAAGTATAACCAAGCAATCACAATCTCGAAACACAATCATTCCACCCGAACACTTCACAGCCCCTTACCTACCACCAAACAGTAATTTCAGCAACCAAAAATGTACACAGGAAATGAGAGAATTGCCTCCTGAAACACATAAGTTTAAACAAGAACAATCACACTTCAACCTCAGAACACATTGTAATACCAAAATACTTCCCCAACTAGGATAACATTATCAGCTCACAACATTTTGAGCAGCTGAACCAATAACTTCTGTATCTTACAGAGAATGTGAACTGACCTTGAACAGTTTGAGGGAAACCTGGGAGTACAGAAGCTGCAATCAAGAGAGATACGAAATGAAGCTGAGGCTAAGGATCCTCTTCTCGGATTAGGATTTCCTACAACATATAAATAACAGTTGGCGACTTTGGAAAAATTGTTGATAGGAATATTACACCTACAGGAACTTGGATGCCCAAAGGATCCTCTCCTGGATTAGGATTTTCTGCTAATTGTTTGGCGAACAAAGATCAAGTGCAGTAAGCTAGAAATTAAACCAAACTCATTATATTGAAATGAAAAGATGGCAGAATCAGTGGCGGACCCGGGAATTGAAACTAGGGTAGTCCTAGCAAAAAATTTCAAAGCGCTGAACCTGAACCACCATCACACACAAATGGAGTTTGGTTTGAACCTGTACCACTACAATCATTCATAAGTGGAGTAACAGATAGCCAATGCCCATCAACTGAAAACAAAATAGGTGCAGGTAGGGAAGAAGAAGCAATCTTCTTTGTCTTTGCTTCATGTTTCTGCAAAAGTATAGCAATATTTCCATTCTTCATGGCTAAATATCCAGATAACACACAACAACAATACAAATAGATGCACCAATTATTCAATTAATCACTCAATATCTGAATTCAGAAACAATACAAATGGAATCATGGAACAGAGTGAAAGATAAAGAAGTACCGAGTACGAACCAGCAGGTAGCAGTACCAGTACACGAGCTGAAGAACTCGGACGCGTCAAGGCGGCCGGCGGCCGGGCGGGAGGCGTCTGGTGGCTGCCGGCTGGCGCGAAGCCGCGGAGGCGCCAAGGTGCGCCGCCGTGCTGGTGTTAAGGCACGGCGGCGCGGCCCCGACGGCCGGCGGGAGCGGGCGAGCAGCGCACCCACCCAGCGCCCCAAGCAGGCCAGCAGGGGCCGGCGCCCGGCGGGACGCAGAACGGCGGGAGTCGAGGGAGGGCGGCCGCGCGGCGGAGACGCAGGCGGCGGTACCCAGCGGCGGGGCGAGTCGGGAGGAGTCGGGAGCGGTGGAAGCGGCGTCTGGCGGCGTGTGAGGGCTGGGGGATGGGTGAGACATTGAGGGCTGGGGGATGTGTGAGACATTGAGCTGCTTGTTTAGTCTGGATCAAAAATTTTAAGTACTAAAAATTTGTTTGGGCCAAAATTTGGGGCAGTGCTGGATCTACTCGGACTACCCTTTGGACCCGTCACTGGCAGTAATCATATGTTCAGATGTTAGATGGTTGCTGCCAATGTCCAACTAACAAAGCATGGAATCTAGACAGTACCCTCAACGAGTATACCAGAAGCGACCTCTACAAAAGAAAAATTCAACATCCGAATTCCAACTAGTACTCCTCCTACAGTGCAATTGATAGCAGAACCTTACCCCCTCATTGCATGCGAACACCGGATCGATCCGCAGCTGGATGTCCTCCGAGCTCTCCGCGTTTCGAGGATTACCAGGATTCCGGATCGAAATGCGGACAGCGGCGCTCCACGCGGTCGATGCGGTCGATGGCAGCAGCCTTTGCAGCGCCGGGCCGAGGTCAATAGTCCGGAGCAGGCGATGGGAGGCGGAAGCACACGGGCTCGGTGGAGACCGGCGGGGGTGGAGGCAGCCGGAGGTCGCCGACGACGGGGGAAGCGGAAGAACCAGAAGGAGACCGGCGTGTCGTCTGGATCCGGTGGGACTGGGAGGTGGAGGATGGGGGCGATGGAGGGGCGGCAGTGCGGCACTGGGAAACCTAGATGCAGGCGAGCGCGGCGAGGCGAGTCAGGAAGGATCTCGGGATGGCGGCGAGCGGCGGTGTGGATTCTCTACGCTTGCTGAAGCAAAGTCACAGGTGACTTCCCCTCCTCAGATGCCACCCATTCTCCATCCAACGGTTGAGCGCTTTTCTTCAGTTCAGCATCGGTACGTCTTCCGTTCGCGCAACGACGCTGGCTGCGCTCCCCCGCCCCGCCTGGCTACCCCGTCTCCGGCGGCAACAATGCCGCCGGACCCGCTCCCCCGCACTCCTCCACCCAGCGGTGGAGCTGGCGGAATTTCACGCCTAGGGCACTCACGTAAGCACTTAAAGGACTCAAACTAATCCAATCCTAAAAATACTTAAATTTCATGATTTAGATTATATATCTATTCCTCCTAATTCTAAATCAAGCAATGAATTTTTGTGCGTTCTGCCTTCTCAAGATTTTTCGTCCGTCGTATCGACCGATCTTGAGCCGGATTCGAAACAATCTGATGATGACCGCACTCCGACGAAAGACCTAAGCAGCAGCATCGACACAAGTAATATTGATCAACTATTTTCTATAAGTGTTCATCCATTTGTGAATACTGCATAACTAAATGCATATTATATTTTTTTAGATGGCAAGACCGTTATAAATGGTAGTGAGTCTGCGACATCGATCCAATGATCGGTCACTACTCACGGATCCTAAAGAACGAGGCAACCAGAAAGAGAGGCAGCGAGAAAGAGATCGGTATGCATTGTCTTACCAGCAAAAGAATGAATTACTAAAAAAGTATCGTGAAGCTCGTCAGCGAAAGAAACTTACAGCCGACTTTGTTGACGTAGAACACAATGGTCAGATGGGGTCAAGTCAATGCATATGTGAGCAAACTGCAACAAGGCGTGTGAATGCTAGGACACCAGGGGCGGAGCTACGTTTGTTGGTGTTAACTGACACCGATGACTTGATGCAAAATCAATAACAAACCACTATTCCACACTGTTCAGTTAAGGAGCTGACATCGGTGGATCCATCAGCTGGCTCCGCCCCATAGGACACGTCATGCAAATTTAAAACCCGAGAAGAGGCAAGCAATACTTGATCGCCAGATGTTGCTTTATACAAACATGACATCAAAGCAAAAATATGCCAAGAGAAATCGTAAAAAAGCACGTCGTGCAATGCGACGCAACACTTTAAGTAAGAATTCCATCACCATGAAGAATCATTGTATAATTCATTAGATTCAGAATGAGAGATATTTTTAGAGAATATGTTCAGTTTCAAGCGTGATGTGAGTTTAAGAATACACTAAATTTTACTGCTTTGTTTTATGTATGTATATCTGCACAAGTTGCGAATTTATTATTCTATGGTACAATTCTACAATCCAATATTGCTAAAAGAATAAATTACACTGTAAGTCCTCAAACTTATCCTGTAGTTTCACATATGTCACTAAACTCTCAAATCGTCCATTTGAATTCCTAAACTGTTTTAAGTGATCCATTCTAGATCCTAAACGTGCCACGCGACCATCCAAAACTGACGTGGAATATCACGTGGTGCTACGACGGCAAATATTTTTTAAAAAAACCCGCTAGATTTCTATCATCCTTCAATCTACACCCTCTCTATCCTCTCCTCCATGTCCTCTCCTCTGCACCTCTCGGTCCTCCGGCCACCACCATGGCCGGCCGGCGGCCTCAGCCTCCTGCAGCCTGCCTCCCACCCACCCCTCTCCTATCTCTCTCCTCTGCCATCCAAGTTCATCTCATCTGCTGCCGGCGCTGTAGTGCTCGTGGATGGCGCAGCCGTGGCGTACGGGGGCTCGACGCAGGGCCGCGCGCAGGCAGCCCGTGACGGGTGGACGGAGTCGGCCGCGGCGGCGGCGTGTCGGCCGCGGCGGCGTGAGGGGCAGTGGAGAAAAGGGCCGGGGAGGACGAGGGTGGCGGCACGGTGCTCACCGTGAGCTCGGCTCGGGCGGAGGAAGGCCGGAGGAGGTTCGTCGGCGTGCGGCTCGGAGCTCCGATGGATTTAAGTGGTAACCAGCCGGGGCGGAGGCGATTCCGACCGGGAAATGGTTGGAACTGGTGGAGAAGGTGGCGGGGAAGGTGGAGGAGGAGGTGGGGGAGGCTATCGCGGAGGGAATCGGAGAGGGAGGGGGTGTGGCCGGCGTATTGCGGCCGGCAGCGGAGGGAGCTCGGCTCTGCTCGGGCTAGGAGAAGAGAGAAAGGGAAGAGGGATAGGGAGGGGAATGGCGCCGGGAAGAGACGAGCCTCGGCCCAATGCCGCCGCGGCCCTGCGCGGTGCTGGCGCACCTGCCCGTGCCCGTCCGATCCCGCAAAGGCCGCCGTCGGCGCGCTTGCAGTCCGCTTCGCCCCGCCGTCGTCCGCCTCGCCGCCGGCAGTCCACGGCAGGGAGCGCTGGCCCGAGGCAACCGCGGCTCCGCACGGTTGTGGCGCACCCGCCCGCGCCCGTCCGGTCCCGCGCAGGCCCCGCCGCTGCGCCAGGAGGAGCGGAGGTCGCCTTCGTCCCGTTGTCGTCGTCCGGGCTGGCGGCACTCAGGGGCGACGCTACGTTCCCCTTCCCTGGTGCACATGCACCATGGTGGAAATTGTTTTTCCCATTGATAGACTGAATTTTACCGTGTAAACTGCACTAGCTTTCTTCCATGCAATGGAATGGGCACCAGGGTCCATTCTATACTGGCTTCGCCCCTGGCCAGGCCCGTATAAGGCACAGCGCAAGTGGCGCGACGGCACCGGGCCCCCTAATTTAAAAGGCCCCATAATCAGCAATTAGCTCACCTAAAGGTGCCAGAAGGACTTGCATTCGAGATTTTGACGTAGAACACAGCGTGATCGGCAAGTTGCCTGCCGCATGCTGCGAACTAGCAAGTCCTTCGTTTAGTGATCTGTTATTGGAATTTTGTCGGCCACCTGCTGCGGTCATACCCTCTATGTCTCATCTAATATTCTAATATCTTATCACTCTATTAGGATGCCACGCTGTCATATCTAGTTTAATTTAGCTTTGTTTTATTTGTGAGTTACTCCCTCCGTACCCATAAAGCAAGTCGTTCAGGATATGATTGTGCATACCAAGGAGTGATTAATTAGGGTAGAATTTTTCATGTTTTTCCTTATATAATAGGGTAGCGGGTATGTTTCCAACAAGAATTGCCAACAGGTTAACTGGCTAGTGAAGTGAGGCTGCAAACTTGAGGTTTTGAGCTCGAATCCCTTGTGGGAGCTTTTACTTCTTTTTGCATGGGGAACGAGGCGTCGCATTAATCACGGGAGAGGAATGAGTGCCAGGGGCATTCGCGTCCAAATGCGACTCCGTCGTGTAAATTCAGTTTTGTTCATCATATCTTCACCTTTATTCTTAATTCAGTTTTGTTCTATTTGTAAATTACTCTATCATGTGTTTTAGAGATAGAGATTACATTTTTAGTCCCCAAATCGCAAGAAGCAAAATGAAAATTTTCCCAAAAGTTATTTTCAAAGAAAAAAATCCCAAGCGCATGATTTTCTATGACAGTTCTTATAATTGCAAAATACATATAGTTATATAATAAATCCAAATATATTTTTGCTATCCGTATTTTCTATATGTAGGACCACATTTTGTATTTTGCACCAGGCCCCACAAACTTTGGTACTGCCCCTGGCGGCACTGCTGGGGGCGGCGCGCGGAGGCGGCTGCTGTCGCGTTCGCTGGCACGCGCAGAGCTCGCGTGGCCGGAGAGGTCGCTCACGCTCTTGCCGGCGGACCGCGAACTGGGCGGGTGCAAGGCGCCCTCGCTGCTGGTTGAGGTCAGCACCATCCGCGCCGCCGTCACCATGGGCACCTTGACGCTGGCGCAGGCCAGCGAGCCTCGCGCCACGCATGCCCAGAGAGAGAGATGTAGGAAGGAGCTGATGAGAGAAGATGGAACTATGCAGGGTTATTTTGCATATGTTTGTCAACGAGGCCTCACATGGCATGCCACATCGGCACCGGCAGCCCGCGTGTCGCGTTTGGGATCCGAGATGAACCTCTTTACGTGGTTTGGGGATCCAATGTGCATTTTAAGAGTTTAGGGACCCAATTAAAATAATAGGACAAGTTTGGAGATCTGAGGTGTAATTTACTTGTGCTAAAATAATGACACTATTCAGGATTCCAATGGTAATAACCTTGGCTTCCGGTTTTTAAAAAACTTTGCTCCGGTCTAGTTTAAATTAAAAAATCTGGCTTGTCTACTTTGAAAATAATTGAGATGGACCATATAAATCAAGTTAGCTTCTACACTTTTAGCCATGTTTATTGGACAAGATGTAGGAGAAAATTTTATTTCTTCCGTTGCAAAGTACGGGCATATTTACTAGTCCAATTTCAAATCTAATTGTACGATAACCTCATAAAAAACTTGAAAACTACAAAGATATTTAGGCTACATAATGGGGCATAAATTTTCTCATAAGTCAATTTATTCAATTTTAGCAGAAATTATAGAATCTGATCTGGTTGGTTGCTGGCTTCCTACCTCTGCCCGTCCGGACGCGGCACGCTGTGCGCCGGTCTGGCTCCCGCGCCGCCGCGCCAGTGACACTGCCCTCCACTGCACCGGGCCGCCGCGCCGCACGCCCGAGCGGCCGCACCGCGCAGTTGCCGCGCCCATTGCCCCACGCCCGAGCGTTGCCCGTGCCCGCACTGCAGCTCCAAATCTTCCATGCGGCAGGCAGGCGATCGTTGCCCCTCGTCGTGCCCCTCGCCCGTCGGCCGCCCGCCGCTGCTACCTGCCAGCAACTAGGGGTTAGGGTTCGGGCGAGTGGGCCTTGGCTCACCGGCGATCCGACGCCGCCCGCGGCCGGCGCCGCCGTCTCTTCTATTACCACCGCCGCCAGGCTTCCCTGCTCCCGTAACCCTTCCTTTTTAAGCCCGACGCTGTTGGATTGGATCTCCTCCCCTGCAGCCCACGTCTCCTAACCGCGAACCCCCACCCCCCCACCCCCCCCCCCCCCCCCCCCCCCCCCGACAGTTTTGGTAAGTGTTCATCAACAACCGGAATAGAACTAGAACTTGTTGCTCTCAACAGCTATATATTAATTCGTGCAATTGCTCCCATCGGAAACCTGAGCGGTACGGGCTAGGAACGCGACGCCGTCGAGCGTTGGGGCATACTTGAGATCCCTCTTGGCGAGGACGATGGAGCGCCGCCAGACGATGAGTTGGAGGAGGAGTACCGGCTCGAGGATGGAAGCTCCAAAAACGACGCCGAATCCTGCGACGCGGAACAGCCGGCTGGAGGGACCAACATCCTCCAGTCGTTCGCAGGATTAGAGTTCAACGGCACTGGCGGAGCTACGCTGGGATCATACTGGGCTCCGGCCCCCTAGCTCATAAAAGTTTCTAAAGAGCCGCAAGCAACGGAGCCGTACGATGCCCTCAGTCCCTCCCTCTCGCATCTCGTCGTTCCCCTGTCCTGCTGTCTAGCATTTGCTTTGGTGCTTCCCGAGTTGCAAAATAGCTGTCGCCACTACTGTAGCAACCGGCCCCCCTGGATTAACTGCACGCTCCTCCACTATTCAACGGAAACTCCAAATGTTTCACGAGCTTGGAGAATCTCCTGTTGCCTCGAAGTTGGTGCTTCCAGTTGACCGGTCCACCGCCTCCATTCGAAGCCTTCCTTTTCCATGGTACAAAACTAAGCTCATCCACTCTTCTTTACTTGTCTTAGTCAATTACACTCTTCTTTCCTTGTCTTAGTCAATTATTATGTAAGCCGGGTGCTGTGCTGCTGTCACATGCCCATGATGCTCTTTGAGTTCGCTAGAGCAAGATAAACGTTTTCTTACTTGCTCTTTTGAGTTCGCTTTAGCTAGACAAACGTTCTGTCACTCACTCTGTTATGATCAGGCTTACGGGAGCGACTTCTTCGCGTAGGATGGGGAACACGTGTGCCTTATAAGAAAGGCAGCAGCGTACCTGATGACGAGTACTCCAAGCTCTTTGATGCCGATGGCTATTACAAATTGAATGGCAAGAGGCCTGAGAAGGTGCCGGAGGTGGCGATTGGACAGAAAAGATCTGACCCGTATGCTGCTGTTCATATAGAGAGTGAGAATTCCACACTTTATGATTGTCCTCCTGAAAAAAAGAAGCCCGACTGTAAGAAGCGGGAGTCAAGTGAGCTGGGGGAGGCAAGTCAGCAGCTATTGCCTGTTGATGGTTCCACCATGGGAGAGGTGTTGCTTCCTGTTTAGTACGGCTTGTTAATAGTTGTCATTCCATTTCTTTTTCTCTCAATGAAGTCAATTTGCATCATAACTTAGCAATATGTGCTATGATAGAAGGTGAAAAAATTGTTCAAAGTGGGTCGTGAAACTAATATTTACCACCGGTGGTCAACAAAATGCCAAGAACATCCTAAATTCTTCACTGTATAGTTTAAGATCTTACTATTTATTATTATGCAACTCTCCTTAGGTTAAAAGAGGAATGAACTGGGCACTTGTAAGTTTTTCATGTATGGGTGAAAAGGAGCTACAAAGGTTCCTATATAAGGTGAAAGAGGTTATGGCCACCATGAAGGTAATGTTCTGCACTTCCGTTGGCTAGCAGATAATCAGATATGGCACATCTGCCCTTGACTCTCAACTTTTTTAGGATTTTTCATCCTGTGCCAACAGTCCAGTTGAATTCTTCTGCAAGTCCCAGTGATACAGAAATCAATGTAAGGGTCATTCACACACTTCTTACAAACCCTGTAATGGATGGAAACGATAAAGGATTTTTAATTGTAGTTCTCCCAGAAGATGCAGCTTCTCAAGGTATATGGTATGAAAGTGATTATTTATGGCAAATGCACAATTGAATTTTTTATTTTGGTGACAGTTGCATATGCAATACTGCAGGGATAGTTAAAGAGGTGTGTGAGAGCCTTGGAGTCATGTGTCATTGTTGTTTGCCCCAGCATGCTAGGAAGCCAACCAAGCAATATATGAAGTATACTGCTTATAAAATATTGGAGGAAATAAATAAGGTTATATATCTTTTTCAGTTTTAGGTGTTTTTTTTAATATTTTCAAATGCTTACAGCTTCTTAATCAGGCCGTACGATACAACACACATTTTGATTTTCTTGAGGAGGAGATTAGACAAGTTGAGGATGAGGAAGAAGACGATTCTGATAAGGATTCCAACGATGATGAATCGGGAGAGGATGACACCCAGGTTGGTTCAGATGAGATGGAAGAAGTTGATAGCTGTGAGGAAGAGATAGGAGAAAATGAAGGATCTGAACATGGATCTGATCAGCTCTCTGACCAACAGGACATAGATGATGGAAGTGATGAAGACCTACCGGTATGCCCCTAGGTTGTTTTGGACATTTATAGAGTTCTTCGTTTTTATTTTATTGATCAATTTACAAAATTTAATTGTACCTATTAATACCACTTCATGGGGACAAATCTATGCTAACCATTTTTCATACTATTAATGCCACTTCATGGGGACAAATCTGTGCTTACCGTTTTTCATATCTCCATATCCATTTTGAAAGTAACAGTAGTTTAGAGAGTAACACCACAGCACTCCGGCCTTATTTCTCCACTAACCCCTGAATCATCTAATGAACTTAATATCATATCCTGGTGGTTGAACCATTCGGATGTTCATAGGTTGGGTTACACATAGTGCCTGAGAATACTTTTTTTTAGCCAGTGGTGTTAGTTTCATCAACTTTGACACTGAAAAATTTGCAAGTCGTGCAACACAATTTAAAACAAACTTACAGAGTCTCGCAAGGTTCTGAAATTTTTCACCACGGTATATTACTAACCCAATATGAACAACAACTGAGCAATCTATTTTCATTGCCTTGTAGTTCTGTGAACCAAATGTCAAAATAAATAGTTGCAGTTATGTCACTATAGTTTTGTGGGTTTTATGACAAATACTCAAATTCTTGTTTTTCACATTGCCTTGAATTTATATGCAATTTTTCCTGTCAGATTAAATCGGCAAACGTTCGAAGATGGGCGTGTATAAATTTTTTAGGAATGGATCCCAAAGAAACATCCAGCTTCTTATATAAGCTCAGAATGATATGTGTGGACAGTGGAATGGTGAAGTCCGCCACCCTTTCCTTAGCGTTCAAATAATCGCAATATTACATCTAACTTTGACTATCCACATTATAGGACTTTTATCCGCCAATGAAGGTGCATCAAGAAAAGTCTGCTCTTCCCACTGATATAGACAAAACAGTATTTGGTGTGCAACGGTATCTGTCAAAAATCCTTTTCGACAAAGATAATATAGGACTTCTGATTGTAATTTTACCAGACAAACAAGAGGTTCATGGTATGGGAAATTGTTTTGGTCAGATGATCTTTGATTTTCGTTTCTTTTTATGTGACATCATATGTGCAATCTGTAGCTAAAGTTGAAGATGTGTGTGAGAGCCTAGGAGTTGCATATCAATGTTGTTCTTCTAGCGATGCTAGAAGACCAAGCAAGCAATATCTGATTGCCACCGGTCGTCAAATACGGACCAAGGTTAATCTTTTACTTAGGATTCTGACTCTTTTTGTCACATAATTATCATGTTTTCCCTTTGAAGTTTCATGCTTTGCTTTCTTGTAATCAGGTTCTAAGGTGTGATGCCGGTCTGCGGCAACCAATAGTACACACTGCCATACCGTTTATGTTAGAAGCCCCGACATTCATTTTTGGTGGTGACATCATCCCATGCTCCTCCCCAATATCTATTATCATTCATTTGTATCACTTCACTCTTTGGTTTGTGGGACTACTAATAATAAACTTATATAATCATGAATTTTCATAAATCTGTAGGTGGTGGCATCAATGGATTGACCAGGAGCCAATGTCTATAGAGCTCTGGTCTCTTCTCAACCACGTAATGAGTCATCATAACAGACCTTAATAGTCTACTCAGGTAATTGTGTGTTTAATGTGTTTTATAACACATTTCATTTGGGGAATTAACATTTCTTCTATTTTACAGTGAGCTTGTGCCTAATTTCCACCAAAGTACAAAAAAAAATGCCTACCAGGTAGGGCTGAAAAAATTGCTCGTGGCTCGTTAGCTCGCTCGACTCGTAGCCGGCTCGGTTCGGCTCGGTCTAATTCCTAACGAGCCGAGCACAACTTTGTGCTCGTTAGTATAACGAGCGAGTTCGAGCCAGCTGCTCGCGAGCCGAACGAGCTACGCGTACAACATGATTTCCACCTACGTTATAGGCCGTCTAGAAGCCAAGACTCAATATTTCCTTTGTGCTTTTGTGCTTGTCCAATGTCTATGAATGGGCCGATCAATTTATGTATCCGAGAGATCAAAACTTAGTATTTTGTAATCTCTTTGCTTATGATAGGCTAGCTTATGGGCATATGTTATTGATGGAACATGTATGGTTGACGAATCATGGAAGTATCGCCAATAGAATTACATATGGTCCTGAAAGTATGGAAATAGAACCATATATTATCCTAATATTTTTTTATTCGATCTATATAGATATATATCACCTGAGAGAGTATATCAGTGTTTGGCTCGCGAGCTGCCCGAGCCAGCTCGCGAGCCAGACCGAGCCAGCTCGCGAGCCGGACCGAGCTAAGCTAAGCAGGCTTTTGTGCTCATTAGGATAATGAGCCGAGCCAAGCCATCTCATTATCTTAGCGAGCCGGACCTAGCCGAGCTAAGCCGAGCCGAGCCGGCTCGTTATCCAGCCCTACTACCAGGGTAATCTACTTCGGGTAGATGATCATCTAGTAGTCCTTCTGTCTTATCTCCACTTAATGATGTTGTCATGGGCATGAGGAGGAAAGGAATTGGTTGGAGGAATTCGGCGAAGATCGTATTCAAAGGAAGTGGCCGGTCGTGGCCCTGGACCTCGCCGGTGCGCGGGAGCAATGGTGGAAGCTTACGGCGCACTGAGGAGGCAGGTCACGATCGATTCTGGAGATACAATCTAAAAGCCTAGCCAAAAAGTCTTCAGGTCGTGGCTTAAATGACCCTAAGCATAGGAACAGCTTATTCATCAAGCTAACAAACCAATCTGAACTAACTTTATCTCTAACTGAAACCTATCTCCTGGCGTAGCTTATTCCTCGGCGCCAACAACCTGATCTTCCTGAACCTTCCCGCGACGCTTGTAGTGCAGGCCCACCATGACAGATGTACTAACAAAGCATTATCTTGCATAGAAATGGTGTAATTGAAGATCAACTTAGGCACACTTTTGAGCGTGAAATAGATGTTATTAGAATGGTATTACACTATCATTTCTTCATGTACTATTCCTGATTTGTTCCTATTGACTATCATTATAATGGTTCTGTGCTTCTCTGATAAAAGGTTTGTCCTGGAGCACAAATCACATCTGTGGTTGTTCCCCAAAAGTCTCATGAATTTCTAGGTAAGGCATTAGATAGTTGACAAAAGCCAGCACATGTTTCTATTTTCCTTCCTATTGAAAATGGATGGACACATGTTAATGTGTAGCTTATGTGACGCTTTGTTCTTTTCTTTCCATAGGATCTGAAATTGGAGAAGATAGCCATGTTTGTGAGGTAAAGTATATTTAGGTCTCCATTCAAGAAATATTTTTGAGCCATTGTTTGACTATAAATTATTTGCACTCAGGGAAGCAACACACTTGTCGGTTATCGTGTCCTTCATGATGACAACTACTTGACACCTGATAAACTCCAGTCTTTATGCACTGATCTACGTACCCTCTAAGTTTCAAATGTACTCGTTTTACTTTTAAATTGCTTGATCGAAGTAGGACTGACATCCATTGGGAAAAATGCAGCCGTATTCGCTGGATGTTCCCACAACTATCGATGGGTGAGTTACGTCACTTATATTTGTGTGCGATGTGAATCATGTAACAATGTAACATAATTATTTTTGCTATTTGTTTCTCTTAATTTCATCTTGATGGCTTAGATGCGTAGGTCGTAGTTCAAATTACTTACAGCTTGTTCTTTTTTTTTATGTAGCTCCACCGGCCTACTTTGCACACAAAGCAGCATTGGCCGTGCGCAACTATGTTGAAAAGCACAGCTCTGATGATGGGCCAATGACCTCAGCTGGCACTTGGCACCTGCCTTGAATTTTAATTTTAGGGTTTTTCTCCTTGGTGACATGATTATTAGGCAAAAAAATTAAGTCAAGCTGTATATATTTTGAACTCGTACCGAGTGTGTTACCGTCCAGCTCAGTTTGTTTGTTTTGTCTCTCAGGGTGATGCAGCCTTGAGCTGAGTTATTTCAAAACTCCAGGTTTGGTCCAATCCATCTTAGGTAGTCCTGAAATCAAATGCCTGTTTAGATTGAGAGCTCATATCTGGTCCTAGATGTTTCTATCAGATCCGGAGTCACGGGACTATGCACATGGTATAGGCTTTCTAAAATAAAGGATGGGGCATGTCTCGTACCTTGTACCTATTGTAAGCTACTTGGTCAAGAGTAGGACTAGCTGGAACAGAAGGAAACTACCCGAGTAGTACTCGGGTAGGACTCCTGAGCTCGTATCTGGCTAGTTCTCTGTAACTCTGTCCCCCAAGACTATATAAGGGCCGGCAGGGACCCCCTCCAAACCAATCCACATCTAAGGCAATACAAACCACCACACAAGACGTAGGGTATTACGCTTTCGACGGTCTGAACGTGTCTAGCCTTTGTGTTCCTTGCAACTTCGAGTTTCATATCTCGGCGACACTCCATCTAAATTCTACCACCTCAGAGTATCCCTCGATGGGTTTGGCAGTAAAACACCGACAATTTCTCTAGGGAGAAATTTGTGATTTTGGCATCCTCATAAAGGTGTTTTTTTATTATGCGGTCGTTACATTGCGTTGCTTTTCTGTTCGGAACGTGGACAGAATGAACCCAAGATTTTTTGGCAGAATTGCACAATGCAAAAACCAACAGTGCAAACTAAACGGTTCGATAGGTAGAAATGGAGACATGCGAAAGTACGTATGCCACACTTAAGCCTTCTTATATTGGTAAGCAAACCTTCAATCACGCAAGATGCGGTGATATAAGAAGGTAAAGGCTAGTTTTAAGTCGGCCGTACGTTTGTGCGTCTGCACGGCTGCCTGCATCTGCCCACAACCCACCAATTCATTCCTCTCTCATCCTCTTTCTCACCCCATCCCTCCTCTCCCCATCCCTCCTTACCTCCCCCGTCGGCCCTCCACTGCCGCCTCGCCACCTCCCGCGCCGCCCCTCCCACACCCTATCACGTCTCCCCTCCTGCGCTGCCCCTCCCTTGCCACGCCTCCCCTTCCCGCTTCCCTTCCCCTGCAGCGTGCGGGGCTGCGGCTGCGGCGCGCGGCGCGAGGGGCTGCAACGGCCGACGAGGCTTCCACACCCCCTAAGCCCCACCCTCCTTATTGGATCTGGTCATACGCAACTCCGCACCAAGAGGAGCGACAACAGTGTTCGCGCGACTATGCTGAGCTCTACCGAGAGAGCTTCCTATCTTCCTGAGGAGAAACGGAGGAGGTCAACGACCATGGTGGCCGATGAGATCTCCACACCACCGGCCCTTTCGAAGGGGTGAGGGCCTCTCCTCTTCATCTCCTGGCCCTACTTAGCACTCCCCGTTGGATTTCCCATGGATGCTCTCCAATCTCCATCATCGAGGTGAGAGGCTAGGGATCTACGGGCTAGGCAATTTAGTATATGCATGCCAAGCATTTTATATCGAATTTACAAGCAATTTTTATATCCAATATGATTCTTCTCCTATGATTTTAGCATGAAGCAATAAGATACTAAACTCTGAGTTATTTTCAGCTTGTCAGCATGCTTATTAGCTTCCTAGTTTATTTGTACATTTGGTTTTTGCCACCTCATTAGAAATTGATGAAGCGATACGTATCTATTTGGTTTTAGTTATCCTATTGAGCACTGACAAAGCAAATATTTTTAAGTAAGATTGACAATATGCATTAGTTATGATTTAAACAGCAAAGGACATGTGACATGTATGAATTGGTAAAATGTTATACAGAAATCAAAAGTGCCAAAGCTTGAGCCTTTTAGTGCACTGTACACATGCATATTATCTAGCTTGGCTATCTACTTGTTCCCAAATTGTGAAGAAAATAATTTAAATCATAGTTAGCCTTATTGAATTTGTCCATGCACATGATATTGTTTAAAGTTGACTTTGTGCTAGGAAAATATCATCCATATTTTACACACTCCATAATTATTTTAGCAGCTCAACAAACTTATTAGCAAATGATACTAAGTTTCTTTGTCTTGTTTTGTCCTTACATTTGCTTGTTTGAAATTTTTTAGGATCAGCAATAAGGTAGTTTAGTTAATTAAGCAAAACCATTCAGGGAATTTTGCCAATTTGGTAAGTCGAGTTTTCTTTCTTTGAAATTGTGAAAGAAGCATCTGATATTAGATATTATAGTTTACACACTCAACAAATTTATTAGCAAATGATACTGAGTTTCTTGGTTTTGCTTGTTTGGAATTTTTCAGGATCAGCAATAAGGTAGTGTAGTTGATTAAGCACAACCATTCAGAGGAATTTGCCAATTTGGTAAGTCGAGTTTTCTTTGTTTGAAATTGTGAAAGAAGTATAAGATATTAGATATTATTAGGATTGGGATCACATATTAGACCACATCACTCCTTGCTAATTGTTCATGTTCATTATATCATTTTCTAGCATTTAAGTTGAAGCCAAGCAGTTTATTGATTATTCAATAGCAATTTAGAAATCCGGTGTAGGCACTAAAATTGTATTTTATTAGGCAATAACACAGTTCATTGATTAACCATTTGGTTTACTAGAATTTATTTGGATGTTGCCTATGCTAAATCAACAAGCAGATTGTGCATTTTAGTCTAGCATTGTTATGGAAAATATTTTCACTAATGATATGTAGTAAAATATTTGTGAAAAGCACTAACTCTGCATAATCTACAGGTGAACCTAATCATAGTAGTTTTTGTTATGCGTTTTGATCTTGGTGAAGTTGTTTTGGTGCGGACAAGCTCACCATTTTGCTATGTCTTTGTCTTAGAGCTATGCTGGTGTAACTAGTCCAATTTTCCAAAACAATTTAGTAGGCAATAATATATACTTCATTATGCAATAAATTACTTAGAATGGATATCTGAAATGCTTAACTGATATCATTAAAATACTTACTAAATATTAATCTAAATACTTACAACATACACTGGGATGCTAAAAGAGGGAGAATCCTGGTCTACATCCCATCAGCGGCATGCACCAGGATGCTAAGAGAGGAAGAAGCCTGGGCTACATCCCATCAGAGCACGTCGACTCCAACGATGACTGCAGATTGGCTATATTTTAAAGGGCCAGCTTCATGTTCACCAATCTTACTTGAAATTATAAGAGGCAAAGTATCGTTATTAGTTAGGTATTGTTCTTTAGCATTTGGTGAATTGCCTTCATCCTAGTAGAATGAAGATCTAGCCAGTGCTATAAAGCAATACTCAGCAGAAGATCCAGCATTGATGGATTTTTATTTTTGGAGGGCCTCCGTTGATTATTAGGATACACAAGCTAGTTCTTCACCTTATCCAACTTATTTTTTGCTGCACAAACTGATTTGATCTTCCTTTTCTCATTGTATGACAGGTCAGAAAAGGAGCTCATCAATTATGCAAGTATGGCATTTGTTATAATATGCTTGTGAAATGCCTGTGTAGTTTTATGAATAACCATGCCATTCAGTTTTGCTTGTGATGTTGTATTATTGGATTTAGCATAGGGTGGAGGTAAATCTGTTTGTGTATAATTGCTTATTATATACCCTAATTTTGGTATATTAGGTTGATGTATTTGAACACGAGGTGATCTGGAATTTTGTTTTTGCTTCCTAGGCTGTTCAGTTTGTGCACCCCTCCGAAAAAAGTATATTAGGAGACAAAATATACCTGCTTGATCACTACAGTCAAAAAGAGAAAGCACCTTTATTTTTCTAATCACTGTATTTCTAAAACGGTGCGGCCGTACGATCAGCTAAATTTACGGCCGGCCGTATTTTAGCTGCCTCCTACTACAGTTCAGTTTGTGAGGAAATAAACTTCAGGTTAGCTGATCTGTTGGCTGATTGGCTCCGTCACTCGGTGGTAAGCAAAGCGTCAGTAGTAGTACTAATTACCTGCCAATGCAAACAACGAAGCTACTACTAAAAGCAGTAGTAGTACTAGCATCAGATGGGCATTGAAAAAACAAGCTTCGCATGCAGCTAGATAGCTCGCTGAAGCACGAAACATAAAGTTTATATGCCACTGTCGTGCAAATACACGAGCAATCCGTTCGAAAGAAATCTCCTCTACTTGCTTCCGCAAGAAATTTCTCCCTCCCACTCCCAGCACATCGCATATGCGTTATCTAAACCGTGAACGCATTACCCAGTTGAGTCGTACGTTAGCCTGCTTGTTCTCCTTTCTAGCTAGATCCCTGGTCCTGACAGCTAGACCCTGCTTCCTCAGTGTGAAGTTGCAAATTTTGTTTCATTAGTGGGACAAGTCTTTGACCAACAATAGCCTCGTATCAAAAAAAAAATCTTTGACCAACAATTACTCTAATACATAATTTTGGAGCACAAAATTGATGCTATTAGGCTTTAGAGTCACTCAGAAATTAATTATGACATATCAATACCATTTTCTTTTTTTCCCTGAAATTTAGAAATCTTACTAGGAACTTAGTCCATAATAGCAGCTATCTCCATAAGAATGAGGCAATTTTAGGTCTGTTTGGTTTTTTGGCTGAGACTCTTGCCCCCAAAAGTCAAAAGACAACCAAAGGGATTGGCTCTCCCCAAAAGCCACAGTTAAAAGTATATTTTTTTTAGTTCAATCTTCACAGCAGCTCTTCTCCTACTTTTCTTGGCTGTGGGAGGTAACTTCTGCTCGAAATTACTGAAAGATATCTAGGCCCCTTAGTGGGTTTTGGTGGTAGATGACAAAGCACATGTATATTTAATCGTGTTATCAAGCATGTGTGCAGGTGCTAAGGTTGAATAAGCAAAGCGTATTACAAAGCATGATCCCCTCAAAAAGGAAATAAAAAGTGGTGTTACAAATTTACTTGAAGAGTAGATTTTATTTTGAAATTGAGTATAGAAATGCCGTACTATCAAGAGGGACTTTGATCTACAGGTGTTGACGTGGTAGTTGTGCTCAAGGGAACCTACAAAAACCATGAGAATAAAACCTACCACTATAGACAGCCTTCTTGTGAAATTTCCTGCTAAACCCAGAGTGTCCGGGTCCTGATCCGGAATGTCCGGACAGAGACGTCCGGAGTATCCGGACATATACCCGGAGTCTCCGGATAACTGTTCCCAGTCCGTAAATTGGTCTGAGTCCGGAGTCTCCGGACCCCTGTATCCGGAGTATCCGGACATATACCCGAAGTATCTGGGTACCCTTTCGCCAACGGCTAATTTTCTGTGGGAGGGAGTATAAATACCCCCATACCCCCTCACTCAGTCTCCCTCTTGCTCATTTCGACCAGAAACGCCCATAAGTAAAAGAAGAGCTCTCTCACTCTCCCTTTCTTTATTCTTGAGTGATTTCCTTTGGGGATTCAAGTGAGATTGTTGCAAGAGCAAAGATTTATGCTAGTGAGCCTACATTCCATCTCTTGAGCACATCATCCTTGTCTAGCCGGTGGATTCAAGTTTGTTACTCTTGGAGCTTCAATCTCCTAGATGGCTAGGCGTCGCTCGTGAGTGCTCAAGCAAATTGTAAGCACCACGGGAAGTTTGTAATCTTCTTTCCTCTCGGAGGAACACATAGTAAGTGACCTTGGGTTTGAGCGTTGGTCTCACCCTTAGGAGAGGAGCATAGGAGTTTTTGAGCATCGTCTCTTGAATCCTTCCTCAACGGAGATGTAGCTCCTTTGGGAGTGAACTTCGGGAAACAAATTATGTCTCTCTCTTGTGCTCCTTACTTGTTTCGTTGGTTATTTGCTTGTGAGACTAATTTTCTAGGGTTCGAGGTCGATCTACTATTCTACAAGTCTCTAGAGCAGGACAACTGGTGAGAAACACTCCAAAGGTACCACTAGCTCTTCTAAATTTACTCGATCTAAATTATAGCATCAATATCTTTATTTTTGTGTAGATTGTTTCGTACCCGGATAGTCCGAATATTATCTTCGGAAACTCCGGACACAAATTCCGGAGTATCCGGACATATATCCAGACTATCCGGACATCTGTGGTACCGACAGTGTTCAAAGTGTTTTAAGTTTCAGATTAGCCTATTCACCCCCACTCTAGGCATCTTGAGATCCTTTCAATTACCCACCTGCCACTGTTTATGAAAGAAAACGGTTCGTTTGTTTTTTTCCAAGCGGCCTTTCTCCTTTCTCTGCTGCCACTGCTCCTTCCCCACCGGTTCTCTCCGCCACCTTCCTCGCTGGTCCCGCCGGCGCGAGCCTCGGCCGGTGCAAGCTCCGCCGCCGGCGGGCAGGGCGCCGCCGCCGCCCGGCCCCGCGCGGGCGCCTCCGCCGCGGGCAGGCCTCCTCGGCCCCCGCGCGGGCGAGGGGCCGCCGCGAGCCTCCGCCGCAGCGCGCGTGCCTCCGCCACGGACAGGCCTCCCCGGCCCCACGCGGGCGGGCCGCCATGCTCCGCTGCCCTGTTCCCCAGCTTCGCTCCACTCGAGCGCGGGCGCCGCTTCGCCCTGCTCCCCAGCTCCGCTCCGCCCGAGCGCGGTCGCCGCTTCACCCTGCTCCGCCCGAGCACGGGCCCTGCTCGGCTCCGCACTAGCGTGGGCGCCGCTTCACCTTGCCCCGCCCGAGCGCGGCCTTGCTCCGCCGCCCTACTCCCCAACTCCGCTCCGCCCTAGCACGGGCGCCGCTTCGCCCTACTCCGCCCGGGCGTGGGCCCCCAGCTCCGCGGCGGCTTGTGACAATGGCGGCAGCAGGAAGCCGCGCCATCCCGACGGCGAGGAATCGAGTGGTGGTGGTTGGAGAGGAAAGGAGGTGGTGGCCGGGAGGAAGAAGAATTGACGAGTGGGGTCCGCTCGTAAGTGTTTTCAAAATGCCACAGCCGTTTTACCAAACGGCTTTCAGTTTTCTTACAGCCCACAACCAAAAGCAGCTTTTTCACAGCCCACGGCTCACAACTACTTTTTTAAAAACCACAGCTCAACCAAACACACCCTTAAGCACATATCCTAAGTTACAAAATCATCCTTATGATGGGTGACGATGTTTTTAGGACGAACATAGTCAAGCTTTTAGCACTTAATTTGCTACGGATACCTTATTGTACCCGATAACGAGGATGGCATATGGAGATTCATCCCAAAACAGCACATTGTAACTTTTGGTTTTATTATAATGGCTACAATAGTGTTCTGTGTAGTACATCAGCAATAAAAAGAACTAAGCAGGATGTTGGTGAGTGCGGAGTGGTGACTTCAGCCGTATACATCGCTAACATGACACTATGACTCCTACTAACCGTAGGCATCGCAAATACAAGCTCAATTAATTTTTGCATCAAGGATTAATCAGGGGCCAATAACGTTGATGACAAAAAGGATGGGTGGTGGGTGAGGCGATGGCAGTTGATATGGTTGGTTGTTCATATGTTCGGTCGAGTTCGTCTGTTTTTTCTCGTTTCTCATCCAACAACTCCGTGCTGCAGCGGCTTCCGGCGAGAACTGCGACCGCTGCCCTGGCCGTGCGTTGCGCAGAGCGGGACCTGCCCGCCCGCGCTCGACCGGGAGCGGCATGCCAGCCCGACGCAAAGCGCAAGGTCCGCGCGACTGGTCGCGCTCGACGGGGAGCAGGTGGTGGACGCGGATCGCGGCGCGTCGTGGGTGGGACCGGATCGGGCGGTGCGAGAGCTGATCATTGGCTTCAGGTCAGCGATCTGGGGAAGAGACGAGGATGCGGCTGGTGATTGAGGGTAACGTTGGGGAAGAGTAAAATCGGAAGAATAATATCAACGATAACTGTTTTAACAGCGTTAAGGTCTATTTTTCATTAAAAATAACGTCCAATGACATGTAAGGGATGAAGTTAAATTTTTAATGATACTGAAGGGGTGATCTAAATTTTAATAGCATACTAGAAGGGATGAGTTAAATTTTCAATGGTATAATTGGAATTTTCTCATGTCACATGTGTTCCTTGTATTTTTTTTTTGCGAAACACACATGTGTTCCTTATTGCACGCGTGAATTATCTCATCACTAAATATGACTTTGTATAACTCCTATATCCTACTAACCGTAGGCATCACATTTATTGTGAATGTTTCTATCCATACGTACCGTGAGTGAGTTTATATAAATAAACATTACTATTTAATAGCTCTGTGATATTCCATTGCGAGCATTCTTCTTTTTGTCATAGCATAATTCAATATTCATACGTACTCTACTGCGATTGAGCTGTTGATGAGCACACAGTGTTTACTTTCAAACAAAAGCATAAAACATGAAGACTTCAGAGATGGTGGTTCAAAGCTCAACACTGATCACTGATCAGGAGTGCTTCAGTGCCCTGACTGATGCGAGGACTGATGACAAGTTGGTTGCTATCTTTTTCTGGCGAAGTGGCGATGAATGAAGAACGAGCCCGCCATGCGGCCATGCTGCGGCAAGTTTAATGCCACCTCCAACGGCGCCACCGAAAACCTTTGAATGCAAACGGTTACCTGACGTGATCGTGGTACCAGCAAGCTGCTAAACAGATTGCTGTACACCACGGATAAGTGGCCATCAATCGAAACACAGCCGAAACAAGCATGCCGAGCAGTATAAGTAGGGCCACGGCGGAAGGGCCATCTATCTCGCCTGCACCACGCGGCCGCTGTCCTACCCGCGGCCTTCCTCCCACCGGCCACCGCTCTCCGCCTCCGCGCACCCACATGGCGTCCGCGACCACCGCGCGCCACGTCCACATCGAGGGCCTGCAGACGGCCGTGCCGACGCGCAAGGTGGAGCCGGGGCGGGCGCGCCCCGTGTCCGTGGCCGCGCCCCCGCTCCCGGCCGCCGCGCTGCAGCGCCGCGCCCGCGTCGTGCTCTACTACCGCGCGGAGGCGGATGGTGCGGTGGCGTGGGGCCCGGAGGAGGCGCTCCTGGTGAAGGAGTCCCTGAGCGAGGCCGTGGCGGACCACCCGGAGATGGCCGGCCGGCTCCGGCGCCGCGCCGACGGGTCCTGGGAGGTGAAGCTCAACGACACGGGCGTCAGGCTCGTGCTCGCCACGGCCGAGGCCACCGTGGACGACTTCGTCGGCGGCGGCGCCGGCCGGGAGGCCGCGCTCGCGCCGTGGACCGACGTGGACGCCGAGGACCCCGACATGTGCGCCCTCTTCTTCGTGCAGGTACGACCCCCATCCATGATATCGATCGGTCATACAGCGCGCGTCGCGCGATCGGATCCGTGGCGGCAACAGAGTCCGCCGATCGCGTGACCTGTTCCAATTTTGAGGACTCGATCTCGTGAGCGACCTACACCTGACACTTACAGTACTATTAACTAGCGCCATGGGAGCCCGATGTTACCACCCGCTAGAGCTCACTGCCGTGCTCGCCAGGGAGCCCTTTGTCGTGCTCGCGCATACTGACTATGCCGCCGTGTATAGCTACGGACTCACCGCCGGCGAGTTGCCAGCATGGGCGTGAATGCCTCCAAATCTAAAAGAGCAAAGAAGATAGAGAAAGCAATAATCAATTTTTGCGATATTGGAATTGGGATGTGAGATTGGGATTTGGTTGAAAGTACAAGGCAAGCTCGTGGATATTCTGCACCCAAAGCAACTTGACATGGACCCGCCGCCGTGAAGCACCTGCAAGACTGCTTGCTACAGCAGCTCGCGAATCCAGCTCATACTTGCGTGAATCGCTGACTTTTCCTACCGAGATCAAGCTCTTCTCCACTCAAATCGGCACCTTCCCCATCAAGATTGAGCTTCACTTCGTCTAAGTAGTTGTTTTCCCCCACCGGATCAAGCTGCTTCTTGCCCAAACCAGTGATCTCCCGTTGTTGGAGGGATTCGAACCTGCTTGCTGCGCGACGTGCGCCCAGCTCGCTGGGGTGGCCCCGGCCACAACCGCGCGCCCCATCTAGCTCTCCGCCTCCGTCGGCCGTTAGCCTGCTTGTCGAAGTCCTTCGCCCACCCCACGACGAGGTCGCGCACAAAGAGGCCCCGCCGCTCGCCGCCGCCCGTGCGTGGTTGGTCAGAGTCAGTGCTAGGAGAGAAGAGGGAGAACGGAGGGAGATAGGAGATGAGAGAAAGGTAGGAGCGAATTTACTACGGACCCACGCATATGCTGGTTAGGAAACTATGGGCTGTAGATGTGGTTTCTAGAGTTGATTTTTTGCTGATATGGAAGTATAGGCATCATCTATTGGAACTGTGGGTTGAGACTGCCCTAACCAACACGTCTTGTAAGACTGAAAACCGGTGTTGATCGGGAAGTCCTTTCGTTTGCTTGAACTAGAACGCCCGATTGTTGAGCAAGATGCATGCCTAAACAAGAGGAGGAAAAGCTCTGTCGAGCAGTCACCAGAGTAGACTCGAGAAACGTATAACATCCGTATTGTGGCAAAATTTAGGGGGACATGGACAGTACGAGCAAGGGTTGAGTAAATTCGATCGGGACACGTACCGAACACCAAGCTGTGCCTGTGCGTTAGTTCGTACAAACAGAACAGCATCAAGGGCAGCGAGATCGCGCAACAAACTTGCTGTCAAGTCTGCATTTTTTTTCCTGTCAACAGTGCCATCTTGCAGAAAAGCACGAACCGTTCTGACGTGGATGTTTTCCTGCCGCGTGCAGCTGACACGGTTCCAGGGCGACGGGGGCTACACCGTGGGCGTGAGCTGCAGCCTGATGCTGTGCGACCCGCTGGCGCTGGCGCGCTTCCTCCTGTCGTGGGCGCGCGCGCACGCCGAGATCAAGGCCCGGAGCAAGGCCGCCCCCATCCCGATGAGGCAGTACGCGGGCTACTTCCAGCGCCCGGGCACCATGACCCGCCGCGTCAGGTCCGTCCCACTCGACGCCGTCGCCGCCGGCGCCGGCGCCGAGACGGTGCTCTTCAGGGCCACACCTTCCGGGGCGCCCGATCACCGCGCGCTCGCCAGGGTCTGCGTCGACGAGGCCAGCGAGAGGCTCGGCGCGGGGACGAAGGTGCCGCGGTTCTCTCTACTCGCCGTCGCCAGGGACGGCGTCGGGGACAACCCGAGCGGCATGACCGTGGAGACGTGCGCGGCGGACAGCCTGCCGGTGTCCGGGCACGAGCTCGAGGTTGCGCAGTGGCAGGACCTCGGGCTGGAGAAGTTCGCGCTCAGGGAGAGCAAGCCCGTGCACGTGTCCTACAGCATCGTGACCGGCGGCGACGAAGCGCTCGTGGTCGTGATGCCCGACGGCAAAGGGTTCCTGGTCACGGCGACTGTCCCGAAGCAGACCGAGAAATGATCGGGTTTCGGTTCTGTGAGCGACCGTGTATGTATTTTTATGGGAGTGAGTGATACTGTATATTGTTATACCAGAAATAAGTCATCAAAAGTCATTGGTATTGCCCCTTCTTTCATAATCATAATGAAAAAAGATACTCCAATTGTGTTCCAGGTTTAGAACGTCAACATAAAAAATTGCATGTCATCGACTCTTTCAAGGAACGACAAGATCCACCCGTGCAGCTTGCCTGCTTCGGACTTCAAGTCATCGACCTCTCTCATGCTCTGAATTCTGATGCTTCAGGCTTCAAGTCATCAACAGTAGTGAACAGTTTGAGTGGAAAAATATGTTGAACTAAACAAGTGTGGCAACTTGCGCAATATATACATGCTGCATCTCGCTGAAACTGGGTGTTTCAATGGAAAAAGAGTCATGACCTGTCATTCAGAATGACGGTCGCCATACTAACACTGAAACTTCTGTTTTGACAGTAAACACTCAAATTATTGATGCCAAAGCGCACACCTTTTGTTATACAGACTGCAGAGAGGCGGTAAGCCAATGGGAAGTGTCCATGGTTAGTTGTACAGCGCTAAACCTTCATTACGCAAGCAAAGTTTTAGTGAATGGAAGTTAAGCATGTTACATAATTGCCTCCACCGGTCCACCCAAACAGGGCCCCTCAAATCTTGATGAATACTAGTAGTATTATTACAGAAGCTGGCAGCAGATGCAGGGATGGCCCAGCAATCGCCGTCTAGCTCACCTGCTTTGACAATTGATTGAATGAAAACCTACTTGACAATGACAATGAAAAGCCAACCAATCATCGATGGGCTTAGATCAAATTAGGTCCGCGCAAGGTACGATGCAGAAGTTATCAAGTTGGTTTGTTCAACGGCTCAACTAAAACCTGCTTGCTGCAGCCTGCAGCTTTTAGCTGTACCTTTCATGACTCTTCCGGCCACTTTACTGACGTATTTTGTCCCAGCAAAATGCAGCATTTCACGCAATACCATATATCATTCTATCTATAAAAATAGCAATAAAAAACTTATAATATGTTGATTCAAAACAATAAACACTTTTTTAGAAGACACCTTTGCGTATGCGTTATTTTTTTGAAAGTAAATTGTTTCTTTTTTTCCCTAAAAGTAACGTGCGTTTCTGTTTTGATAGAGTGTTTTTCACCCTTGCTCACGCCGCGGCAAACACCAGTCTTTGTAAAACTATAAGTTGTAACACAGGTGAGAACACCTGTGATGTTAGCAAAATTGCATCGTTCCCCCGTGAACTTGCCATCGTCTTTTACATCGTTGCTCATCAGCGTGGTTGGTTAATTGTTGGACAGCAAGTGACTGGGACTAGTGAGCGCCTAGTAATTATTGGAATCCAGAACAAGCAGACGCCATTCCACCATCTCTATTAAAATTTAAACCCCACAAAATCATCCATAGGCAGCGTAGCTACATATTTGTTGGTTCTTGTCACTGCATCACCAGAAATCGTCCATGGAATCAGGGGACACCGGAGCAGGAGAGTTGGTGAAGAGCGTAACCAAACCCAACTCCACCAAAACTTACCAAATCACTTTCAGTTAGCACCTGCATCGCTTCGCTGACCCTATATAACCGCCGGTCACTCCAGGCCCCAGCACTCATCACTGCCCACAGCTAAGCCCTCCTGCAACGTTGTACTACTCATCTGTCTGGATTCCAGGCCGGCCATTGTTCCTGAAGCTGTCATCATGGCTGGCGCTGCAGTTATCGCCGGCCTGGTGCTCCTCGCCGCCGCCGCCGCCTCTCCGGCGTACGCCACGGATTACGTGGTCGGCGACTCGTCCGGGTGGACCAGCGGCGTGGACTACACCACCTGGACGAAAGACAAGACCTTCAGTGTTGGCGACAACCTGGGTAAGTTACCAGTCTCAGCCTGCGGTTTAAGGATGCATCCGCAACGTGGCCCACATGTCGGTCGCAGCGTGGTCGTGAATTGTGGTAGCGCTTTTATTTTTTCTCTCCAACGGTGAGGCTGCTGACAAAGTGCACGTGCACGGGGTGTGGCGCCGGCGATGCAGTGTTCCAGTACAGCGCGATGCACACGGTGGCGGAGGTGAGCTCGGCGGACTACAGCGCGTGCTCGGCCAGCAACTCCCTCCAGTCGTACAGCGACCAGAACACCAAGATCCCGCTCACCGCGCCCGGCACGCGCTACTTCATCTGCGGCACCCCGGGCCACTGCAGCGGCGGCATGAAGCTCGCCGTCACGGTGTCCGCCGCGGCCGCCACCGCCCCGGCGGCGTCGTCCCCGCCCGCCACGCCCGGTACCCCCGGCGACGACGACGACACGCCCCCGGCGACGACCACGCCGTCCGCGTCCACGCCCCCCGCGACGACGGCGGCGCCCACGACCAGGTCCACCTCGACCAGCGCCGCCGGGGAGGACCCGCTCGCTATAGGCGTCCTGGCCGGCGCCGCGGGGCTCGTCGGCCTCGCCCTGATGGCCTAGGCAAGAGGCAGTGCTGTCGTTCCCGTGCCTTTTTCCGTTTGGTTGTGGTCGGTTGTTTTACGCGCTCTGAGTTCACGTTTAATGCGTCGCGAACGTCTTGGTTCGAGACTCGTGTTGTGTACCTGTACCTGTACCTGTACGATCATTCTTGATTTAGAGAAACTGCAGTTCTCTGATGTTTGGACCCACGCTGTCTGGCTGTGTGTTCCGTGTCGCCTGTATCGGAGACGCCACGCGCCGCGAGCGGAGCTGTTGCACACTGCCACACAGAACTGATGCTGAGCCCATGGAACAACTCTGACAGCAATGTAGTTTTGGCCCATGAGGCGCACTGGAACTGAACCAACCTTTGCCAGTTTCTTCCTACTAGTCGGGCGTCAATTGGTATAACAGGATCTCCAAAAGACTTTTTATATCTTTATAAATAGAGATTTTGATAAAAAATACCATCCAACAGGCTCTTGTATAACTAAATATAGACCTCCTTTGTTTCGAATTTCTCGCTAGCAAAAAATGGAGAGCAAAAATTGCTCTCTAGACTACGCACAAGATATAGAAAAGCTGTTAGAGAGTATAAAGATATAGAAAATATTTTTTACTCAAATAACTCTCTCTAAATGACTTTCTAAATGATGATTTAGAGAGTAGATTTTAGAACGATGATTTAGAGAGTAGATTTTAAAAAAAAACTTTTGAAGATGCTCTAATACCGGAACAAAACCTCACGGGTCAGAGGCCAGAGCTAAAATTTCTAACCAATTGGCGCCTGTCGGTTCAGGCGCAGCGCCCGGCACCGACGTGCAATTCGACCTCGGACAGAACAAGCTGTGGCAAGGCCCAAGGCTCGTGACGGACCCTTTTTTTTAAAGAAAGCAGGAGCACTGCTTGAACTGTTGAACGTATGCTCGTCGGCATCGCCCTGATGGGCTAGGCCAAGAGAGGGAGGACTGAGGACGCGCTCGATTGATTGCTGTAGCATTCCTCTGAGAGAGAGAGAGAGAGAGAGAGAGAGAGAGAGAGAGAGAGAGAGAGAGAGAGAGAGAGAGAGAGAGAGAGAGAGAGAGAGAGATTGTTGCAGCGCCCGTTCTGCCTGTCTATCAGTTCCATGCCGTGTCAAATGGAGTAACATTTCTGCTCAAAACAAAATGGAGTGACATTTATTAGAAAATTATGCCCCCTACCAAAATATACTATTATTCCTCTCAGAAAATAAAAAAAATGTATTATGCTGCCACTATCATGTCTCCATGTGTAACTTATTAGTGTTCAATTAAAATCAGAGCAGTCCTTTTCGAAAAAAAACTAAAACAGTTTTTATGTTGCAACCTGTAACTCGTCATCGTCGCTGTGCTTGGATCTGTTGGATTAGAGAGGAGCAACCAAATTAAGGCGGGTTCTATGTGAGTCAATTCATGTGGGTGGGGTTGGGGGGGGGGGGGGGGGTTGTGCCCCTGCTATATGCTGGACCAAGATGTCCCTATTAGCCACTCCATTCTTCTTTTTTCAAAATCCTATTTCAAGGAGACACATGTCTTACATGAATTCTTTCGACACAAATTATGTATCTCTAGCTACACTTCGTTGAAATGATAGGGGCAAATGCTTCTATGTATTTTCTATCAAGCTATTGTATGACGCACTTTATTTGGGATTATCTAGTGTCTAGTAGTTGACTTTGATGGAGGACAATTCGTGCCCTCTACTATCTGCCGGACCAAGAGGTTCCAATTATTAGCCCCTGCATTATTTTTTAAACTCATATTTCGTTAATCGATACCACTAGAATTCTTTCATCAAATATCAGGCGTTTCTAATTATACTTTGTTGAAGTGATACGGACAAGTGCTTATGTATCTTTTCGATCGAGTTTTATTGCATGTCAAACTTTATAAGGAAATCTGGTCACATGACATGAAAAAAGGTTGTCTGGTCTCCAAGATGCTACACTAGCGTCTCGGGCAATTACGCCCGGTGGATGCTGCAAATATTTGATTTTATTTACATGGTACCATGTGGTGTCTTGAGATAAAATCATATATTTTGTTTACTTTTTTGGGTACATGACAGAACACCATGTCCTGTAGATTCACATGTTCACTAATCACGCTGCAAGTCGGAAACCTTCCTCGGATTTTTCGCACCATGGATGTAGAGATAATGAGCTCCTGAGGTAGAAGATCGAGCTCCTAGCTCGGTTGAAAGGGAAGGAAAGCTGCTCTGCTCAGATCGACTACTAGAGCAAAATCCGCACGCACAACACAAGTGTCTGCAAACCCACAAACAGCGTAAATCTTCAACGGCATACATGCCCCTGAGGCCGGCCCTGAACGGACGATCGATCCAGAACATTAATCCTTGCAGGCAAGTTGTGCGCTGCGTGCTCATCGCCCCGGCCCGGCGGCGGCCCGCGTGATTGCGCGATGGCCCGTCCAACCACACCTTGCTCCCCCATATTTATGTGCTTGCCTGCAAGACGGAAGCGAGAAATCAGGGCCGAAAGCGCCTCTCATCATCAGTGAAATTGACAGGCTAACCCCGATGAATCTGTTCTGGGCTGCAGGCCACGGAGCCACGAGCCTAGAACCCGTGGAGGAGCTCCAGAACGGATTCCTTGCGTACCGCGCACTCATCCGATGGCACCAGGATCCCCACGCCACGCCACGCACGCATGGCGTGCCTCCGAAGCGAGAGAGGATGGGCGGCGGGGCTGGCGCCGTACTCGAGCGGCGTGGCGCAGGGTCTCGACAGCGATCTCTATCGCTTTGCTCCGTTTCTCGCTCGTGCCTCCAGCCGTCCGGCGTCCCCGGGTGGCCGCCGGGTCCATCGGGCTGGCGATCATGCCGTGCGTGATCGCCTTCAATTCACTCGCGGTGATGGCGCGCGCGGCCGGCCGGTCGGCCCCGGCCCCCTCCGGCCACCCACCAACCGCAGGCAAGTCACGTTGGCCCTGCTCGCCCGCCCCCGCCGGCGTCCTCGATCCCAGGACCTTTTTCCAGAGGCGTGGCCTGCATCATCAACTTCGAGCAGGGAGGGGTACACGCGTGCCATGGCAATTGCTCTGGCGATCGCTGGTCACGACGAACGGTTGGTGAGGAGGTTTCTGATCATATCACGTGGATGCCCATATTCTTTTTTGGCACTGAACTTTTACGCGCCGATTTACATTGCATTCAGCGAGGGACTTTCTTTACTGGCAATTTGCAGCTTGGCGTTGCGGTGGCTTCTTTGCGGCATTGTTACGGCTTCTGATGTGATTAGCAGCCGATTTTCCAACATTGTTATAAATTAATATTTCACAGCCACAAGTTGTAGTGATGGTATCCGACACAAATATGCAATGGAACTGTATAAATGAAGCTGTTGCTAATTGTTACGGGCTAGTTTGTCTCTCAGCTTGAAGGATTTTTCTTTTTGGTCGCCATTCCTTCGTCTTTTTTCATGCCTGACACCAGACTAATTCAGGCTGGGCCGGTGGGCCCGTTTGTGTAAAAGAAAAAAAAGGCCCAACTAAACCCTGTCGTCTCCGTTCTTTCTTCTCTCTGAAGAAAGCGGCCGTCCCGAGTGAGTGATTGCATCAAGAGGACATTCGCTTTTGTCACCGTTTTTGACTTTTTCCAAACAGTGCAGCCCGTATCATTTACCGCTTTTCCGCATCCAGATCCAGGCGAGCCGGAGGGAAAAATCGTGATCTAAAGCGTCCGTGCTTTTTACAGACCCACATGTATGGTCGCCCACATGGACATGTTCCTCCTAGCTACTGCTTCCTACCTGCGAATGCACCGTGGTAATTACTACACCCAGCTCTGAATAAAGTCCGAACCCAGACAGCGAAACAACGTTCGTTCGGTTTGAACCGCCACCGCAGCACGAAGTCCGGACATGATCATCAGTTCATCACACGCACATGTTCCCAGCTACTACTTCGTACCTGCGATGCCAATGCGGCCGTGGTAATTACATTGCACCCAACTCGATCCTGAATTCTGAACCAACACAATGAAATCTTCGCTGCGATTTAGTCCAACACAGTACAGAAGGACCACGGCTCTCTCAGTGCTGGCACCAGTAATAAGTTAGATCAAGGGTGAATCTATTTAAGCCATCGCGGTAAGTAATAATTTAAGCCATCACGGTAAGTAATAATCTGCATAGAGAATTTATTCAACTGCCACAGAAACAATGCACCAAGAATATACACAAAATCCTCTCTATAGAACCAAAATGTAGTGCGGTAAAAGTACAGCGCGACACCCGCGGGGCAGAACACTAACCACCACCCGCCCGCGGAGCCAAAGAAACCAATGCATCGCCACCATCGTCATCGTACATCAAGAATCGGTCGGTCCGAGCATGCCGGTAAAAAGTAAAATTAAATAACAACACGGTAGGAAAAGAGAGAAAAAGAGAGATGAAACGGAAACGGAGCAGCAGCAACGTCGTCGTCGTCGAGGCACGGGGAGTCGGGGAGGGATGACAGCATCGACGGGATCGGAGGAGGAGGAGGAGGAGGAGATCTACTACTCAAAGCAGGACAGCGAGGCCCGCGCCCGCCAACGCCACGACCGTGGCGAAGGCGGCCGCGCGCGCGGCGCTCGCACCCGAGTCTTCGGTCGTCGGCGTGCCCGCGGGCGAGAGCGCGGGCGCCGGGGACGTCGCGGCGGCGGGGCTGGGGGTCTTGGGGCTCTTCGGGGACGCGGCCGGTGTCGCCACCGGCGGGAGCGTCGGGGCGGTGCTCGGGGCCGGCGTGGGCGCGGCGGGAGGCGGGGTGGCGGGGGGAGGAGGCGTGGCCGGAGGCGGCGCCATGGGCGGGGACGGGGGCGGGGTGGCGGGAGCCGGCGGCGGGCTCGCCGGGGGAGACGGCGGCGGGGTGGTGGGGGCGGGCGGGGGAGAGGCCGGCGGCGACGGCGGCGGCGTGGTCGGTGCCGGAGGAGGAGTCATCGGGGCCGGGGGCGGTGTAGTGGGGGCCGGAGGAGGGGTGGTCGGCGCCGGGGGCGGCGTGGTCGGAGCCGGAGGAGGGTTGGTGGGGGCGGGAGGCGGGTTGCCGGCCGGAGGCGCCGGCGGCGGGTTGCCCGCTGGAGGCGCCTGCGGCGGTGCGTTCGGCGTCTGCGGGGGCTGCGCCGGCGGCGCCTGCTGCGCGGCGCAGGACGCGATCAGGAGCGCGAGGACGAGGGAGCGGAGGAGGGGCGCCATGATCCCGCGTGGTTTCTTGAGACCTGGAGCTCGCTCGAGCAGTGGGCGGGAAGTGAGCGGGAGAGTGAAGGTTATATAGCGAGGCGGCGAATGGCGATCGAGCTTAGCCTCCAGCCAGCTCACTCGTGTCCGCACTGCCACTGGTTATGGCGCAGCTAGCTAAGCTCGCGCGCAATCAATCAAGGTGGCGGACGAGTACGTTACCCAGGGAGGAGTACAGCCACGGTATGAACTGTTTGCCAAGTGCTCGCATTACTAACGTAATCTCTGTACTTAGCAGCGTATCTCGCGTGCACCTGTACACAATTTCGTATCGGTGTATCTGGAGAGTGAAGAGTACATGCATGCAGTGCGGCTACGTTGCTGTGTACGTAGGCGAATGCATGGGTGGTGACTGGTGATGGGCCCCGGCCCGGCCCTTGTGGCTTGTCCTTGTATCGGTTGGTGCAAATGCCAGCTGCCCAGCTCCACCACCACAGCCTTTCACTGTGCTGCCTTTTTGCTCCCGAGAGTGATGGTTGTTCCCTGGAGGTTGAACAGTTAAGTTGTCTGCATGTCCTTTGCAAAAGTGGCCGAGGGCCAGCTACGATATTCTAATCGCATTATATATGTTTTCGTTAGTGCATGAGAAGGAAAACTATAGCAACCAACCCAGCCAAAGAATAACACCTTCTAGTGCGTCACGTTATAGCAAACATTCACTACAAAAGTTTCAGTAGCAACAAGCACTGATCCATGTCGCATGGTTAACTGCCGCTTTCCTACTCCTTATTACGTACTGACCTTTCCCCATAGGTTGTAATTTAGTAACAACATCATTTTCTCACATGCTACTGTGACATCATCTGATTAAGGATCAAGCATCATGTCCTAATTCATTCTCTCCTTCCAGTTCAGTCTTAATTACCATTTGTTCACTAAACAAAATCTTAGCTGTAGATAAAAAAAGGTCAGATCGTTCCATAATCTTATAGTACCATCATTAGTTTCTAGGCTGTCAAAGGCTAACGCAACGACAGCATTACAATAAGTAATAAGCAGAGCATGTCACTCCTGCCGCCTCAGATCAATGATTAAAGAAACAAAAGGGGGGCTACTAACTAAAGGTAAAGGCAAAGCAACCAGCTTTTCCAGGCCATTATTCTAGGACGTTTCAGGATTACATTACATATATTTTGGCAAATTTAGGTAGGGGCTTGCGTTGCATGCATGGCACCCACGCACACCCAATATCACACGGTACAGATTCATCACGCATGCCTTCTCACTATCATGGCGTGTCATCTCATCCCCAATTCTCCATCCATCCATCCATCCATCCATTTCTCATCTGATGGTGTGAGAGGCGCGCGGCATCAAAGGGCCAAAGGCTCAGCTAGCTGCCAGTTGCGTAGCACTGCCCCGGCCGGCCGGCGGGCCGGGCCTTGCGTGATTCGGGAGGCTGCCGCGCCGTGCCAATAAACTAGCGGCTCCGGTTGGCGAGAGAGCAGCGTTGGTGATTTGAAGCGCCAACGAATTGCTCCCGCACCGACGGAAAAAAAGAGAGAGAGGGGGAAATGGAAACATGTGTAGGAGCATCCGTTGCTATTGGTGCTTGGAAATTCAGTGACCTCTCTTCGACTGGTCAAGACCGACAACGACCTGGTTCGTGCGCAACTCTGAAGCAATGCAAATCTCCAGCTGGCGCTGGCGCCCGGCTCGGATCTCTGAAGTCTGAATGAAGCATCCGGGCTTACTCTTCTGAGTTCTGAATTCTGATCCGGTGTCCGCGCGTGCAGCCAGCCACCGTTCCTACCAGGTTCAGTTCCAAGAGAGAGCAAAGCGTAACTACAGCTCTCGGCCTGTCCAGTTCTGCAGACACCAGGTTGAGTTCGAACAGGGGAGCAGCAAAGTGTTGCTACAGACAATGTGGTAGGTTAGGTTTTCAGACCGCAGACGACCAGACGCCCACACGTACGTACCAGCACGTAGCAACGTCGTACTGCAGCAGATCACTCGCCCACATCTCAAGCGCTGTGCTGAACGAAGCTGAACCAAACCACGGATGAACATGAAGCTAGCTTGCTCGGCAGGTAGCGATGCTTTCCAATCGGCAGACTATGGCGATGGCACGCCCACACACGCACATAGTTTTCACAAAGATCGTCCTACCAACCAGCGGCCCCTTCACTCACTGCTCGATCGATCACCGGAATTGTATAAGCATCCGACAGCGACTCGCAAACCAACCGGATCCTGGCCCATGGCCACGAGGCCTACTCCTCCACCAACAGCCTGGACCTCCTCCTCGATCAACATCATCGTGAGGCCGGCCCGGCCGCCCTCGCGCGGTCTCGAGTCCGGGCCGTACAATCATGAGGCGCGCACGGGGTGGCCTGGCTGCTGGCCGCGCCACCACGAGATGGAGCTGGTTGGAAATATTTGCATGGTTCGCGCTGCGATCCCCGGCGACGGTGATGTGGCGGGAGTGATGGCGGAGTTGGGTAGGTGGGGTACATTGCAAGGGAAGCAAAGCGACCATCCAACCATCCGCCCGTCCCCCTTTTCCGAGATCCACCACCCGTCGCCTTCGTTCGTCTTCCTCCTTCCGATCCTCGCTCCCAACCACCGTGCTGCGTGGCCATTCATCGGGGGGCGCCATGCGCTGCGGTGTGAGTTGTCACGGTGTACCGCGCGCAGGCCAGCGGCCAAGCGCCCAGTGATCGTAGCTGATGATGCGTTGTGTGTTCGCTGTAGAGGCTTGGGCGGAGGATCCAGGGCGTTGGCTGGCTGGCTTGGTTGGTCTCGGCTCGTGGTGGGTCGTTGGGTCATTACGTGCGGGGAAGGTTGTACTTGTGGTGAGATGTATGCGTTGCTGTACTGCAAAGATAAAGAGAGGGGGAGAGAGGTGAAAGTGAAAGGCTTCTCCCCCCTTTCCGTAGTGTTGGAATTTGGCGGCCAGTTAATTGGAGTTTTACTCGGCTCCTACCGATTGATGGGCTTGAAAGAAACTCAGAGGGCTTGAAGCGTACACTTTGTCTCGTGCCGCCTGCGTGTTAATATAGACCAGGAATAGCCCATGGTGTGGCTTACAGGAGGGAGAGCGACGCACGCCAGGAAGACTCGCGAAGGATCGCGGCCTAGCGTGAGTCATGGTGATGGTTTCCTAGTTTGTTGCCGTGATCACTAATTGCATGCTTTCCTATCTTTGATATCCTAACTATGGCAACAACCTAGACCCCATCGTATACTTTACATGCATGGCAGATTTGTCTAATATGTCTAATACTCCTCCTCAATCACAACTTTTCTAGTTGAGATGGTGCTTGAAATTCTCTAGCTTTCGTACATTCAACGCTTTAGTGAATCCATCCGCCACTTGATCTTCTGAAGGAATAAAACCAATTTCGAGTAATTTGTTATTCACTCGTTCTCTGACAAAGTGATAATTCACTTCAATATGTTTGGTTCTGGCATGAAAGACGGGATTAGATGCAAGATATTTTGCTCCCATATTATCACACCATAATCGTGCTGTTGGCGGACTTGGTATTTTTAATTCTCTCAACAAAGTCTGGATCCACATAATCTCAGCTGTTGCGTTAGCTAACGCTTTATATTCAGACTCAGTACTTGATCTAGATACTGTAGCTTGCTTCTTAGCATGCCATGACACTAGATTATTTCCAAGGAACACTGCAAAGCCACCTGTGGATCTTCTATCATCAGAGCAACCGGCCCAATCAGCATCAGAGTATGCACTCACCAGACTTGATTGTGATTTAACAATTTTTAGAGCGAGTCGCATACAAGACTTAAGATATCTCAATATTCTCTTTACAGCTGCCCAATGTATAGTGGTTGGTGCATGTAGAAACTGATATACCTTGTTAACTGAAAAGGCAATATCTGGACTTGTTAATGTGAGGTACTGCAATGCACCTACTATGCTCCTGTATCTTGATGAGTCTTCAGAACCAAGTGGTATTCCTTCATGAATAGAACGCTTTTCACTGGTGGACAAAGGTGTGCTTACCGGTTTGCAATCTGCCATGTTCACCCTTTTTAATAGATCATCTACATATTTTTTTCTTGTGTCAGAATAATTTCTCTTGGGGTTTTGTTAACTTCTATGCCAAGAAAATAGTGTAGATCACCCAAGTCCTTTAATGGAAAATCACCATGAAGGTCCTGAAAGAGTGCTGTAACTGCTTCTTACTTGGAACTCACCACAATTATATCACCAACATAGATTAACATGAACATAGTAACATCACCTTTGTTATAATAAAATAGGGAGGTGTCAGCTTTAGAACCTTTAAAGCCGATATCATAGAGTTTCTTACTGAGTCTTGAGAACCATGCTCTCGGCGCCTGCTTTAATCCATATAGTGCCTTGTCAAGTTTGCACACATAATCAGCTCGAGTTTTATCTTCATAACCAGGAGGTTGCTTCATATAGACATCCTCTTTAAGAATTCCATGCAAGAATGCATTATGTACATCAAGCTGTCTAAGAGTCCACCCCCTGGATATAGCAATAGAGAGAACAATTCGAATGGTGGCAGCTTTAACAGCAGGACTGAAAGTATTTTCATAGTCCATACCATATCTTTGTTTAAAACTTTTGGCAACAAGGCGAGCCTTATATCTATCTAGGCTACCATCTTGCTTACGCTTAATTTTATATACCCATTTGCAGTCAATGATGTTGCACCCTTTCTGAGGAGGAACTAAATGCCATGTATTATTTTCCATGAGTGAATTATATTCAGCATCCATAGCTTGTTTCCAGTTGCTATCTTCTAATGCTTCCAGCAAATTATGAGGCTCTCCAGTAGATGTGAGAAAGGAGTATTTAACCGTACCATCGGTGTATTGCTTCTCCTTGCGAATGCCACTTTGTAGGCGAGTGCGCGGTCTTGATTGCTGTTCACCCCCATCCGCACGAGCCGCAGAAGATCCTGGAGGTGCAAGCACGGAACTAGGAGCGCCAGACGCACGAAGCCCGAAGTCGGGCGGGAGAACTCCTCCGCCGGCCGGAGCCTCGCGTGTGGCGGAAGATGTAGGCACGCTGGCGTACGTGGATGCTGCGTCGGAGCTCATGGCTGCTGTTGGTTCACCCACCGTGGCGCACGGAGCAGGCCCGCTGGATCCGCCCACTGCGTCGCTTGGACGCGTGGCCGGTGGAGAGGAACTCGGTCCAGCATGTTGGGCGGGTCCGCCCGACGCGTCGAGGCCAACGCCTTGGCTGTTTGCTTCGTGCCCTCGTCCATCTGATGATGATTGCACCTGTGATTCTGCATTAATCTCAGAAGTATTGTCAGCAGGATTAACTGGTAAATCAGCCGTAGGACCATTCATGTTACTAACCCCAGAAGTCGTTGTGCAGGGATTTTGTAAATGAGATGGTAGAAGATTAAATTCGTCCTGAAACCTACGACCAGAATTAGGGCCAGGGTGTTGAAAGGGAAATAGAGATTCATCAAATGTGACATCTCTAGAAATATAGACTCTACCGGTACCGGGATCAAGGCACTTAAAACCTTTATGGAACTGACTATACCCTAGGAAAGTGCATTGTTTTGAACGGAATTGAAGCTTATGATTATTATATGGTCGTAATTTAGGCCAACAGGCACACCCAAAAATGTGAAGGGAAGTATAATCCGGTTGTTGTTGAAAAAGTCGTGCCAAAGGTGTGTCATAGGAGAGCACTCTACTAGGAGTGCGGTTAATGAGATACACGGCTGAAAGAAAAGCATCACCCCAAAATTTAAGAGGCACATAGGAGTGAGCAAGGAGAGCAAGTCCCACCTCGACGATGTGACGATGTTTGCGCTCGGCTGATCCATTTTGCTGATGTGTGTGAGGACAGGAAATATGGTGTGTGATGCCAACCTGAGCAAAGAAAGTGTGAAGTTTCTGATATTCGGCTCCCCAGTCTGTCTGCATGGTTATAATTTTACGATTAAAAAGCCGCTCGACAAGAGATTGAAATTCTCGAAATTTGGAAAACACCTCGGATTTAAACTTGAGAAGATAAATCCAGGTGAACTTACTGTAGTCGTCAATAAAACTCACATAATATTTGTGTCCACTGACTGAATTTGGCGCTGAGCCCCACACATCACACACTGAATTAGGAAAAGGTAATTGATGACTTTTAGCTTTCTGACACGCATCACACACTGAATGTTTATTCGAATCTAAAGAAACAGAGAGATTAAATTGGCTAATGACTTTCTCCACAATCGGAGCAGCCGGATGACCTAAACGATGATGCCATCTATCAAAAGAAATTCTTGCAGTGCCATAGGTTTGCTTTATTCGACGATCACCAGGAAGAGGGTAGAGCCCACGATCACAGCGTCCTCTAAGCAGAGTTTTCTTCGTTGCCTGATCCTTAATTAAAAAGAAATCAGGATGAAATTCTATAAAGGCTGAATTATCAGAGGTGAGGCGATGAACAAAAATAAGATTTCTGCTGGCCTTAGGAACATAGAGGACATCTTTTAAATGAAGATCGCGACCAGGGGTTGTAACAACAGAATGACCGATACGGCTAATTTCCATACCTACTCCACTCGCCGTGGGATTTGATCGTGGCCCTTGTACCTGTCATGCATGGACAACTTCTCTAGATTGCTTGTTATGTTATCTGTAGCACCTGAATCCACGTACCAGTTGGTGTCTACTCCATAAGATGTAGTTGCACCTGCATATTTTTCATCTGGTACATATTGTTCGTCAAATCTGTACCAACAAATATCAGCTTCGTGGCCCTTCTTTTTGCAAACCTGGCACCTGGGCTTGGTGTCCGGCCCACGCTGCTGCGAGGGGTTGCTGGCACCATTCTGATTCTGGCGCGGCCCAGCACTTCGGCCACGGCCACGACTTGGCGCGCCCCCACGCGATCGGCCTCCGCCTCGCGTGCCTCGTGATGCGCCACGCCCCCGGCTCGCAGAATTTGCTGAGGAGCGGACGTCAGGCTGGAGTAGATCCATCCGTTGCTCAAAAGCGAGAAGTTGCGAATACATCTCCCCGACGGTGATCGGTTCAGCCCTGGCGACAAGGGCTGAAACAATCGGATTGTAGTCGAAGTCAAGACTGGCGAGGACGTAGGAGACCAGCTCGTCGTCGTCGATGACCTTGCCAGCCGACGCAATCTCATCTGCAAGAGACCGCATCTTGCTGACATATTCGGTCATGGTGAGATTGCCCTTCTTCATTGTGGCGAGTGCGATCCTGGTGTTGACGGCGCGCGCTCGCGACATCGAGGTAAACATAGCCTCGACAGCACTCCATGCTTCAGCAGCAGTCTTGCATGCAGTTAATTGAGACAAAATAGTCGGAGTGATAGAAGAGAGCAGAAACCCTAGGACCTGTTGATCTGTAGCTACCCACTCCGTGTAGGCGGGATTCGGAGCGTCCACTCCTTTGCCATCTTTCGTCGTCGTTTCCGTAGTCGTGGGGGTCTTGATGGCGCCTGTGAGGAAACCCTCCAGACGTGCGCCCCTCACGATGGCAAGGACTTGCATCTTCCACAACGCATGGTTGTTCTTGGTCAGCTTTTCGGTGACAGCTTGACCAAACAAAGGATTCATGGCGACGGCGGCATAGGATGTTGACATGGTGGAGGGTAGTGGTTCTAATCTATGGCTCTGGTACCATGAAAGAAACTCAGAGGGCTTGAAGCGTACACTTTGCCTCGTGCCGCCTGCGTGTTAATATAGACCAGGAATAGCCCCTGGTGTGGCTTACAGGAGGGAGAGCGACGCACGCCAGGAAGACTCGCGAAGGATTGCGGCCTAGCATGAGTCACGGTGATGGTTTCCTAGTTTGTTGCCGTGATCACTAATTACATGCTTTCCTATCTTTGATATTCTAACTATGGCAACAAACTAGACCCCATCGTATACTTTACATGCATGGTAGATTTGTCTAATATGTCTAATAGGGCTGAATCAAAGCCGCCGCCTCTATGTTTCTGTCGTAGTTCAGTAGTTGCACGGCGTGGCTAGATTTCACTGGCCGGCCTCGCGTGGCGGATCGGAGCAGCTGGGACAGCGATGTTGGGTGGACGCGGCCGGGCCGGGCAGACTTTCCGTGATCCAAGCATTGATGAGGAGCTAGCTCATTCGGGCGAAGGCGAGACTGATGCTGGGAGCCTGGGAGTGGACAGGAAGACATTTAAGCCGGCGGCCATGGTAATGGTGGTAGTAAGTAAAATTCTGACACGTCAAATCTACTTCACATTGCAGTTCGTGATCGGCGATGTTTCTGGGGTGTCCGCGGCGGCCGGCGGGCACTCGCCGACGTGCCCGAGCAACGCCACACGCCAAGCTCCCGCGCCTGCCTGACGAGGACGATCGAGTCGTTGATGCAGTCCACGCCCGATCTGGGACGCTCGTGTTTGATCTAACGGGCGGCAGGGACCCTAGGTGGACGGTACCTCGAATACCTCAAATTATTTATGAGTTGCATCCCTAGTCGTGCGTGTTGCCCGCCGCTATGGGGCGATGCTCGTTGCTCAGATTGTCATTTGCATTGCACACAAATCCTCTGTTACTCCATCAAAACATTCTTCCAATAACCTGTTGTTGCGTAACTACTACATGTGTAGGGATGGATGGTGGTGGTTGTAGACACCATGGTTGTGCCACTGTGGGCCATGGCGTAGAATACGTTTTGCTGGCCTGCATGTGTCACCAAAAGACACAAAGCTCAAACGAATATGTCAACGTTCGGTGTTTCGAGGGATTCAAGCAAAGGTCGCACTGATCTCCATTGATTACAGACTTCTTGAGGATGTTTGATTTGTAGTGGATGGATTCTTAGATAGCTGCCATACAAAGAATAGCATGTGTATGATTGGCACACTGTTGATTTTGCAGACCCATATTTGCATTGTGAGTACCAGCTTTAGAATGCTTTCTGCTGCCCCTATCACTTCTAAATATCTAAACAATTGGAGGTGGATCGAGTAATAAATGATCAATTCGTAGGAGAGATGGCGCTTCGCTAATTTCTCAACGACTCTACATTGTGCTTGCCCCTATCAGTTTCATCTAATATCCCAATAACCTGAAACTGTCTCCGGTTCTCTGATTGCAGAGAAATGAGCACCACATTTATACTCCACATGTGATCGTCTGAAATGGGAAATCACCACGATTCAGTTGCTGGACACGCAGGCTGTACGGATGAAGCACGCATTGACGCTGAGTGTGGTGCGCCTTGTGACTTAGCTTGTATATCGGCGTGAGGACCGTGAAGCAGGCGCGCAAACGGAAGGTTGACACGCATGGCTGTAGATGAGCTAGGTGGGCTAGCCAAATTGGCCTGAAGACAGCGGGCGGCTGCATCCAGGATCATCTAAAACGGCAAATTGCCATGATTCAGTTTGTGGACATGCAGGCTCTAAGGATCCTAGGGATCACTCACGAATTCACGTTCAGAACGCGGTGCGGTTTGTGTGACTTGCTAGCACATCGGTATGAGGATCATAAGGCCCGTGTCCGGAAAGTTCATACGCGTGACTGCTGCTCAGGTAGGCGGGCTAAGCCAAATTGGCGTGAAGACGGCCGGTGTTGTGTGATCGTAGAACACCTCTCGGTCTACGGGGTTAATCCGCTAGTCAGGCAAAGGTTGGCACCCTCCAATCACAAGCTGGTTACCGAGCCTTCTGGTGTGACCCGACCAAAGGCATGCGCTCAAACGGAACGCGAAACCTATTTCACTTCCCATGTTTTGTGGCTACAAACAACATTAGCCCACAATGTTTAAAGTACCCATGTTTACACAGTAGCCGCACATCGAGTCGTGCTTCAGAGCTTTTTAGTGGGGAAAAAAACTAGATATCAAGCACAGAATGATTATCACTGCTCACCATAGATATCACCGCACAATCGGATATCCAGTAATTGATATCTAGTTTCTGACCTGCTGCATCACGCCAACCCTCCAAACAGTCATGCAACTCTCACTTATGTCAACTCTTACTCTTGCTGCCATAGAAAAAAACTCTTGCTTGCAGCTATTTTTTATGGCATTGCAGTTATTTTAGTATTACAACTTACAAAACACACCGAGACAGCATCCAAGTTCCCAGATCGTGAACGCCTGCGGCCAGCGGCCCACTTTCCTCTTTCTTTTTGAGAAAACGGGTTGGATTATTATATATGTAAACATGATTTTCATTTTTGGTAATTTTTCTTTCTTCGAGGGGTTCCCCTGTAAGGCCAGCGGCCCACTCATGAGCATGACTGCTGATGGTCTGGGTGGGTGGGCACGGCGACGGTGCAACCCTCTCTATGGGCTCGCAGCTCTAGTACCACGGCCCACGGGCCAGGTTGAACGAGATATCCTTGCAGTTTCCTGCCATCCAGCCCAGCCACGCCGCCGCCGTGGGCTTTAGCCTGGGCTCTCGGGACGGCGCACTCCAATAGCGAATTGGAGGGGAGCCCGAGACAGAAACAGACTTCCGTGCATTGCGTTCAGAGTTTTTACAGTGTTCTTCACGGAGGTAGGAATTGCATGTGTGGCTCTCCTCAACTGCGATAGGAATGGCGACAATGCTTCAATCCAGGTGCAGCGATATAACAGTAAGCATAAAGATTAAGTTCTTTTTTTTGAAAAAGTAAAGATTAAGTTCTCATGCGTACATTCCAGAATAACCTTCTCTGTATCTCTTCAAACAACAGCACATATCACTATATAAAAACTGCAGGACGATAGCAGTTCGGACTTGATAAAAGGATACCACAAAATGCTCGACACCCGTTCAGTTACCATCTACAGTAAAAACAAACAACATTGGCATCGTGCACACAGCCTTAATTCATCTGTACTTGAGACTGTCAAGTCAATGTTCTATCTCCCTATATATGTTCATCTAGACCCTGAAGAGAGTGCATTTCGATACGTGAAAAAACAGGTATTCTTACAAGTTACAGCAGATTGATGAATCCAAAATTCTACTGTGGATGGACCATCATTTGACAAATACCACAACAGATGCTATCCCAATCATGTTCGTCTGCTCAGATTGTAAGCACCAGAGACAGAAACTGTTTCCTTATCTCGGCCTGATTTGGCTTTTCTCCAGAACCCATCAACCAACGCATTCTTCACTTACAACAACACTACAAAACTGCCTCACACTAGAGCAGCAATGAAAGCTGCCTTGCCATCAGCTTTCCTCCACTAAAAGTGGCTGAACATCAGAATCTACGAGACAGAGAAAAATCATCAAGATATATCAAGAAACTGAGTATTTGGAGTCATAAAATGCGAAGATAGCAACACTGTGGCTTTACCTTCATTTCCATTCCTCATGTTAGTTGAGCGATTTCTCCATTTCTCAATGATCTGAGGAATTTCTATTTTCACATGACTCGACAACAATACGGCAGCGACAAACGCACAAAGAGCAAGCATTACGAACACTGAATCCCACCCCCTTCTCGAAATGAATCCGGTAAGAAATGGACCTAATGCAACACCAAGAGATCCTGTCCCATCTATAATTGCCGTTACCGTGGCCAGTGCACGAGAATCTCCTTTGAGAGACTTGTGAGTGCCGAGATCAGCAGAAACGGCAGTTGTTATTAGAGCATAGGGTCCATTAACAAACAGGCCACTGATCATCATCAAACCAATGTTTGTCGCTTTTGAAATACTGCCATATGCATGAAAGAGGAAAAGAGATGGTATCGCCAAGTACATGAAGACTGCGGCTGTTGTGGCCCTAGCATTGAGCTGATCAGATATGAAGCCAGCAAGAATTCCACCAATAATTCCACCTACATCAAACAAAACTGATAGATATCCAGCAGATGCAGCTGACATGTGCTCGCCTCCAATAGCTGGAAAAAAAATGACGTAAGAAAGCAGCATTTTAAATTTACAATCCACATATGAAGGATTACTCGAATCATGGCAAGATGAAATAGAAAACAAAGTTCAGAAGTCGTGCATAGGATCAGTAATGCCAGGAAAAAGTGACCAGAGGCAGGTCATCTGAGACACTACTAGGCAGCATGCATAATACTGTTGTATTTGACTAGGAGAGACTTGAAATCAGATAAACAGAACAGAACAACAGGGTAAGGATAAACTGGTTAACTAGCAGAACACAAATTGCTACCACACTTTGCCTTTTATGTTCTAATATCTCTTGTACGCCTGGTAATACCACTGCTACAACATAATTCGATCCCTCAGAATAACTACAGTAACATGCTACAATCTAAGGTCGTGTCCACAATCAGAATTTGATTATAATGAAGAGTCCACTTTCATCAAAAGAACATATTGACCGAAGTTAATGATTATTCACGCCAATCTAACGTGATAATGTGTAACTATGTGATCAATTTCAATCAATTGGGAAAAAAAGTTATGGGGCATACCAGTCTGGCTCAAGTAGAAGGGGAGCCAGTACAGGAACGTGTACGCAACCAGCTTAGCGAAGAAGAGGCAGAGCGAGAAGATGACCACGCCGGGAATGGCGAGGGCCTTCAAAATCCCCACGGCATCCCGCCTGTCCTTCCCAACGCCACTCGCGGCGCTGCTGCTGCTGTCCTCCCCGTCCGTGCTCTCCTCAGCGACCGGCTCGATCGGCGCCGGACCGAAACCGACGTACTGGGGGTAAGGCGCGAGGAAGAGAAGCACAAGAGCGCCGCCGAGAGCAATGAGCCCGCCCGGGACGACGAACGACCATCCCCACCCGTACCCGAGCATGGCGGCGGCGACGAGCGATCCGGTGATGTTCCCGACGGAGGTGTGCGCGTTCCATACCCCCATGATGAGGCCGCGCCTCCGGCCGCAGAACCAGTTGCCGACGATGGCGACGACGGAGGGCCAGCCGGTGGACTGGAGCAGGCCGGCGATCACCTGGGTGGCGACGTAGAACGCGAGGGAGTGGAGGCCGAGGAAGTACCCGGCGCCGAAGAGCGCGACGGCAGCGCCGCTGGCGGCCATGCCGGAGGCGAGGAAGCGGCGGAGGTCGAGGCGGTCGCCGAGGTGGCCCGCGACGAACATGCCGAGGGAGTAGGAGGTGAGGAAGGCGACGTCGGTGGCGCCGAGGAGCGCCGGGTCGGCGAAGGGCGGCCAGGCCCGGGCGAGCTCGCGCTTGACGATGCTGGGCGGCTTGCGGGAGGCGTGGTAGAGCGCGTAGGCGAGGAAGGTGAGCCCCAGGACGAGGGCGCGGTGGGTGTTGTAGGAGAGGGCGGGCAGGGCGCGGAGGCCGGGCGGCCCGTCGGCCCGCTCCGGGGAATGCATCGCCGGCGCCGGCGGCTTCGTCATCGGCGGCAGGGGAGGGGTGGTGGCGTGGCCGGTGGGGCCGTGGCTGGCCCGGTGGGGAAGGCCGGAAGGGAGGGGAAGAAAGAGAGGACGTGGCGGGGAGATGGGTCCAGGCGTAGGACACGCGCCCAAGTTGGTTGTGGGCTTGACACGACTGTCTGGTTCCTGCGAAACGCATATTTGCCATGACAGTTTTCTTCGGGGGCTGTTGCACATGGGCTTCGCGTTCGCCTCCTCCGGTCCTCCCCTCCTCTTTGCCTCCCATGCGGCCCGATTTGCTTCTCACTGGTCACTGCCGTTGCTGGCATTCTCTCTCTCGTGATAAAGATCCATGCACACTACCAAAGTGGAGGGGGGGTTAAGGTTGTTTATAGAGGGGTAAATGTTAAATTTCAGTTACAAAATATTTCTTCACCCACTCACCTCGACCAACGGCTCAGATCGCTCGGACTCCTGGATAGAAGCTGGGGCCCGCGTGCAGCGTCACAGCCCCTCCCACAAAGAGATAGGCGGATAGCGTTCTCCCCCAATCCTCCCGCCGCGGCGCCGCTCCCCCCCCCCCCCCCCCTCCCTCCGTCGGCCCGTCCCATGCTCCGCCGCTGACACGTTGGCCCAACTCAACCATCCAATGGCCGCCGCCTCCGCCACCGCCGCCGCCTCCGGCGTCGTGCTTCCCCACGCCTTCCTCTCCCACCGCTCGCCGCCGCCGCAGGTCGTCGCCGTGGCCTCCTCGTTCCGCCGGCTCTCCCTGTGCGCCTCCCCTCGCCGGACCACCCACCTAGTCGCCCGCGCCGACGCCAGCGCCGAAGCCGGGGAACCGGAGCCTGAGGCTGAGGCGGGGCCTGTCACTGGCTCAGCTGACGCCGAGGAGGGGGGGGCCGAGGGGGCTGTCGCGGTGGCGGTGGCCGAGGAAGAGGAGGCAGAGGAACCGCCGCCGCCGCCAAGCAAGCCGAAGGTTAAGTTCGGCGAAATCATCGGGGTGAGCGCTCCTTGAACGGACTTCTCCTAAGTTGTGTAGCATCCGGGATTGGATATTTATTATGTGGAAATGTAGTCTGCAAATTACTGCAAAAGAGTAGATTGGGAGGCATCAGGTCATGGAGGAGTAACATCTCATTGCGTAGTGTTCAGAATTCTAGTTCTCTATGGCAACTGCTTCGGACTTCTTTGTTTTGTCTTGCCGCATACTAGCATAGTCTCTAAGGTAACCACGCATTGGAATTAGTAATGGGCGAAGTGGAGAATCGGTTTTCTCACTGTTTATGCGAACTCTCAGTACATGTAGTCCTGTCCTGAAAGGCTTGTCAATGCAGAGAAGTCAGCAACGAGTCTAATATCTTTTATGAGCTCTAATTCTTTGTTGGTCTTGCACGGCTTCATTAACACAGGCACATGGCGGGATAGAAATTTGGTGCTTTGACTATTTGTGCAAGATCCATGGCTGTTCATTCATTGTGTTTTGTATAATCCATTATGATCTCGTGAAGCTTAACATGCTATGTACTATTTCCTTGAATTATTTGGCGTTGTAGATTCTGAACAAGCAATTCATTGAGGAGGCTGAGAAGGTGAAGACTGTACCGGATCTGAGGCCTGGTGACATTATCGAGCTTAGGATGGTAAAAATTTCCACTGTTTTGGATGTGTTGCTCGGGCTAATTCCTCATTGTTGGTATCTGAAGCACTTCTTGTTTCAGCAACGGCCCAACAAGAGGAGATTGTCACTCTTTAAGGGAATAATCATCGCAAAGCACAAAGCTGGTATTCACACCACAATCCGTGTCAGAAGGATCATTGCTGGTGTAGGAGTTGAGATTACCTTCCCAGTGTAAGTTATTTATGATCTTTTTTCTGTGCTGTGCGGATAATTTGCTTAGTGTTGCATGGTGACACTATTGCTAAATGTCAGCATTCAAAAGTTTCTGTATAGGTAGTTCTCTTTTTACTACGGGAAAAAAATTAATACATCTATTTCATTTTGTATGTTATACTAGCAGTGAGACTTCTGAGTACTATTATATTGAATTCGGGATGCTTAGTATACCTTTGTATAAGCTGGCTATATAATCGGTTTAGTTTGCAATACTTACAGGTTCATAGTGGAGCTTGAAATTTTCTTTTGAAATGTTTATAGGATGTTTTGCATTCTAGCTCAATATACGTTATCACTCAGTTTTGTAGCAGAAGATCTAAACTAGTTAAATGCCGCAACATAAACTTTTTTTATCCACTTGCTTTTCCTTTCTTTTAAGTACATTACGTGCACTATAGTTCTTTTGGAATTATAATCTTCTCAGCAAACCTGAGGAGCTATCAAATAGGAGCTGAAGCATTCAAAAATTTCAAATCTTCATAGTGACCTCTTGTCATGCTGAAAAACTATCCCGTACCCCCGTTTTACACTGATACTTCGTTTTGTTACACCTATGTAAATTTGAGACTTTTTGTCAGCTTGGCTGTCTGTCAATTATCCCCTTTTCTGTGTGTAAATATCCTCAGTAATCTGTTATCTGTTACTTGCCAATGTTCTCAGCAAATGTAGAAGACTTTATTGTGATAAGTCCCACTTTGTGCAGGGCTGCTCCTAGTGATATTGTTACCCACAGTTCTGTCTTTCAGTAGTGATTAATAGTTCAATCATATTAGTTCGCGTGACCACATGCTAAATGCTTGAAACATTAGACTACTTTCTTTCATAATTCTTGCAACAATTTTTTAACTTCACCTACATATTTCATTACAGGTATTCACCCAGGATCAAGGAGATCACAGTAATCAGGCACAAGAAAGTGAGGCGAGCAAAGTTGTACTACTTGAAACACAAGCTTCCCCGCTTTTCAACCTTCAAGTAAAATCAGATATGACGACAGAACAGCTTCTCCCTCCACCATTTCGATTTCTCTTAGCAAACAATTTGCACTTCCCTGTCCAAATCAGTGCATTTCACTGTATTACCTGGATATCAAATGTGTAATATCTACGGCTTTATAGCATATTTTGGTTTGCAGTGCAATGTTTCTTTTGTCCTCAGTGTACAAAATCATACTAGGACCTTATTATTATGAATTTAATCTCATCCTTTTATGATGTCCCTGGATTCATAGGTCATATGTTTTAAAATGATAACCATACTCTTTCTGTTTTCAAATATATGACGTTTTATCGAGCTAATTAGCTTGTTCTAATGTCATATGTTTTAAAATGATAGTCTTAAAGTCATATATTTTAAGATTATATGGTTAAAACGGAGGGAGAGTTAATTTGTTATGGTTAAAACGGAGGGAGAGTTAATTTGTTATGGTTAAAACGGAGGGAGAGTTAATTTGTACTATGTATGTTGCTATCCTAAAAGGAGAATCTATTAGGTCTGCATTTTTATGGATTAGTAGTTGACATGACGAGTCCTAACAAATTGGGGATGGAGTTCTTTGCTGGGCCGGACTAGTTTCGTCCAACCTTCAATCACATGCAAGGCGATGCATTTCTTCTCCACCGCTCACAAGTCACAACCTTCTCCCGTTTTGCATGGCCCTGTTTTTTACAGAAGGATCAATCATTTTCCCCAATCTATCTTGAATTTGAGGCTACTACTACTTGATAGCACCAAATTTCAGTTTAAGTTTAGCTCAATTTTCTTTAAAGCAACAATTGGGACCCACACATCATAATGGCGAAAATGATTGAGAACCTCATCTGGTATCCATTAGGTATGAGTTCCTACCACAAGGAGAGTACAGGTCACGCATGCCCCAACAATTTGTCGAGGAGTATACAGAGCACAACTGTTACCGTTTGTTTAATACTTCAATCAGATAAGAATATTCTTCTGATATTTTTGTTTTGTACTTCCAGTTTTGTACTGTATGGGGATTTAAAAGAATAAAATCAAATATTTGTGGCACTGCAAGTACCAGTACAACAACACTATCTCACTATTTTCTTAGAAGTTACGAGTTCTAGTGATGATTTGTTAATTTTACTAAATAGTTCACAAATATACTTGTTCATATATTATCTTCATCAGAGTATTGCAAATATGTTTAAGACGGTAAACAATCTGCTACTAAATTGAAAGTGATTAATAAGAACTGCCAAACGCCATGGCTTTCTAGTCCTGGAAACCACACTCTGAATAGTCTGTAAATCACCGACCACCAATAAAGAAAAAAAAGAACGACGATGTTCACTAAAAAATAAAAAGAAAAACCTTAAAAGAAGAACGGTTACAGTGCCACGGGCCCAACAACTACAAGTGAGTGTTGCCCCGTCAATGTCGCCGGAGCTAAGAAAAGCAAAGAAAACCATTGGCTTCTCTCTTCCCTCCGCCCCTGGCTTCCTCCCCTCCCCATTTCTGCTCCAATTCGCTGCCTTTTTTTAGTTTATTTTGCATGCACTCAATTCTTGGAGAGAAAGGTTGGGTTTCCGCTTCTTTTCTGTGTGTTCGATCAGGTGGTTTCGATGGGTGGCGGCGGAACGCTGATCTCGGTTTATCCCGAGGAGCTCACCTTCTTGTGTAAGTTCTGCGAAGTTCTTGGCATTTTCTTTATTCATTCACATTGCGATTGGTTAAACTTGTGCGGTTTTCCTCCGCGTCAAATTCTTGTGGCGCAGTTGAGCTGGACAAGGCGTGCTATTGCAATCTCAAGGTGGTGAACAACAGCGAGCACCATGTCGCATTCAAGGTCCATAGCTTTCCTGTTTCATGGCGTCCACCTCAGAATTTCCGCGTTTCGCCTGGCGGAAGTTGAACCAGGCTTGTTCAATTCTTTTCTTCAGGTCAAGACGACATCGCCGAGGAAGTATTTCGTCCGGCCGAACGCGAGCATCGTCCAGCCATGGGATTCGTGCACGATAACGAGTAAACACTTGCTTTTCCTGTCCTCCGCGGTTCTGTTTTGGGTTCCCCGTTTGGTTTTTGATGTGTAATTGCTGTGTCTGTATTTGCCTCCCTATTTGAGGATATAGTTACGCTCCAGGCACAGAAGGAGTACCCACCAGATATGCAGTGCAAGGATAAGTTCTTGATTCAGAGCACGAAGGTGCCTGCCAGTACCGACATGGACGAGATCCCTCCTGATACTGTAAGAAGAAATTGCAAAATGACTAATCTGTAAGGTTTAGCATTACATTATCACTACAGAGAAATGGTATTCAACCACACGCCATCTTGTTGTATGTGTGCAGTTCAACAAGGAAGCCGATAAGGTAATCGAGGAAATGAAGCTTAAGGTTGTTTACACATTACCTAGTGGAGGCTCAGACGACTCTAGTGTTTCATCTTTAGGAAGCAGGAGCTTCAAAGCAGCGTCTGATGATCTGACGGTAATATTCTGGCAGTTCTATAGTAATGTGTATGATAATTATGATTCACTTATAGACATTCAGTAAAAACTCTTACTGTGGATCACATGTTTCCACGTACTTTTCAGATGCTGAAGAACGCAAGCATTGAAGAGGTAGTACACTATATCCCAAAAATACTTCTCATTCTTACTTTGAAACTTTACCAAAAATACATGTTGGTTAAGATTTTTCCTCTGACAAATTCAGAGGAGGGAAGGTTCTGCAAACTTAAATATAGCATGCTTGAAGCCTTTTATCGTGACTATGTAGTAACGTTGTGTATCACAGGAACTGTATGTGTCTTTACACATTAACTGTTCAGTGATAGAGGTGCTAGATAGTACTCTACAGGCACCCCACACAGATTTCCTTTTGCCTTAACATTTTAAATGCACGTCTTCTTGCACAGCCATATTGGGTAATGCCATACAAGTCAGAGAATTAGGAAGATGTTGAAGCAACATGATATGACGTTTAAAGATCATAAAGTTGATCATGGAGAAAGGTACCTATAATTGAGTGGTCATAATTGAGGGAGGGAGGATGCCCAGAAGCCCATCGGCGTGTTCCTTTAGCCACACTTGTTAACTATGCAATGGACCAGAATTACTATTTCCCATTTCAACTAGAGTAGAACTTTTTATCCTGCTCAACACATTCCAAGGTCCAACTGAAAAAGAAATAAAAACTTGGATCATACAAAGCAAGTGTTTCATGAATATTCTTACCGTAACACGACTCGTACTTTATGAATGACAAAACATCCTTTTGGGCACCTTTGTCACCGTTTCTTGGTTTCTTTTATCTTATTCAGATCCAGACAATTCAGCGCCTAAAGGATGAAAGAGATAACATGCTTCAGCAAAATCAACAAATGCAACGTGAATTGGTACGGTTTAGCTAACTTCTTAATCTTCATTCTGGTCCCATATTTTACTTGATCATATTTGCATTTGGACTTTGTCCCTTCTTTAATTTTTTTGGGAGCAATTTGAACTTTGGCTGTTGCATTAATGAAACTTCAATATAAAGCAAAAATAATTTGCTGTGTTGAAGGAGGCCTGACCTTTGAGAAAAATGTAAAAGAATTGCTTAGTTCATACTCCCTCCGTTCCAAATTGTAGGTCGTTTTAACAAATCAAGATACATAAATTTTGCTATGTATATAGAAACAATGTATATCTAGATGCATAGCAAAGTCTATGTATCTAGATTTGCCAAAACGATCTACAATTTGGAACGGAAGGAGTATGTTGGTTGACATATTTTGAATTCACAAAATACAAAACACAGAACACTTACATTTCTTTCTACAGATATATTTTGTAAATAAAAATTTATCTCCAAATGCAAAATGCAGAACAGTTAAATTCTGTTTTTTTTTGAATAACGCATTCTGTCTTCATATGGTTATTTCCTGTGCATGTGGCTAAGAAAAGTATAAAACAAATGTTTTATACAAGAAACAAAGTATGACTATTTTATAAAACAAATTGGAAAAGGAGGGAGCATAATGGATGGGATGGAATACAAAAAGAACGTATCCAAGGCATTCACGACATAAGTTTGGACCTTGGTGTAAATTAAGCCGCTGACGGATTCTAGGAATTGCTTAAGTTTTTTCCCCTCTTTTTATGCTCATTTAACGATGAATAGCCTGAAAGAGGCCAGAATGAGGTGCCATCCGGCAAACACATAATGCTCATTGTTCTCCTCTTTTTATTTCCCACATTTTCATTACTTTTTACTTCAAAATGCTGAACTTTCTGTGGATACAACTAATGAAAATCAAAGTGGTTACCCTGACTACAAACTTGTGGAAGTCTGGGAAGGGTTCATTGCTTACTTGTATCTCTTGAATATAGAGCATCCACTAGCAATCAGGGTGCAAACTTGCACTCCGTTGCTTCGTTATTTTGAACCTTTTAACTTACTAGAAGAACACGAACAATGTTGTTTCAGGATGTGCTCCGGAGGCGTCGGAGCCGCAAGGGCGACACGGGTTTCTCCTTGACGTTCGCTGCGTTCGCTGGCCTAATAGGTGTCCTGGTCGGACTCCTGTTGAGCCTCATCTTCTCTTCCCCGCCGGCCACCGCTTGAGATTCAGAGGTTGCAGCCCAGAGGATCGATGTTCAGATCGACGCTACGACGAACTGTTTTAGTCCCCACCGCTATTCTTTTCTTCTTTCGCGTTGTAGTTTTATGTGAAACGCTAACGGGCTGCGGCGTTCCCACCCGTGCTTGCTTCATCTTCCATTTGTGTTTGCCCCCTATTTTTTCTTCTAATTCTTTTTGTGTTTAGTTTGGTACGTATATGTGTAGCTGTATGCATTCGCCGACTGGAAATGCAAAGAGGAAGTCGTCGCAGGGGGTATCAAGAAAGAGTATTGATGCCGACAGTTTTGTATTGCGCCTCGCAAATTCTGACGTGGCAAAGAGTATGCGCGGATTGTTGATCTGAAAGAGGATTGATTGTAAAATTCTGATGAACTTCGTCATTTATTTATTGATCTAAAAGGGTCGAGTACTCATCATCATATGATTGCTGATGGTGGGCTACGGGCTGCCCGGTTTTCACGTGGGTCGAAATAAGCTTGTTTCGGTTACAAATCATATGATACATTGGGCTGACCGCTTCTACTGGGCCAGCGCAGTTCTGTCAAGAGCCCATACATTAGTAACACGAGCCCAGGAACGCTAGCACACCACTTGTTTTCTTCTCTTCCGTCAAACTCCCAGCCCAATACGCCGTGGGCGATGCTCGGCGCGCGCGCCGACGCGGCGGGAGCTTCTTACCTGACGCCTCCGGGCAGCGGTCACCTGACCTGAAGCCGCCGTGTTCTGGCCGCTGAACCATGACAGTCTCGGCCGCCGGCCGGCCGGAGCTTGTCCGCACGGGTGGTTAAACGGCGCGGCTGGGGGGCCCTGACGACGGTGGATTCCTGGAACCACGGCAGCCTAGCTTCCATGGCCGGCCGCGCGCCGGGTGCGGTTTCCCATCCTGAACTACCGGTGCCGTGGTGTGCGTCGCACTTGCGCGCACAGCGGCCGCGCGCGCCCAGGCATCTGCCTCCGCATGTGCGCGGCCAACAGATCCTGCGCCCTGGATGACTCAGCCGGGAGCAATAATTTAGGGCGATCCGCCATGGATTTGCAACCAGAATCTTTCGGAACTCACGCTGCGCTAGCTCTATCATCTATGCATATCGAGATCTAGGTGGTCAACACCAGTGGCCTAGGTCTCTCAATTAACAATGCCGTGCATGTTTCGTTTTTCCTTTTTAAAAAAATAATCTTGGCTGGCGTTTCAAATGAAGTCTTTCTTCTTTTTTGCCTCGCTCTACACTCGGCGATGTTCTTGCGGTACCCAACTCAAGTAAACACGAAGCTCTTTGGCGTGAGTCATAAATTTTTTTCTCCTTCCTAGTACAAAGATGCGCGGCACTCCTACGTATTCGAGAAAAAGTAAACACGAAGCGCTTTAGCACACAGACAGCGCACCGTTTCGCACGGAATTATCTGGTGGAATTGCATGTGCGCTGGCCGCTGCCAACACATCCTGTACGGCTAACTGTTACGGTTAGGTTCGGCTCGTTAGGTTTCTGTTCCTCCACGGTGCATCACATCACGTGAGGCGCACGTGCAAAGCACATCAAAGGCGGCTAAGCTAGCAATATACGTACTGTATTACTGTATACGCGTGTGGTTTGATAATGCCGCATGCATGGTGTGGATCTGAATTCTGAACTGATTATATTTTCCATAGAAAAAAAAAGAACTGATTCCTATGGCAGCAAGCGGAGGAGCATAAAAGGGAAACCACTCTTGCCACCCGTGTTGATAGGAATGAGGTTCCATGCTCAGCTATGGTCTATGGATTTGTTTTTGAAAAGGAGATGCGGCGATGCAGTTTTAGTCCATCCTTTTTCTAGTCCGGATCGGCAATGCAGCTTCACACCGAGATCGTCTTTGTATTAAAATGTTCAGAGCGCAATCAGTCTGATGCTGAATTGCTTGTTGGGCACCAATGATTAGCACAATGCTTTTGTTCACTTAGGTTGGTGTAACAACTCGGACGTCTATATTCTGGCCTGAACGATTGTATTGAGCGTGAGAGGACAATATCATTGCCTTTCAGCTTTGCCCGCTAAAAAACGTATTTAGTGACTTCTTTTTGAAGGTTAATCGATCACTATCTAGTCACTTTAGAGCTTTTGTTAAACCATGACTCATACAGTACAGTAGCGTGGGTGATACTATGCTCCATCAAAAGAAGCGCCAAGCCGCCGAGCATGAATCGATGAGCACGGTAAAGTCCCCATCATCCTACTTAATCCTGAAATGATGGCCCCCGTAGGATCTAATCATGCCGACTTACCCCTTAATGATGCTCCCTTTTTTTCACCAACCGTTCCAGACAAAAATAATGCAACAGGACCATTGAGCACCGTCTCCTACACTCAACAATGTCGTGCCCACATGCTAGATAGAAAAAGTTATTATTACTACACTCCTTTCATTATATTCATACGCAAAAGTTTCAAACATGATTTGCGTGCGCAAACAGAATGGAGAATGAAAATCCAGCACTCGTACGTCATTGCCATCACGAGCTACGGTGCCGCGGACCCAAATGATCCGTTCCAACAGCAAAAGCCCATACTCGAAGCACAGCACGGGCCCAGCTCCGACCAACTTGCTTGCCACGCATCGCCCACCTCCGGTGCACCGGGACCCGCGGGAGGCGCGCGCGCTCCCGCCGGCCCCGGCATCGGCCCGACACGCCGGTGCCGGTCGCTCGCGGCGACCTCACACAAAGGCTGCGTCCCCCCGCTCTCACGAGCCTCGACGCCGACCACGGACCACCCGATCCGCGCCCTCCGCATGTGGCGCCCCGCCCGATCCGTCGTTCTCCGCCTCCCTCCCGCGATGGGAGATTGGGAGCGGCGGCCGCGGAAAGTGGACGCAGGCGGTGCCCCAGCGCGGCCGTGTCGGCCCGCGGCCACGACCCGATCGGCGACGCGAGGGCGAGACGCCTTTTCCCCGGCTTGGGGTCTGTCTAACCGTCGCGGGATTAGGACGGCTCACCGTCTCGTTTGCTCCGGCTGCTTCGTCGAAATTATTATTCCGACTATGATTTAGATTGACGAACTACTTGCTTGCTTTAGAAATAGTAGAGATTCCAAATCATCTTTTGCTTGCAGCAGCGGAGCTGCGGAAAATGCAGTTAAGTCAACGGAAGACCCCGTCTTGCATCCATAGCTGTATCTGTATCTTCCTCGCGGTGCATCGGTTTGCACGGCGCTGGTTTGCTCTGACCGTCTTCGGTTTGTTTTCGACACGATTTAGGCTTGTACTCTGTCTGTAACCGTGACCAATCTGGTATTACGAGTACGTCGCCGGACGCCCTGCTGGCAGATATGAAAAAGGCGCCGAAGAATGAACGCGTTACTCTAAGGAAGGAGATTGAATAGGCGTTCAAGCATGTACAGTTCCAACTAAGACGCATACGCACCACATATGATTAGCCTGACGACGCATCCCCTGCCTTTTTGAAGGAGAAAAAGGTGGGTGGGATTAGGTCAGTGGACAGCGTGTGACGCACCTGTCCGGTCCAGATCCACAGACCCGGGTGTTCAACCGCCAGTCACCTGTCACCCGGACCAAACTCCTGCTGCCGCGGATCCTGATGCATCGGTCGGCGATAGCTGCGTCAGCGGGACAAGCAGGCACATACGAAAATCATCGGTAACTTCGGAAAATGACAGCTCGGATAATCGGATGGTACAGTACAGCCTGCTTTCCTTGATCCTTTTCAGATGCTCTGAGCGAGTCTGAGGTGGTTCAACAGAAACAGATTGCCCACCACAGTCTGCAGGAGATGTATCATCTTTACAAATAAATAAATAAACTCCTATATAATATAAATAAACGTTAAGGATCTCGTAACATAAAACGCATAATATAGGCCCCAGATCAAAAGAGCAAAAGGGGAGTTTGGGGGAATTTAAATTAGGTATAGAAAAGAAAAGCGAATCGAGGAAGCAAAGCAAAGGCGAAGGCAAGGACGGACGGCATTCCCTATTGATTTATCCGCCAGCGGCAGCGGAGCAGCAGCACCACACCAGCGCAGCGCGGCGGCCAACCAGAAAGACGAAGCGTAGCGGAGCCAGCCAGCCAGCCAACCAACCAACCAACGGACGGAAGAGGCAAGGCCCGCCGCGAAGCCGAGCCAATCCGGCCGCGCTGCCCTACCCCCGCTCCGCCGCTCCTCTCCAGCCGTCTCGGGATCCGCCCGCCCGCCCGGCGTGATCTCGACGCCTCGCCCGCGGTTGGGGCTCCGGCCGCACGCCCCATGTGTCCCCGCGCGGATCGCCGCGCGTAGAGGCCGCGTGGGAGGGAGCGCGGGGAGGGAGTTAAGTGCGGGAGGCCAGGGGAGGGTTGCCGTTTCCGCGGCGAGATGGACGCGAGCGCCGGCTCCTTCGTCGCCGTCCGCCGGCTCTCCGGCTCCGACCGCGCCGCCGCCTTCCACCACTCCTCCTCGGGTGCCTCACCTCGCCTCCTGTTTGGTTATTCGTTTGTTTGTTTTTTATTTTCTTCTTCTTCTAGCTATTGTTGCTGCTCCTGCCACGGGGGACGATGATGCTAATGGTCTGTGCTGTCCGTACGCCGGTGCTGCAGCGGAGGTGGTGACGGGGTCGTCGGCGTGGATCGGGAGGGGGCTCTCCTGCGTCTGCGCGCAGAGGAGGGACAGCGATGCGCGCCTCTCCTTCGATTTGACACCTACGCAGGTGGGATTCGCCTGTTTTCTCTTTTGGCTTGATGATCCCCAAATTTGCTTTAGCTGTTCTAAAGCTGTCCCAGATTCTCGAGCCTGTCAACCGAATTTGATCTTTCTCACTGTTTACTCCCCAAATTCATCCTGAACTTCGGGCCCTTCTCTGATCTCGCATTGCTTGGCGCTGTCTGCATAAAAATTTGCTACGTCTCTGTTGATTCACTTCAGTGCTATTATGAACATGAGCTGATTTTTATTAATTTCACAAATGTTGTAGTAGCTTAACTTTAACTGTATGCTGTGCGCGATAGTGAAGTTTCACGTGCAATCAACTTGTTCTCTTTTTCCTGTTTCAGGAAGAATGCCTACAGAGGTTACAGAACAGAATAGAAGTTCAGTATGATAGTTCAAACAGAGAGCATCAGGTACTTGTTTTGGTTGCTATTGACAACAAACTCTTCTTATGCGGTTTCATCCTGTGGTATTTGTGGGATCCCATGTTCTCTTGTGAAGTGGGTGAGTGTTATTGTTCCCACAATTTTACATTTTAATTATTCAGTACAAGATGGTGAACATGAGACGAGATGTTCATTGAGTGACCATGAAATTTAAAATGACTGTAAAATCGAGAAATCTAGCATGTCCGCAGATCTGCAAACCATTAGGAAGTACTGGCTGTTAGTAGTGCAGGACATAGATGGTCTCTTGTTCAAGACCTTGATAAGATTAGTTGGTATATTGATGCTGCTGTTCCTTAACGAGTTAAAACTTAACCTGCCGGAATTATATATCTCAATCCAGATCATCTTTTTGATTCTCTAGTTCTGTTCATTTGTCCTTTCAGATGAAATTTGAGAAAGCATAGCTAGTTACTTACTTAACCTGGTATCTCATTTTTTTTCCCTATCAGGAAGCATTACAGGCTCTTTGGTGTGCTGCTTTTCCTGGAACCAAGCTTTGGGGTCTAATATCAGAACAATGGAAAGAGATGGGTTGGCAAGGGAAAGACCCATCTACAGATTTTAGGTATTTGATCTTTCTCCTATGTTCCAGTTGCTAGCTGTTACCTGTTTTGTCAGTGCTATCCTTTAATTAACCTAGAGAAGAGAGATTGATGATCCTTTGGTGTGATGGCATTACAGAGGTGGAGGCTTCATCTCCTTGGAGAATCTGTTGTACTTTGCTAGGAACTTTCCGGTGAGTGCAAATCCTTGTTTTCAGTGATGTTTTGCTCTTCACATGCTATTATGTTATGATTTATAGGGCCTTAAAGGCTTGAGGCTCTGTAGTCTCTAGCATTTCTGTTTAGAATATAACAAGCTAGATGGCTTGCTGAACATAAGTATTTGCAGAGTTACTAGTAAAATGAATGTCTAATCTTTCCTTGTTACCCCCTGAAAAAAGGGAAAGGCGAAAAGGAAAAAAAAGTATTCACAGTACATCCTGTAGGCTAGACTGAAACAGTGCAAACCAATGGACCAGTATAGGATGCTGAAAGATCTGTTTACACATGTGATTATTAAACTTGAAACGTTCATTATGTCATAGCATTGAGATAGTTACCTCAGATACTTATACATAATTGCCATAAATCACTCTAACGAACTCTTTTGTGCAGAAATCTTTTCAGGAACTTCTTCGCAAGCAGAATGGTGACCGTGCAATCTGGGAGTATCCATTTGCTGTAGCTGGTGTAAATATAACCTTCATGCTTATTCAGATGCTTGATCTCCAAGCAGGTTTGTCTACCATAAGTTTCGTGTGCCTTAAATAGTGCAAGATAATAATAGTTCTGTAGAAATTTAAGAAATGTCTGAAGAATTTTTTGACCTGGTCAGTTTTAGTTCATTTTTAACTGACACTCAATCTTGATGTCCTGCCCGTGCAGTTAAACCGAGGTCATTGTTCGGAGCAGTTTTCCTAATGCTTCTTTCAGGTATATCTTTATTTCAGTACTCTATTTTGAAATGTTGATCATATCATCATCATAATCTACAACAGCTGTTTACCACTGGTTTCTTTGAGAAATGTCTTATCTTTGTTTGGAATTAGATTGTTTTCTTGTGGTGATGACTAGGATTAAAAGAACAGAGTACATCAATATGCATATTTTGAACAAGTCCTGTGTGTTTTATGACCACAAGAATGAATCTGTTGATGGTCCATATTGGTCCATATTTGCTAAGTTCCACACAGTTGTCTAAGGCCATAATATAGTAGTGCTATCTTTTAGTTTTACGCTTGTACTTCTCAGAGGCAGAAAGCACTCATAAATGTGACTATGTGAGCTAACTGAAGGATCTAGTTATAGTGTTTCCAATATTAATTCAATGTTTTGGCCCTTTTTGTTTTTCAGAAAATGATCAAGCATTTGACATTCTCTACTGCATAACCTTCAAGTTGATGGATCAGCAATGGCTTGACATGCATGCTACTTACATGGACTTCAATGTATGTTCTTTTTCCACTAAATCTCAAAATTCTCTGGATAGCAACTTCTCCTTTCTTCACCTTATATATGAAAGATCCATAGATAATTGAAGATTCCACATATTGGGTCCTGGGAACTCTTGCTCACCTGACTGTACTACTAAAACTGCAGACGGTCATGAAATCAACACGACGTCAGCTAGAAAGGGAGCTGCTGATCGAAGATATTCAGCGGATTGAGGATATGCCATCGTACAGGCTTCTGGCCCGGTAGCTAGAAGAAACTGAAAATCTTAACATGGCTACATGTTGCAAGCCTTGAGTTGCTGATGGATTGCCACCGGCACCCACAGCCTGCGAGAATCCTGGAATGTAGATGCATCTGTATCCCTGTGTTTAGGTACTGTGGTAACCTGATCTCTGAAATTTACAAGGTAGGGTTTTTCTTGGTGATAGAATGCCGCGTAGGGTAACTGAAGTGTCTGATCAGCTGCCATGGCAAAGTATTTGTTAGGGTGTGTTATTACAATCGGGTTGTTGCCCATCATACCACGAAAAGGGAGTGTTCCAGTTCCTAGAGTTTTCGATGTAAACAGGAGGATTTTGGGAAAGCTGATCTGAGTTGTCTCCCATTCGCATAAAGATAGAGAGGCTAGTTCTTCGAGTGCGCAGCAACTATGCTGTTCATTTCCTTTTCTGTGTTGCTTGATTTCCATCGGCTCGTTTCTTTGACGATGCATGCAGCTTTCTGTAATTACCTGAGCATTTAAATGGTCGAGTATTGCTTTTATGTGATATATCTAAATGATGATGATCTGACGGGGCAGTCCTCGCAGCTGAATGTCCAGCGAGCGGCGTGACCTGCGTCCGGCAGAATGGCAAGTGCGCTCCATGTTGGAGCAGCAAGAGGGGACGCACCATGAGCTGCCTGCGTGGTGCATCCCGGCGCGGCCAGTCCGCCCTCCGACTCCGTGTTCCTGTCCGTAGTGGGCGGTGAGGTCTTGCCTGGGCCCTGGGCCAAGGGGGCAAACAAAGCTGATAAACCTCTGGTAGCAGTGATGGGTACGATGCGATCTGGAAGTAGCGGACTCATTCCTCTGCTGATTGTCTGGGAATATCTTGTGCAACTATGAGAGGGTCCGATTGGAGGCTCCTAGGCTTCTAGCTAGTTGTCGTAACAGAAATACAGATCAATCCGAATATCCGATGCTTTCTATATATGCGTCTTGTTATGCACGTACGACGCATATATCTTGGTATCTAGAATCCAGATTGCTTGACCAAATGGATATCCCCAATCTTCTGACACGACTCGCGTTCATGGATTATTGTCACGAGATAAAAAGGGAAATTCTTCAGCCCAATGGCTCTCCAGATCTGCTGTTAGTTCTAGAGCCCTAGCTTACGCATATGTCTCATGATCTTGTTTGTGGGCGCGTCGTCATGCTGCGGTCTCATGGCGTATTTGACGAGCGTGCAGTCGCGGAGATCAGATGAGATCTCCCCGTGTCGTCTCGTCCCTGCTGCGACCGATGACATGAAAGGCAGCCATCATGGTGGCGAGGAATCCTGCCGAGTGCTAGACTGCTGCGACCGACGACTGCCTTTCTCTCTCATCTCTCATCATCTGAGGCGATACCGTTGCCTAGTCTTCCGTGTTTCACCAACCCTAACTGTGTGCATACTCCGACGTACAAACGTCGAAAAGATCAGCAGGGCCCTACAGCCCTACCCACCCAACTAGTACATGATCTCGTCGATATGGTTGCACTTGCACACATCATCGATCATTCCAAGAATTTAGAATTCCCAACACAAGTAACGGATAGTTTTTCCAAGAGAACCAGCAGCAATCTTCAACAGCCGAGCGAAACAAACGATGCTCCAAGTCGGTCCGAGAGGAAGCCGGAAGGGGTCCAGGAGAGGAGACACGAACAAGAGGCCCGACCTGGTCCGGACCAGCAGCCGCATGCATGCCCGCCCGCGCGCACGCTGTCGGGGACGCTGCTGCCATGCCCGTGTCCGCGCGCATTATGCCGCCGGGAGACCCGCGTGATTTGACGATGCGAACGGGACGAAGAGGGGGAGCGGGCGGTGGCAGAGGAGATCAGAGGCGGCGGCCGCTGGTGCACAGCGCGTGCCGGCCGGGACCGCGTGCAGTGGGGATAGGCACGCAGCTGCAGGTCGGCAGATGCAGCGCGTCGTTGGAGCGGTGGTGCTTGCTTGGTCATGTTTTTTTTTTCTTTTTTTCGTGCGCGCTCGCTGGTTTTGTCGCCGAAATGATGCGGTTCATGAGGAAGCCATATGGGGGGCGCCGAAAGCCTGGCAGCAGGCTTGCCAATGCCAATGCCACCCGCGTCAGCGCTGTGCGTCCACCCAAATTATATTGCACTTTCAGGAGAGGGTGTGCAATAGCACAGTTCACTTGGTGCGTTTTTAGAGATGTTCACGGCTGGCTTCTGCTGCGAGGCATATCGGATTTCCAGGAGAGGGTGTTCGCAAGAAAGAGAATTTCTTTTACCTTTATTCTTAGCTGTATCACTTGGAGCTTGTGGCTCATTAGAAATGACTTTGTATTCAATACTATAGTTGTAGCCTGCACTGATGTTATGTTATATCCTGTTATATTTGATATGCAGCGTTGGGCACCACTGCACAAGGAGGAGGGGCGGCTGAAGGTGGCTACGAAGGTGCAGAAGCTGCTACTGCATTTGGCGTGACGGTGGCCTAAACCGCTGCACCTCCCCGTCTCAGTTCTGGCTTTACAGCTTTTGTTGACTCTAGAGAGTGTCTTGGAGGGTCTGTTGAACCTGCTATATGCTAGGTCCTGTTTCTTCAGCTTTTGCTGATTCTGTTGAACCTGTCATGTAAGTTGGTAATCTCAGCAAAAACGTTCTTTGCTTTCAATCAAGCAGGGCCGAAGAGGTCTTTGGTCTAAAAAAATTATACTGCACTTTTTGTTAAAAGAGCATTGAAACTCTATTTCATTTAAAGGTCTTTAATATTTTTGTATGCATACAACACACATCAATGACATCAACTCAGAGCTATGAACGTATACACATCTTATTTCTGTTAAACGATAGGTCTGCATATCTTGAGGTTGATGAAGTCACCACATGTCACCACATATATATATTTTTTTCCAAATATATTTGAACAAATTCAAATTCACGGGACAAGTCCGGTTTATTTTCCTTTATCCTAGCTTTTAATATTTTTGATACATACCTTCAGTCTTTCTTTATTCATTAGAGCTAGCCTGTTGGTATTAAATTAAATAACCCAAAGCGCATGAACCATGCATAAATAAACCAGGGCCATTCAGCTTACAAATAGTGTTTGACCGAATTCTTAGTGCTACGAATACGGCATCTGCTTGTGTTACTTCATTGAGCTCGAAGGCAAGCGCGAGAGTCCAAATATATACAGGTGACCTCATCTCAGTGACTTCCCGAGGCTAGCAACAAGAAAGAGGAAAGGAGAAATATAGCTGATGACCATATGCATCATCTATGGCTATGGGTATGTATGGGCAAACATATGCTGATACGCATGAGCATTGGAGTGGATGAAGCCATGCTGCCCTGCTGCTGCATGCATGCCTTATTGCCGCACGCCCTAGATCTAGCAAATAGTACTGCCGATACTAGACCTAGCAGGTAGCTACTAGCTACCTGAAGAAGGCCATATGTAGCTAACTGTTTTCTTTTCATCAAGACACAGTACGTGAGGTTTGTTACTTTGTTTCACAACTTGTAAAAATGCAAATGACACCGAAAGCAACATGCTAGCTACGATCCAGGACAGGCGGCGAAAGCGAGAGAGAAAAACAAGGAGCAAAAGGATCAGTGCTTGCTGTGCGCGCACACAGACACACACGCACGTACAACGACAGCGGCAGCCATCATTCGTACGTGCGTATTTTTCGTCTCGTTTTCCCCGTGTCGCCTTGCGTTTTCGCCCCTTCTCCATGCTCGCATGCTATGCTATCATCTCCCTGCGCCGTCTCGACGCGCGCAGTGCTTAAGCTACGACGACACCGCCGCCACTTTAGGGTTTCTATTCTTTTCTTGCCGCTGCCGCCGCTGATTGTCTGGGCAGTACGCGGCAGGGTATAGGAGTACGTCTACGCCGCCCCTGTACCTGTTCACGGTTACCAAATCCTTGGGCCTCGCCCTTTCTAGGGCACGCCATGCGATGCGACTACTCCTCGGGGATTCCGATCCGTTTGCAAGTACACAGCCGCACCAGCTCTCACATGCATGCTACCTCTGCTCCTTCATGGACAACTTTTTTTGGTAGTGTATACAGGAACTTCATCATTTATGGACGTGATTTGCAGTTGCAGTTGAAGATGGCTTATTAGCACGGCCGTGTAGTTAGCATTGGGAAGCTATTCCAGACGTGTGTTTGATCTGGGGATCAAATGATAGCGGTATTTGAAATCGCCTGCGCACACTGTTGGGGAGCAGTGGCCCACGGGGGACCTGAAGGAGAGGCTTTTGCAGCAGCTCGCAATGATAGGAATTCGCCCTGCCCTGCTGCGGAACCGTGGCTCAATCTGGAAACATCAATGTGCGTGCCTGCAGCGGCAGCTGCCGGCAGCAATGTGTTTGGTTTGCCAACATCTTTTGCATGCAGCCCCACATCCGCAGCACTATCTACATATATACATGGTCCTATAATAATAATAATAATAATAATAATAATAATAATAATAATAATAATAATAATAATAATAATAATAATAATAATAATAATAATAATAATAATAATAATAATAATAATAATAATAATATAAATCTGCTTCGTTTTCTATTTTCGTTTTACCCTTTTCAGCTGTTACTGATAAAATATAGCCGTCTGATGCAATATGGGTGGGGAGGATAAGATTATTGATGCACCCATATAGCATCAGACGGCTGTAAATATTGTCTTGAAAAGTAGGTAAATAGTGTTGTGCTGAAATAGTGCGCATGGCTAGATATTTTTCCCTTCAAATCAATGGCGCCAAGTGGATGGTCAATTCTTTTTTTCTTATTTTTGGGAGGGTTGTGGAAAAGCAAAACCTGCCCCGATCGACGACCCATCCTCCGCTGAACATACACGTACCCAAGACGGTGATGATTCCGGGAGAGACCGGATTCAAATGTGCGCGCTACAGAGATACTGAAAACGAGTGAACCGGCCAGTGCTCTTTTTGCGAGAATCGGAGGGCATCGCTGAAAGGACATGCAGATCGGTCGATTGGGCGATCGATCGCAGGGGACAAAAGGTACAGTCAGTGCTAGCAGCTACCCCCCCTGTACGCCGAACAATCGCTGCAATAATGTTTGCCCCGGCCGCCTGAAAAAGCTCTGCCGCGGTTGAAGCGCCATTGAAGGCGCGATTAGCTCGGGAAGCTAGCTGCAGTAGAAGCATAAGCAACACCACTGATCAGGGGTTCAGAGGAATCACGCGGCCCGGTTAAAACAACAAGAGCGGATTTTCCCGTGTGCTTCTGGCAGGAACCAAACGTGATCAATTGCAATTAGTTTTCCTTTACATGCATCAACCGCATCTATGATAGAGATGAGCTAGGGAAAGGCAGATCTCTGACACCACATGAAAGCTGCTGTTGAATTAGCACGCACTAGCTGGGACAGGGCAACAGCCAGTACTGGAGCAAGTACTGTGCACACGGCACAATTTGAGCTAGAGGCCCTTTAAAGGGCCGTGCCTAGGCTGCTCCAGTGTCCATGCCCCACAGTACCCCAGCAGTCCGGAGGGCCATATAGGCAGCCCACACCACCACTTAACCTCAAAGCATCATCGTCATCGTCAACCTTATCACAGTCGCCACCAAAAGGAGATCGATCTATCCTGCGAATTTTCTGCCCCAAGAACCACTTTGATCCATCCATCGATCGATCACTAGCACACATGCAGGCATATATGGAGGGAGGCCAGTTGGGGGCTTGCCTTCCTAGCTTCCTTGTGCCGGATCACTACGCCTTCCCTCTCCCCCTTCCACTTCAACTACCGAGCCAACCAAATAAGCTTCTTCAGATGCCGTTTGACCAGGAAGAGGCCGAGAACCATGGCGTGATGCTCTCCTCCGACCATTGTGGGCTGTACCAGCTGCCGGCACTGCCGTTGGGCTGCGGCTCTGGCGTCGCCTCAGCCGCCTGCGGTGGGAAGCCTACGGCCGGTTTGATTCCTAGTACTATTGGTGCTGATGAGGTGAGGTGACCGATATTTCAGGCACATATATGACGGCACACTTTATTTCTTTGTTCGTTTTGAGCGGTTTTGTTTCTTCTACACAGGTCTGCACCTCGGTGACAAAAGGTTGCAACGAGAGTGCTAGCACATTGTATGCTCTCTAATTGTGATGTTTCGTTCTGAGATCTTTGCCCGTGTTTTAGGGTTTGATTGATGGTGCATGTGGTGTACATGTGTAATGAGTGTCCAGGTGGAAGGGCTCGGCTACCATGGCGGAGAGAGGGAAGATGAAGGTGCGGAGGAAGATGAGGGAGCCGAGGTTCTGTTTCCAGACCAGAAGCGACGTGGATGTCCTGGATGATGGATACAAGTGGAGGAAGTACGGGCAGAAGGTTGTCAAGAACAGCCTCCATCCGAGGTATGTATCTGCAAATTTTGTACCAATCTACATCATATTTCTTGAATTTGCATAGAAGTTGTCCATGGCTATATTACTCCATGCATGCCCTGGCGCCATTGCTAGCAAATTAACAAGTGATCTCAGATGGTTAATTTTATGCGGTGGGGATCTAAGGAGTACCTTGCCTCTTGGAAGATTCTGGATGATATATAGAAGCAGGTCGTCTATCGTTGTAGCTAGCTGATGAAGCGATCGATTAGCAGTAGATATCCTATAAATCTTGTCTGAGACAGTATGTTTATATGAACCGATAGTGAAGCTGTGTGCTAGCTAGGAAGCTAGCTGATTTTGCAAATGCTTTCAGTTCATGTGTCTATAAGCAAAGCCTCCATGATGGCATATATATAACAGTCAAAATAAATAAAAATGGGAAGCATGCATGTCTTTTTATATGACATTCAAGTTCTATTTTCGATTTGTTCTTATACAAAATCATAATACTGTATATAGGTCCAATGATCTCTAATTGATATTTATTGCAAGGCTAGGTCATTAAAGGGGCATAAACGTATTTATGCTAATCACTTCAATCAACCAGTAGTTCTTTGCTTCTCGATCTTACGGTTTTTTGTTCCTGCTGGTACTATAGCTTGTGTTGTCCCCGACTTTTTAACTAAGTATACAACGGATTAAAGGGTGAAATTATTGCAAGCATATGTAGAAGAGAAGAAAAACAAAGAGCAGGAAAGATTAATGATGCGGCATTACATCTAGCTGTTTTATGCTGGAGTTAGTTCTGAATCGTACATGAGAGGCTATAGGCACTTGTTAGATAGTCAATCAGAACTTCAGTCTCTATAGATCATAGTTGCGATCTACTCAGTCTGTTTCAAATTATGAGTCGTTTTGGTATTTTTAGGTAGATAGTTTTTATCATGCATCTAGATATAGTGTACATAGCAAATATTATGCACTTAGAGATGTTAAAACGACTTATAATTTGGAACAGAGGGAGTAGCTACAAGCTATGACAAACAGTCAAACACGGTGTGCATGCGTGCATACGCTGCACAGAGACAGGCGTATCAGAACTGTTTCAGATCCTTGTGTTTCTCCAAAGATCAGATGCACACGCATGCTATAGCTAGTGCCCAAAAGTATGGTACTTGGCTAGAGATAGCCTAGGTATAGGAGATAATGCAAGAATCCTATCGTGTTCCTGCAAATTTACATGGTTTGAATAAAATCTTGATTATTCGAAAAGGGAGATCATGTAACAATATTAGACTATATTATTAATACTACCCTTAAGTTGGGGTTTACTGTATGTTTTTTACTAGATCATCATCTAATAATGCTTAACCATGACGACATATTGAGTTCACAACTAAACTATATATGGAAGATATCACATTAGAAAAGTTCCATTCTTTTGGAAAAATTATATGATTATGATCTCAGTTGAGAGAAGAAGAATATGTAGTGACCCATTTATTAATAATGATCAAATATATTTACCTGGAAGCAAAGGTAAATTGCACACATCCTAGTTAAATGGGGGACAGTTAGCCAAATAAATGATCAATCCGCTAAAGTAATTAAACGCTGTATGAATCGGAGAATCTTTGCAAAAAGAAAATTGACAAAATTGTGAATTTAAAATGACCATGATATATATGAAACATACATGTAAATATATATGGAGATGTACATTAAATTCAGTAAATCTTGAGAAACAGGCTGAAATATGCATGGCTCAACCTGAAGGTAAATATTTAGAGAGCATGGATTAGATTTTGTTGCAAAAAGAAAGGTACAAACTACAAGTTTCTGAATATTAATGAGAGCGTCCCAATGGTGGAGTCAACCACTCCCTAGTAGAAACTTCCAAAACATAATCTAAACATACAAAGATTGACAGTGTAATAAGTTAAATATTACTAGATTCATCATGAAAAGTAATCTCAAAGTATTTAATTACCTTTCTTATATTTTAGGAGAATTATTGAAGACGTTTAGCTTATTAACGCCGCCTTGTTGCTGCTGCTGCTGCCGCCGCCGCCTGACTGCATGGCTTGACATCAGGAGCTACTTCCGGTGCACGCACAGCAACTGCCGCGTGAAGAAGCGGGTGGAGCGGCTGTCGACGGACTGCCGCATGGTGATGACCACGTACGAGGGCCGCCACACGCACTCCCCCTGCAGCGACGACGCCTCCTCCGGCGATCACACCGACTGCTTCAGCTCCTTCTGAACCTACACGTACACCACACGCCGGCAGTCAAGTCGATCAGAAGCAGCGAGATCGAGCGCATTGCATGCAAGAGCAGCAAAACAGTGCAGCCCAGTCGATCCGCAGCTTCTTGTAGAGATCTCGTCAGTTTTGCCGGATGGACACACAGAGGGTAGACTTGATGGGAACTTGCAGTGTCAGTGTACTCATATAGTCATGTAATACGATGTGATCATCCGCGACCGTGCAAATTAAATGATCCATCCATTGATGGTACGCGCTCATGTGTAGACCATCAACAAATAATAAAGCTGCATGTTTTCTCCCATGTTTCTGAGCATGTTACTAGAGGATAGGAGTAGTGTTGTGAACCAGTGAAGAAAATGAAAGAAAAACAAGTGCGTGCTAATAGCTTGGCTGAAACTGAAATGGAGAAGCAGACGATATATACGAGTTCCGGTTGGCCTATATTTGCGTACGCGTGATGAGCTCGTACTACTTACCTAGTTACCTGCTACGTCGTCCGGCCGGCCGGCCGGCAGCTGACATGGCAAAGCTAGCGCGCGGCACACCTTTCTATACTTGTGTGTGTACATGCATGTACATTAGTGATGCAACGCTGGCTAATGATTGTGGAACAGGCCTGTTGCCCTGACGGCCGAAAACGAACACGGGCTCCCGAACAAAAACCGCCATTAATTCGGGTGTGGTTTTGTTCAGAGAGACCATCGAGAGGGGGGGTATGGACATTGCTGGTGGCTTTGCAGCTTGCAGCAGGGTCATGATACATAGGTGCGAAGTGCAACCTGGCCTGATCAGGTTCCCAGACATGGTCGCCGGAACGGAATCATTGCGATTGCGGGATCGAGCGTGTGGGCTCTAGCTAGTCGTCTCGACCTCAGAACTCAGGGGGTCAACAAATTAGTCTGGCGAACCTGAACAAGATATAGGCGGTAGGCGCTCAATTGAAAACGCACTAATAAGCAAGGCCCACAAGATGATGCATGGCCGCGCGCGGGAGCGATCTGCGAGCCTCTGAGCTCGAGCATATGCTTGGCCGGCCACGGGAGCCGGCCGGCCCGGTGGTCCCCGCGCGACGATCTGTCCGAAGGTGCGAGGTCAACTTCGAATGGATCATGCTGCTGCCACCCGCGGTGGCCTGTCGCGCGTTGGGAGGGCACGTACGGCGACTCCGGCGCCCGCAACCGCGTCGGCCGCCCCGCAGCCGAAGGTAGACTCGTCGTCGTCGTCGAGGAGGGGAGGGAGAGGACGCGCGGCAGGCACGGGAGAGAGAGAGATGCAGCATGGGCTCGTGGATTCGCTGAGCCCCGCGTACGTGGGCTGGCCTCGAAAGTCTCCTTGCTCACTAGTTTTTGGGCTGGGCTTGAACAACAGATCGATCCGATCTGTCTGCCTGTCGGCCCGGAGAGCTCCTACTTATTTGATAGGCCACACTGGGCCGTAGCGGGGTACCGAATCGCCCGTCCAGCTAGACCAGTAAACCTACGTCCCACTTAGGTACCGGTGTTTGAGATTCGTGCGCAAGTTCATATCCATCCGATTTCGTACCCCTGCCACCTTCTCTCTTTGTTCCTCTACCGTCCGCCGCTACCTTCTCTCTTCTCTCCCCTACCGTCCGCTGCCGCCTCCACTCGCTGCGCTTGGATGGCCGCTGCTCGTGGTCACCGCGCGAGCTGCCGCCGCCTGCTGCTGCTCCCCGTGCGCGCGCTGCCGCCGCCTACTGCTGGGCCCCGCACGAGCACCACCGCCGCCCCCATGCGGCTGCCTCCGCCACGCGCCGCCGCCGCCGAAGAAGAAGTTAGGAAAATGTTGAAATAGATTTTAAAAATTGTTATGATTTAGATTTTGAAAAATGTTGAATCCTTTTTTGAAAAGAAAGTTGAAATAGGTTGCGAAAAATGATGATGGTAGTATTTCCTTTAAAATGTTGATTTATGTTTTTAAAAAATATTGAATCTGCTAATTTTAAATGTTGATCTATTTTTTTTTCAAAAATGGTGAATCTAATCATTTGAAATATTGAATTTATATCTCTAATTTAGATCTAATGGGCTTTGAAGCCGTATTGCCAGGTTAACCAGCTTCCATGAGTTATATAGCCCCAGCTAAATGCCCGAAGTCAAAATCGTTGTTCCTGCAGTTTTCACTTCGCAGATGACAACCCCCAAATCGAAGTCTCCCAGTTTCTTCTCGCGTGGCGCCGAGTGCAAATACTGCATAATCACTAGCACAGCCGGATCTTTATACGATCCATCTGTGCTGGTTGGAATGTTGTTCTGGTGCAGATTCTGAAGACGATTGCGCGATCGCCTACAAAAGCAGCTCCAAGAATGTTAGGGTATTAGAGGTAGCGGAAGCTAATTTGGGAGAAAGCAAGAATTAGAGAGAGAAAATGGGAAGCATAGGGGCAGGTAGAGTCACGAGGACAGCTTGTTCTCGATAGGAATAAGTTTGTTACAAAAATGTTCGTTCCTCTCCTCTCTCCTCTCTCGCTTTAAGGCCACAGCTCACATACTCGCATGCCGCTCACGCCCGCTCGTTGCCAGCGTACTTGGAATTGGGCTGAGCGGCCCGACTGCTTCGGCGCGGCCCAGTTGCCTCCGGTGTCTTGGGCTTCCCTTGGTTGCTGACATTCCCCTCCCGATAACAACCTGCTTGTGCCAGAGCAGGTGCCTGAGGAAACATCTGACGAAGACGATCAACATTCTCCCACGTGGCCAATGATTCATCCAAACCTGACCATTTGACCAGTACCTGGGAAACCATCTTCAACCCATCAGGATGCATTCGCTTGTTTAAGATTTTCTCTGGAATCTGCAGACCATCAGCACCATGAGGCGGAGCAGCAACATAATGAGTAGATGGAACTGCTTTCTTAAGCTGGGAAACGTGGAAAACAGGATGTATCTTGGAATGATCTCGCAACAACAATTTATAAGCCACTTTGCCCACTTTTGCCACCACTGGAAAGGGACCAAAGAATCAATAAGCAAGCTTTTGGTTGGATCTGGGAGCCAAAGAAGACTGGGCATAAGGTTGTAACTTCAAATAGACTGAATCACCCACAGCAAAACTCCTCTCGGTTCTGTTTTTATCCGCTTGCACTTTCATTCGCTGCTGAGCTCTAGCCAATTGTTGTTGAATAAGATTGTTCATGGTCTGCTTCTCTTGCAACCAAGACTCCAAGTTAGGGACAGCACAAGCAGCTGATGGAGTAATCCCAAAATGGTATAGTGTATGGCCATATAGAACCTCAAAAGGAGACATCTTCAGAGCAGAATGCCAAGTTGTATTATAACAAAATTCTGCTAGAAAAATCCAGTCAACCCATTTGGATGGGCAAGCATTCACAAAACATCTCAAAAATTGCTTTAGGCACTGGTTTACTCGTTCTGTTTGCCCATCCGTTTGAGGATGATATGCAGAGCTCATTCTCAACTGAACATTAGCCAACCTGAATAATTCCTGCCAGAATAGACTAGTAAACACCTTGTCTCCATCAGATATGATGGATAATGGCATACCGTGCAGTCTATACACATTCTGTAGGAATACTTTAGCTATGGCAACAGCTGAAAATGGATGATTCAAGGGAATGAAGTGACTGAACTTAGAGAACTTATCAACAACCACCAATATAGAATTCTTGCCAGCAGACCTAGGTAAACCTTCAACAAAGTCCATTGAGACAATTTGCCAAGCTGACTTAGGAACAGGCAATGGCTCTAATAGGCTAGGATATTTCACACGCTCAGCTTTAGCTTGTTGGCAAATTTGACAAGAAGAAACAAACTCCTGCACATACTTCTTTAATCGCGGCCAAGCAGACAATTGTTTAACTCTCCTGTATGTTACTGGGATACCTGAATGCCCCCCAATGGCCGACCCATGCAGTGCTTGTAAGACTTTGTTGTGCAGAACAGAATTGGTGCCCAGCCATATTCTGTTCTTAAACTTAATAAGATCACCATCTAAGGAATAGTGAGGCACATCATGAGCAGACAATGCTAACTTAGAAAGGAGTTGTTGTGCTTGCAAGTCAGTGGAGTAACTGTTCAATATTTCCTCACACCATTGAGGCACAACAGCAGATATGGCCATACAAGTGACTGAATCATGAGCTCTCCTTGACAATGCATCTGCCACTCTATTGTCGGCTCCCTTTTTGTACACTATTCTGTACTGCAGCCCCAAGAGCTTAGTAAAAACCTTCTGTTGCCAGGCAGTATTAAGCCTTTGTTCATTCAAATGTATCAAGCTCTTTTGATCAGTGAAGATGACAAATTCCTGATGTAGCAAATATGTTCTCCACTGTTCTACAGCAATCAAAATAGCTAAATATTGCTTCTCATAGGTGGACAACCCTTGAGTTTTTGGCCCCAGAGGTCTGCTAATGAATGCTAGTGGATGACCTTCCTGAAGCAAAACAGCACCCACTCCATTTTGACAAGCATCAGTTTCTATGCAGAATGGTTTGTTGAAATTGGGGAGGGCAAGCACAGGGGCAGACACTAACGCTTGCTGTAAAGTTGAGAAAGCAACCCTCTGATCGTCATTCCAGACAAACAAGCTATTCGTTTTCAGCAGGTCAGTAAGTGGTTTAGATATGACAGCAAAATGTCGGACAAACCTCCTGTAATAGCCAGCTAGGCCCAAGAAGCTTCTTAGTTCTTTGACATTAGACGGTGGAGGCCAACTCAATATAGATTCTATCTTTGATGTGTCTGTAGCCACTCCTTGTTCACTGATCACATGACCAAGATATGAGATCTGTCTTTGGGCAAAATGACACTTGGACAACTTCACATGCCACTGTCCAGCAGCCAGTAAGGACAACACTTGCTTGAGATGTATGATGTGATCCTCAAAAGAAGTGTAGTATACTAATATATCATCAAAGAAGACAACCACACACTTCCTTAGTAAAGGAGCCAAAACCGTGTTCATTGCTCCTTGAAAGGTGCCTGGACCCCCACTTAAACCGAAAGCCATTACTCTAAACTCAAAATGTCCACTATGAGTCTGAAATGTTGTCTTGTACTCTTCCCCAGCTTTGAGTCTGATTTGGTGATACCCAGCCCACAAGTCAAGTATTGAAAACCAACTGGCTCCAGATAACTCATCCATCAACTGTTCAAAAATAGGAATAGGGTATTGTCCTCTAACAGTAAGAGCATTAAGATATCTATAGTCGACACAAAATCTCCAAGTGGCATCTTTCTTCCTCACCAATAACACACGAGAGCAAAAACGCGATGAGCTGGGTTGAATAATACCTTGTTTCAACATCTCAGCCACTTGACGCTCAATTTCATCTTTCAATGCTGGAGGGTAGCGGTATGGCCTCACATTCACTGGCCTAGCACCAGGAGTCAGTGGAATGGTGTGGTCACAATCTCTTGAAGGAGGCAAGGATGTAGGTGTAGAAAAAACCACATCAAATTCCACCAGCAGGTTCTTGATCTCAGCAAGGAAACTGGTCCTGATCAGGCTGACTTTCTTGTAACTGGACAGATAACAGTTGAACCACTAATTCTTCAGGGCAAGAAAGAGTACTACCTTGCAACAACACAGAAGCCCCTTGATGAGGTATGATCATCCACTTGTTGCCCCAATGCACTTTCATAGGGCTGAACTTTTCCAACCAATCCATTCCCAGCACCATGTCATAAGATTAAAGGTAACACCTTCAGATCCTGAGAGAATGAATGCCCCAGCATAGTCCAAGAGCAATCTGGTATGACAGCAGAACAGTGCATTATTCCACCATTGGCAACTCTCACTTTAACATCCGCTAGCTGAGCAGGAACTTCAGACAATTGAGCAGCCACTTGCTCACTGATGAAGAAGTTTGTGCTGCCCGAATATACCAATATCAAGATATCAAGACCCCGCAACTGCCCATGTAACTGCAATGTTTTAGGGCCCTCTTTCCCTGATATGGCATCCATAGAAATGGCTGAGAAGAGCTGCATGTCAGGTTGATCTGCAATTGAAGAACTGCCATCAGATTCTTCCAGATTAAATATTTCCCACACTCCCTGCATGGCTTGTGACTGTATAGTGGCAGCACAACGATGATCACGGCTCCACTTTTCTGCACATTTGTCACAAAGACCTCTTGCTCGGCGATATGCACAGAGGGCAATCAAACGGTCTTCAATCGATTTGCCAGCATAGTTAATCTTCTTGTCATCAACAGCTTTACTGCTTTTGTTAGCTGATGAAGGTGCAGGCAATGGTCGAGGATCTTTTGGAACTTGTTTGGTCCAAAAACCACTGTCGGAACGCTTGTAATCACGCCTCCTGGCCGGCTCGGCCAACTCATCCTGCAAAAGTGCCAAGTAACAAGCAGTATCCAAGGTGGAAGGGCGCTAAACAACAATAATAGATTTGATATCATCTTTTAGACAATCAATAAAACGTGTAGTGAAGTATAAAGCATCAGGAGGAGACTCATAAGCTACAAGCTGATCTACCAAGCCAAAGAAGCGTTCCACATAATCGGCCACACTACTAGTTTGCCGGATGTGAAATAGTTGACGCAAAAGCATCTCATGCTGATCTCGACCAAAACGGTCATGGACCGCTTTGCAAAACTCATGCCACTCTATGTTTCAGGCGCTTCTCCATGGACTGAATCCAACAAGCAGCCGCATCAGTGCAGTGGTACACAGCCAGATTGACCCACATAGACGCCTCAACGTGATACATCTCGAAATAGTTCTCAACACGAGAAATCCAGAGCCGTGCATGTTCCCCATCAAACATTGGAAAATAAAGTTTAGGCATTTTTCCAGTAGGTGAATTGAACGAATCACTCCCACGCGAACGCGATAATCCAGCATCAAAAGTAGATCCATGGAACCGAGAGCGGGGGTTTGGGCGGAAATCGAACGTACCCTTGCTCGTGGGATGAACTACGGTCGTAACAGACCCGTATCCATCCTCCCGGTGATTGGAGTCATTGCGGTGCCCGTGGGGCCTTTCGGCTGATGATCCGGCAGGTGGAACGTCGGCAGCCCGTGGAGCAGACGCGACGATGCCGGGAGCGATCGCCGGGTTCTCCAGTGCGGAACGCTCGAAATGCTTGTTTAACTTCTTCATCTCCAGCCATATGTCGTCCATGGTTCCATCGATCTCGGGGTGCCACTCCTCCACAGCGCCCACGGCCTTCTCCAGGATGGCGAGGCGCACGTCCTGAGTCGCCCGGAGATCCAAGAGCTGCTGCTCCCAAATCACATCCCGATCGGAGAGGCACTTGGTCCAGGCGAGGTCGTTCTCGTCAAAACGCTTGGAGAGCTCGTCGGAGAAACGCTAGGACAGCTCGTCGAGGAGAAGCTTGTGCTCAGGATTCATGGCGCCGTGACGACGTTGGAAGCGGGTAAAGTGATCGTGTGGAAGAATTTGATCCAGATTGAAGATTCACGCCACAAATTTATCGAACGGGAAAGGGAATTACGAGATTCCAAAAAGGGCGAGTGCCTATCAATCGGAAGAGCTCCACCAGATCCGATTGTTCAACCAATCGATGGGGTGTGTAAATCGGCAATTAAATCCCAAAATCGAATGAACCTGATACCAAATGTTAGGGTATTAGAGGTAGCGGAAGCTAATTTGGGAGGAAGCAAGAATTAGAGAGAGAAAATGGGAAGCAGAGGGGCAGGTAGAGTTACGAGGACAGCTTGTTCTCGATAGGAATAAGTTTGTTACAAAAATGTTCGTTCCTCTCTTCTCTCCTCTCTCGCTTTAAGGCCACAGCTCATGCACTCGCACGCCGCTCACGCCCGCTCAGCGTACTTGGAATTGGGCTGAGCGGCCCGACTGCTTCGGCGCGGCCCATTTGCCTCCAATGTCTTAGGTTTCCCTTGGTTGCTGACAAAGATTTGCATCCTAATACTAGTGTGCCAGGGGAGGAATGCCCATCATGAGAATGGCAGGTGAACCGTCGGTTAGAGGTTCTGACAGGGACCGCTGCTCGCCGGCTCTCCATTCATCGGCTCTGAACAGTAGCCGTTTGTTTTGCTGAGCAATCTCTTTCTCCCGAAAGCAGCTAATTTATCAGCTTGCCGATGACAGTACAGTGCAAAATAAAAGGCACGTGGGGTGACACGAGAGAGACTACAAATTGAGAGTGGTTGCGATGACAGCCTCAACCCTCTCCCTGATTACATGCACATCTGGAGCAAAGGACCATGCGGCACTGGCAGCACAGCAGTTACACTGACAGACTGATACCGTTCACCGGCCAAGATTAGAGTAGCAGCGACAGACGGACAACTGGCCGGATCAGAAAGTCAAGCGCCGCTCTTGCTCGCTTTCTTCTTGCAGCGGCGCACACGTTCGTTTTGGGAGAAAGGTCTGCTGTTGCTGAGTGGGATGTAATCGTGTAACGTTGCACGGATCGGCACATAAGGTTGCATCCTGCATGCAAAAGCAACATGGGCAGCATACTGTTCCTAACGTGTGGCGAGCGTGTTGCAGGCACTGCGCTAAACAAAAGGGCTTACGGAACAAATCCGTGTGCCAGGTGTGTGGGACTTCCTCCTCTTGTTTCAGTAGAAAAGGCGAGATAATATGAGTTAGGCGTTATGGAGACCACGTCTGAATTTTGATTTCTAGCTATTTTATTTCCCGGGTCAAAATTTCGATAGTTTGTTAAACAAGGGTAAAAAAATGAATGGTGTATTTTGTTTTGCTTAAGTGTAAAGTCAGACTATTAGTATTGTTTCCTCACACAATAAATCATTTATATAGCCACAAAATCAATTTTATCGTAAAGATATTGTGAAATACTGAAATATGAACATGGTTATCATTTTTTATCTAGTATTCTCCTTCCTCTGGATTTTTCCTCCTTATCGACGAGCTTCTCCACCGCGTCCTCCCGCACTCGCTTTAACCATTCCCACTAGCCATCCTTTGCTACCCTAGCCGGTTGCAGCACCGCGTGCTACGTCGTCGCCTACGTCTACCTCGACCGCCTCCTACGCCGCGGCCGGCGCCTGGCCCTCGCCGTCGACTCGTACAGCGTGCACCGCCTCCTCATCACGGCCGTGCTCGCCGCCGTCAAGTTCATGGACGACATGTGAGTCGAGTCACTCTCGTCATGCCTATCGTATCCTGATCAAGTTAACCAAAGACATAGCTGGATTTGTGGCGTACTTGCGGATGACCATCTTCTTGATTAGTCCTTTTTTGTCGGTCTCGGACTATAATTGGGAACACATGGTGGGTCAATTAACTAGGCGCGGTTGGTTCACTCTGTTCTTGGTTTGTTCGGACGTTCTTGATTCTGAATTTTCCATGTGCTGCGAAGAGCCAAAGAATACCTGTATCTAAACACCTTGATGCTGAAATGCTCGGAAGAAATCAATTGGGCCACCTGAATTTCTCTTCTTCTGGGGTTCAGAATTACCATAGAGAATTCAAACGCTTTGGATTCTTATGCAAAGAGTGGCTGTGTGACAAAGTGCTTTATCACCCTTCAACATAATAGGCATCTTCTGCTGTCCCCATCTCTTCCAAGCTTCCCAAGTTCAGAATTCTGGTAGCCAAGAACAGTTTGGGAGTGCCGTCCAAGTAACTCAAGCATCATTTCCACCCCTAGCTAGCAGAATTGCGTCTCCCTTTTTTATGTCTGTGTAACTGTCCAATGAGGTTACTTCTCTAGGATTCAAAAAAAAGGTTACTTTGTGATAACAAACACTATCAAGCGTCAAAGTGTCGGTGCTCTAATAACACCTACCTATACAAGACTTTTTCCTTGAGTGTGTAGCAAAACAAAAAATGTGCAAACCATGCATAAATTCAGAACTCCAGGCAATCATTGCCGTACACATACACTACAGTGCTAATGAAGCAATGATCACCATAGGACAAGAAAAGAAAAAAGTAAAGGTGTAGGCTCTCACTTCAACAGTTTAACTAAGCAGTGAAACTAGGCCATGCATTGGGCGATCCAGGCGCTTGTCGTCCTCGCAAACAAGGCGTCGTCCACGGACGACAAAGTTATGCCTGTCCAGCAAAGCGACCCCGGCCCCCGGTGCCGGTGGTTCCAAAGTTGCTTTGCGTCCATCCATCCAACCACACGCATCCACCGTGGACCCGAAGATATAAACAAGAATTCCACCCTGTCCCCATCACCTTTCTTTTTTTTTCTGCAGCTTGGAATTTAATCCGGCGCCAGTTGTAGGGGATTGGGACTGCCAACTTGCCATGGCCATCTGCTGCTGATGCTTGCCGCTAGCTCACTTCCTCATGTCAGGGTCCGTCCCAGGAGCACCCGTCTCTTGCGCTTCCTGGCCTAGTCTTTGCTTACTGGGCAACTTGCCGTTCTTAAAGATTCGGTTCGGTGCCGGTTTGGTAAAATTCTGGTCGTGCTTTGTTCGGTTGCATTGCATGATTATTATTCTGACACTGACACTGTTACTGTGATTGTGCCGTCAATCATTGGCCAAACTCAATCATAGGAAAAGTTGAAAGATTGGAAGGAATATAATATAGTATATATGGCAAATTGGCAATGTAGTGATCGATGCAGTATTTCTCTGTAAAAGTTTGGCTGAGAAGTAGTAGCAGTTGCAGACTAAAAGAGAGAGTCAGAGTTGACGTGTGATCGAGTCGATCTGTATCTGTGCAGATGCTAGAACAACGCCTACGTCGCCAAGGTCGGGGGCATCAGCCTGGTGGAGATGAACTACCTGGAGGTGGACTTCCTGTTCGGCGTCGGCTTCGACCTGAACGTGGCGCCGAAGACGTTCGCCGACTACTGCGCCGTGCTGCAGTCCGAGCTGCTGTGCGCGGAGGCTCCCCCGCCGCCGCCGCTGAGGCTGCAGCACTGCTGCCTCTCCGACGACGACGCCGGCGCCGGATGCAGCGCGCAGCAGCAGCTCGCTGCATGACACCGATCGATCGACCGGTAGTAGGTGGCGCCGTGTGTACCCAGCAGCTAGTGGCAGCTGTGTTCTTGATGTGCACTCTTCCTCCATTTTTGTTTGGTGTAGTGGTGGTGTAGGTGAATCAAGCATACAGTCTTGATTAAACTGTACCGGTAGTACGTAGATTTTGTATATATAGTGGTGGTGGTGACTTCTGAATCTTGTGCGTAGTCTGATGGCAAAGGTAACTTTAACAAGCAGTGAGGTGGACCCACTTGTAGAGACCACTACGACGTGCTAGCAGCGGTATGCAGTGTCTCCGTTGGATGCAGCGATGCGCCAACCACTACGTGAAAGGTGAGGGCCGGAGTATTGTAAGCAATGGGGGCAGACGGGCAGTAGGGCTCACACCAAAGATCTGATCGTATTGGCAATAATTACGTGCAAGCATCCAAATCTTTGGTACAGGGACAATGCACGCCCGATAAAGGATCTTAGCAACACGTTACTTGCTGCGATCATAAGTTCTCAAAAAAAACATTTCTGCAAAACGTTAAACATATCGAAGGTATCCGTGCTCGTAGCCTAAGAGAGGGAGATGAGTTAATTAGGCAATTATAAAATATTAATCTATAGCTCAAACTAGTTAGCACAAAATATAAGCTAAATCATATTATCTAGATGTGCAATTAGGGGTTCAACTAGTGTGAAAACCGTATACTGTCAGGGGGAAACATTAATGACCCCCTAATGACAATCAGAACAACGATCATGGAGGTCCGGGCCCACCTGCAGCAACGGCGACTGCCGTCGGCCCAACGTGGGAGAGAAGCGCTCCGCCTCGCCCGACCAAGTCCCTCAGGGTCGGACGCCCCCGACCCCTCGATGGCCGGACTCCGCCTCGCCCGACCGAATGCCTCGGGGTAGGACGCTCCGACCCCTCGCCACAGGGTTCCGCCTCGCCCGACCCCGGGGTGTATGGGGTCGGACTCACCCGGGCCCACCAGGCGAATGTCTGCCTCGGGCGCAAACTAGAAGATGCAAGCGCGGATCTCGTGGGCCCCCCCGGCCGGTCTCGCCATAAATGCGCCGCGGTTCTGGCACGCAGAAAGGCGCCCGCGCCCTCGACGTGACCCGTCACAACTACCCAAGCGCGACCGCACAGCGCAGGCCACCGTGGCGCAGTCTTCCCTGATTCGCCGCCAGGCACTCATGACCTGCGCCGCCTGGCACAGAAGCACGCCCGCCCGTCTTCGCGCCCCGCAAATCCGGTGACACGGACGGGACGTCCGCGTCGCACAGGTCGTCAGCAGGATAACAGGGGCGGCCATCTTCCCCGATGGGCACGGATGCCATGACCAAGCTTCATCATCACGCACGCCCGCCGGCACCGGCCCCCGAGGAGATCATCGACAGGATCCGGAGGAAGCCGCCCTCCCCTAGCGGACGCGCTGACAGGAGCCGAAAGCTGGAGCCGGGCACGGCGACCCGGGGACTCGAATCCTCCCCTTGTATTCTATTCTTTCTCTCTCCCCTCGCCCGGCTCACCTGTAACCCCGAGCCCTCCTTGCGCAATAAAGGGAAGGCCGGGGGCCCTGAGACGAGGACGAAAAAACTGAGACTCTCTCCCGCACATTCGCCCTCTCTCGCACGAACTCCTTCTTCCCCGGCGAGAAGAACACACTCTCACCATTAGAGCTTCAGTTCACACCCAAGAGACTTGGGATCAATTACCTCTCTCGCCCTCATGTAACCCCTACTACAGACCCCGCGTGGGTAACACGAGCAGCTCCTCATACTGGACATAGGGCTTCTTCTTGCCCGAACCAGTCTAAACCCCGTGTCACCCGCGCAACCATCTGGAGCCGTACGCGCATAAAAGAAATTTACTAGTCTTAGTCTTGATCCGCTAATCTTGACGACGACAGTTGGCGCGCCAGGTAGGGGGCCTTTGCGCGTACATCACCGGCCCCAGATGGCCAGCCACGACGCCAGCTTCGCTCCGGGCTCCCTGGTCCTCTTCGGAAGTCTGGACTTCCTCGCCATCGGGGAGGGGATCGAGTTGATCTCTCATCCTGCCCGCTTGCCTCATCATTTCCGGCTCCGCCGCCGGGGTGATGGCGAGCGGCCGGGCGCGCGCCGGGGGGCCTCCTTCGGAGGGGCGGCTCTTCGGGCTGCGCAACGCCGCGGCGGCGTACAGCCGTTCCCTAGCGTGGTCCATGATCGTGCCACTCGCGAGCAACGAGCTCGCGGGCGTGGCGGGGACGACCTCCGACGCCGGCTCCAGCAGCAGGAGCCACCACCCCTCGCGCGAGTGCTTTATGGCCGACGTGCACTCCGAGGGATCCAACGGCGACGGCGCTGGAAGGAGGCAGCAAACTCCCCCACAACGCACCGCGGCTACGACGGGAGCCCTTGCCAGGGCCCCGGTGCGACCACGACAGCCAGAGGCGCGCGCGGCGCCCCGCCAGGAGGTCGAGCGCCCCCGCAACGAAGGCGGGGCACGACAGCGAGCGTGCGACGTCCAGCAGCGCATTTGCGCGAATGAAGATCGCCCTCAGCTCTTCGCCCGCGCCAGCAAGAACATCGCCGCAGCGGCGGCCCTACTCCGACGACTCCCCGAGCCGGCGACGCCCGAGGAACGGCAGGCGCACCGAGAGGTGCGCGACCTGCTCGAATGCGCCGCCGTCCAGCAGGCGGAGAGCTCCGCGTCCCGGTGACGCGGGCAGAACACCAGCGGGGCAGCGCCCACCGCACCCTCCGAGAGGTGGGGGGAGTCTGTCCACCAGCCTCCTCCCAGGGCGAACCAGGCCGCGCCCACTCGACGGACGCCACCACCCGCACGAGGCGGGGCCCAGTCCATTCACCGGCGCGTCGGTCCCATCCGCGACGCCCGCGGCACCCTGGACGCGCGGAGGCCTTCCCGCGCGGATAGGGATGAGGGGGTGGACCGCGGCTACCATGTCCACCGTGGCGGCCGCTACGACAGTGAAGAAGACCGCAGCCTGAGCCCCGACCCGGCGGGGCCCCGGGCCTTCTCCGCGCGTATCCTGAACGCGCTGTTCCCGCCATGCTTCAGGCAGCCAACCAATGTGGCCAAGTACTTGGGGAGACGAACCCCGGACTATGGCTCAGTGACTACCTGCTCGCATGTCAGGCCGGTGGGGCGGACGATGACCTGTTCATCATCCGCAACCTCCCACTCTTTCTGGCCGACTCGTCATGAGCCTGGCTGGAACATATCCCCTCAGGCTGGATCCGCAGTTGGAACGACCTGAGGGAGATATTCGTGGGAAACTTCCAGGGGACGTACATGCGCCCTGGCGATCCCTGGGACCTCCGGAGCTACCGCCAGGCGCCGGATGAGTCCCTCCGGGACTACATCCGGCGCTTCTCCCGGAAGCGCACTGAGCTCTCCAACATCGCGGACGCCGACATTATAGGGGCTTTCCTGGTAGGAACTACCTGCCGACCCCTCGTCCACGAGCTGGGGCGCCGAGGCCCGCGGACCACGGAGGAGCTCCTCAACATCGCCACCAGCTTCGCCTCGGGCGAGGAGGCCGTCGGAGCAATCTTCGACCGCTCCAAGGGCGAGGAAAAGCGGAAGGAGGACGCCGACGAGGGCACCTCCAACCATCCACAGAAGAAGAAGAACAAGCTACGGCGTGAGGCTCCCCTTGTGGCTGCTGTTGAGCGCAAGCGGGGACAGCCGCCCCCGGAGGGCACCCCTGGTTTCTTCGACAAGCTGCTCGAGGGACCGTGCCCGAACCACAAGTTCCCCACGAAGCACGCCTACAAGGACTGCAACCTCATGAAGAGAGGTACTTTGTAGGCAACCCGGTGAAGGGCGACCGTAGACGGAAGCCCGACGAGGAGAAGAAGGACGGCGGAGAGAAGGAAGACGGCTTCCCCAAGGTGGACGGCTGCTTCATCTTCAGCGGGCCGGCGGCTTACGATTCCAAGCGCCGCCGGAAGCTGGAGCGTCGCGAGGTCTACGCGGCCGAGCCTGCGACGCCGGCCTTCCTCGACTGGTCGGGATCCGCCATCACTTTCGACCGGTCCGACCACCCGGGGCACGTCCTGCAGCCAGGACGCTACCCGCTCGTCGTCGATCCCATCGTCGGCACGACGCGCCTCACCAAGGTGCTCATGGACGGAAGCAGTGGCTTCAACATCCTCTACGCCGAGACTCTCGGGCAGATCGACCTGCCCGTCACTTTCGGGACTCCGTCCAACTACAGAAAGGAGATCCTCACCTTCGAGGTGGTGGGCTTCCGTGGAACCTACCACGCCATCCTGGGGCGGCCAAGCTACGCCAAGTTCATGGCCATCCCCAACTACACCTACCTCAAGCTCAAGCTGTCAGGGCCCAATGGGGTCATCACCGTCGGCACATCTTTCCAGAAGGCGTACGAGTGCGACGTAGAATGCTGCGAATACGCCGCAGCCATCACCGTCACGGAGGATCCGGCGGTCCAGCTCGCGGAGAGCGCAGAGGGTCAGCCCGACTCCAAGCAGTCGGCCACCTCCTTCGAGGCCACCGAAGGCGTCAAGGAGGTCCCCCTCGACCCCAGCAGCTCCGACGGCCAGACCGTGCGGATCGGTGCTACCCTATCTCCCAAATAGGAAGGCGCGCTCATCAACTTCCTCCGCGCGAACAGCAACGTATTCGCGTGGAAACCCTGGGACATGCCCGGCATTCTGAGGGAAGTCGCCGAGCACTCCTTGAACATCAAGGCCAGCTCCAAGCCAGTGAAGCAAGGTCTGCGCCGCTTCGACGAGGAGAGGCGCAAGGCCATCAGCGAGGAGCTCCAGAAGCTTTTGGCGGCCGGATTCATCAAGGAAGTTTACCACCCCGAGTGGCTCGCTAACCCTGTTCTTGTGCAAAAAAAGAACGGGAAATGGAGGATGTGTGTTGATTATACCGGTCTCAACAAGGTGTGCCCAAAGGATCCGTTTCCTTTGCTGCACATAGACCAGATAGTTGACTCGACCGCCGGGTGCGAGACCCTCAGCTTCCTTGACGCGTATTCCAGCTACCATCAAATCGCGATGAAGGAGTCCGACCAGCTTGCGACCTCTTTCATCACCCCCTTCGACCCCTATTGCTACGTTAAGATGCCGTTTGGCCTCAAAAACACGGGGGCTACCTTCCAGCGATGCATGCTCAAGTGTTTCGGGGACCTCATCGGGCGGACCGTTGAGGCTTACGTCGACGACATCGTAGTCAAGTCCAAGAAGGGCGACCAGCTCATCCCTGACCTCGAACTAGCCTTCGAAAGGCTGAGAGACAAGCGCATCAAGCTCAATCCTGAAGAGTGCGTTTTCGGGGTTTCGAGGGGCATGCTGCTGGGTTTCATCGTCTCCGTGCGCGGCATCCAAGCCAATCCGGAGAAGATAGCAGCCATCAGCGACATGGGGCCGATTCGAAACATAAAGGGAGTTCAACGCGTCGCGGAATGCGTGGCGGCCCTGAGTCGCTTCATCTCGCGCCTCGGCGAACGGGGGCTCCCTCTCTACCGACTCATGAAGAAGACCGACCGCTTCGAGTGGACCGCCGAGGCTTAGGAGGCAATTGACTGGCTCAAGGACCTCCTGACGAAAGCCCCGGTCCTAGCCCCGCCAACCGACGGGGAACCTCTCTTGCTCTACATCGCGGCGACCACCCAGGTGGTCAGCGCAGCTCTGGTAGTGGAGCGAGAGGAGGAGGGACACGCCCTCAAGGTACAACGCCCAGTCTACTTCGTCAGTGAGGTCTTGTCCGAGTCCAAGGCGCGATAGCCACAGATCCAGAAGCTCATCTACGCCGTCCTCATCCCGAAGAGGAAGTTGCGCCACTACTTCACCTCCCATCCCGTGACGGTCGTTTCGTCGTTCCCCCTCGGCGAGGTGATCCGGAACAAGGACGCCACGGGACGGATCGCAAAGTGGGCGTTCGAGCTCATGGACCAGGGCATCACCTATGCCCCCTGCACCGCCATCAAATCCCAGGTACTCGCCGATTTCGTAGCAGAGTGGACGGAGATCCAGACGCCATCGGCGCCGGAGAAGCAGGAGTACTGGACGATGCACTTCGATGGGTCGTTGATGAAGGCTCGCGCCGGGGCGGGTCTAGTCTTCATCTCCCTTCTCGGCGTGCGCATGAGGTACATGATCCGCCTCCATTTCCCTACATCTAATAATGTCACCGAGTACGAGGCTCTCCTCAACGGGCTTTGCATCGCCATTGAGCTGGGCATCCAACGGCTGGACGTCCGAGGTGACTCCCAGCTAGTCGTCGAGAAAGTCATGAAGGAGTGGAGCTACCACGACCCCAAGATGGCAGCTTACTGCAACGAGGTCCGCAAGCTCGAAGACAAGTTCGACGGACTAGAGCTCAACCACGTCGCAAGGCGTTTCAACGAGGCGGCTGACGAACTGGCAAAGGCGGCATCCGGCCAAAAGCCCGTACCCGACGGTGTCTTCGTCAGCGACCAGTTCGAGCCCTAGATCCGTTAGCAGGAACCGGGAAAGGTCGGCAACGTGCCACCTGCTCCGGACTCGAGCGTCGACCCGGGAGAGGTCGGGAACGCACCACCTGTCCCGGGCTCGGGCACCGACCCAGGCGAAGTAGGCAATGCTCCACCTGTCCTGGGCTTGCAGGCCGATCCCTCCTACCCCGAGATCATGGAGATTGACGCGGACCCAACTGCGGGGCACGACCCCCCGCCTGACTGGAGAGCCCCGTACCTCGACTACCTCATCCACGAGACGCTCCCAACGAACAAGATGGAGGCACGTAGGATTGCGCGCCGCGCCAAATCCTTCATCATCGTTGACCAGGAGCTCTACAAACGGAGCCACACCGGCATTCTCCAGCGCTGCATCCCAATCGAACAGGGAAAGGAGCTGATTCAGGACATCCACGCCGGAGCCTGCGGCCACCACGCAGCGCCAAGAACCCTCGTTGGAAACACCTTCCGGCAGGGCTTCTGCTGGCCGATGGCAGTCGCCGACGCCACCCACGTGGTCCGCACCTGCGAGGGGTGCCAATTCTTCGCACGCCAAACTCACTTGCCAGCACAGGCGCTCCAGACCATCCCCATTACGTGGCCCTTTGCGGTCTGGGGTCTGGACCTCGTCGGGCCCTTCCAGAAAGCGCCCGGGGGCTTCACCCACCTGCTTGTAGCCATCGACAAGTTCTCCAAGTGGATCGAAGCACAACCGATCGCACAGATCAAGTCTGAGCAGGCGGTACGGTTTTTCACCGACATCATCCATCGCTTCGGAATCCCCAACTCCATCATTACGGACAACGGCACGCAGTTCACCGGGAAGAAATTCCTCCGGTTCTGCGATGACCACCACATCCGAGTGGACTAGTCGGCCGTGGCGCACCCCCGCACGAATGGGCAGGTCGAACGAGCCAACGGCATGATACTCCAGGGGCTCAAGCCACGGATCTTTGACCGCCTCAAAAAATTCGGCGGCCAGTGGGTCGTGGAGCTCCCCGCGGTCCTATGGAGTCTAAGGACGACCCCCAGTAGGGCGACTGGCTTCACCCTGTTCTTCATGGTCTACGGATCGCCGAGGGTCAAGGCGTATGACGAACGAGGGAACCAGGCGTCACTCGAAGACGCACAAGACCAGCTCAATGAAGCGCGCGATGTGGCCCTGCTGCACTCGGCCAAGTACCAGCAGGTTTTACAACGATACCACAGTCACAAGGTACGAAGCCGAGCCTTCAACGTCGGCGACCTGGTGCTTCGCCTCGTCTAGGACAACAGGGGCCGGCACAAGCTGACCCCACCATGGGAAGGGCCCTTCATCGTCGCGCAAGTGCTGAGGCCAGGCACGTACAAGTTGGCGACCCCTGATGGGCAGATCTCCGGCAACGCTTGGAACATAGAACAACTAAGACGCTTCTACCCTTAAATTATGTTTCCAAGTTTGAACACGCATACTTCTATAACTTTCTAGTCCACGGAGAAAGGCAATTTTGAGTCGACCTCGTTTGAGTCTCATCACAAGCTCAGGGACATCCGACCCTGGCCCTACCTCAGGGTCGCATATCCCTCGGGGGGCTATCAGGGGCTCCGGCCCAAGTCACCCGAGGTCTTCTCAAAATACCTTTTTCTCCGAGCCGACCCCCTTCCTAAAACGTTTGGCCATGAAAAATAGAGAGTGCGCAAACGACGCCCAGGCAAGACTGATCGGGCTGCGGAAAAACCTACGCCCCAGCGGCTACGGTGCCCTCGCTCATCAGCGCTTACTGACGCGTCCGACCCGTACTCTAAACTTTCCAAACCCAAAAAACAAGGAAGAGGATCGAAAGCGTCTTTTGACAAGTTACAGAAAAGGCCCACGCGGCCATTGCAAAAACAAGTTCAAAGTCAACTAACGTATTTACAGGCTGGGGCGTCTGAGCCCGATGCAGCTAACTCATCCCTGGGTCCTCCGGCTGGACGGCATCATCCTCCAGAAGCCTCGCCAAGGCCTCCGCTGGGTCGAGCACCGACGCATCAATGTCGTCCAGCTCGGCATCAGAGTAGCCGGCGGCGTATCCCCCGCTCATCCCGGCGAAGTTGATGCCGGTGTAGTGGGAGCCAAAGACGCCAAAAGCCCGCCTCACGCCGACGTGAAGCGCCTCCCGGGCGATCTCGCGGGCCCGCCGGTACACCCCAAGGGCACGAGCCGCCAGCGAGCTCGTCCCTTCCCCCTGGACCACGCCGAGGCCGTCGCAGACGGCACGGACTGCGTCCCGCAGGTTGCCGTGCTCGGCGCGCTCAGCACGGACCGCGTCCTGCAGGTTGTCGTGCTTGGCGCGCTCCGTGTTGAGGGCCTCCCTCAGCCGGGCAAGTTCGTCTGCAAGACCCGTCCAGAAAAACCCGCCAAATCAGAAACCATCACAACACCACAAAGGCAGAGAAACAAGAAGAGCCTTACCCTCGGACTGAGCCCTCAGCTCACGCTCTCGGTCGAGCCCCTGGACCACGGCGGTCTGAAGCCCCTGCACTCGCGCACGGAGCTGACCAACCTCCGCTCCGAGATCGGCCACCATCTTCTTGGCCTCGACCTTCCAGGCCGCCTCGAGGTCCCGGTCCTACCAAGCCTTCTGCCGCTCATGGCGGATGCACTCGGCGGTCTTTTGAAGGGCTTCATGCTCCCCCTTCAGCCGTACGAGCTCCACGGCATCAAGGCGGGCCTTCTCCACAGCGGCTTGGAAATCCACGCGATCGAGGCGAGCCTGCTCGACGACGGCCGGGAACTTGTCCCGCGCCGCCTGCTCGCGCCTTCGTAGGTCATCGATGACTTGCTGGGCGACGGCAACCTGCGCGACCAGCTCCCCGGTCCGCTGCCTCTCCGCAGAGAAGCGCTCCTAGAGCCCCCGCTCAAGCCGGAGGAAATCGGACTTCCCCCGGCTGCACTCCCGGAGGGCCTGCAAGATAATTTACACTCAGTAACAGAGCGACGGAAGGAAAATAACCGCCAGGGAGAATGCCATACTCGACCAACAGGAGCGACAACGCCGTCCAGCTCCCCCATCGCCGAGGACAGGGCAGCGCGGGCGTTTTCAAGTCCGCCCTGCACTGCCTGCCACTTCCCCCACTCCTCAGCGTCATCCAGCGTGAGGAGGAGTCCCTGCGGGTCGTCATCAGACGTCCAGCGCAGGGCAGTCCTAGTCCCACTCCACGCCTCGGGAACGGGACTGACCGAGGCAAGGGTAGAGGCCGCTCCGGCCGCTCCTGGCTCCTCCGTCCCCGACGCCGCCGCCGGAGCAGGCACCGCTGCCTCGGATGCCGCTGGCCTCGTCGACGGTTCTGGCGCGTGTGCCGCCGTCCTTGTCGAGGTCGCCGCGGCCGTCGTCGGCGCCGGCGCACGTCCCGATCCACCCGTCACCGCCACGGCCTCCGTTGTGACCACCGAGGCAGGCGTCTCCGCCCCCGTCGTGGCCGCCGGAGCAGGCACCTCTGCCTCCACCGCCGCCGTTGCCCCCGCCACAGCTTCCTGGGCGGATGTCCCCTCCTCCGCCGCCGCCGCTGCCTTCGCTGCAGCCGTCGGGGCAGGTGTCCTCGCCTCCTTTGCTGCCGCTGTCCCCGTCATAGCCGCGGGGGCGGACTCCTCCGTCTCCGCTGCCGCCGTTGGAGCCGCAGGCTCCTCTTCCGCCTCGTCATCGAGGTCTATTACCTCCCCAGTCCTAGGGCCCCCAGGGGCAATGCCCCATCCCGCGGGGTCCGCCGAGGAGGCAGAGGGCGGAGCAGGGGTCGGACCCAGGAGCCACCGGCTGCCGCCGCAGGAGCCACCTCCGCGGTAGGCTCCGCGGTCTCCCCGGCGACACCACCTCTCGCTGCCGGCGGGGTCGCGGCCCGCCCCACGGAGGTGGACGACATCCGTAGCACCTTCCTCGGCGCCAGCAACGGGACACAGCCTCAGGTAGCGGCGCTGCGAGACAACAAACAACATCAACAAAAACAACCCGATACCAGGAAAGGAGCGAGACGCACGAGGAATTTCCTCTTACACTCCCGCAATGCGAGGACGGCGGGTGCGCTTCGCCTCCGAGCCTGACGCCGACCCCGGGGCATCTTGCAATGGCCGCTTGCCGCTGCTCCTCTACTCCTGGGCCACAGGCAGAGGGACGAGGGTTGGCCCCATCGACTCCCAAGGCGTGCCCCGCGCCGGCCCCTGGGCACGGCTCCAGAACCTTGCGGGGTCGAGTCCCGGGCGGGCGGCCCGCTCGGTCTGTCCCCCGCGGCCGTTTGGGAGCGCTGCTCCCGGATAACGAGCGCGCCTGGCCGGGGGGCCGAGACAAACTCCTCCTCTTCCTCCTCCTCCTCCTCGTCTTCCTCTTCCTTCTCCTCCTCCTCCTCCTCGTCGTCATCTGATATGACCGGGCCTCTTCGCCGCCGCTGGAACTCCTTGGCGGCCCTCTTCTTCTTCCTCGCCGCCTCCTTGTCCTTGTGCAGCTTCTGCCTCTCGGCAAGGAGACGGTTCCGCTGCCGCCGCTCGGCGTCCTCCGGCATTGGCGGACGCGCGCCGATGACATTGGTCATGAGGCCCTGCAGGCACGAAAGCTCTGCGTCAAAGCGACGAACCAAGAAATGCAAGAAAAGGTAGCGGGCACACGAAGTCCTCACCAAGTCGACGAAATCCCTGTCCGGCCGCATCGGAGGGTGGCCAGGCACCGGGTAAACGGCGTCCTTGTCTTCCAACGCCTCCCGGATGTGCTGTCGGATCTCGGAGGCAGGGAGCGCACCTGTCGCAAGGACGGTGCCCTTGGTCGTCACACCAGGAGTCATCTCGGCGAGCGAGCGGACCCGGAGCATCAGCGGCGCCACCCTCCGAGCGTGGTACGCCCTGATTACTCCGGCCCTGGTCAGCCCCTTCCCCTTCAGGTACTCGATGGCCTGAAGCAAGCCGGAGATCCGCTTCTTCTCCTTCTCCACCGGGCCGTACGACCACACCTCCGGCGCCGCTTCGATGACGCGGCCGGTAAATTCCGGCAAGGGGGACTCAAAGTAGTTCTTTACGTAGAACCACTGTTGATGCCACCCCTTGTGGGACGCCGCGGTCTTCATCGCCATGTACTCCTTGGCACTGGTATGGCGGAGGTGGATTCCGGCGCACCCAATCGACACCGGGGTCGCCCGCTGCTGGCCCCCTCTCTTCTCGGTCTTCTGGTACAGACTGACCGTGAAGAAGTACTTCCACAGTGAGAAGTTGGGCTCGATGCCCAGGAATCCCTCGCACAGCGCTACGAACGCCACGATGTGTTGGATCCTGTTGGGGTTGAGGCTGCAGCTCGAGCCCGTAGTAGTGCAGCAACCCGCGGAAGAAAAGGCTCGGCGGGGTCGCGAACCCTCTCTCGTGGAAATGCACGAACGACACGATGTAGCCGGCAGGCGGACTCGGCACCTCCTCCGCTCCGGGGAACCGCCATTCGCCCCTCTCGGTCCTCTCGCAGAGGAGGCCCTTCCTCGTGAGGCCGTCGGCGCGCGAGGTGCCAAAGTTGGTGCGCTCCAAGGTTGTCATCGCGAGGGGATGAAAAGCTCGACGGCGGAAGGCGAGGAAGATTGGAGCGCTGAGCGGAGGAAGATGAGTGGCGCGCGCAAGAAAGCAAAGGGCGCGAGAGGAGGCGAAAAGACTTGGGGACAGAATGCGGGCGGAACCGGCGAGGCGGACCCCCGTCTTGTAGGAGAACGCGTGGGAAGCGGAACAGACGCTCCCATCGCAGTTAATGCGGCGCCAGGTACGCCCCATCACGCCCGCCCCTTTTCTTGGAAGTTGCACGCACGACCCTGCAGGAAACATCCACTCCTCCCTCGTTTCGCGGGTCAGCACCTACCGCCACTTCGTCTCCCGGGAAGTACGCGCGTACGACCTCCTCCGCACCCGGCCCGAGGCTCGTCAAAAAATTAAAAAGGGATACGGGGCTGGAAACGCCCCTACGGCCCGTCTCGATCCGGGGGGTTCGAAGGCTGGCCCACCGCGGGTTCGACAGCCGCCCCATGATGACCCCGAGCGAGGGGTGAGGAGGGACGGGTCCGCCAGCGGCCATCACCCGGGCGCACAACAGCCTAGGGCACCCCGACCTCACATTCGAGTCCGGACCGACATCACTGTTCATGGATTTTCTCCGACGAAAGGCAACGAGCCACCGGATCCGATCGAACAGACTCGGGAACTATATGAACTGACCGGCCGGAATCTGGGATACGCCACCAGCTTGGCCCGAACCGGACCCCCCCGAACAGGGACTGGGACCCCACTCGAATCGACCCGTTTGCAGCTCAACGAGCACCATGGTTCGTCCAACGAGGATAGCATGGCACGGCTCACCCCCTCCGTCCCAGCGAACGGACGCTTGAGGGATAACGTTCAAAAGTTGATCTGGCCTCCCGACCGGTCTCCTGCAACGCGCGGGAGCTCGGGGGGCTGGCTTCGCAACCGATGACCACACGGATGGTCATGACCTGAGGTCTCCAGACGGAGGGCACCCTACGGAACAGTGAGGATCCTCTCGCGCCAAGACATCCACAGGACTCTCCGTCTAGCCAACTTCCACGGCCCAGCCCGAACAAACAACGCTTCCCGTCCCAGATTAACTGCAGCCGACGATCAGAGTTTCCAAACAAACGACGATCACAGCCTCCGGAGGAGCGTCCCCACTCCACCACAGGCTCGGGGGCTACTGTCAGGGGGAAACATTAATGACCCCCTAATGACCATCAGAACAACGATCATGGAGATCCGGGCCCACCTGCGGCAACGGCGACTGCCGTCGGCCCAACATGGGAGAGAAGCGCTTCGCCTCGCCCGACCAAGTCCCTCGGGGTCGGACGCCCCCGACCCCTCGATGGCCGGACTCCGCCTCGCCCGATCGAATGCCTCGGGGTAGGACGCTCCCGACCCCTCGCCACAGGGTTCCTCCTCGCCCGACCCCGGGGCGTAGGGGGTCGGACTCACCCGGGCCCACCAGGCGAATGTCTGCCTCGGGCGCAGAGTAGAAGATGCAAGCGCGGATCTCGTGGGCCCCCCGCCGGTCTCGCCATAAATGCGCCGCGGCTCTGGCACGCAGAAAGGCGCTCGCGCCCTCGACGTGACCCGTCACAACTACCCAAGCGCGACCGCACAGCGCAGGCCACCGTGGCGCAGTCTTCCCTGATTCGCCGCTAGGCACTCATGACCTACACCGCCTGGCACAGGAGCACGCCCGCCCGTCCTCGCGCCCCGCAAATCCGGCGACAGGGACGGGACGTCCGCGTCGCACAGGCCGTCAGCAGGATAACAAGGGCAGCCATCTTCCCCGATGGGCACGGATGCCACGACCAAGCGCCATCATCACGCACGCCCGCTGGCACCGGCCCCCGAGGAGATCATCGACAGGATCCGGAGGAAGCCGCCCTCCCCTGGCGGATGCGCTGACAGGAGCCGAAAGCTGGAGCCGGGCACGGCGACCCGGGGACTCGAATCCTCCCCTTGTATTCTATTCTTTCTCTCTCCCCTCGCCCGGCTCACCTATAACCCCGAGCCCTCCTTGCGCTATAAAGTGAAGGCCGGGGGCCCTGAGACGAGGACGAAAAAAACTTGGACTCTCTCCCGCACATTCGCCCTCCCTCGCACGGACTCCTTCTTCCCCGGCGAGAAGAACACACTCTCACCATTAGAGCTTCAGTTTGCACCCAAGAGACTTGGGACCAATTCCCTCTCTCGCCCTCCTGTAACCCCTACTACAGACCCCGCGTGGGTAACACGAGCAGCTCCTCATACTGGACATAGGGCTTCTTCTTGCCCGAACCAGTCTAAACCCCGTGTCACCCGCGCAACCATCTGGAGTCGTACGCCATAAAAGAAATTTACTAGCCTTAGTCTTGATCCGCTAATCTTGACGACGACATATACCAAAGAAGTTTTGCAACATATAACTAATCCTAATAAGATACTACACTAAGAATGTAAAGGTACACATGAAAGCTTAAAGAAGAGGGTGAAAGTAAGCAAACTCTTGACGTGCGGATTTATTCCGTGGTATCGTAGGCACAAAGCCATCTCTAGTCCACGTTGTTGAAGCACTCACTAGGAGTATTGCTTTCCAGTCACCAAGTCTCTTCCGGAACTCTTCTTAACTCGCTACAAAGGCTTAGCCATCAAGGCCCACACCAAGTCCCCGGTCACCTCGATGCCGTCTCCACTAAGGAGCTTCTCCATGAAGGAAGGAGATCTCCACGTCCCCCGCACAAAGTTGTCGTCGCCACTCCACACCAAGACGGAGGATCGATGACTTGCCGGCGAGCCACAAGAACTCCAAGGGACCGGTACACCGATATACAAGCTTTAATTCACTCAAGAACCAGCACACAAGGCAACTACACCTTGCACTCTCTCTCTAACTAGAGTTAGCCTAGCACTCTCACTTAAGCTTGTGCTAAACCTAAGAATGTGATCAATATGCTCTTCAATGGCTTGGAGAACTTCTTCTGAGTGTAAGAGGCTTCTCACAGACTCCAGCAGCCTCTAATAATCCGGAGTGAGACCTTATATAGGCTAGAGATTCACTCCTAGCCGTTACATACTTTTTCCCTGAAAAGCATAAAGCGTCAGTTAACCGGTCGTCACCGTCAGTTTAACCGTCCACACAGCCTGCCCACTAGCCGTTGAACTCCAACTGCCACCTTCTGCTGATGTTATTGTACCGACGTCTTGCACTAACGTCCGTCGGTTCAACCGGTGCTGAAGACTTTGCTTGGGAACCCTTCTAGAACCAAAACATGCGTACTGAGTTACCACAGCATACTTGCACCGACGCCTTCTTTTCTATCATCGGTTTAACTGGTGCTTCTGCGTTTCTTCACTTGATCTACATGGCACTCGACAGACGCACCGACGCATTCAACCGATGCTCCGACGGTTAAACCGGTGCTAATGACTTCTTCTTCACTTGATCTCTAGTTCAGCTGACAGATGCATCGCTCGGTTCATATTTGATGATGTCTGTTCAACCGACACATGTATTCATGCTGAACTTTGTCCAAATCATCTCGGCTGTCATTTTCGCTACAACTTGAATATCTTGACAGCGATTTGGACCATCTTGTGGACTCCATCCATAGAACCTAGAAATCCTACAAACTTGAGCTCACAAACCCGTTAGTCTCATTGACTATGTTATCATACAATCACCAAATCACAACTATGACCTAATAGAGCCATGTTCCTTGCAACATATATACAAACCAATGCACAGCGAATATCTGAATGTTTCAGAGAGGGAGACTGAGCTATCAGATCTCGAATAAGGAAAATTGCAACAGTTAGGCAAGCATATGGCCTATCAACTGAAAGCATAATTATCAGGAAATATGAGCAATTATATTGAGTTGGAGACTCCTAACCCGAGAGGTTACACCGCACCGTAAGAAATCCAACCAATCGAGTCACACTAAGTTTCAACAAATATTGACAACTTGACTAAAATTCGGTTGATTTTTAAAACTCCGACCACTAATAATTTTTAAAATATTTTGGTAACATAAAAACATACTCGCATAATTGTCTTAAAAGTAATTTTGTCCTCACTAGCTTGCTTGCTTTCGCTGCCGGATTAAAACATCTTAGGTATCACGCTTAACCGTGTAGTCGTGTGAGCCTTACCTTTTTGGGCACTTGGCTCCTCGCCCGGGCGCTCAAATTAGTTTGTTTGAAATTTGAATAGAGGGTAATCTGAAAAGTTGACCAGAGAAATTGTTCATTTCCTGCTACAATTCACATGCAAACGAACTGGTCTTGGCCCAATATGAAAAGGGCCTTTCTGGCACTCAACTATTGCTTCGGCCCAGTTCAAAATGCTCGTCAAGACCACCATCACCGTCCATCTGCGATCTTGCGGATAGATTTGTTCAGTCCCCCGGTTAATAGGAAGGGGATCTTCTTCGCCGGACCAGCCGCTGTCGCGCTACCCGCGAGTTCCGAGACCTCCAAATTCCGGGGCTTCACCGCACCGAACCCCCATGCCATGAGCCCATGAACTCCGAAGCGCCGATCCCTCGTCCTCCCGCGGCGCCCCGCCAGGTATGTCGCCGCTACCGGGACCGCCCGCCGAACGGCCTTCTCTGCTTCTCCCCATTGCCAAACCTAGGTTTTGTCTGACGGTTAGCGCTTGCAGGAATCACGGACCGCTTGCTTGGTCTGACGGCGTGAGGCGTCACCGGGATGGAGGGCGGGGGCCCGCGGGTGTCGCCTATGGCGTGCGGCGCCCGGAGGCACAAGGCGCTCGCGCCGTGGCGCTTCCAGAGCGCCTTCGTGCGGCGGGAGACGAACCCGGGCGTTGTCTTCGATGGGGATCTCTGCGGCTCGGAGACACTCCAGATGAGCTGCGACACGGCGGCGGGCGGCGGGCTCTCCGACTCGCTGAGCCACAGAGGCGGCGTTGATGGGGAATTGCAGGTCCCCGCATGCGACGGGGATAATGAGGTCCCCAAAGGAGGCGGCGGCGGGGTCGGAGGGGATTACGGCTTGAATGGCGTCGACGGCGATTTAGTTGCCAAAGACGGCGACTTAGCTGCCAAAGAGGTAGATTCGCTGCCCAACGATTGCGAAATTCATGAGGGTCTGAAGAACAATGGAATCACCGCAGTGCCACATGGGGCCAAACGTAGCAACCTGCCTGGTTTAAATTGCAATGCTGATGCTGAGGAGAGCAATTTCGTGGGGAAAGATTGCAATTTGGAGGGTTCCAGGACTGGTGACGATGCTGAGAGCAATTTTGTGGGGAAAGATTGCAATTTGGAGGATTTCAGGACTGGTGTACCAGGTTTAAGAAAGGGGCGCAAGGCATTTGCCCCATGGAGGTTCCAGACTGGGTACAAGCCCAAATGGGCACAAGATTCGTTATCAGGGAATAGATCAGGAGAAACTGAAGAGCCAGCATTCACGGTCAGAGCTGGATTGAGCAAGCGTGCTCCTGTCATGGCAAGCAATCGCCCTTGTCTCAAAGGTTCGGCTTCTGGTGGACAGCGTTCTTTGAAAGTTCAGAAAGGAACCAGTCCAGCACCGAAGAAGAGGAAAGTTGACAAGGATGATCACAGAATTTCCTTGGTCAGAGAAAATGTGTTGACTAAGTTGCGGGAGTTTCGGATAATTTACAAGAAGCTCCTGGAGGAAGAAGAGGTCAAGTGTAGGGGAAAAGGGCATGGTGTGAGGCCTGATATTGCTGCTTTCGATATTTTCAGGGAGAGATTCTCTGCTGATAATGATGACATGAGGTATGATGGAAGCATTCCAGGAGTTCGTATTGGTGATATGTTCAATTCCGCCATGGAACTTTCCGTTGTTGGTATACACCGTGCACAATCGTTGCTAGTTGATCACATCAAAAAGAAAGATGGGACGTGTCTAGCTGTCAGCGTCGTGTCGTATGCACAACCTTCTGCCTTTGATAGTTTCGATTTTCTGTTACATGTTGGATCAGTGGCTGCCACGTGTGATCAGAAGTTAGAAGGCGCTGACATGGCACTACAGGAGAGTATGGACACTGATACGCCTGTCCGTGTTATTCATGCATTAGTAACTGAGTTAGGTGATGACTGCCGACCTAAACAGCTTACTACTTATGTATATGGTGGTTTATACTTGGTTGAGAAATTCCACAGAGAAAAAACAGCAGGAGGTCAGTATGTTAATACCTTTCATCTAAGAAGAATGGCAGGGCAGAAACAATTCAACATACAAGTTTTGAAAACTAAAAAGCCGGAATCATTTGATGGCACTTTCACTGTAGACATATCCGGAGGTCTTGAGAAGGTTCCTATTTCTGCTATTAACTCTATATCAAACGAGTACCTGATGGCATTTCGCTACATTTCACAAATACAGTATCCCCTAAAGTATAGGCCAGATCCTCCATCAGGTTGTGATTGTGTTGGTGGATGTTCAGTCTCTCAAAAATGTGCATGCCTAGTGAAAAATGGAGGGGAGTTCCCCTACAATGATATTGGTGAAAATTTAGAAGACAAGCCTCTTATTTATGAGTGTGGGCCATCGTGCAAGTGCCCTCCTACTTGTCGCAATAGAGTTAGCCAGCATGGAATCAAGTTTCGCCTCCAGGCCTTCAAAACCAACTCAATGGGGTGGGGAGTAAGAACTCTTGACTTCATACCATATGGAAGTTTTGTATGTGAATACATAGGGGAGCTACTGAAGGATGAAGAGGCACAAAAAAGGAAGAGTGATGAATATCTATTTGCTATTGGAAAGAACTATCATGATGTACCTCGTTGGAAGGCCCAGATCAAGACTATTCCCTCCCTTCAGAATGGCCCTACTGAAGATGATGAAAATGGCTTTGCTGTTGATGCATTGAATCAGGGCAATTTTGCAAGGTTCATCAACCATAGTTGCACCCCCAACCTTTACCCACAGAATGTCCTCCATGATCATGATAACATAAGTATGCCTCATATCATGTTTTTTGCTTATGAGGATATTCCTCCCCTTAAAGAGTTATCATATGATTACAATTATGAAATAGACAAGGTTTATGATTCTGATGGCAACATCAAGATGAAACCATGTTTTTGTGGATCTACTGAGTGCACTGGACGGTTGTATTAAATTTAGTCCCTTGGAAACCCTTGCTTTTTTTGTCTATCTAATGAATGTACTGTACCTTCTTTGTTAAGATGGATACCTTTTTCTGCATGTTACTTGTCTTGTAATTTTACTATTTTAGTTTGCAAACAGTTCTTTCTTTAAGCATCGGAATGAGTGGTATCATGCAAATTTACTGTTTTTGCTAACCTCAATCCATGTGATCCACATTAACAAATACCTTATTTCATCCTGCCCACCTGCATAACGCTTCCCCATTGATTAATTACATTTTAATATGTCTAGTATTAAATCAAGGGGAATCAAGGGGTTATGTTGACCCATTACCAGTAATAAGCCAAGATTATCATTGTGCGCCCTATCCGTGATGCTCGTCTTTGTTCATTACTTTCTTTTTATTCAAATTATATGTTGCTTAGTGTGGAGTGTCTACTGGATCTGAAAAGCACACGTGATGCCCATGTTCAGCTTCTATCTAATGAACATCATATCAGAACCTAGAATCCAATGTACACTCCTTATAGTTTTAACTAGTACTGCGCGAGCTAATAACCTGAATAAAGAATCAATTCAAACTAGCTGTTGTCCTCTGGACGCTTCTTTGTAAGTAAGCTTCCAGGAATGTCTGTGTATAACTTTATGGGCACAGTCTCCTGGAGGAGGCTATATAAAGGGAATTCTGTCTAATGCTACCTTGGTCATCTTGGATGGAATCTTGATTAGCATCTTGGGTGTTTCTTGAACATTGGGATAGCTTGATTAAATTGCTCATATGTCTATGTGCAAAGTCTGAAGTTCCTGAATTTAAACCAATGTACTCCGTCCGTCCCAAATTATTAGTCGTTTTGGCTTTTCTAGATATATGAATTTTGCTATGCAACTGGACATAATATATATCTAGGTGTATAGCAAAAACTATGCATATAGAAAACCCAAAACGACTAATAATTTGGGACGGAGGGAGTACATTGTAATATGACATATGTGCATTACCTTCATCATTATCTAGTTTTAGCTGGTCCTAAGCTTACTTTTGATTTTGGAACCTCAGCAGTGTGCTGCAAGGATCCAATTATGTTCCATCAGTTCATCGATTTTACTGATGTTTGATAAAGAATCATAATAGCAGCAATATTGGCAAAGTGTCGTGAGAAGATACTGAACAATGTGAGTTTGGCAGCATCTCTATTGTCTGTTGGAGTCGGCCCAATACTTCTGTTTTCGTTCCAAATTTGTTGAGTCAATAATTGGTAACAATGCTGTCACTGTAGCAAATTGGTAATACCTTCTGCTAGTTGATTGTACATCAGGCAGGGGAGTGATCTGCACTGGCATCAGCCAGGGAAAGGTAAAGCATCAGTTGCATAGCCCCCAGGAGGCAGGAGCATCATATACACTGAAGCTCGTATATATAATATGTTGCTTACACCTCACCTCGTATTCAACTCTTTGCATAAGGACGCTTATGAGTTGTGACGAGAAGCACGGCAGATGACACCATAGAGGCACTATACTACATCGCGCATAGCTACATATTTCTGCCATTGCTAGACCAAACATATTTTCTGCCATTGCTGGTTATCATCTTCTTACGGTTGCAGACAACGACGGGCGGCTTCAGTTGTTGCCGCCACCGTCCTTCTGCGCTGACCTTCCGCCGCGGAAGTGGCCGCGCTTGCTCCAGCCTCCGCCGCGGAAGGGTCCCTCGTATCCAGCCCCATCTCCGTCTCTGGCACCGGCACCAGCGCCGCAGTGTCCACCAGGGCCGCCACCGCCGAAACCGCCAGCGTAGCCGCCATATTCTTCGCCGTTGCCAGCTTCTCCATGCTGACCGCCACCGAAGCCACCAGCAGCGTCGCCACCCCCGCTGCCACCCCCGAAGCCACCAGCGTCGCTACCACCGTAGCCTCCAGAACCGCCGCCGCCGCCGCCACCACCTCCAAAGCCGCCATGGTGGTCTTTGTACCCGCCAATGCCGAAACCAAACGCCTTTCCACTTCCCGCTCCACCACCGCCACCGCCTCCACCTCCACCTCCACCTCCACCTTCACCTCCGCTGCCTCCATAGCCAGACCCGAACCCGCCACCCTTCCCGTCAGGCCCCGCAGCCCAGCCCCAGCCATACTCCCACGAACCGCCATCGGGGCTGGACCCGTGGCCGGACCCGGAGTCGCCGGTCCACCCGGGCGGCAGCGGCGGCCCCGTCTGCCTCGTCGCGGGGTCCGTCTCCGCCGGGTCGCCACCCTGCTTCTCCCCGTCGGCGACGCCCGCGCACTGCACGAGCGCGAACGCCAACACGAGGAGGGCAAGCGCAACCACCAGCGCCCGCTCTCGCAATTGCTCACAGCTTCTGCCCATCGCTTTGCCACTCCCTCCAACAAAGCTACAAGCCTCTCGCGCGCTTATTCTTTCTTGGCCTCGTTGTTGTTGTGGTGTTGCTCGAAAGCTCCAAGCAGCCGGCTTCTGCTTTGTTGCCGGGGAATGGATGCCCCGCGGCTAATTTATAGCGCCCATGCGCCGCGCTGGTAATGGAAGGGGGTCGAAAAAAAAATCTGTGCACGAGATGGCGCACCACCGGCCCATTCAGGAGCGATCTGCCTCTGCTGCTGCTTTTGGCATCCGCTTTGCCGCGATCGTGCGTGCTCCCTGTGCTTTGCGCCGGCCTGCGTAAATACTGAAAATCTCTAGCAAAGGCAGCTTTCAGGCTTATCTCCTCCGTAACCGCACTGGAATTGCATGAAAGGGAAAGCTTCCTCGTTTATCCATTGTTGGGAGTACTTGTTTTTTTCGTTTTGGTGTGCGTGCTGGCGCCGGTCGCCGATGCCGAGAGCTCCCACTCCCGGCTCCGAGTCCCGTGAGCCCGTGACCTGAAGAATCCGGTAGCTGTTGTCCGTTGGCTAGTGTCGACATGCTTTGCCAAAGTTGCAGAAGATCTTGGGCAAGTTTGGCTCATTGCTGAGGTGAGCCAGGCTCGCATCTACGAGCCAGGATAAGTTAGGATAGGCTCAAGACATACGATGTTTGGTTGACTGAACTAACACGTACGAGATGAACACAACAGTTGTTTGGTTGGCTATACTAGTATATTTTATATTAATTTGAATTAAAAAGATAAATACTAATATCATGTCTATTTTGTTTGAATCTACGGTATATTACTTATTATTATCTTATTAAGTCTTAATCTACTTTAGAATCACTAATATCCCTTAAAATATGCTAATTATTAGCTAATACCATCATTAACTTACTAAAAGCATCTCCAAGAGTGCCCAAAAAATAGAGTAAAAAAAATAGGTTTTGAGACTTTGCCAAAAATTATTGAGAGTGAAAAATAACACTTCCTCCAACAGTTCCCAAAAAATACTTGCCCAAAAATATTTAAATGATGACACATCATCAGAAGGTGGGCCCAGTCTTTATTATTCTCACGGGAAGATTAGTGAACGCTGCTTCCTCTTGCCGATATTTCTTCTCGCTTCATCGTCTTCCTTTTTTACTAGGTCCGCCTGTATCCCTTGACCAATCATGTTGTGCCCTCTAGACTGTGCCGTCTAGCTATTGATCTCGTAGATGCTGTAGGATCTAGTAGATTAATTGGCCAAGTTAGGACTGCTGCTAGCTACGCACATCATCGAAGCATTCAGGGGCGCAAGTGCGTGACTAAGGGAATCTCGCCAGATGAGTCGCCGTCCATAGCTGTTTCAAAGTTTATTGGATGAATCATCGTTGGACGATGATGACGAGCTTATTCTTCTGCTGCTGAAATTGTGCAAAGTCATTCTCAGTCTGCACCAAAATATGGGGATGTAAATGCAGGCAGAACTCAAATAAATGGTAGAATCGGCTAGTTTTACCAGGAGAGATCGTCCAGGGAGGGGATCCAGCAACCAGCGACAGTCAATTGGCAGGAGCAACTTCGATTCAAGGGAGAGCGTTGGGGGAGGGGATGCAGCACAAAGCGGAGCTGACGTTGACGAAGAAGGGGATCTGGCCGGTGGACGGATGGAACCTGCATCTTTGATGGTGGTTAATTGACAGGAGGAAATTCGATTTAAGGGAGAGCGCTGGGGAGGGACGCAAAGCCGAACCGGAGTTGCCGCCGCCGACGAAGGGATCCCACGAGCTGGTTGGAGGGAAGGAGGGCCACGGTAACACTGGAAGGATGGGAGGCGGCGTTGGTTGCCCAAGGCGCGCTGGAAGGAGATACGGGGCACGATGGCGGCTCCTTTGGCAGGCTATCTTACGCTCGCTCGGAAAATTGGCGCGACGTGAAGGGGAAACACGCGGGGAGGCGCGCGGGAAGCGAAGAATTGGCGGGCATCGGCGGCAAATTTCAGGATTGGGAGTAGCTAGCGCCGGCGCATATCTGGTTCGGGATTGGGCTGGTTTTGGGCAAGCGAAAAAATTGGGTATAGAATTGAGCCACTGTTGGAGCACTGATTTTCAGCTTCATACCCACAATCAATTATTAGGACTGTTTTTTAGACACTCTTATTTTTTAGGTAGAAGATGCTCTAATGGACTGCATCCGGTGAGCCTGCCTCAGGCTCGCTGGCCGCTTTTGCATGCCGCCAGCCAGGCTCACCCCTCCACCATCCAATCAAACGTTCAGCTATTGCATCCCTGGAAACTGGACACGGCAGATGCAGGAAATCAAACGCGCCCTTTGATGGCAAGGATGTGCAGGTGGCTCGGCTGCGTTCGTCCTCCGGGAATTGGTGGTGGCCCTGAAAGCGTCTAGGCATCTATCGTGCCCGTGAGCGCGCGCATGGTGCAGACTACAGAGACTAGAGAGTGTAGTTTAGTGTCACGCGCCCACCATTTTGTGGCGGGGCATCACTGTAGAAGTAGAGATACAGCCATTGCCATTTCTAGAGCGGAAAGCTACAATAGTGCTCCCTTGCCCGCAAATGGATTAAGTCTGAATCAGCGAGTGCCACCTGCGAGATTCGGTTTGCTAGGCAGGAGGGTGGCCGATCTCGCTCGGTGCTGGCGGCGAGGGGCATCGGCAATGAACAACTGAATATGGAAACGACAGGGTGTGCCGAAGGATTGATATATTTTTTAGAAAAAGAAACGTCTCCAGCCTCTCCAGCCTCTGCAACCACACACAGTTAAGTTTTTATAAATTCTCAGCACACAAGCTGAAAAAATAAAAGAGTACACAAACGAATCGAAGGAATCAAAAGCAAAGTCTATTATTAATTCTCCATCCATTCTTAGCAAAGATATCCAAGACGACAAACTCCAATACCTTGCTTGCCAGATAGTCTTTATTGTGTCCTCACGCTGTAGCAGAGACTAAAATCACAGCCAGTACGCTCCCCTGAACACAGCCTACGTAAATAAATAAGGTAAATTATTTTTCTCAAAAATCAAATCATTACGTGTACATAAAATCGCCCACACAAGAACTGCAGCCCCAACAAAAATCAAACTTCTCTCTTTCTTGCTTATGCCCGTTAACCAATTTCTAAGCATATGCGCTATTGATTTTGGTGGGGTTAACCCATTAGCTATATGAACAACCCTCCAAAATAGATATATAACACAAAATAGAGAAATGTGAGGGTAAGAGGCTGCATCCCTTTTAGATATTTGGTGTTTGTACTTGTTATTTGTTTTGCAAAACATAGAAATGTTGCACTCCACACAATAGAAAATGAGATAATAGCTGCTATAAAAATAAGCATACGAAGGAGAAAAGCATAGGAAAACTTGACCTGTATAACTTTGGAAGGTTTTCTCTCCTTTTCTTTTTGCAAATTTTGCAATAACCAAAGAAGAAAATTAAGATTAGTGTTGTGTGAGGACTTAATTGACATGGCTGGATTTAGAGGACGCCAGGGAGGCTAGCCAGTAATATGTCGATGACAGTTAGTGAAGTGTTGTTGGTGATTGATGTCCACTAATGACCGTGAGTTTGGCAGCACGGAGCAACTGATGCTGCAGGTCTGGCGGTGGCGGTGACCGATGCCCATAAGCTTGGCGGCGGGGAGCGATCGATCATCATGGATCTGGTGGCGGAAGGGGATGATTACCATGGATCTGGAAGCAGCAACGGCTGGTAACCGCGGATCTAAAAGAGGGTGAGATCGATTTACCACCGATCTGGTGGCAGGAGCGACCAATAACCACGGATCTGGTGAAGGAAGTGATCGATGATTGCGAATCTGACATCAAGAATCGTCGGTGGCACCGTATTTGGTGGCAAGGACCGCTAGTCACCACAGATCCGTCGACGGGAATTGCAAGTGACACCAGACTTGGCGACGAAAGTTGCTATGACCATGGATTTGGCGATGGGAGCCGCCGAAAACATACGAGGTCGAGAGCCATTGAAGTTAAAGAGGAATAAGCCCTAAGCATGCAAAAGAGGACGAAGGAGAGGTGGGTATTGGACAAAGGAGTAGTGCTAGCAAGGTCTCGCCAACGGCGGTGGGGTGTGAGAGATGGTTATTGGGTAGGTCAGGATGTGCCTATTGTAAGTGTGGCGTCGGCTAAAAAGGAAAACAAAGAAGAGTGAAAGGAAGGAGGTGGAGTGAGGGGATGGCGGTATAGAGTTAAAAGTCAAGAAATACCTTATGTTGGCACGGCCAAGTATCTCTCTTAAAGGAACTTATCGAGAAATGGATTATCCTCCTAAGTTTTCCCTGTGGATGTATAATCAACCGCCTTATGATAACCATTCTTTAGTTAGTTAGGTCAGTGACTCCAGTTGTTTCTTTACAGGGGTGGAAGCTTTTGTATCTAGATAGGCTTGGCTAGTGTTTGCATCCTTTCTCCTCTAATAAGCAATAATTGTTGCCACGATTTTCTCAAATGTTGAACAAGCTACTACTAAATCCAGATAGTTGGATTTAGATCCAATGGTTCAAAAATATGATCAATGTTCTTGGGTCAGTTTCTCTTTTCTTATGTGTCATGGATTCTTTTCTGTTGAAACTGTTTTTTTTTTGTCGGTAAGCTCATGTAGCTGTTTATCACCGTCAAGTGCAACTCTTCTGCTTAGAGTTGAATGTTGATGCAGTATTCCATTCTCCTCCTAATGAATGATAGGTGCCTAGGAAAAATAAAGAAATGTGACCGAGTCAAATACAAAATCTCACAACTTGTAAAAGATAGGACCACTTCTACAGCCGTGATCTAATCCTTGCCAACACACACCTACCGTCCTACGAGTTCTATGTGTCCATTCCATGTACGCGCGCTACTCGTTAGTAGCACATACCAGTCCTAACCGAGATAGGAAAAACAATAATACTAAACACTGACGCCAGTCGTGACCAATGTGGCGTGTTCGAGGGTCGTAATCAAGTAGCCCCGACACGATGATATGCAGGGCATCAAGCTAGTGTTAAGCTCTAAAAAGGCAGGCAGGGCAGCCGATAAGTTTGACCTTGGCAGGGTGAACAAGAGCAGTGGGCACTGATCACGCCGTGCCCGCAGTAGAACGCCTTCGCGCACACGGCGAAAGAGGAAGGGCGAAAATGGAAAATAAAATTCCTCCGAGAGATCCCGCCTCCCCGGCGTTCATGCACCTTGGCTTTTGGTCACTTGCATTCGGTTCGTGCATGGAGCGGAAGAGGAAGGGCGGTGCGAGCCATGCTTTCAGCTCCGGCTTTCCGTGCGATTTGGTGTCGGCCGGGAGGGTTAGGATGGCGATGTCCACTGGCCATTGTTAGCGTCCCGGTGCGACGGCGCGTTGCTTTCGACGATTTGACGGACGCCGCGGACGGTCGGAGCGGGTCGCGCGGCGATGCGAGGGAACGGCGTCCACGTCCACCATGAAAGCCGCTTGACTCGCTCTCGGCCAAGGATCTCCGACGCCGACCTCCATTGCGGGCCGGGCTGCGCTCGACAGGCCGGGCTCGGTGCGGTGAGAGCGGACGAGGGCGAGAACACTGGCCCGCGCGGATAGGCACGGCTATGACTCCGGAAGTGGAGCGAGTATATACTTGTACCGGACAATCCAACTAACTTTGGCAAAATCTATATTAAACGTGGGCATAAACGATGAAACAAGGGCTTTTGCCTCATTTGCGGGAAGAAATTATGCGAAGGATTGGACCAGCTCATCAAAATTGCGGAGGAACAAATTTCCTAACATGCTTCCAGAGATTCTATACAATTTGTTGTAATTCACATTAAGTGACACCGGTAATCTTCAAAACATGATATAAATACCCCAGAATATTTTTACATACCCCAAGCATAGATTGCGCAAACAAATACTATCATCAAGTTACAAACTAGGAATTGATCCCTCACTTAAAAATGCAAATGAAAACTGAATCTAAGGTGCTGATCCATCTTCAAACTCCCTCCAGCTTCGCAGTTTGGAACCCACCCCAAATCAAAACCTTAAACACTTACATAAAACATGAATATTATAAGCGAGAACCAAAAAGAAAATTCAATATGCCTCAGATATCCAAGGAAGGATTAGCAGACCTGAACGACTCAAAGAAGCAAAAGAGGTTTTCTTTATAAAAAGAAAATGCAATATGCCCTCAGACATCCAAGGAAGGATTTAGCAGCATTAGCTCTCAAGCCTGGCAGGGCGAAAGCTCTTAGGCGGCAACTGCGAATGTAGAGAAACAAGCCTTACATCTATCATCATAGGGCATACAAAATTGCAGGTCAGATTGGACTCAAGAAAAAGAAACACTACAACATTGCAATTGCATGGCATCAGACATCCAAGGAAGGATTTAGCAGCACTAGCTCTCAAGCCTGGCAGGGCGAAAGCTCTTAGGCGGCAACTGCGAATGTAGAGAAACAAGCCTTGATTTTATCATCATATGCAATGCACATCAGCAAAGAAAAACGTGCAAACAAACACATATACTACTTGACGTTGACCACGAATAATGTTTGCAGGGAAATAAGTAGGCTCAGACATCCAAGGAATTAACAGCACTAGCTCTCAAGCCTGGCAGGGCGAAAGCTCTTGGGCGGCTACTGCGAATGTTGAGAAACAAGCCTAAGATTTGTCATCATCACCTTATAAAAGTTAACCTAACAAATTTAACCAAAAACAGAAGATAGATGAAGTAAATGTAATCACAGAAACCGGCTCTGTGGACAGATAGAGATGCAGTCCCCAGGTTCCTATCGACATGTGAAATGTTGAAACAACTTTGTTTTGGCCTAATCAAAGCATCTCCGGTCAATGCTCTTAGGCTACCGGAGACGTGGCATCAGGCCTAAATTTCATCCAACACTACAGAAACTAAAAATGCAAAGAAAAAATAAAACAAAAAATAAAAAACAGTTCTGTATAATCCCTCAGAGACCCGATTTAAATCACACACCACAGCTGAATCAAACAACTGCAGATGGGAGCTCCATCATAGACCAAACCACAAAGGTTATGGTATAAGGATGGACACCTGCAGCAGAGAGAAGCAGCTGCTGTTTACAGTGTCAAACGGCACTTCCTATCGGTAGGTCTTGAGATCCTCCCTGGGAGTCGACTAATGTCACATACGGCAGATACAAAATAAAAGGAACATAGCACTTGAATAAGCCTCAGCAAGCCAGACAATTTTCGTCACAAATAAATCTGACGGTAATTCCAGATGTATAGCTAATCATCATTGGCTTCCTAACCTATCATACAAACCATGAATCTAAGGTTGCGGGGTTACCTGCCAAAAGCAACCAGCCTGCGTAGATCCCTGCTTAAAATATGCAAAAAGACCAAAAGAAATCCAGATGACAAATATGAGCTGACTTCAAAAAGACAAATTGTAGTATCATCAGATAAGAATTGCCTTCTCACTCACAGCGCAGGGTAACAGCACTGTGTCAGAAGGTGTCCTAAGATTGTTTCGAGGTTTCATCATCTGATACAAAAACAAAGATCCATAGAAACAATTAAAAATAAAAGTGAAAAACTTTAAAGATCCGATGGATTCAGATGCAAAGACGTTTGTGCATCATTCGCACGGCACATGCCGGCCTCGGATCAAGTGTTGGATTATGCATCAATTGATCTTCACTATCCAGCTTTCAAAAAATTCAAAAAAAGATCTTCAGTACAAAATTAAATCGAGGAATAGCAAAAGAAATAAAGTGGAGGGGTCTGCAGTAACTCAGTGGTGGCAATAGGTTTATTGGTTCGATTCTGCCAGCGAGTGTCCTCAATACTTTCAGAAGAGGGAGCTTGTTATCCTCATCGCAACAACCTCCTCCAGAGGAAACGAAAAAGAAATCACTAGACGATAAGATTAGAGCAAAAAAACAGGCAAATAAACACGAGAACGAAAGGGAAATCGGATGGCTCGGTTCAGCTGGGTAATCGGCATACAGATCAATCTCATGTACAGAGAGACCTGTGATTTGGTCTGTTGAGCTTGAATATTACCGAGTCGTCACTGCCATCACACCTGTTGCGGGAGAACCAATCGAGATGAAAACGAAGAACAAAACGAAAGAAGCAACTATTCGCCAGATCTAGATCGGCGGGCGGAGGATGGAGGCCCGGTGTTCTAGACCTAGTGCTTGACGGCGATGGAGGGGATGCTTTACCTGTGGAGGCGGCGTTTATATGGTGGGGATTGGTGAGTTAGGGTTTAGGGTTCGAGCCGCCGGGGCCGGGGTGCGTGTGGATGAGCGAACGTTTCGGCCGTGGGCTGTGGCGACTGGGTGGGCTGGGCTATGGGCTGCGTTTTCCGTACGATAAGAGAAGGGTGTGGGGTGTGTTGCATGGCAGAGTCCAAGTTCCACGCGGCAAAAAATGGTCATTCTAATGAAAATTTGAGTTCGCTGAGTTCCATGGGTACAAAAAAGAAGTTCCATGGGTACAATGGTATTTCAAACGACAGAGTAGAAGTTTGAGATTGAATCTCCAGCAGATTGCTCATTCTTCATTCTAATATTTAAAAAATACTTCTTTTACGATTGGGGGTGCTCTAGAAAATTACCAATCTAATTTTCATCCTCATTATTAATATTTTTTTGGTAATCACCGAAATGCATCGCCTCTGATATAAATGAGGTTGACTCATCCCTCTACCCAATTCTTTGGTGTTCGAATTTTGATAATCTGCTACAGCAACCATTACTAAAAATATAAAATTAACTATTGGTAATAGAGAAATAATTTTTAGGTAAGAGGTACGAGCAATCTGTTAGGATACTCTTAAATTGTTGAATTTCAATTCTGTCAGATCCGGTGGTCTAGCATGACCATATCCCATATCATCTAGATCTAAGGTTATTTACATCATATCTTTTAGTGCGCAAGTAATAGAGCATAACTTACATTCCTTTACTTTTTCTCTAAGATTTTTCAATATTTTTAAATTAATAATAGAAAGTATTATTTATGAGAAATATGGTCATATATTTTCCATATGATAGATTTAACGTTGTGTATATATTATTGATACAACAAACATGATAAATTATAGGTATCATTGCTCCATCCGTTTTAAAATATAAGTTGTATTAGATTGTTTCAAGTTATTTTTTAATTATAGAAAATATGTTAACATATATCAAGAAATATTTTATGCTGTGTGCAATGAAATAAATTTGTTGTTGTACATGAATCTTTTATGTAATCCTATCAAAGGTTAGGTCCAACTTAGAATTAAACTAATATATTTTATATACTTTAAAAGTAACGGAGTATTACGGACAAAGGAGTATATAAACTTGAAAAATAAGAGTGGTGATTTTTTATACTCAAAATAAGAGTGGTGATTTTATCCGCGGTCTTGTTTAGTGCGGTGGTCACCGACTGGCGCCTAGGCGGCCTAGCGCTGCTCAGTGCTGGGCGGCGGTTGGACTAATTTGGAGGCGACTATATCTCCTCCAGCTCAAGTGCCCCGCCATCAGAATCCACTAATACCGGATATTTTTCTTCTCCTGTCCCACTCGCCATTTTTTTCCGAAAGCAGAAACTACGTCTAGAAAAAAAAAAAAGAAAACACGAGCTCCACTACTTGCCGCCGCCACGCTCATCTTCCCCGCTCCACCGATCAGAACTCAGAGCCACCGCCTCCGCCCTCCGATTCGCCGTTGCCGACAAACCCGACCTGCTATACAACCCGCCTCGCGCGCCCGATCCGTCGCCGTCGAGGTGTCGGCTCCTCTATCCATAGGCAGAGCAACTAGTAAAATCTAATTTCGAGCGAGGACCGCGTCGCCGGCGATGCTCTGCTCCGGCCGCATGCTGGCCTGCAGTGGCCTCGGGCCCGGGCGGCTCCGGCCGCCGCGCGCCCGCGCCGAGCGGCTGCGCCCGCTGCCGCCCGCCCGCAGGTGGCGCGTGGCGGCCTCCGCAGCGGCGTCCGGTGGCAACCCCGACCTGCCGTCGTCGTCCTCGTCCTCGTCGTCGCCTACACCACCGTTCGGGGTCGGAGAGGACCAGGCCGCCTTGTCGCCAGGGTAAAAATCCTTTCTTGCGAGGAGTTGGTAGTTTCGCTGTGAGCTGCGAGTTGGTAGTTTCGCTGCTCGGCTGTTTCCGTTGGTGTGCTGCTGCCCGCGAGCACGGTTATCTTTTTTGCAGATTTACCGATTTAGACTCAGGAGTAGGCTTTTGAGTCACGATTAGTCATGGCCTTGCTGCTTAGCGCAGCTTCTGATGTATCGATCAAGTACAAATTGAATATGTCGGGTCAAATCAGGTCTTTCTGTTGGATCTAACTGATGAAATGCTTTTTTTTAAAGGAATCTAACTGATGAAATGCTGTCCTCGAACTCTTGATGAATACGTTGTAGTCTTTTTTTTTGAGTAAATTACGTTGTAGTCTTGTACATGTTGTAATAGCATTTTGGTGTGGTTTTCTGTTGGAAGGAGCTACTTTTGTGATGGAGGGAGCTAAGGTTGAACCTTGCTTGGCTTGGCTTGCAGGTTTTGCATCATTGAGGGACCTGAGACAGTACAAGATTTTGCAAAGCTGGATTTGCAGGAAATTCAGGATAACATTAGGAGCCGCCGAAACAAGATTTTCTTGCATATGGAGGAGGTGTGTTAACTTTATCCTCTTTGTTATATACATATTACTGTCTAGTTAAATAGTAGCTTTGGAAGCTTAGCATGTATGGCATTGTTTGTCAAAAGAGATAATACTGAATAAAATGGTACCATCATAGGTTACTGCCACACAATTAAGGATGAAATGGTCACATCTAGTGATCCAGAGCTAGGACAAACTAGTCGCACTTTATTTGAAATTAGAATCAAGTGCAGTGTAGTTGTGTACATGGTTGCTGTTGTTATAGCAAATATTTCTTCTAGACATCCATGTTATAGTGAGCTGAACTGGAGACATCCACTTATCCTTGCATGTGCATGTCTTGTGGATCTTATTGCACTCTGTACCTCAGATTGAGTTCTTCTAGTTACATCTTCTAGTGAATTCTGGTTATAGTGGTGCCAAAGGCTGCATCATATTCTTTTTTTGGCCTCTTACATCCTTAGTTTTCATTTGTCTTGTTCATAGATTCGCCGATTGAGAATACAACAAAGAATAAAAAATGCAGAACTTGGAATTTCAGTTGAAGAACCTGATCGGGAGCTTCCTGATTTTCCATCATTTATCCCATTCTTGCCTCCGCTGGTACGTATTCGTTGCTTTTCTACATTTGACACTACGATGCATGGTTGTTTACTGAGTACAAAAGTTTTACATTGTGTGAACAGAGTGCAGCTAATCTAAAGGTCTACTATGCTACATGTTTCACCCTCATTGCTGGGATAATGGTGTTTGGTGGTTTTCTTGCACCAATCGTAAGTTACAATTCTCAATTTTGTAATTACCGATGTTGCCATTATTGGTTATATTGTCATACAGAATGCATGGATTCTTAACAACTTGACGTGCTCTGTGCAGCTGGAACTTAAACTCGGTATAGGCGGCACATCTTATGAAGACTTCATCCGCAGCGTTCATTTGCCCATGCAGTTGAGGTAGGACCACTATTCTGTTGCCCATTAATGTATTATAAGAAACATCTAGCTGGGGAAATTAAGACTGATATACCACAACTACTAATTGTTTTTCTCTTCATTTGTCTACCTGCACCGCAGTCAGGTAGATCCCATTGTGGCATCGTTCTCAGGCGGAGCAGTTGGAGTTATCTCCGCCCTAATGGTTGTTGAGATAAACAATGTGAAGCAGCAGGAGCATAAACGGTGCAAATATTGTTTAGGAACCGGTAAGTTTTCCTCACCGAAACTTTTTTGTGCTGGTAATGAACATAGTTTCTAGGGAGGATTGCATTTGCCACTAATCTTTCAGCAGCTATATAGTCCAGTAAGTCCTGGCCTGAAGCTCACGTTGAAGTCTGAAATGGATTGTTTTTAGTTCGTTGCTTGCTCAGTTTTAGTGCAGTTGGAAGATGTTGACACTTGGATCCTAATATTAGGATGAATTTAAAGAGCTGATGGCTCTTGGGCCTGTATCAGAAACCTTTTAATGCATTATTTACCAAAATATACTTGTGCATAGCTACATGATGTCTATAAGCTGAATTTACTGTTTGTTTGGACATTGAGAGTTCCGTGTTCATGGCTGTAGGATACCTGGCCTGTGCCCGCTGTTCAAGCACGGGCGCCCTTGTGCTCACAGAGCCGGTTTCGACGTTCAGTGATGGCGATCAGCCTTTATCGGCACCAAGGACAGAGAGATGCCCGAATTGCTCAGGCGCGGGAAAGGTAAGTCGGTTTCTTACACGCCGATCCAGTTCTCAATGCATCCTCTGATCACACCATCAATCATTTGTGAAAATTTCAGGTGATGTGCCCAACATGCCTCTGCACTGGGATGGCAATGGCAAGCGAGCATGACCCCCGGATCGATCCCTTTATTTGAGGCATGCCCTAGTACAGGAACTCTTGTACCCTGTGGAAGCTGCTTGTAGATAATAGCATCGACAAACGAATCACGGATAGGCCGAACCTGAATCGACTGCTGGCATGTGTAGCACAGCACCACGCCATATTCGATCCTTGTACGGTACGAATAGGATGAACTGAAGAATGCAGAGAGGTGTATGTTGTCCGAAGGAATAAATTGTGTTTTGCATTGTATAGTACTAGAATTTGTATGATTTATCTAATGCTAATGATTCAATATCACGGTTCACCAATGAGTTGGGTTACCCATGTAGTACGTGCTTATACATCCTGAACAAAAAATGTGGTGGTCGATCCTATTGATGTTCTCCTCGAGCTGGTGTGTGGTGTGCCATTGGTGCTCTCTTGGGCCATTGTTCCAGCCATGCTTGAACTATCTCCAGTTGGTTGGCGATTGAGACGACGAGCAGCCAGGAGCCCTGGACATGAAATGTAAGAAGTGTGGACATGTCACTACTCACTCGGCCCTTGAACTCGAGCATGCTGCTTTGTGGCGTCTCTTTTGGTCTTCCGAATTCCAACCAGACACAGCTCAAAGCCTCAAACTGCTCAAGTGGTTGGTTCACCCAAATACGTTCCCGGTTCCGCCGCTTTCTCCAATTCCAAATCGCAGCGGGCCGGGCCTGCACTTGAGCTGAGTCGTTGAGCGCGGCCGCTCCGCGACCTACGTCCCGTGCGCGCCGCCGACTCCACCGACTCGGCCGGCGTTGTGTCCAGCCGGAGCCGATCCGATCCAGGCAGCCGTTGGTGGGTTCAAGGCACCGATGGATGCGCTCATGGCGAACTACGCGTCCGACTCCGACTCCGACGGCGGCGAGCCGGCGGCCGTCCCCGCCGGCGTCCCGGAGGTTCCGGAACCTTCGGCCTTGCTCCCTCCGCCTCCCCTCGAACTCCTCCAGCCCCCCAACTTCGTAGGCATGATTCCTCGCGCCCTCCTCTCTTAGAACCTTCGCTGCTGATGTGCTGACGGTATCTGGGGACTATACCTGTTGCAGATTACTCAGCGGTGGCGCAGGGGAGTCGGGTCCGGAGCTTCCCCCATGTGGAAGGCAACTACGCTCTACATGTCTATATCCCTGGTTTGTGCTTTTCCTTGTGGGCCGTGCTATACATGTTGTCGTCATTCGATGCGAATGTGCAATAAGACATCTAGGATCAAATTTATAGGTTGGATCCTAGCTCTACCTGGTTGTTCAGGTTCAGTGAAACGAATTAGGAAGAACTTGGCAATAAAAACTTGGCAACATAGATTTCTACGGCTACATTAAAATTACAGCAGGGAGGTCTGCTATTAGCCACCCAGTTTGGCTTCAAATTGTGCTCATCGTATGATGCTACTGTCATAATGTTTACTGAACTCACTGTAGAACTAGAATTGCGTCCTTTTTTTAAAAAAAAAGAATCTAGAACTGCTCCTCGCTTATATGTAGCTATGTCTTATGCAGTTGTCATCCCTTCTGATGCAAAGAAACAGCTGGCCCTTGCTATGAAAAGAGCTGCATCTCTTGTGCCAGATCTTTATGCTGTTGATGCAGACTATGCACTTTCAGAGTTGTGCAAGGATGAACATAAGCTTGAGAAAGTGCTTCTGAGCAGGGAGTTTCATGTAAGCTTAGGAAGACCTGTTGCAGTTCAGGTGCATCAAATTGACTCCTTCATTGCAATGCTTCGCCAAAAGTTCCAGTCACAACAACGGTTAGTCATTTCTTGAGAACTTCGCTGCTTAGTGACTAATAGTTTGTCCCCTCTTTGGATGCATTATCCTGTATAGGATTCTAGTTGCCCAGTACACTTTATTGTACTTATTTGTCTCATTGTCACTGATGGTGATGCTTTATACATGTGGAATGAAGGTACTGGATGGAGTTCAATAAGTGGGAGCACTTTGTCAATGACGATTGTACACGGTCGTTTCTTTCACTAGAAGTTACAAGAACTGGTTTGCCAGAGGTATTTACAGTATATGTCCGTACCTTCTTGTGTTTATATGCATTATGGCTCAATTTTTCTGCCTAGTGTCATGTCTCATATTGAATTTTTATGAGGTGATAACCTTATGGAGTCCACTCTTTGCTCATTACCCTCAATTTTCTTTGCAGATAAGTAAGCAGATACTTATGGTAGATGACGTATATCGATTGCATGGTCTTCCTGAGTTTTACAAGGTAATGGATATTTAAGTTATGCTTTCTTTGAGTGTTTTGCTGAGTGATAAGATAATATGGAACATGTAGATTTCCTTGATTTCACATGACTTCATATGAACAGATAAATCTAGCTCCTTGCTTGTAAACAAAAGAAAGGAGCTTCAATTGCCAATTCATCCATAGTTCCGTACGGTGGAATTGTCTGACAGTTACGTAAGACCAATGGGATGCAAAAAGGAAGCTGCTGTTTTTATGTATATTAATAGTAATTGGTTTTGAGTATCAGTACATACCACATGAAGAATTAATCAGGAATCTCTGTGAGATTAAAATGACTAGAACTTCATAAAAATACTTCTAATATTGTCACTAAATTTAAACAAAATTGTTTAACTATCACCTGAACATTTTGCAGAATCCACGGCCGCATATTTCGTTGGTGTGGGCATTGGGTGATGTCAGCGGCAAACTGAAGCAGGCAATAAAGGACATTGAAAAATATCAGAGCAGTATGAGCTCATTACAAAAATGTAATGTTCGATGCAAGTTCAGTCGTGTAGTTTGTAAAGTAGGTAAGAAGGTGCACGATATCTGTAAAGTTGCAGACTGAAACACACATGAATTACAATTTATAAAGCTTTGAGGTACTGATCTCTGTTAGTTCGGGTCAATTCTTGTGACTGTAACAGTGAAATACAGTTATGTTCTTCAGCACATTGCCATTAATGTTAAATTTTCCCATGTAATTCACACATTGATCACAATGATAAAGACCTCTGTTGAAATACGGTAATAGGCTAATAGCTATGGTACAAAATGACCAAACTGTGTGATTCTGGTACCTTTTGTACTGCGAGGAGACTGCGACTCGAACTGTGTGATTCGGAACAGCTATAGCGATCTATTTTGTACTGCGGTGGTCATAGCAGCATCTTCGCGAAACCGCTAGCCCGCTATTTAAAACATTGGAGCCAATAGGTAGAGAGATACACAAGACAGCACAGCCCTCTGAATCTGCTTCCTTGACTGTTACGATGAGTCGATGACCATGCATGTGGCTGTAGCAGCCTGTGAATTAATGATAATCAATAGTTACAAATGGCAAGTGACTGTAAAGTTGAGGCCAGTGGCACTTTGTATACTCTAGTTCTGAGTTAAATGAAAGGCATTAATCATGCCAATATGTCAATAAAAAGGGTAATCAGTGAGCGCAGCTTTGTTTAGAAGACCTTGATCTTGTTCACCTTAGCTCTATCATTGCCTGCACATCCTAGGCTCTATGGTATGGAAAACTTTTTCACCTGCACAAGCAAGTGACAAGTGATTGTAAAGTTTCGTTACGTACGAATCACAAAAGTCAAATGACCACTTGTTAGTTTCATCCAAATTCCAAATCATGTAACAGAAATGCTAGAAGTGTTGAAACTGCAGAGGGTACTGTTTGTTAAAATGACATTAAAAAGACCTATGCATATCAGATACAGATTCATCAATGCACCAGAATGGAAAATTAGAAAGAAAGCAGTTGCAAACAATGCAGTACAAGGCGATATAATCAACATAATCCACTTCGCAGGCTTAGCCACAGATCATCTAATGGTGCTGTGTCATGATAAACTTCTAGGCCGTCCCTGTTGACTCTAGCTTGGAAAGCTAATGGATCTGAGGCCTTAGAGCACGAAAAATCCATCAAATTTCCCTGGCAGCAACAGCATCTCGATAGTCTGCCATCTGTTTTAGGGTTCATCATCGATTTCTTCCATTCTGTTTCATATTATGAGGCATCTGGACATGTAATGTTCTTCTCCATCTCTCCTGCATCCACAGAAAAGAAGACAACATCATCATAACTGGTACATCCAACAATTAAAATGAAAAATTCCACATTACTCCAAATTAACACGGCATGATGTACAGATGGTTAGCACTCATTTGTACTGCACGTACTTACCAAGGATACACATTTTCTTCTAAACTTACTAGTTCCAATAAAAGAACTATAAAGCAGGAAGGGGTGACATATAAACAGCATAGAACATTATCAAAATGTAAGGCAAATAACAAGAAACATAAAAAACAGAATCTATTGCATAAATAATAAGATTGGAAATATCAGAATCTTCACTTACCAGGTGACCCATCAGTTTGATTATCAACGTAAATCTTTACAAACAATTTTTTGAGGTCTTCACGGGCAGTCATTTCTTCCAAAATCCTATCATTGAATGTTATTTCTGGTGGCAAGTCTCCGTGCTCCGTTTCTTTTGAAAAGAGCAATTTAGACATGTGCTCCTTCTTAGCTTGTCTGTCATATTTGCTCTTCTCTGCTGTGCCTTCTGCGATTAGATTGTACGTGTACACAATCTTCTCCTGACCAATTCCGTAAGCTCGACCGATCGCTTGCCTTCCAACTGAAGGGTTCCACACGACATCAAGTAGAACCACACGTGATGCGCCAATAAGTGTAATGCCTTCACAGCTTGCCTTAGTTGATGCAAGCATTACCTTGGCTTTGCTTTTCATGTTATTGAAGGCCTCCATCATGGTTTGGCGATTTTTAACCAGGACATTTCCACTCATTAACAGGATCTCTTTGCCTTCAGCCCAATTGAACCTTGCTTTCAGCTGCTCCATTATCAAGGACAATGGATCAAGATATTGGCTGAATACAAGCACCCGCTCATTTAACGCTTCACAAAGATTGACAATCTCCGAAACAAACCTCGTCTTAACCCCTTCAGATGGACAGGACCGTAAACTCTCTAGCTTGGACTTGTCCACCATAGACTCCTTCTCAGACAATTTTGCTCTGGCAATGAGGGATGGATGTATCGATGCAAGTGAGATCTTATATTCTGCCTCAAGACCAATTGCCATAGTCTTCTCCATACTTGCGATCACTTCTTTCTGATAAGGAAGAGGGTTCAGAATCACAACGGATTCTCTCAGTCCTGGCAGAGACTTCTGAAGAAATTTACCACTATGGATGTGCACAACAGGGTCCAGTTTTTTCCTTACTTGATCTATGTTTGCCTTTGTGATGTCACTCAATCTCAATGAAGTCCAGAAATCTTTGCCCTCGTCCTTCTCCAGAAGAATTGCATCCTTTGGCCTGACAAGACACAAGGTGTTATAAAGCTCCTCAAAGTTGTTTTGGAACGGAGTCCCCGATAGAATTATTCGCTTTTCAGTGCGGACTTCGCTAAGAGCCTTCCAGATAAGACTTTTCTTGTTCCTTGGCGTGTGCCCTTCATCAAGGACAAGCAGGTCGGGTTTCTCAAGAAGGAGCTTTGTCACCTTATCCCCATCCATGCCTTCATCATTCACTACCTTCCTGAAAAGCGAGTAGCTCACACCAATTATGCTGGTACCATCCATCCAGGACCCTAGCTTCACCAATCGCCTATAATTTTGATCCATTTTTTCTGTCAATAATCTCCGATGAAAAGTTCCATTCTTTGCAGCCTGTTCTTGGATGGTCTTGTCTTCACTCCAGTTGATCTCAGTGGAATTCGGTACATGAAAAGGGAGCTTCACCTTCCATTTCCTGAACTCCTTCTCCCATGTAGCTAACATCCCCCTTGGAGCAATGATCACGGGGCTACAGTGCGGGAAGACCTCAAGGTAGGATTGAACAAATGTGATTGCTAGTCGGGTCTTTCCCGTTCCAGGGGCATGAGAAATAACACAGCCACCTCCATCAGTGCTCGCGGTGTGCTTTAGCTGTTCAATTGTAGTGCCTCCTGCCAGCTTGGTCCACATGAACTCAAATGCATCCTGCTGGTGTGGAAACATGTCTTCCTTGACTCCAGGAATGAGATCCCAGACTGAACCAGCTTTGTGACCACCGAAATTGCATGGTACTTCATGTCCATTTGATACCAGCACATCATTTTCTTCGAAAAGATTGAGCATTTCCTTACATATCGAGTCCAACTCAGGTTCAATTGCCGAATCCCTTTCTGCAGAAAATTTCCCCTGTTGGACAAGGAAAGTAAATTTAATCTTAATAAGGGAGTTGGTGCTACGTAGCAAAGCATAATCAGATCTTTGTGAAACATGTTGTATATTGAACATTTTGCTTACCATAGCAGGCAATACATGTCTGATCTCAGGATCGACAACATGACAATGCTTGCACCAAACTCCTATTTGTTCATCAATAATGAATTCATGCTTCCCGTTTTTGCATGAAGTTTGTTCTACTGGAGGAACTTCTTTTCCATCCTGAGCACAATAACGAAAGCATTAGCCTTTTATTGGGATTGTGAATCAATCGGTGTAAATGAAATTGTGTAATCCACAGAATCCATCAATGTAAGCATTTTTCTGAGAGGAACTCAAACACAATACAACTACTCCAAACTAAATGCAATATCTGTAAACTCAGAAACACGTTTATTAGAAACAAAAATATAAACCGAATGACATAACAGATGTTAAATACCTCTTCACAAGCGTGAGAACCATTATTCATGGATTCAAAAGCAATGTCACATTCCCTCCACAGATCTTCCTGGTACTTGTCATTTTCTGTTTTTTCGAATGGTTCATCCTCATCTCCGAATGAGAACACCAAAGGCAAACTATTTCCAGTTTCTGCATGATCAGGAACATCTATATGATTCTCCCATTCAGCGAACAAGGAATTGAGTAGTTCATCATAAGCAGCTGCTCGACTGCGCTTCTTCATCCTAATCATATGTGCCTTTCTTTTGAAGGAAATATCATCCTGTGTATTGGCCAGGCCCATTGGATTCCGACCATTTGGGCCATTGTATTTGGCACGGCCAGGATTTGAACCATCCTTGCCAACCTGCAGATTGGACACCCCCTTCTTGGGCCTCCGGAAAGGCCGCCCGGCATCCTTTGCATATGCTCTGTACTCCATAGACTCATCACTACTGGTACTCAGTCTTTTATGCCGTCCCTTGTTTCTTGCTCTTCTGCGCTTTCTTTTGCCAAAAATCCTGGTGCCTTCGTCACTTGATGACATTAGCACTGGCTGGGACTCCTGTTGTACTATATCCTCTTCAGAATCTGATGTTGAGTCTGGAAGATCAATATTGTAAGGTTTACTGAAAGTTCCCCGTCTGAGCAGTTTCTTGTCCTTACATTTTCGCTTTGATCTTGTTCGCCCTTCGATGCCCTTGCCAACAGTCTTGTCTGGGTTTTGAAGCAAATGTATCCCCTCAAAAATCCTTCTCCTGAAGACTCGGGGGCCGTTGCCTCCTGACCTGACACTGCCACCTACCATAGTGTTGCGAGGCGTGAATGGCTGCATCTCGTCTGCTTCATCCAATTCCTGCTCATCGTCAGATTCGTCATCTTCATCTTCTTCTTGGCCGTCGTAGATGCTATGGCTGTCTTCTTGATTGCCACCTTCGTCCTCCAACAATTCCTTTTCCGCCACCTCCTCCACATTTTCAGCAACAGCAGCAGAATCTTTGCCTTCTTTGTATTCGTCCTCACTATCGCCATGGCCATCCTGGCTGCTTCTTCCCTCCACATCCTCTTCCTGCTCACTCTCTTGGGCTACTTTATTGGCAGCCCCACTGTCCTCATCGTCATCCACCTCCATCGCTTCCACATCTTTCCCCCTTATCTGCTCCTGCTTCTGCACCTCCTCTTCATCTTCGTCCTCCTCTGTTTCCTCGGACGACACGCGAGCAGGATACGTAGCAGGCTGCACTCTCCCCTGCTGACGCGACCTTGACCGGATCCTGGACCCGACCGTGGTCCCGCTCCAGCTCGCCGGCAAAGCACTACTGCTCCTCCCGCCACTTCTCTTACTCCCTCCACGCTTCGCCTTCCCGGGAGCACCCCTGGATTCCTCGCTGGGCACGAGGGCCTCTTGTATAAAACTTAAACTGATACGATCTAACACCTAACTAAAATATAAGCACGACTTATAGAACAACGCATAATAAAGAAAGTTTAGATCTCAACCGCCAGTCATCGTACGAGCAGCTGAGGACGACATCTCGGCGGTGATTGGTGTCGGGAACGAAGACGGTGCGTCCGTAGTCGTTCCCATAGATGTTTCCGACGTAGACGAAGTAGTCGATCTCGCTGGGTACCGTCGTCCTTCCGGCCTGTACCGGCACTGCTCGGTGTTGAACGGCAGGCAGAGGCGGTGGCCTTCAGGTGGCTCCAGCGCCGCCGCAGATCGGGACGGCTGTAGTGGGCGGCTAGGGTTTCTTATTGATTAGGTTAATCACAAAACGTCAGGTCCCACTATTTAATATAACGCTGAACGACCTGGAGCCACAACCACTAGTGGGCTTGGGCCTCCGATCAAGACGCGTAACGGGCTTTGACTTATCCGTTTCTTCTCTTTCATTTTCGGCCTTTTTGACCACCGAAAAAGTTCCAACATTCTCCCCTTTAGTCTAAAGGACTAAAACTGATGACATTCTTAAAGTGGAGTTACGTAAAGAGACAATGTATTACAACAGTGTATAATCCCATCGTAACACAATTATCCACAATGCATTAAACCACTTATCGTAATGGGAGGTGGTTGACTTATGACCCTTTTAATTCCAAGATCACAGGCTATCCAATAGTCTCATGCCGACAATTAGCTCACGAAATTGATTGGGAGGTAAGCCTTTCGTTAATGGATCCGCGAGCATTTCCTTAATACTTATATGCTCTAACTCAATAGTACGATCTTGGACTCTATCTTTTACAACATAAAACTTAATCTCAATGTGCTTGACACAACCACTTGACTTGTTGTTACTAGTATAGAAAACTGCGGCTTTATTATCGCAGTATAACTTTAGTGGTTTGCTTATGCTGTCTACCACTCTTAATCCGGGTATAAATCCTTTAAACCACACAGCTTGCCCACGGCCTTATAACATGCCACAAACTCAGTCTGCATGGTTGATGCTGCAGTAAGTGATTGTTTGGAGCTTTTCCATGATATTGCTCCATTCGCAAGTGTGAAGACATAATGTCGACTTTTTAGTGTCAACACAGCCTGCGAAGTCGGCGTCTGAATAGCCAACTACTTCTAAATTCTCAGTTTTCTTATATGTGAGCATGTAGTCCTTAGTGCCCTGCAAATAACGCAAGACCTTCTTGACCGCTTTCCAGTGATCCATTCCTGAATTAGACTGATATCTACCAAGCATCCCGGTAATGAAAGCTAAGTTAGAACGTGTACATACTTGTGCGTACATAATGCTTCTAACAGCTGAAGCATATGGAATTGAACTCATTTGATCAATTTGTAATTGATTCCTGGGACTTTGAAATTGCCCAAACTTATCGCCCTTAACCACTGGAGCAGCTGTGCCTGAACATTGATGTATATTATATCTTTTAAGAACGTTCTCTATATAAGCATTTTGAGAGAGTCCTAATGCACCCTTGCATCTGTTTTCGGTGTATCTGAATGCCCAGTACATAAGAGGCATCACCGAGATCCTTCATATCAAAATTCGATGAGAGAAAATCTTTTATCTCATACAGCAAGTTCTTATCGCTGCTTGCTAATAGGATGTCATCCACATATAAAATTTGGATGATGAAAAAGCTCTCCTTGATCTTAATATATATACAGCTGTCCACTATATTTTCAACGAAGCCCAATTTCTTAATTACTTCATCAAACTTAAGGTAGCATTGTCTGGATGCCTGTTTCAACCCATAAATGGATTTCTTTAGTCTGCATCCCAACTGTTCTTTGCCTTCCACAACGAACCCTTCTGGTTGCGCCATGTATACATTCTTATGCAAATCACCGTTTAAGAACGCAGTCTTAACGTCCATCTGATGCAGCTCGAGATCGAAATGAGCTACTAGAGCCATAACGATTCTGAACGAGTCTTTCCGAGACAGGCGAGAAGGTCTCAGTATAATCAATTCCCTCTCGCTGTGTGAAGCCCTTAGCCACAAGCCTTGCTTTGAAACGTTCGATCTTCCCTTTCGAGTCATACTTAGTTTTGTAGACCCATTTACAGCCCACGTTTTTGGCTCCATCAGGAATCTCTACTAAGTTCCATACCTTATTTATACTCATAGATTTCAGCTCTTCTTCCATAGTCTCAATCCACTTGTGGGAGTCCTCACTACTCATAGCTTCCTTGAACGAGTTTGGATCATCAACCTTCCCCATATCGTGTCCTTCTCCACTCATGTACACGTAATTATTGGAGATAGTAGTTTTCCTCTCTCGCGTTGATCTTCTCAGAGGCTGTGGCTCCTCCACTGGAACAGACTCAGCAGCAACTTCTTGTTGTGCTTCTGACGCCCCAGCGGCGGTCTGATCCTGTGCTTCCTCAACAGGTTCTTCCACAATTTCACTTTGATGCTCATTAGGCACATTCTCATGCTCAATTATAACAGGCGCTTGCTCCACATTCACTTCTGGGGAATCAACTGTCTGAGCTAGTGCTGTATTCTGAAAATTAGGCAAAATAGGCACATAATAATCACGAGTCATCGGTGTAGTATCATAAGTCCGCATTTCCTCGAGATCGATTTTCCTAGTCTCAGTGCATCCATTTTCCTCTAAGAATATTGCATGTCTGGTCTCAACAAACTTAGTAGTACCCTTAGGACAATAAAACCGATATCCCTTTGATCTGTCTGGATATCCAATGAAATAGCATCTTTCTATCTTAGTATCTAATTTTTTAAGGGAAGGATTAAATAACTTCGCCTCAGCTGCACAACCCCAGACATAAAAATAATTAATGTTGGATTTCCTACCAGTCCAAAGCTCATAAGGCGTCTTAGGGACGGACTTACTAGGAACGCGATTACTTATATACGCGGCAGTTTTCTGTGCTTCCATCCATAAACTCACTGGCAGTGTAGAGTTGCTTAGCATACTGCGCACCATGTTTATTAGAGTGCGATTTCTTCTTTCTGCTACACCATTTTGCTGAGATTCACCAGGAGTTGAGTACTGAGCTACTATTCCATTTTCTTGAAAGAATCTAGTAAAAGGGTCTGGGATTTGTCCATATGTGGTACGTCTCCCATAATATTCACCACCTCTATCTGATCGTACCACTTTAATCTTTGACTGATGCTGATTTTCTACTTCAGCTTTAAAGATTTTGAACTTATCAAGTGCCTCGGATTTTTCTCTTATGGGGTAAATGTATCCATAACGGGAGTAATCATCAGTGAATGTAATAAAGTAACTAAAGCTATCCACTGACTTAACATTAAATGGACTGCAGATGTTAGTGTGAATTAATTCTAATATTCCTGAACTGCGCTTAGCACCATCCATCTTAATTTGTTTTGCAAATTTTCCCTTAATACAATCAATGCATTGGTCTAAGTCAGAGAAGTCTAATTTTGGAAATATCTCTTCTCTAATGAGACGCTCCATTCTCCCCTTCGAAATGTGGCCTAAACGAGAATGCCACAATTTCGACGAAGTCTCATTACCTCTCTTGCGTTTGTGATTGACTTCGCTTACTTTCATCACAGAGACATTATTATGGGACAGTAAGTAAAGATTATTGTGTAAAGGTGCTTGATAAATAATGTCACCAATTAAACTTATTACACATTTGCTGTCACCAAAAGTTCATCAATAACCATCAAGACCTAATTTAGAAACGAAAATTAAGTTTCTCTCAGTAAACGGAACATAAAGAAAATCAACTAAGTGAAAAATAAAGCCGCCACGAAGTTCTAATTAGAGAGCTCCAATGGCCTCCACGTCGGCTTCAACGCCATTTGCGACTCTTAACCTTCGAGTCCCCTTTCTTATAGTCCGCACGCCAGACAATCCCTGTGAGGAACTTGTAACATGAATGGTGGCACTAGAATCAATCCACCAAGTACTTAATGGGAAATATGCATAAAAGGACTCATCGACTATAGAAATGATGTCGTTATTACCTTTTCTCTCACACCACGCCTTAAACTTCGGGCAGTCTTTCCTCTCATGGCCCTCATTGTCGCAGTGGTAGCAGAGAAGCTTCTTATGAGCAGATGGATCATTCTGCTGAGGAGCTTCATAAGATTTCTTACCCTTCTTTGGCTTATTGGGGCTGGATACCCTCTTGTTTCCTCCCCTACATCCCTCATGTATTACGACGTTGGCAAAGTCGGGGTTCTGAGAGCGTAGCCTTTCTTCCTCTTGAGCACACTTAGACACAAGCGTGGTGATGTCCCACTTCTGATCGCTTGCATTGTAATTTATCTTAAATGGCTCAAAGACTGATGGAAGTGACATCATGACGTGGTGAAGCAACGCTGCATCATTAAGGGAACATTCGAGGTCTTGAAGCTTATCCCTCATGTTGACCATGCCCATAATATGCTCTCTAACACTGCCTTGCCCATTGTACTTAGCCTTCACGAGCTGAGATAAGAGAGTGCTAGCATTGGCCTTGTCAGATCCCTTAAAGTAACTCTCAATCTTATTCATGAAGTCCTTAACATTCTTAGGCTCTTTGTCAAGAGCTTTCCTGATAGAAGTGTTAATAGTCATGTTAATAAGACTTAGGGCCACTCTGTCAGAATGCTCCCAGCGCTCTTTTTTTTTCTCGTAAGCAGCAGTTCGTGCAGCAAGGGTAGTATCCTCATTCCCTTATGACACTGGTGCAACATGAGCGGGCATCCTCAGGGAAAAATCCTTATCCATCGTCAGCAGAATAAAGCCAATCTCAGTCTTCCACTTGACGAAGTTGTCCCCTCCCAACTGAGAAACACCATTGATACAAGTCATGATGCTGGAGGGGGTGGCTTCTCTTCATAAAATAAAGTTGAATCATAAAATAAAGTTAAATCAGTAACGACAACAAAATAATGAATATAATCAGCGCTGGCCAGATTAAAATATTAAATAATCTTGAATAAATAATTTTGCATCACAGTTGGGCGGAAGCAAATAAACTTATTATTTCATGAATTAATTTTGCATCACCGTTGGGCAGAAACAAAATAAATTTAATGACTTAGCGTAACTAACGCAGCGGAAAACTTAATTTTGCATCACCGTTGGACAGAAGCAAATATAACATAAATAAAACTAAGCATCTTAATAAGAATTAATTAAATCAACGTTGGTCAGAAATTAATTAAATGCTAAAAATAAACTAAACAATTCTGAATAAAATTCACGTTGGTTTCATCTACTCAGAATGACAACTCATAATTTTCAGTGTAATAATGCTCAAAATAAATTTTACTTAGTGCACATAACAAAATTACACTGAAAAATGACTTAGAAAAAGAATAAAACTAAAGAAAACGGAAAAAAGAAAAGGGGCTTAAAGTTAATTGGGCCAAAAGCCCGAAAACCAACGGGCGGGCCGCCAATCTGGCCCAGCCGCGCCCCCTTCTCCCCCCACCCGCCTGGGCTCGAGGCCCAGCAGCCAACGAGTGGGCCGCCAAAGTGGCCCAGTTCAGCTTCCCCTCTCCCCTTGTCTCATCTCGGTCGTTGGATTCGGAAAACCTAGATCGGACGGTGGGGAGTTGATTTCAGAGGTATAAATACTCAATGGGAGGCTGAAAACCCTAACCCTAATTCATTTTCTTCCTCTCATCTCTTTGTGGCAGCCGCCGGCGCCGCCGCCACTGTTGGCCGGAGCAGGCCGCCGGCCCTAGCGCCGCCTCGCCTCATGGCGCCGCCGCCTCCTCGCCGTCCGGTGGCGGCACTCCACGGCCGCCGCTCATGGCCCGCCACCGCGGGTGCATGGCAGCCGGAGTGTCGTCGCCGGCCGGCGTCGAGCGGCTCCGCCGGCTCTTATGGCGCCCAGGGTTCGCAGCCGCCTCGTGTCGCGCGCGTAGGCCAGCACCGGGGCTCCACGCCCGGCGCACCTATGCCCCGCCATGGCGGGTGTGGTCGTGGTCGGAGCGCCGCCGCCTGCCGGCGTCGCGCACGGCGACCGTCGGCTTCCCATGGCGCGGGCTGCCGGCCCCTTATCCGCGCGGCTGTCATGGCGCCACCGCCGGCCTCCGTCCAGGGGCGGGGCTCCATGGCTGCTTTTGATGCCCCGCTTCGGTGGGAGCGGGCAGGTCGGAGCGCCGCCGCCGGTCAGGGTCCGGCGCGCGGCCGCCTTCTTATGTTTTTTTTTGTGTCGTGGGAGCCTTAGGGCACCATGTTATCTTCATGGTGCGCCGCCACGAGTGCCAACGTGCCCCTTGCGGCCTTATGCAAACGCCACCACGCGAGCGCCCGAGAAGTACGTTGAACTCTAGCGGAAAACCGGGCACCGCCGTGAGGTTTTCTCATGCTTATGCCGAGGGTTTGGAGGGGTTTTCGGGTGGGATTGCTTCGGATCTAATGCATTCTTACTTAGTTCTTATTTTATTCTTCTCGGATCTATCTATTTCATGCGTGATCTATACTTAGAAACGATAGATATAATCATGAACGAAAACATGAAACCGAGAACTAAATATGAACAAAACCAACCAAGATCTAAAATATGACTAGATCTATAGGCTCTTAGGGCTCACGAATAGGTGCTTAGGCGAAAGATACCAAATGTTAGATAAAACATGACTTAGAACTTAAACTTGATAGGATCTAACACCTAAAATATGAGTACGACCTATAGAACAACGCATAATAAGAGAAAGTTAGATCTCGATCGCCAGTCATTGTAGGAGCAGCTGAGGATGACATCTCGATGGTGGTTGGTGTCGGGGACGAAGACGGTGCGTCCGTAGTCGTTCCCGTAGATGTTCCCGACGTAAACGAAGTAGTCGATCTCGCTGGGTACCGTCGTCCTTCCGGCCTGTACCGGCACTGCCCAGTGTTGGACGGCAGGCGGAGGCGGTGGCCTTCAAGTGGCTCCAGCGCCGCCGCAGATCGGGACGGCTGTAGTGGGCGGCTAGGATTTCTTATTGATTAGGTTAATCACAAAACGTCAGGTCCCACTATTTAATATGACGCTAAACGACCTGGAGCCACAACCACTAATGGGCTTGGGCCTCCGATCAAGACGCGTAACGGGTTTTGACTTATCCATTTTTTCTCTTACATTTTCGGTTTTTTTGACCACCGAAAAAATTGCAACAGGGCCTTCTTGGTCGAATTCGACCGGCCACCCGCGCTTCCGCTGCCTGTTTCTCTGCTGTTCACATTGTTCCTCTTCTTTGAGCTCCTGGCCTCATCAGGCCTCCCCGCCGCGCGACGCCCAGCCCCTGATGCGCTCGAACTCCGGTCCAACGCGTGATTGTCGCCGCGCGCGTCACGCTTGGCTCCGCTGGTGCTGGGTGCTCCCTCTTCCGTCTCCTCTTCGCGCAGGAGGTTCCGGGGGGCGCAACCACCACCAACGCGCGCTTCGCCGCCGGGGAAGGAACCCAATCGCAGCCGAAATTGTCGAAAGGCTCGTCCTTGATGCGCCTGACGCCACTGCCGCTTCCCTCGGTCATCCGAAGCGGCAGGGCGCCACGGAACCCGGAATCTTCGTCGTGTCCTTCAGAGATGTCGATAGTCTCGGGCTGAGGCCGGCCGGCGGGGCGTGCCTCGGCGACCGTCGGCGGCGAGGACGGCGCGCGCGGGCTCTGTGCCCGTGGCGAGGACGGCGCGCGCGGGCTCTGTCCGCGGCGGGATCGGCACCACCGCGAGCCCCAGCGCCCCCGGACCCAGCGGGTTGAAGGCCACAGCGTCAACGGGCTCCGGCTTGACGAGCTTCAGGGCCTCGCCGCCGCCCGTGATCGCGGCGCCCTTCCCGAGCGCGCGCCCTGCTTGGCCGCCCCCGCCGCCGCCGTCTTCTTCTTCGTCGTCGCTCTCGATGAAGACGACCACGCGCGGCATGTCGCGTGGGGCCCTCCGTCCCCTGCGGACGGCGGCGCGGACGTCGCCGGCGGTGGGGAGACGGAGCGGCGCGGCGAGGGGAGGGGAGAAAGAGGCTTTTTGCTCTCGGCCGGGGGTGCTGCCTGTGCGCGCGCGTAGAATAGGAAACGGGAGCTGGAAAAGGAAAGGTTTCTCGTGCGCGCTGGGCCCACCTGTCATCGGCGTTACAGCGTGTGGTGGGCTTGGCGGAGATCATCACGAGGCTTGCTGCCTTGCTGGAGCGTGCGGCTGTGCCCTCACATGCACAGCACGAACACTGTAGACTGCGGGCCCGAGTTTGCTCATTCGACTAGTGGGCCTACATTGCCAGTGTGCGAGGGTACGTGAGAGTAGTGTGTGAGGACCTCCTGTCTTCTGGCTTTATTTTAGGTTGCTAGCCCTGAAGGCCAGAGCTTTTACTCCTGGTAGGCTGGCCTCAAAATGGCATCTGTAGAACCGAAAGTGGTAGTGGTGGTAAACCCGCAGGTTAACAAGTTTCTGGGTGAATGGTACTACTTCTACAATGGAAAGCATTGTATCTAGGTTTAAATGTGATCTACATCCGAGGCTTTGAATGGAGCACCACCAATCCAAACAAAAACACGTTGTTATGAAAAGGTTTAGCTGCACATTGAGTTTCCCGTGAAGTTTGTTACGAATGGTTTGGATTTACGTGTCATCTGGTTGGTAGTTGGCGTTTTCTGAAAACGTGATAATAGTATATCTTTGTCTCGTAGTGTTCTGCTAGATATAATGAGCATTGATTGATCTCTCAAATGTGAGCCCATCCCATCTGGTTTTTAAAAAGGACAAGGTCAATTTGGTTTGCTGCTGTTGAGCCTCCCATCATTTTACTATCGTAGAAAAACTCGACGACCAAGAGTCTTTGGTCACCACCAACTAAATTTATTGCTTCTGGAAACGGCTTGCCAAAGGATTGATACGGCAAGAGACAAACCATCGTAGCTGTTGCTGGTTTCTTACAAAAGAAATTTTCAACACGAACTCAAACTCGTGTTGAAATTGCCGGTGGCATGCACCTCTCTAATAGAATTTCCTCTCTAATAGAAACCCTGGTATTCTGGTTTCGAGATATGGGCCATGTGTATCGGAGGGGACCTGGATTAGGTATATGTTACATCCTACACGATTTTTTCTATCGTATAGCATAGCCTATTTGGACGTGCCAAAGTTGAGTGCTAATTTAGCATCTATTAAAACTTATACTTTTGCTAAAGTTTTTTTATGTCTTGGTTAAAATTTAACCAACCCTATTATCACTCATGTTGAAGAAATAGTATTTTTAAACATTAGCACTTGGATCAAATGGACCAATCCGGTCCGTCCGTCCGTAAATAGGATGCCACTGTCTTTACGATTCAGAAACCTATACCGACAGGTACAGAATCGATTTTTCGTTGTTGTCCCCGTATCATCTCGTGCTCTTTGCATTGCGTATGCGTTTTTGCTTGTGATTCCCGTGATGACGTAAACGTGACAGTCGCTGCTAGTCGATGACCGAAACTCGTGTCCTGGACGATAGAAGATGAGGCGTCGATTGGTGTTAAATGACGATGGCACGAGTCTCCGCAATCCACCTGCCACCCACAGCGTCGGGGCACTGTCGTCGACGTGAGACAGGACGCAGGTACGCAGGTCAAGCCGGCGGCCATGATCTCAACTTCTCGAGTCAGACGGGATGTCTTCGGTCACCAGGCACGTCGACAGGACGACAGAGACTAGGGAACTCGTCGCCGGTGCCGCGCCTTGAGCCGCCAGGCAGCAGGACGGAGGGGAGCGTGCAGGTTCTCTGATGATGGAAAAGCTGCACACGTCCGCGCGCAGATACTGTGCAGCTGCTACTGCTGCGTACAACCTCTGCCCGAGCGGGCGGGGACTGCCATGGAGGGGGAAGAGGAATCAAGAATGAGGGAGGCCCGTCGCCGCCGGCACGGTCTCCGGCCTGACGACGTTGATCTTCCAGCAGCAGCTACCGGCGGTTGGGCCGGCCGTGCGGGCAGCGATGGCTCGGAAGGAGTCCGTGCAGGGTTTGCTGCTGCTGCTATCCGGCTGCAGCAGTGAGCGACGACGGGCGACTAGTCTAGTACTGGGATCAAAACAGTTGGAAACTATTGACGAAAAGATCCGTCACTTTCATTTTTATATTTTTCTATCGAAAACGAAAACGTGATGCGATATTAACGGAAATAAAAATAGCATCGGTATTATAATAAGTTTGAAAATAAAAATATACCATCGAGAATCCATATCGAAACCCATCGAAACAATATTTTAAAAAAGATAAATCTATCAAACCATAGAGCACAACACTAACCATATAATTTGACACATTTCATACACAAACACTGATGGTTAAGATATTAATCTAAGTATCTATCCATCCATAATATGTATCTCATTTCATAGTACTAAAAATTTAGACATTAATCCCACCATCCATTAAACTATCCGTAGTCCTATAAATTCATGTCGCTAGGTTATAATTTAGGGTTACGATAAATGAGCCATGACTCTCTAAAAATATAGATATGATATTCTAAAAATATAAATAGTAGGGTGTGCTGGTATTTTACATGAATACAGTATTTTTATTGTAAAATACGGTAGAATACTGTAAAAATACGATATTTGTCGAAAATGATAGTCTTCTCAAATTATTTCCGTTTTCACTTTCATATTTTTTAACATTTTCGTTCTTATTTTTTTGATAACTATTTTTATTTTCATTTAACCTTAAAAGTTGATAAAATCTCGAAAATGATCCTCAAAAATTAAAAATTACCATTTCCGTTTTCATCGCTAGTATTAGAGATTGGATAAGACGACCATTTACTACTACTACGTGGGGGCGAGAGTTTATTGCAGTTGCATCCCCACCAATCTCCTCCGCCGTCGCTCTCAGAGCACCCTCCGTTTGACTCCTCGGTTTTCTTCATCATTTCGGCACAAGCTTACGCGCGTGATCGACACTTCCAAGTGCTGCGTGTCAAACAATTCCGCACCAATCTTTTGACGTCTTCCCCGGCCTCGTGCTGCCTCCCAACGCAGTTCTTCACTCGCTGCGCCGTCAAGCCGTCAACCAAGAAAGCTTTGCGTCTCAAAAGCTTGTTGCCTTTGATCGGCTTTGATTTCAGGAGTTTGTGTTGCTCGTTCCCGTCTCGATTTTGAGCTCTGTGGTGGAGGCGACGATGGAGAAGACGAGGCGACAAGACGCCGCGAGCTGAGCCCCGCCGCCTCCTTTTGCTCCGAGCGATGGCCTGCTTCCGCTTCCGCTGCTTAAGCAGCAAGGTCAAGAAGGGCAAGGGCGGGAAGAGGCGGGAGCGGCCCGCGGCGCCGGCGTCCCCGGCGCCCGCCTCGTTCCCCTCCACCGGCTCCACGGGCGCGCGCTTCAACCTGTCCTTCTCCACGGCGTCGTCGGCCGTCGGCACGACCCTGTCCGAGGACTCGAGCGCCGCGGTGCGGGCCGCGGCGGGCAAGTCGTCGGGCTCGGTCTCGGTCTCGTCGGCGCGGCGCATCCCGGAGCTGTACGAGGAGAGGGGCGCCAACAGCCTCCGCGAGTTCAGGTTCCGGGAGCTCCGGGTCGCCACCAGCGATTTCAGCCGGCTGCTCAAGCTCGGCGAGGGCGGCTTCGGGAGCGTCTACAAGGGCGTCATCCGGCTGCCGGGCGGGCCCGCGGGCGGCACGGTGGTCGCCATCAAGAAGCTCAATCCCAAAGGCCATCAGGTGTCCATCTGTGTTTCCTTGGCTCATCGTGTCGCCTTGTCTTGGTTCACCACGAATTTATCAGCATTTTATTTATAGTTTATTGCTTAATGCTTGCCATTTACATAAATCTCTCTGTGATACTGTGGTTACCTAGAATTCAGAATTTCAAAATTATTTTCCATTTTGGCATAATCATCTGCACTCTGTAACGAAGCAAGTAGCCACATGTTCTCCAAGCGACTAATTTGCATCAGTGGATTGACTTGTGCATTGTTAGGATTGTTTCAGAGTTTCAGCATTTGAGTAAATTATTTTGTTTCCTACTCCTAACTTGATCAGGGCCACAAGCAATGGTTGGCAGAAGTTCATTTTCCTGGGGTTGTTGAGCACCCAAATCTCGTCAAGCTCATCGGGTACTGCGCCGCGCGAAGTGAAAGGGGCCCTCAGAGGCTGCTGGTCTATGAGTTCATGTCGAACAAGACCTTGGACGATCATCTGTTCAATAAAGCATACCCTGTCCTCCCTTGGGACAGCAGGTTGGAAATAGCACTGGATGCTGCTGAGGGATTGATGTACCTCCACGAGGGATTGGAAGTTCAGGTATCAGCTTGACAGTTGGCACTCCACAGATAAATACAGTTATTTTGTGAACCATACCAAACAACTTTTCTATGAGTGTTGGATTGGGTCACAGGGAAGCATGTAGTATAAAATGAACTAATAATTGATTTGCAAGTCACGACAAGTTTTATATGCGCAATTTTTTGTAGTATCATATCCTATCCAAAATGCTGAATTGTGGTAATCCATACTGAATCATTTCTTAAAATGCTGATTGAGGTAATCCGAACTGAATCACTGAAGATTTACAATAGATCTAGCATCAATCACGTCAGAACTTGGGCTTCCACATCAATACATTACTCAGTCTTTGTTTCTCCAATTACTCTTGAAAACTGAAATATCGGTGCAGCTATCTTGTTTTCGTATTCTGAAACTTAGGACTATGTTGTTGGACGAGTGATCATGTTGGTTGAATGGACAATGGTTAAGAGGAACATGTGTGTTGTAAATACCATTTCTTGCTCATATGTGTGTTCGGAAGGAACTGTGCATCTTCCCTTGTGTACCGATTTGTCAATATGATTCGATTTCGTTGCCGGAAAAAGAATGAGATGTCTTGTGTTTGGGCACTGAAAATCAAGAAAAATTGCAGGTCATATATCGTGACTTCAAAGCTTCCAATGTCCTGCTTGATGAGGAGTTTAGAGCAAAACTTTCAGATTTCGGATTGGCAAGGGAAGGGCCATCTGCTAATCATACTCACGTCTCTACAGCGGTATGTGCTGATTTACTCCATAGACCAAGATGATTTAACTTCCCTCATGCATGTCCATCTTACAGAATTTTCCCCATTGAACTTTGATTCTATCTCCCCTTGAAAACAATTCGCAATCAGGTTATGGGGACACTGGGCTATGCGGCTCCAGATTATGTCGAGACAGGCCATCTCACTACAAAGAGTGACGTTTGGAGCTTTGGGGTAGTTCTATATGAGATCCTCACTGGACGGCGCTCACTGGAGAGGAATCGTCCTAAGAATGAGCAGAAACTTCTTGAATGGGTGAGGCAGTATCCTGTCGAAAGTAAGCAGTTCAGCAAGATTATAGATACAAGGCTTGAAGGGCATTACTCTAAGCAGGGCGCTAGAAAAGTTGCCAAGTTGGCCAATAGTTGTCTTGCAAAGCATAGAAGGGGCCGTCCAACAATGAGAGAAGTGGTCAAGAGCCTGAAGCTAGCAATGCAGCACAAGGAATTAGATGGGGATGCGGGGGCTTCAGGTGAGACTTCACCACTTGATGAGGTATCGGGGAAACCAACAACAGAGGATGTTGCCGTGGCATCAGCAAGGCGGCGGATGCTTCATCTGGCTGCCCTAGGTGAGAATGCAAACAGCATTGCGAAGAGGAGATTCATGCTCATGAGGTCTGCCGCTGCTCCAACTCCTACATAATCTTCAGTTGTGATCTTTTCTTTTGACTCTGTACTTTCTTATGTGGTTATGAAGATAGGCTCGTTGGTGACGTTTTCCCTTTGTCAGTGTACATCTATTAGATGATCAAACATTCTTTTTTCCTTCTGATCAGTACTTTCTATAGGTAGGATGGGTGTGAGACTAGAGGTTTTCTATTGTAAAGCTTTCTTTGCCGTAAGGATTCTCTATGTTTGACTGCAACTTTAAACCTTGTAAAAGTAGGTAGTGATAAAGTTGCCAAATTGTTCCTGTTCATACTCGACTTCACCTTTTGTTATTGACTAATAATTCCTATAGTCGCTAACTATACTTTTAAGGCCCTCTGTTTGAGGTATGGAATGTATGTTGTGCACTATTTTTATTGCGTTCTCAGCTTGTAAATTTAAGACCATAGCAGTTTCTATTTTTTACTCCTATAACGTAAATTATAAGGGCTGAAAATGTATCATTAATTACTACATGTAACAGTTCTTTTTTTATATGTACCATTAATTACATGTGACAGTTCTTGGTAGAATCCGACGTGCAAAATATAATTCCTATAGCGCTGATCCACAATTAATATGATGATATTTTAAACTTAATATGGTGAAATATACCTTCACAGTTTTGACCCATTTGGAAGGTTGAAGCTCAACTCCATCCAAGTTCCCAAAGGAAGGGTTAAGAAGGGAATAAAACCATGTACATTTGATTTCTTGGATTTCCACATGTGAGGAAAACAACTATTTTCACTTATGTAGGTATATCTTGATCAAGAGTTACATCATACAATACATATTACAATAAAGCCACAAGTTCTTGAGCAATACAATTTATTTTTGCTGATAGAAACAGACTTGAAACCTAACTGACCTTTCCGTACATGGCCACCAGAACAATCAGTTTTCTGCAATTGGGAAAGCTGAACCAATCTTGTTATCCCCCAACCTGTAGCACTTGATATTCACCGAATATGGGCCAATATCTACATGATTATCTTCCCCTCCAGCAAAGAAGAAGAGAGTGTAGAGTGCAATTTCAAACTCGGGACTGACACCAATCAATGTGCTGGACACAGATTTTAACACACCATGCCACTCAAATTGAATGGTGAGCAGCTGTGTTTCAGAGTCTGGCTGCAGAATAACCCAAAAAGTTTAGCTCCCTTATAATATATGCATACCACAAGCATGTTCGGATGATACTCACCAGCTCCCCACGCCTCCTTGGGAATATGTACCCTTGGTAGTCAACATTACCATTGGATTCTTCAAGGTAAAACTGCATATTAGTCAACAGGACCATCATAATCTCTTTCAAATATGGAAACAAACAAAATTATGATGCTGCAGCACTAAGAGAACTCAAGGACTTGCCTGAATCCAGTTGTGAAAGCCTGACACTTCATTCTCACCTTGCTTCTGCCCCTTGATCTCTCCCACAAACACATGTTCAAAGGCAGAAGAGCTACCAGAGCAACCCCCTCTTCCACATAAATCAAACCACAGGGATGCCAGCACTTTCTTGAAGTCCTCGTAGTCCTGAGACATAGCTTCCTTCATCACCAAATACCCGTGCAAGTACTTGATGGGAGCACTCCTAGAAATCTCCTCGATAAAAGCAGCTTCTTCATGCTTGTCCTGCTGGGTGATTGATTCTTTGTATCCTTGGTGGGGGTTGTAGTTGTCAAGGAGTGCACAGAAACGGGAGTACGTAGGCCTCCTCAGTACACTGTCTTCCAGCCAGCTGAACAGATTTTCAGATGCCTTATCACCCTTATGATAAACCTTCTTCCCTTCACCACACTCTATTGTGTAGTCCTTGCCAGGAGTGAGGCGGTTTAGATCAAGTTCCCATAGCCGAGCGCACGCTTTTGATAAATTGTCGAGTTCTTCCCTGGTAGGCTCAACATTTAGGCCATGGTGGATATGACTGACATCCTCAGAGTATTCTTGTTCAGATGGTAGTCTTTCATATCCCTTCCATTCTTCAGAGTGCTTCACAAAAAATAATAATGTTTAGAAACTATTACTGTAGCCACAACATACTCAGATTTGTCAACACAGGATGCAAATTTCAGGCCATGTTATATGGGTAAAATGAGAAGTTGGAATAAAACATGCATACAATTAGTTGATAAATGAATATAGTCAAAACACTATTCCCTCTGATTACAAACAAGTATCATTTCGTACATGACATGGTCTCCAAAAGTATATTTTCGTTTAGTAATTTCTATTGTAATATATCTGTGAGAATTTAATGAAACTATAATAATCAGACTCTCAAATAGGATGCAACTTTCAGTTCTTGCTATATCACTATTATGAGAACTTCAGAATGAAAATACGTACATGTGGTTGAAACGTAAATATTTAAAACACTAATCCATCCGGTTACAAACAAGTGGTGTTTCATGCATTGACAACAGATTACAAAATACAAATTTGATTAGCAGTTTTCTATTGCCTCCTTGTAAGGCCTAAAAATAAAATTGAATTTTATTATTGTGTTAGTATTCCTTTGGACAAGTTAACTATAATTATTTCATGTGGATATAATTCTTCATAGAGATACTGGTAGTCAATCAAAGTAATAATGTTTGACTGCACAGAGAACCACACGTATTCTATACGAAAAGGTATATATGAGATTGAAGGACAAACTCTGTAGCATTGGTCTGAGAATGTTATGAGCGCATATGATATGTACTTTATAAAATCAAACAGCATGTGATGAGCTGCACCAACAGAAAATCAATATAGAAAAACAGGACAAATTATACTACTTAGATGCAAATTTTCAAATATAGTATACTTATGAACAATTAGTTACAGTAAGTTTATGTTTGGAGGAGGAAAAAAAAGAGAGAGAAAGGAATTGCCAATGGCACGAAGCTGTTCTTCACAAAAATTGAAGGCTAACCTGATGTGATCTAGCGCGACACCCCCCAGTCCCTTGACGAGTCCTTCCATCGCGCCGAGTCTGAGTCTCGTCTTGCTCCTCCCCGTTCTTCCTCGGTTGGCACTGCGGATTTAAGCGGGAAATGACGCGGCAGACGGGAGATCCGATGGTTTCTCGGGATCTGCGACGCGGGGAGCGATCGGCCGGCGGGCGGTGGATCCATTTGGTGGCGTGTGGGGTTTGGAGTTGACAATTCGGGTTGGTCGGTGGGGGCGATAAGGCGATTGACCTGATGAGGAGAAGCAAGCGGAGGGCGCGAAAGCCAGGGCGGTCTCTGGTCGTCGCGTTTGTGTTTTGGGCCCGAATCACATTAGGCTGGTCGCTGGAGCCTTGGGCTATCACTCCCTATTGCGATATTGGGCTGGATGCCCCTCAGTTCTTCAGGGCTGTTACATCGTGTACTTGAATACATGAGACTTGCAAATAAACGATACCAATGTTTCCCCCTCAGGATTTGATTCCATAAAATAAAATAATATCATTTTTTTCCTGGAAGTCAACTGATGGATTAGCTTTCTCTCGGACAACACATTTGGTGCCGCTAATCCAACATCTTGGACTTGGCAGGTGGCCCGAACATGGAGACATGATCAGTTCCCTAGCATCAAAAACAATGGTACAAATTGATCGTAAATTATTCCCAATTTTCTGCTCCGTTGCCGGTACTGCTTTTCTTGCTTAAACTGTTTCTGTGGCAACTGTGGCACATGAGTTCCCTTCAATTGCTTAAGCAGGAAAGATACTGTATTTATGTCGTTACTTAGGCGAAGTCAAAGGATCAGAGCACTGATTGCCTTGCTGCAATAAAAAAGTCAGCGATCCTGGTAGCAAAAACGGCATGAAGTAGGCCCGTTCCTCTAGCTCTAGTCTATTTTATCCCGGAAAGAAAAACTGCACCAACTTCCCAAGCTGTCCTTACATAGATGATAAAATTACCGTAGCAAGAGAAGCAACACGTCTGTCCGGCTGTCTCTGGTTGACCTTTTGCAATTCTGGGATGTATATTTGTTTTTTTTATCAAATTAGATGTCCCATGTTGCTGATTATGAAGCAGGTTTTCAGTTGCAGCAAGACTAAAGTTTACTCCTTGTCACATCGAATCTTCGGATGCTAATTAGAAGGACTAAATATGAACTAATTATAAAACTAAACTAGTTACACAGATGGAGGTTAATTCGCGAGATGAATCTGTTAAGCATAATTAATCTAGCATTAGCACATATTTACTGTAGCATCATATTATCAAACCATGGACTACTTAGGCTTAATAGATTCATCTCGCAAACTAGTCTTTATCTATGCAATTAGTTTTGTAATTAGTCTATATTTAATACTTCTAATTAGTAACCAAACATTCGATGTGAGAGGGACTAAAAGTTAGTCCGTGGAACCAAACACCCCCTAAGCGGGCGAACCTGTCTTGTCTTGAGGCTTCCATGCTTTTTTAGTATCGTTAGGGCAGTCTCAACCCTGAAACTACTAAGTGGTTTTCATAGGTGCCATATCAGCAGGAAACTCTGTTTATAAACCACAGCATACAAGGCATCAAGTCTTTATATGGGTCCATAATCAATTCTAGTGATCCCTTTCTCTCCCTTTTCACGCGCTCTTTCCAGGCCGTGGTGGCGAGCAGGCACGACAACTCCGGCACACAGCAAGGCCGAGCTTCGGATGACGGTTGGCCCAGCGGTGGCTGTGCTCCGCGCAGGTGGCGAGGTCAAGCAGGCCACGACGGTGAGCAGTGGGCGGTGGGAGGCATGGCAGCTGAGTACACGCGCGAGCAGTGGTGAGCTCTTCGGCCGCAAGCTCTGACTGCATTGCCAATTGAAGGAAAAAATTGAAATCCTAGAGTCCAAATCGAAGCACAAAATCACTACTATAGTCCAAATCGAAGCACAAAATCACTACTATGGCGCCCAACTCATTACAGGGTGCTGCTTCTGTTGCTTGCATCTCGCAAGCACTCGAATTGAAAGAGCGGCTTGGAGCCTGGAAATGCGGGAACGCCGGTGCATATGTGGGCCCCACGGATAGAAACGGGGCTCTCACTCCCAACGTGAAAACAACGGCGCCTTTGATCCTCGTACCGCGTGTAGACACCGTCTAGAATTGAGAAACGGTTTTCTCCTTTTTTTTCTTCTCTTTCTTGTCATGTCATCAAATTGCTTATATGGCATTGGAACTGCCCTCACGGGATGTACAATTACCTGCCACAAAAATCTGTTATTTATCAGAGCACACAAGCAGTTACTGTGTGACTACTGGGCTACCGGGAATTGGACATTATTCCGTTCCCGATAAATATCATCATCTCCGCGTTCAAAAGAGCCAAAGAGGTCGCGATCCATCAATGTCTCAGTCTCTCAGAGATGCGTTATGCAGATAATACGGCGAGAAAAATGCTGCCACTGATCGATCAACTCGCACAAGTTGCTTTCACTCTTCCCCTAACAACTACGTCGACAGCGAATTCTGCGACGACCTGAAAATTTCTTAGCATGCGACGACGAACAAACTCCAGGGTTTCGACTAGTGATTGTAAGTGAGATGAACTGAGATAGTGAGATTAGCATATACGAAGAACAGTGCCCATTTGATTATCTTGTGGTGATACGGGCCATATATGACCTGCGTGAAGAAGAGTGGTGGGCAGGAAACATTCGCTTGCGCCATTCAATATTCATCAAAGGTAAATAAACTACTTCGACATAAGGAAATGATTTCGGAATAATTTTCTCAAAGGAGTTGACATTTTAGCAAAGATTTCTCTATATAAAGCGGGGCCCCGTCACTATTGCCATCGCAACCTCATCCGTCTGTTACTGCAATTCGCATCGGGGTTAAACCCCTTTGCTCTTCCACTCGGTTAGTGGCTTCGCTGCCGAGGAGGTAGGCAGGCAGCAGCGCGGCCATGGACGACGTCGTGGACCGCGCACGGGGCGGCGACGAGATCGAGAAGCACGGGCCGGGGCCCGAGGACATGGAGTCCGACCCCGCGGCGGCGGCGGCGCGCGAGGAGGAGAAGGTGCTGCCGTGGCGCGAGCAGGTGACCCTCCGCGGCATGGTGGCGGCTCTGCTGATCGGGTTCATGTACTCGGTGATCGTCATGAAGATCGCGCTCACCACGGGGCTGATTCCCACGCTGAACGTCTCCGCGGCGCTCATCGCCTTCCTCGCGCTCCGCGGGTGGACGCGCGCGCTGCGGCGCCTCGGCATCGCGCACCGCCCCTTCACGCGCCAGGAGAACTGCGTCATCGAGACCTGCGCCGTCGCGTGCTACACCATCGCGTTCGGCGGTCAGCTGCTCTGCTCTGCTCGGCTCGGCTCGGCTCAGCTCAGCGAGCGGCGCGTCCTCTCCGGCCGGAATGCATCGTTGACTGACTCGCGCGTGCGCGTTTGCAGGTGGGTTCGGCTCCACGCTGCTGGGCCTGGACAAGAAGACGTACGAGCTGGCCGGGAACTCGCAGGCCAACGTGCCGGGGAGCTACAAGGACCCTGGGTTCGGCTGGATGGCCGGATTCATGGCGGCAATCAGCTTCTCGGGCCTCCTGAGCTTGATCCCCCTCCGAAAGGTGCCAATGCTCAACTCCTCTCTGTATTCCCCATTCGTCTCCATCGCGATTTGATTTGACCAACGTGTGGGAAAGCCTCTTTAGACAAGTCAAATTTTAGCCACCAAATTGGTGGCCCATGATTTGACCAGCTGTGGAAATGAACTAATGGATCAAAGGTTCTCAATTTTTATTTAATGGTAGTTACAATGTTTACAAATCTGACAGAATCTTTTGAGGGGTTTTGGGTCAGTTTTGTTCATCAACAGTGTCACTCATTTTACATGACATCTTCAGGTTTTAGTCATCGACTACAAGTTGACTTACCCGAGCGGAACCGCAACTGCTATTCTCATAAACGGTTTCCACAGCAAGCAAGGAGACAAGAACGCAAAGTATGATTTCATCACCCCACCTGTCTTAATTATGTTCACCTTCAGGCTGCCGTTGGCTCAATCATCCCTTTACGAGTAACCGATGGTCCAAATGAACTAGTTTTCTTCCCAAATGACAGGATGCAGGTCCGTGGGTTTCTGAAGTATTTCGGGCTCAGCTTCGTATGGAGTTTTTTCCAATGGTTCTATACAGGTGGCGACGTTTGCGGTTTTGTTCAGTTCCCTACATTTGGTCTGAAGGCTTGGAAACAAACGTAAGTACACACACTTTGCTAAATGTTCGTCAAATATCTCCACGATTTGCAGCACGTAACTCTATCTAGTAACCAATTCTCAATTTTTTTCTGGTTTCAGATTCTTCTTTGATTTTAGCCTTACGTATGTTGGTGCGGGGATGATTTGTTCGCACCTTGTCAACATCTCCACCCTCCTTGGTGCGATCTTGTCGTGGGGAATATTGTGGCCACTCATCAGCAAGCAGAAAGGGGAGTGGTACCCTGCAAATGTACCAGAAAGCAGCATGAAAAGCCTATATGGTTACAAGGTCTCTCTCTTCTCAGCAACTTATTTTGCTTATTGTTTATTTCATTTTCAAAGTATATTTGGAGGCCATGTTTCCTAAATTTCCATGTGGGTTGAAAAATATCCGAACCCAAAACGACATGAATGGATACAAGTGTCTAGCTATATATGCCACTAAATAGATGTTAAATTTTTGCATTTCCAGGCCTTCCTCTGCATAGCTCTGATCATGGGAGACGGTCTGTACCACTTCTTCAAAGTCCTTGGTGTCACCGTTAGGAGCCTGCATGAGCGTCTAAACCGGAAACGTGCTAGCAACAGAGGTGAGGAAACAAGAACACTGCAAACTCGATTACGGTGCCTGAATCACGCATCATTTCACCACTTCTGAAAATGACTTGCGGTTATTTCATTTTGATCGAACGAACTTAACAGTGGCAAATGGGGATGAAATGGTCCCGCTCGACGATCTGCAATGCGACGAGGTCTTCAACGAGGGTTCTTTCCCCGCCTGGGCAGCTTACTCCGGGTACGCAGGGCTCAGCGTCATCGCCGTGATCACCATTCCATTCATGTTCCGGCAGGTCAAGTGGTACTACGTCATCGTGGCCTACGTCCTCGCCCCTCTCCTCGGCTTCGCCAATTCCTACGGCACGGGGCTCACCGACATCAACATGGCCTACAACTACGGCAAGATCGCGCTCTTCATCTTCGCCGCGTGGGCCGGCAAGGACGGCGGCGTCATCGCAGGCCTCGCCGGCGGCACGCTGGTGAAGCAGCTGGTGATGGCCTCCGCGGACCTGATGCACGACTTCAAGACGGGCCACCTGACCATGACGTCGCCGAGGTCCCTGCTCGCGGCGCAGTTCATCGGGACGGGCATGGGCTGCATCATCGCGCCGCTCACGTTCCTGCTCTTCTACAACGCGTTCGACATCGGGAACCCGAACGGCTACTGGAAGGCCCCCTACGGGTTGATCTACCGGAACATGGCCATCCTCGGCGTGGAGGGCTTCTCCGCGCTGCCGAAGCACTGCCTGACGCTCTCCGCGGGGTTCTTCGCGTTCGCGTTCGTCCTCAGCGTTGCGAGGGATGTCCTGCCGCGCAGGTACGGGAGGCTGGTGCCCCTCCCGATGGCGATGGCGGTGCCGTTCCTTGTGGGCGGGAGCTTCGCGATTGACATGTGCGTCGGGAGTTTGGTCGTCTTTGTCTGGGACAAGATGAACAAGAAGGAAGCGGCCTTCATGGTCCCTGCGGTGGCCTCCGGTTTGATCTGCGGAGATGGCATATGGACGTTCCCGTCCTCCCTTCTTGCCCTTGCCAAGATCAAGCCACCAATCTGCATGAAGTTCACACCTGGAAGCTAGAGAAATTGGGCAGTAATCCAGGAATGGAGAATTGGGAGATACAATCCAGGGATCAGTGGTGATTTGTGAAGCAATAAATTTCTCAAGTCAAGTCTCGTTGATTACAGTTATTCGTTGTTTTACAGAAGCTACGTTACATGGGATTTCTAGAGCTGATATGTTGTCATGCATGATCCACAATTGTGGAAGTGTTTTAAAGGGGTGATGATGATTGCAAGGACTAACCAACACTTCCATGCTAATTGAGTGCGTGCGTGCGTGCGTGCGTGCGTGTGTGTGTAATTGTACTTTTTGTAATCATGTTTGTGTGCATATGCCGGGAGAATATTTTAGTGCATAAATGTTTGACATATATAGCTTGTGGAATGATATTACTCAAAAATTATAGATAAACGAATGAATCGCATCCTACTGTTTCTGTCTCGCTTCAATGGCAACAACGGCACATCTCAAAAAATAAAATAAAAATCTTTATTTAAAAAAAGGATGGCAACATAGCTCCCCTCCACTTGCTTAAGCCGGAAGGGTGTTGGTACTAGTCTCATATTTTTTAATTTAAAAAGAATTTTAATATTAAATTTATTTTTTAAATTTCATAAAATAAAAAACAATCTTTAAAACCATCCAAGCGGTCGAGTTTATCCGGGATAACCCTAGTATTTGATTTTGTAGTTAAAATTTATAAAAATCAGATTTTCTAATAATTTAAGGGTGGAAAATAAATTTTTCCCCTTTCCTTTCGATGGCTTACCAAAGCACATTAGCATTCTGCATCTGCTTGGCTTGATAATTACCAGAAAGATCCTAAGTTTGGTTGGATGTTTGCATTACTCCTGGCGATTTGCATTGCAAGCCTCCTAAGCTTGATTCCACTTAGAAAGGTGCAAGTTTCTTTCTCTTTTGTCCCCTCCATTTTCTCAGTTACAGCTGTTGGAAGGCTAAAAATTGTGTTTTATGCTGATGAGGCCGGAAATATTTTTTTTCCAAAAAGAATTGAGTTTTCTTTTACAAAATCATATTCTCCTTTTCTTATAGAATCAACATCGAATAGTAAGATTTTTAAATTATATTCTTTCTTGTGGTTTAAAAAGTGGATAAGATCCTCCACCATCCCTCTATCTAAACCAACCTAACCCCAGAGCCAAGGAGGCCAGCACACCCTCTCTAACTGCCAAATAAAAGTCAAATTGATGAACTAGATTGAGTCTCACAACCTACACTAGAGATATGTAAAGATAACCTAGTACTCTCATTAGTATTTCTAAAGTTGAAAAAAAAGGTCAACGACGGTGTGTACAGATATGACGAGATCATCTCTATCATATCCTCATGGGCAAAATTAGCTCGTGCAGACATGAAAAGTCATAATACCTCAATGAAAACGAATTTGGTGTAAATAGTTCACTAGAGATTTGTTGGATTACCCCTAATAGCAATTGTTTAGTAAATGCATAAATTTCTAAAACACCAAATTGATTTCAATGGATAGACCATGGAATACCTTGATAGTTCATCTATTTGATGCTGTAGATATTAATATACTTTTCTATAAAATTTATTAAAAATAGATAAGATTGATTTATGACGATTCTAAACGATCTATATTTGATACGGAGGGATGAGAGTATATTTGCTATAAATGAAGAACAGATTTCAATCCAAGCTATTAATGTGTTTCCCCCCCGAAAGATATGCCATTAATGTGACATGTGTGAACGCGCGCTAGTCTTACCCAAACCATTGTACGTCACATGTTTCAGTCTTCACATTACCAGTCACATTCAGGCTTCAGAGTCCACGCATTACTACAAATTACAAAACGCCGACTGCCTGACGCCCTGAGCTGTTTGGTTTCAGGGCATGTTTGGATCAGATGATAGTTTCATCACACTGGATGTTTGGACACCAATTTCTGTGTAATTAGTTTTGTAATTAGTCTATATTTAGTAATTCTAATTAGTATCCAAACATTCGATGTGATAGGGATTAAAGTTTAGTCGGGGAACAACTCCGCTGGTACTTTGGCCGCACATCAAGCAAGCATTCGGCAGTGCGGATTCACAACTGGTGCTTGCACAGGGGTGTGATTTTTGCTGGTTTAGTAATCTTCGATTGGATCCAAATCTTGCGTTTATCTGCAAGACAGATTTTGGCTGCCTTTCGCTCCCGTCGAGGAAACGGACATTTTGGGTAAGCTCCTTTCGTTTCTTCAGGATTTCCTACGTATTTTTTAATAACTTTTGCTTCTACGTCATCTCGCCTCGAACAGAAAAGTTTGCAAATGCCGAGGATCGAAAGGATTGCCCACAGGATATAATGGCTGGGCACAGGCCGGGGCACTGACTGAACCGTAGTAACCACTTGAGATTTCTTGCTCTCCCATGGAGGCCGACCACGCGGACGAGATCGACAAGTGCGAGGCCGGCGGCGACGCGGGCCCGGAGCCCGAGCCCGGGGCTGCGTCGCCCGCCGCGGCGGCGCTCGAGCACCAGCAGCCGTGGCGCGAGCAGCTGACGGTGCGCGGCCTGGTGGCCGCGGCGCTCATCGGGTCCGTGTACACCGTCATCGTCATGAAGCTGAACCTCACCACGGGATTCGTGCCCACCATGAACGTGTCCGCCGCGCTGCTCGCCTTCCTGGCGCTCCGCGGCTGGACGGGCGCGCTGGCCCGCCTCGGCGCGCGCTCCTCCTCCTCCGCCGCCGCCGCCAGGCCCTTCACGCGCCAGGAGAACACCGTCGTCCAGACCTGCGCCGTCGCGTGCTACTCCCTGGCGCTCTGCGGTACGTGCCAAAAACTGCCAGCTCAGTGCGGCGGCCGGTCGCTTGCCTGCTCTGCCATGGCCGCGTCATGGCGCGTGTCGTGACCCGTGAGTTGGTTGGTGTGCGCGCAGGGTTCGGGTCGTCCACGCTGGGCCTGAACAGGAGGACGTACGAGGCGGCCGGGGTGATCACGCCGGGCAACGTGCCGGGGAGCGTCAAGGAGCCCGGGGTCGGGTGGATAACCGGGTTCCTCGTCGCGAGTAGCTTCGGCGGCCTCCTCACCTTGATTCCCCTCAGAAAGGTGCCTCATTTCACAAACAGAAACCCTGTTCTGAAAAATCGACTGCTGAAACTGAAAGTGTACCGTGAATCGTGACATGTTGATTCAGGTCTTGGTCATCGACTACAAACTGACATACCCAAGCGGGACTGCCACGGCTGTTCTTATAAACGGGTTCCACAGCCCTCAAGGAGACAAGAATGCAGAGTACGCGTGGAGATCATCTCCCTTTCCATCTCCCTTTCTATGCTCAGATCAGTGTTACGGAGCTGATTAGTATGCATCTGTGGAGAAATGATTCGAAACTCTGAATGGTTTGACTGATGCTCAACTGCAGGAAGCAGGTCCGTGCGTTTCTGAAGTATTTCGGGATCAGCTTCCTGTGGAGCTTCTTCCAGTGGTTCTACACCGGCGGCAGTGCCTGCGGATTCGCTCAGTTCCCTACGTTTGGCCTCCAGGCCTGGAAACAGTCGTAACAGTCTTCATCTGACGCTCATCGTACTTCTCGTGTTACAAAAAATGGCGATCCCTCTGAACTCTGTCGTTCGTCGGCTGCGGCTGCGATCAGGTTCTTCTTCGATTTCAGCATGACGTACGTTGGATCCGGGATGATCTGCCCGCGCCTCGTGAACCTTTCCACCCTCCTCGGCGCGATCCTCTCCTGGGGGATTCTGTGGCCACTCATCAGCAAACGCAAGGGGGACTGGTACCCTGCAGACGTGCCCGAGAGCAGCATGACCAGCTTGTATGGTTACAAGGTTTGCTGATTCATGCTACTTCACCTGAATTCTTCAATCCAGTGAATCTTAGCATTTTGGTGGCTCTGCCGTGCAGTCATTCCTGTGCATAGCTCTGATCATGGGCGATGGCCTCTACCACTTCGTCAAGGTCCTCGGCGTCACTGCCAAGAGCCTACATGAACGATCGAAACTCAGACGTAGCAACAACCGAGGTAGCTTAAATAGCTGCCGCTAAACCCAGCTATAGGAAGGGCAGCCACTATGGTATTTAGTCCGCTAAATGCCATAATGGCAGCCCTGGCACTAAACGCTTTAGCCGGCGATTTAAAACCATATTCTTTATACCTGAATCTTCAATAATGCTGATCAAAGTGACTCGAACGGTTGAACGAGATGCAGTGGCCGACTTGGACAACGCGGCCGCGATCGACGAGCTGCGGCGGGACGAGGTCTTCAACCGGGACTCCATCCCGGCGTGGCTCGCGTACGCCGGGTACGCCCTGATGAGCATCGTCGCGGTGGTCACCATCCCGATGATGTTCCGGCAGGTGAGGTGGTACTACGTGGTCGCCGCGTACGCGCTGGCGCCCGTGCTGGGCTTCTCCAACTCCTACGGCGCCGGGCTCACGGACATCAACATGGGCTACAGCTACGGCAAGGTCGCGCTCTTCGTCCTCGCGGCGTGGGCCGGGCGCGACGACGGCGTCGTGGCCGGCCTCGTCGGCTGCGGGCTGGTGAAGGAGCTGGTGCTCATCTCGGCCGACCTCATGCACGACTTCAAGACGGCGCACCTGACCATGACGTCGCCGCGGTCGATGCTCGCCGCGCAGGCCGCCGGGACGGCCATGGGCTGCGTCGTCACGCCGCTCACCTTCCTCCTCTTCTACCGGGCGTTCGACGTCGGCGACCCGGACGGGTACTGGAAGGCGCCGTACGCACTCATCTACCGCAACATGGCCCTCCTGGGGGTCCAGGGCTTCTCGGCGCTGCCCAGGCACTGCCTGACGCTGTCCGTGGGGTTCTTCGCGCTCGCCGTGCTCACCAACGCGACGAGGGACGTCCTGCCGCCACGGTACGGGGGGTACGTGCCGCTGCCGACGGCAATGGCCGTGCCGTTCCTCGTCGGCGCCAGCTTCGCCATCGACATGGTGGTGGGGACCGTGGTGGTCTTTGCTTGGCACTGGATTGACGGCAGCGAGGCCGCGTTGCTGGTGCCAGCGGTCGCGTCAGGCCTGATCTGCGGCGATGGCATATGGACGTTCCCTTCGTCGTTGCTCTCTCTTGCCAAGATCAAACCGCCGATCTGCATGAAATTCACATCTGGAAGCTAGAGAAATGGACTTCTTGTCATGTATGGATGTTCGGGTGTAGACTTGATACTGTCCTGATCTGAAGAAAATGATGGATTGCATAAGTTTGGGTGTGCACATGTTCACCCACTTGAAGGATAAAACTATTCCGATGAATTTGCCTACTTCCTCCGTTCCAGATTGTACATCGTTTTAGCAAATTTAAATGTATAATTTTTACTATGGATCAAGACACAATGTATATCTAGATACATTGCAAAATTTATACATCTAGATTTGCCAAAACAACCTACATTTTGGAATGGAGGGAGTATTAAAAAAAAAAATTTGTAGGAATCTACGCTAGCATGCTGGCAAGATTGAAGTGCATGAAGAGCGTGCCATTGAATGCTTCCTTGCAAAGGTGAGGAGAGAGCTTGAAAGTCTAGTCTATGGTCTCTAAATCTACTAGGGGGTATGGCCGCATGGGGCATGTGTTTCCATCTTGTTTGCCGAACATTTAAATGTACCCTCCAATACTGATTCTTAGTGGAAGCGCTTCGCTTCTTCGCTCTGAACCGCTCCAACTTGGATGTTTTTCTTACCATTAATTACAGTGTCACCTAGGACTTTTAGATGATGTGGTGCTATATAAAATGAGAATGAGAAGAAATAGTTCAACGAGAAAGCCGATGTACTAGAGTCTACGAAATATTTTATTGGAAGGTAGTGGTGTCTGCCTGATAGTAGGTTGGGAAGAAAGATTATTGGTGGATAGGAGAAAGAAACTGAGTGACTAATTATTTGGTTAGGCTATTGATATAAATAATTCATTGAAAACCATAGTTTTTAGGACCGTGTCAATATAACATGGCACGATATGGAAACTACAAGGTGGTTTCTATGATGTGATTGCACTAATTCACTGTCCCCTTTCTCTTTCTCATTTACGAGCTCAATTGCATCCATTTTTATCGAACACAAAAATAAATTTCTCTATGGATTATGGATACATGAGGAACAATGGTGACCAGCATGAAAGCACACCGGACTTTGAAGTTGGATATTTATTGTTTCATCTTCTTCATGTTAAATTCATGCTCTGTGACGTCGGATGCCTCCATTAAAAGTAACATATACTACTTGCTTTGTTTCGGAGAGCTTGACGAAATGCTTGCTAGGGGCATGTTTGTTTACTCCACACTAAACTTTAGTCCCGTCGTATCGGAAGTTTAAACATCAATTAGAAGTATTAAATATATGTTAATTACAAAATCAATTGCATAAATAGAGACTAATTCGTGAGATGAATTCATTAAGCCTAATTAGTTCATGATTTGACTATTTTGTGCTACAATAAATATATGTTAATGATGGATTAATTAGCCTTAATAGATTCATCTCGTGAATTTAGCCCCGGCTTATGCAATTAGTTTTATAGTTAATTTATGTTTAGTCCCTCTAATTAGCATTCAAATATTTAATATGATCTGAACTAAAAATTAATCCCTAGATACAAACACCCTCCTAATGTCAAGAAACGACCTCTACTCTCTTTTGATTCCAAAAGCTTGTCAGTGTGATGTCTGACATCTACACTGAAAGAAAGTGACAACCACTTTCACCTTTGTTTCCAAAAATTTACCAAAATGCTCGGTGATGTTAGGCAGCTACACTAAAAATCCCTCACTTGTTTCTAAAATCTTGTCAAATGCTCTTTTAATGTTAGACACATGCAACAAAAAGTTGACAAAAACACTTTTGTGATGTGGGGCGACACTGAAAATGGCATCCACTCCTTTGTTTCTTATAGATTGTCAAAGCACTGTCAGACTCCGATACTGAAAATGGCATCCACTCTCTTCTTTATTTCTATAACTTGCATTACATCAATCAAGCACTTGTTCTATTCCAACTTCCAAGTACTACTAAAATAGTTAGATTTACTGAATTTCACCCGTGGACAGTGACTATATATGACCGTAATGCTCGTGTGACTATATATGTCCGCGGGCAAATCTTTAAGGACGACGCTTAATGCATTGTCGTAGTTCTGTTGAGATCGAAAGCAGGTCGCATTCAGGTAGCACGGCACGGCATGTACCTTGTGTCCTTGTGTAGCTCTGCTGTCCGCCTAGCTGGGTCGGCTTCTTTGGATTATGCGGCTGATCCCTCACCGGCTCACTGCCCTGACTCTGCTAACTCGGCGAGCCTCTTCCTCTTCTTGAGCGCGCGGCGCGCCTTCGGCCAGCCAAGCCTTCCTCATTACTCTCCTCTATAGAAAGGGGCGAAACTTCAGGCTACTGCTGTGCCTAGCTCCGCTTATTTCTTCCTCGGCAGCCATGGAAACCGCTGCCGCTCGGGGCGGGGCGCCGGCGCCCGAGATCGAGAAGTCCGTTGCCGACACCGAGGACGTGGAGTCGGAGCCCGTGGCGGTGGTGGATCGGCGTGGGGAGGAGTGCGTGCCGCCGTGGCGGGAGCAGGTGACGGCGCGCGGCCTGGTGGCGGCGCTGCTGATTGGGTTCGTCTACACCGTGATCGTCCTCAAGCTGGCGCTCACCACGGGCATCATCCCCACGCTCAACGTCTCCGCCGCGCTGCTCGCCTTCCTCGCGCTCCACGGCTGGACGCGCGCGCTCGGCCGCCTCCGCCTCGGCGGCGCGCCACGCCCCTTCACCCGCCAGGAGAACACCGTCGTCCAGACCTGCGCCGTCGCGTGCTACACCATGGCCTTCGGTGGCGCGCTCCCGTGCGAAATTCCCAATTACCTCCCCTATCCTCTTTCCTTAGCCACGCCCAGTCTTTTATTATAATAAATTCACGTGTCGCTTGTTGATGCACATATAAAAATTGGAGTTTGGTGCCGTGCAGGTGGGTTTGGATCGTCGCTGCTGGCTCTGGACAAGAAGACGTACGAGCTGGCCGGAGTGAACACGCCGGGCAACGCGCCGGGAAGCTACAAGGAGCCTGGCATCGGGTGGATGACCGGATTCCTCCTCGCGATTAGCTTCGTTGGGCTCCTCAATTTGCTCCCACTCAGAAAGGTGCCTCCTTTGTTCTTCTCCACAAATTTTGCCTGATTTAAATGGATCATTAGGACAGCATGCAGTACATTGCCAATCTTTTCTATCTAGATTAGCTTTCTGCAGTTCTAGCAGAAGAGCTGGTCATCTACTAGGTAAGAAAATAGGTTTAAAAACGAAAACAGAACAAAACAAGAGGAGAAACTATGCTCGGGTTGAAGATGCAACAATGAGCCTAGCTGTCCATAATTTTTTTTTAAAAAAAAAGAGCACAGCAAGGAGCCAGCGGCAGGGGCAACTTATATTCCATAGAGAGTTAAAATGATAGTGAAAGGCCAACAAGAAGTAGCTGTTGCTTGGAAGTTTTGCAACCAGAGATGAGCAGCTGCTGCTCTCCTCCAAGCTTAATTTTGGCAATGATAGGGTTGCCGTAGTTTTCTTCAAAAAAAAAATCTTGGCAATGATTTTGCCGAAGAGATTGGTCACAGATTATTCATAATTTGCAAAGAGAATATTCCAATCAGATCTGCATCTTCTAATATTAGAATAGATAATATATTTTGTGATATCGACACTTAGTTTGTGAATAGTGTCCCTGTTCATACTAATTTGTTGGATACCAGGATATACTAAACATAACTAGCATTTTTGGAAGGATACACTAAACATACTACTTTGCAATATTTTGTAAATAAAAGGACCATTTCCTTATTTCATAGTTTGTAAATTTTTGGCCTGTTTGGCAGCTCCCTTACCATTTTCCTTGAAAAAAAGTAGCGCCCTAGAATACAACTGTCAACTGCATTGCCTACATGTGCAGATGAGTAACGGTCAAGTGGTGGCAAATGCTCCCGCCTAAATTCTTGTTTTCAAACGACTTGGGCTCTTTTTTCATAAAGATGCGGAAGGCCCAGTCACTAAAAAAATTCCCCGACTCTTCTTTTAGGCTGGGTTCGCTCACCAAAATGATCACAAATCTTTATCTTCTTTCATTTGTATGTTGCATCTCATTATTTGCATAACATTTCAGGCTCTGGTCATAGACTACAAATTGACTTATCCAAGTGGGACTGCAACTGCTGTTCTTATAAACGGATTCCACACACCCAGAGGAGAAGAGAATGCAAAGTATGGAACAGAACTCACTTTCTGCTAATTAGCAGTTGATTCACTCCCTAAGTGAATAGGCTGAGCTCCTGCCATTTTTTTTTTGGAAACAGAAGTGATGAATCAACCAGTATTATTTTTTTTCCTTCCATGTTAGGAAGCAAGTCAGTGGATTCCTGAGGTGCTTCGGGATCAGCCTCCTATGGAGCTTCTTTCAGTGGTTTTACACAGGTGGCGAGGGTTGTGGATTTCTTCAATTCCCTACTTTTGGTCTAAAGGCTTGGAAACAAACGTATATCCATGGTTACTCTATTGCTTGTAATGCTGCTTCATACTAATTCATCATCCTCTAAATTTTGAATTCTTTGGCTGTCAGGTTTTTCTTCGATTTCAGCCTCACTTACGTTGGTGCGGGAATTGCTCACACCTTGTGAACCTTTCGACCCTCTTTGGTGCTGTACTTTCTTGGGGGATATTGTGGCCACTCATCAGCAAACAAAAGGGAAACTGGTACCCAGCAAATGTACCAGAGAGCAGCATGACAAGCTTGTTTGGTTACAAGGTCTGCTTGATAATTTACCGTTCTTTCAAATCAGACTACTTCGAGTAAACAAAAGGTTTTACAGAATACTTTCATTGTGTTCCTGGTGCAGTCCTTCCTGTGTATAGCTCTGATCATGGGAGATGGTCTCTACCACTTCATCAAAGTCATGGTTATCACTGTTAATAGTTTACACGAACGGTCCAGCAACAAACATACTAAGAAAGGTAAATGTGCATTGAGAAAGCCAAGCATTCCCTTATCTCTCCGCCTTTTATTGCAAAAAAAAATTCATCTGATGCTGAGTGGGTGTATTGCAGTGAAAAATGAGGATACTATTGCAGCATGTTGGAAATCGAGGTGGCCCTAATCCCCACTAAGCTGAGGACCTACACTTATAACACACCAACTCACTCTAGAGTCGGTCAGCCTCTTTAATTTCTAGTTACTTAGTGTATCGGGTCCTTTTGACGGCAGAGCCGCCTTTTCACTTCCGGGTGGCAGAGCCTACTAACAGATGAAGCTGGCTTCCGGGTGACAGAGTCAACCTACGATGAAACCCAAACCCTTTGTGATCCCGGGTGACAGAGCCAACCTTCGATGGATCACAGCTTATACACTAAGCACTTAGGCTTAACCGGGAGACTAACACTTACAAGAATAAACTTTATTACAACACAACACGAGTACACACCACTCTCTACTTTAGTGGCTAGCCTAGCACTCACCCTTCTCCTCTACCTAGCACTACCATCTCTCATCTACCATACTCATGGATATCTACCATACTCATGGATGGATACCATGGCAAGGGAGGGGGTCTCTATTTATAGGCTAAGGGGGACCATAGTATTAAGCCAAATGTCCCCTTCTAGAGAATTCCAAAATATTCTAATATTTTCTAAATTTATTTATTACTAATTCTAGAGTTCTCTATAGAAAATATCACATCTTGCATGATAGAGAATACTCTAAAAGGTTGCCTTGCATTCCTTTCAACGCAATAGATGACATGATGAAGCACGATGAGGTCTTCAATACGGACTCCATACCAAACTGGCTGGCGTACATTGGATATACCTTACTAAGCATCATTGCAGTAATTGCCATACCAATAATGTTCCGACAGGTGAAGTGGTACTATGTGATCGTAGCCTATGTTCTTGCTCGAGTGCTGGGGTTCTCCAACGCCTACGGAACGGGGCTCACTGACATGAACATGAGCTACAACTACGGCACGGTTGCTCTCTTCATCTTCGCAGCCTGGGGAGGCAAGGACGACGGCGTCATCGCCGGGTTCGTCGGCTGCGGGATCGTGAAGCAGCTCGTGCAGGTCTCCGCCGAGCTGATGCACGACTTCAAGACGGGCCACCTGACGTTGACGTCGCCGCGATCCATGCTCGTGGGGCAGGTCGTCGGCACGGCCATGGGCTGCGTCGTCTCGCATGCTCACCTTCGCGCTCTTCTTCCGGGCGTTCGACGTCGGGAACCCGGACGGGTACTGGAAGGCCCCATACGCGCTGATATTCCGGAACATGGCCATCCTGGGCGTCGAGGGCGTCTCGGCGCTGCCGGCGCACTGCCTGGAGCTGTCGGCCGGCTTGTTCGCGTTCGCGGTGCTCGCCAACGTCGCGAGGGACCTCCTGCCGCGGAGGTACGGGGCGCGCGTGCCCCTGCCGACGGCGATGGCCGTGCCGCGTTCCTCGTCGGCGCCAACTTCGCCGTCGACATGTGCGTGGGGAGCCTGGTGGTGTTCGCCTGGCGGAAGGTCGACGGCGAGGAGGCGGCGCTGCTGGTACCGGCGGTCGCGTCGGGCTTCATCTGCGGAGACGGGATCTGGACGTTCCCGTCCTCCCTGCTCTCCCTCGCCAAGGTGAAGCCGCCGGTCTGCATGAAGTTCACGCCCGGGAGCTAGTGCCATGGGGAGCGGCGGTGAGGACGGTTAATTAGTCGATGAGTAAATAGGATGGATGGCCTTGTCGCATGAAGCTGGATTCATGGCTGTGTTTTCAGCGGAGGCAGACCTTGAGAGGCACTGTCTGCAAGTTGTGCAGCGTTTACATGAGTGCGTCCTTTGAGAATTGAGATGGTCGAAGATGTAGCCTCTATTTTTTTTCACCGTATGTTCCCAGTGAGAGTTCTACAGCAACCTTGCAGTTCGTTTCGCACAATTTGACCCCGAAATCTTAGACCTCGCACCTTTTTTCCCCTTCACCTGAATACCTGATACAAGTGCGAACACGGTGCTGCTGAAACTGTTCTTGAAAGCCCATCCATCCCTGTCAGTCGCCGGCGCCGCTGTGTTAATTTCGTAAACGTGCAGTCTTTTTCCCATCTCCGTCCAGAAACGGCCGGAGAGACCCGGACGGAATCCCATCCTCTCTTGTCCTTCAGTTCACCCACAGCCACACTCATCAGGGGGAAAAACCGCACGAGCAGATCGCGTGGACGGTGGACGAATCCGCAAGCAAAGCCCCGGGAGTTTGAGTTCCCCGGCGCCTTCCGTTTCGACGCCAAGGAGCGCCGGCGTGAGGAGCAGAGCACCACCTGAGAACGCCGAAACGGGGGGCGCAAAGGCCGCGATCGCTTCGCCGGCTTGTCGGTTCTCATCTCGTCGGATCCGTCGCTCGCCTGCGTGCGTGATGGGACAGCGCGGCGCAGTGGGTGGCCGCCCGGTGGCCCTGGAGGGAGCGAGCGGGATGTCTCGAGAGCTAGGTAGCACAGTCGTTCGTCTTCGTTTTCCCCGTGCACGGCACGTCGGCGTCGGCGTCGGCGTCTCACGGCCGGTGGACGGCGGTTGCCTCACCTCGGCGGGGAGCGGGCGCGGAAATGCAGGTGGCTCGGTGGCTGGAGTCAGGTCAGGTCCGGTCCGGTCCCGCCCCTTGGTTTGCGGTGCCAAACTGCGCTCTCGCCCGCCCCTGGTTTTCGCGCCGCCGCGCTAGCTACGCAAGGCGGGCGACTGCGCGAGATTTTCCCCGGTGCGTTTCCTGGCCGCTTTTTCCGGCCGGCCCTCGTCGCGTTGCACGGGAACTTCCCCTGCCGCGACACTGCTGCTGGACCTTGCATATTTTAATTCGGAAAAAAAGGCGAGGCCGTGACCGTGGGTGACGGCGCCCGGCGATCGGACGGAGGTCTCGTACTCTCGTGGCAGGCATGCGCCGCCGCTCGCACCGCCGGCGGACGGTGCCGCACTCTGCCGTCGCGGCGGCGGTCATCCCACGCGTTGGCGTGGTGCGGTTGGGTGTTGACCTGGCGCCGTGCCAGGTCGCAGTTTCCACTGCGAGGCTCAAACGTGTCAGGACTCGGGACCTTGGGGGCAAATTCCCTGCTCGTCGCCATTTTACTCCACCGGATAACCAATGGAGCAACTCGGACCTACCCCGCCTTTTTTTTTGGAGAGGGCGCTGCGGCCGGGTACACGGCAAGTAGCGAACACAAACGGTGGATAGCTCGAGCAGGCAGCCATCCCTAGCTCTGAGATGGCGGGAGGGAAGGTGTACTCGTTCGAGGAGGTGAGGAAGCACAACGCCCGCAAGGATTGCTGGCTCATCATCGCCGGCAAGGTAATCGTCGATCTTCCTTATCAATCTTTCCTATGCCAGTTCCGGTCAACATGCAAATTAAGGAGCAAAGCATGATCCCTGACTTGACCGGCCGGCCATGTTCTCGCCAGGTGTACGACGTCACGGCGTTCATGGAGGAGCACCCCGGCGGCGACGAGGTCCTGCTGGCGTGCACCGGTAATCCCTCTTCACCTTCCACTTCCCCGCACGCAAACGAGGTAGTAGGAGGTAGCTGACGTGTTCGCCCAGGATGAAAATTAACTCACCCGCCGGCCGCCGCTGGCGTCCACGTTCCGCGCAGGCAAGGACGCGACGGCCGACTTCGATGACATCGGCCACACCGACTCCGCCAAGGAGCTCATGCCGCAGTACTGCATCGGCGAGGTCGACGCGGCCACCGTCCCGGCCAAGCTCACCTACGACTACCCCAGCGACGCGAGCCCCGAGAAGGCGCCGACGGGCGCGGGCGCCTGGGCCACGACGCTCCTGCGGCTCGCGGCGCCCCTACTGCTGCTGGCGCTGGCCTTGGCGATGCAGAGCTACGGCAAGGCCAAGGCGGAGTAGAAGACAAGCACGAGATGCCGCCGTTGATTCCGCTGGGCCGCATGGCTGCAGCCTCTTGGAAGCATCTGGGAGTTGGAGTGGTTTTTTTTTTGGATAATTAAAGTTCGAGTGGTTGATGTGATTGTGACGATGTGTAATGTGTTCACCTCAACCGCTGCGTATGGTCAAATTTAAATTCCTGGGTATTGTGACGAAGTATATCGAACAGGATGTCTACTGCTAATCACGTGTTCGTGGTTTCGCGAAAATAATTTGAATTTTGTTTTCGGGTAACTTTTCGTGGTTCTTCATTTCTAGTTACTGAAGAGAGGAAACCCCATTTCTGATTGCTTCTTCCGCGATTTCAGAAATAAGCGCTAGGTTGATGGTTGTATTATATAAATGAAAACATGAAAAATTCCTACTGAGACTTCATATGTTCACCCTTTCTTCAAAACCAAAGCACTTCAAGAATCAACTTTCCGCAAAAAGCTTTCACATATGCGCTCTTGCTTCAGAAAACATTGGACTTCAAGTTCAGAAATCACACTTCTGTTCGTTCAAAAAGAAATCTCCTTTGGGAAACATGTCCAGCCTTAGCAGTAATGTCCACAAATAATGGAGTTTAAGCCCGATGTATATTGGAAAAAAGTATATCAGTACAGGAACCATAGTCCATATACGTAATATCCTATTGATGTTTTCTAAGATGGCAATGTAAACTAGAGGGGAGAAAACTTTCAATACGGTGAAGACGAGAACCTAGGGGAGAATCTTTTACATGTGTAACACCCACCTAATCTATGAACAACATGTGAAACTGAATCGCTAACAATATTCCAGAGGTTGATGTTACAACGTTACAACTCAATATGAATCATTTTTTGAATCTTTTGTAGTTGAAGGTCCAGGAACCGCGACCATAGATATATACATCACCACTTGGGCCTGTACATTTCCTTTTTCTGAAAATTGTCCTGAAGCTCTGGATTGGCTGAATTAGAGGGCATCCGAGCCAGTTCTACGACTTAGCCCAGGTGGTTGGGAGGTTAAACAGCCCACCACGAGGCCCCATGTCTGTTCCCAGCATGTAGGTTTTCAATTGCAAACCTCGGAACTCATGGAGTATGTTTTAATTGCTGAGCTAGTTTTGTCAAGTAATTAATTTAGGAGTTCAATGTATGCCCCTGATGCTAGGAGCCTGCTTCCAGCTGAAGAACTTGCTCTTGCTGTCCTCTGATAAAAGAAGTCAACTCCTTTGGTGCAACAACTGACTTTAGCCACTCTTGAAGCTCCTCACCTTCAACCTTTTCATTCTCTGGAAGAGATATGATAACCAGCAGTTACACAGCATGTGCAAAACAATTTTAACTTTTATCTGATGAAGCAAATCAAATAGCACAAAGGAGAACCATAATGTAGAGGCATCCAGATAATTGGTAGAATTACCTTCTAAATATGCTCCAAGACCTTCCAAAACTGCAGGATTAGCACGAATAACTGAAAGAGCTACTTCAAGTGCCGATTGTAGAAGTAATTTTACTTCCCGCTGGACGAGATCAACTAGATGGCCCTGCGATTAGTTTCCAAAATTTGAACTCAAAAATTGAATATGGTACCTTACTAGTTTGACTTGCAGGTGCAGGAAGAGTTTTGAGGCAAACCTGATCCCTTCCCCATGGCGAGCCCCCAGAGTCATCTAGCCCACCATTTGACAGCGTAGCAACTGATATTGGGCCAATGCGCTGATTAAGACCGTATTCTGCTACAGCTTTGTAGGCCATGTCAGTAGCACGCCTTATGTCATCAAGCGCACCAGTAGAAACTCGTCCTCCTAAAACAACTTCCTCTGCTGCCCGTCCGCCCAGAAGTGTTACTAGACGACCACGTAGTTCATCAACAAAGAGCAAATATCTATCCTCTGTGGTGGGAGGGGTGTAAGTGAAGCCTAATGCACCTCCTGATCTTGGCAATATACTCAATTTCTGTTAAAAATTTCAGAATTAAAATGCAAGTCAAATTTAATCTTTTTTTCAGACAGTTCTACCAGTAGTTGCTTAAGTTCAAACCTCCACACGTGGCTGCCCAGGCAGAAGATTTGCTACAGCAGTTCCAACAAGTGCATGGCCAACTTCATGCCGCGCAACAACAGCTTTTTCATTACCCTTCAATTTTGCATGCTTTTTCTCTATTCCCTGATAACATAAGCTTCAAAATTAACTTCCAGCACAATAGCATGAAGGATTATCATGACTGACAACTAGAATATAGAAAATGAGGGAAGGTCAACAGAAAAATAATCCCTTTAAAAGAATTTCCTGGACATGATTAGGTACACGTCGACATATCAAACGCCATATGCAGAGAAGTAAACAAAAACGTGAAATCATTTTTAAAGATGGCGAACATGTGCAGAACTCTGCGCATGGCATGATTTAATAAAGATAGAAATAAGGAGACAAGAATATTGTATCTTAGGCATAATACAGTCCGGAAGGGAAATTTCAAATTCTGTAGTATACAAGTGCTTTAAGTAGAAACTAAACAACCCGGGGGGGGGGGGGGGGGGGGATATGAGATAGAGAAACAACATACAGCTATAGAGCGCTCAACCGCACGGATGAAGTCAATCTTTTCCACTATTTCTTTATTTAATCTCCCAGCCAACAAAGCAGCTTCATTTACTAAGTTTGCAAGGTCTGCTCTGCATAGGATAAAAAATATCTAACAAGTCAATTTGAAAGCTCTACAAGGTTAAGATGCAGAAATTGGTAGAATATATGTTTTACCCAGTAAAACCAGTTGTCATTGCAGCAATATCGGCAAGATCTACATCTTTACTTAGTGGAAGCTCTCTTCTGTTCACATGAACTTTAAGAATTGATTCTCTACCAAACCTATCAGGAGCTTCAACCTGTTATTTAGACATTAATGACAATCAGACAAAGATATGAATGCTATAGAACTATATCTTGTTGAGAAGGGAAACTAACCATAACTACACGGTCAAATCTCCCAGGGCGCCGAAGGGCAGGATCCAAAACATCAGCTCGGTTCGTTGCCCCCAGTACAATAACAGCCGAGTTGGTGTCAAATCCATCCATTTCCTGGGGAAAGCCCGAAATTAAAAGCAGCTAAACCAATAATAATAGTGTTCTACTCTTTCTACAGAAACTATATTGCACGATAAAGCAGTACTCTTAGTAGTGAAAATGTGTGTAGCTAAAAAGCCCTTAATATGCTTAAGTTCTGCTTTTCAGTTTTCCCAAGAGCATCGAATCACTTATCAGCCAATAAAGGTATGAGAAAAAGCTTTAATTGGATCCCAACTTGCGATGCAACTAATTTTGTGAACACTCAAGAAATAAGAAAGAGAACTGTCCTACCGTGAGCAATTGGTTTAGTGTCTGCTCGCGTTCATCATTACTGACAAGGCGATATCGACCATCACGGCTTTTTGCAACAGCATCAATCTACAAAGACAGGCCAAACAGAAAGGGGTTAGCATACATTTCAGTATGAAGCTAGATCGTATCTTGGGTGTGTAGGTTACCTCATCAATAAAAATAATAGATGGTGATTCCTTTTTGGCCCTAGCAAATAGGTCACGCACTCGAGCTGCTCCCATGCCTACATATAGCTCCACAAATTCACTAGCTGAACAACTTATGAATGGAACTTCAGCTTCCCCTGCTACGGCTTTTGCAAGTAGTGTCTTTCCAGTCCCTGGAAGACCCACCTGTAGACAAAGAGTTACATTATGGTAACAAACAAAATTGTGGAGCAGTAGTCGCCATTGCTAAAAGTAATTGTAGAACTAACCAATAAGACTCCACGAGGAGGACGTGCACCAAGACGAATATACCTTTCTGGGTTCCTTAAAAACTCCTGAAGAGAAAGTATGTATGGAACCAGCTTATTTCCCTTCAATTGAATACATAGATGATATTATTGCTGCATGTACTACTAACAAACAGTAGGATCCATACCACAATTTCTTCCAACTCTTCTTTTGCCTCATCTACTCCAGCCACATCAGCAAATGTAACTATATCCGTACTTTCAGAAACTTTTGCTCCGCTGGAATTTGAATTCTTCCTATTCCTCAGCTGACCTGCTGAATGCTGAGTTTACAGAAGAAATTAGATACTTACAAATGAAATGCAACAAATGAGTGTTCTTGCCGTTTGATTGAAGCCGTGCATCAGTACCTGAGAAAAGCTTATTGGCAACCGCTGCAAAACTACTGCAATCAATACAACATAAATAAGAGCCACCTGAAAAATATAAGGGTAGTTAAGACCAAAAGGTACAACTGAAGAGAGAGTTCCACATCTAAACATAAAGAATACAGTCATATTTATATAAATAAATGCAAGCATGTATAAAAAAAGCTATGTGCTGGTAGGGATGTACTTTCAATCCTGTCGAATTCCTATTTACAAATCTCAATTAGGATTCCATCTCCTGTATTAGGTCATAAAAAACTAAAACCTCATACATTTTTTTGGTCAGTTCCAGATCAGGCTGGGAGTTTACGTGAACCAAATTCCTATTTACGGCTTGCAAGTCTTGCAATTAAGATTGCATGTTCAGATATTAGGTTAAAGGAGACTTCAGGCATTTCATTTCTATGTTTCAAGACCAGATCGAGAGTCCAGTTCCCTAATTTTTCATGATACCAATTTCTTATTCGCAACTCCGAATTAAGCTTCCACAGTCCCATATTAGATCAAAGAAGACTTCATGCGTTTTCATTTATAGGTTCCAAGATCAGACCTTGAGTCTATTTTCTTGTTTTTTTAGCATGAACGCAATGAAGCTCCAATTTCATTCTGCTTTTTAGTTCAAGAATCATGGAAATGTTAAAGCTACCATCCATATGTAACTCTAGAACGCTGAATGTACTTTGCAAGTAAGCTTCTCATCTAATGTCTATCCAGTAGATTTTATTTTATTTTTTGCTGGCCACCCAAAAATATGGTACAAGATTTACTGAATACAGTGTTATCATGGTTGCGCAACGAGAGAAATGATGAGTTCAACAATGCGGATGGCACATGGTAAAAGGATATAAGCCTTAATGTTTGAAACTGCACTTATAATTTGAATTTGTGTATAACTACAGTATAAAGAACATCTACGTGAGCCATGCATGTTAGAAACCAAAATATAGCAATACAGAAGAAGTGACAAAATAACTGCCGAGGCACAGCTGCTAACACAAAACAGAGTCAAAATGGGGGCCACCTCAGCACTTCAGTGAGATTTTACTTTAACATATGCAATGATTATAAATTATCATTTTATCTATAATCCAAACACTGAGTCATATCTGAAGCATTAGTTATAGCAGTATGATCAACTAAACATATTATTTCCTGTGTAACCTAGGAATAAACTAGAGCAGATGATATGGTTATGTTTCATCTATTGAAATCACTTGGATTCTAATCAGTACAAACATAACCTTACATATAGAGCAAGCATTTCAACATTTTTTCTTATTACAAGCTCACACAAACTGGGCCTACTGGATCAACTCTTCAAAGATCATTGTCAAATTCATCTATCAATTTCAATGCTCAGAACATCTCTGACTCTCTAATCTCTGTAATTTTACATGCTTAGACACAAATTTCAAACTCCTAATCTGGTGAGGCTAATACTATTACTACATTTATTTCAAGCCACAAAAGTTCGCAATTGTATCAGAAATATCTTTCAGCATAAGTGCCATACCAGGGCAGAATTGAGCATGCCACCAGACCTCTTGTCCGGTGACCCAAATTCAACCATGTTCTCCACCATCTTCTCGTATGGTGTCTTTATATCCACTGGTCGAGTAGTCGTGAAGACAATTCTCCTGGAAACTCCAGCGTTATCAACGACAACATCTGTTCCACGCTGCACTGGTGTCTGCTCCACCACACGGGCCTCAACCTCTGGCCGGAGCCGGAACATGATGTGCACCCCGTCCACCTCGACCTTCTTCACCTGGTCCTTGTCTATGCTCGCCAGGAAGTCGCTGTACGGTACACTGACGTATGTCGTCTGCGGCCGGGGCTCTGAACCAGGCAGGGCGATCTCCGGCCGCAGCATGCGTAGCGCAAATATGGCGAAGCCGAGCTGGAGCAGGAGGAACCCCATCTCCCGCCCCTGCACTATGGGTTCCCACAGCCACCGCCCGACGCCGCCTCCCTTAAGCAGCCTCCGCCGCCACTTATTATCCCCCCTCTTCGACGATGGCTGTGGCGGCGGCGTCGCGGCCGCGCTCGTGGTGCTGGTGCTGGTGCTGGTGCTATCCGCCCCCGCCTCCGCAGGCGCGTCGCGGTCGCCATCTCCGGCGGAGGAAGCCTCGCCATTCCCGGAGGCACCGGCTTCGTCGCCGTTGCGCTCGACGTTCGCGCGCGCCGCCGGCGGGCAGCGGCGCACGCGGCGGTGCACGAGCGCCACCCCCAGGCCCCGCGGCAGCACGGCGGATATCCGGATCGACGGGGCGCCTCCCCCGGCTGCGGCGACCCGCCGGGGGAGGGGCCGGAGGAGCGAGCGGGACGGGGATGCGATTGGGAACGAGGCGAGGGTTTCCGCGGCGGCGAAGGCCATGCGGATAGGAAGGCAGCCCCGTCCCGAACCCTAGGCCGTGTTGGGCGAGAAGAACCGCCAGGGAGCTCGTCCAGCTCCACCGCTGTTGCGCGCGTGGCGTGGAGGAATCGGTGGGCGGGGGTCGGGGTGAGGAGACGAGAGCGAGAGAGAGAGAGAGAGAGAGAGAGATGAGGAACAGAGGAAGAGGCCGAGACGAGAAGGATGGAGGGAAGGGGGTGGCCGTTAGTCGCGTATCACGCCGTCACGCCGGGTTGTTAAGGCAACTCCATCTACGAAACATAAGCCCACCTACCAATTTTTCTTACTTCCTTCTGACATATGGGCCCGCATGAGTAAGCGGGTCTTAGGCCCACGGTCAGTGGCTTCTTTCTTCGGTAGCTGGTTTCACCGTGGGCTGGCGGGGCTTATCCGTTTGGTTTGAGATATCGCACGGAGCCCCGGCGGCGAGGTAACGGGATTGGTGGGGACGGGCTGTAGCCCTGAGGTGTCAGTGAGAGTAGGGCGTGTCTGTCAAAAGGTGGGCCACTCGAGATATTTGGCGGGTCGGATGGCGCAGCGCGTCGAGCTTATGATGTCCACAGAAGCAATGGACGACGGCTACGGATTTTTTTTCTTTTCTTTTTGAAACGAAACTACGGGGAAAATGGGTGTATCTCCTACAACCAACAAAAATTATTGAAATTAATTCCGATCTGGAAGGAAACGTTGGAATTTAGATTGGTTGTAGATTGTTTACGAGTTAGAGCCCGTTGGCCTAGCGTACACCTCTCTTGTCACTGCAGCCCACTTTGTTCTTCTGCTGAAAGTACATCGTATCTAGCCTACTCCTTTTTTTTTTGAAAGGTCATCTAGCCTAGACTCTTACCATGTAAAAGGGAAAAATAAACCGCCTAGGAATCACTTTGATTTTAAGTTTCAGTACCGGTAAGTGATTTCATAGACTGTAACATAGATACTCACCTAATTCACATCATCGCGTGATATAGAGTCTATTTGCACTTCTAATATTTCTTTGAGCTGAATATTGCATCAAAGTTGTTTGGCTGACGATGATATTGTAGGTGATGTGTCCGTCGGCAGCAAGGTAGCTGTAGTAATTTTGTCAATATTAAATCGGAGGTGCTTATAAAAATATAGTTGTACGTATATTTATATGGATAAGTATATATGCATGTATGTGAGCTTCTGCATTTGTATTACCATTCGTAAAAAAATGTTTAGTTGTTATTTTCTTTCTATTTAGTAGAATACGTAAGGCTTTTGATTTCAACTTACGAACTCCAAATCAGAGGTGGAGCTGTGACAAACTATGCCACATTCAATAAGCTTGGTGGAGCATGGTTAGATGATTGATCATTATTTCTAGACCATTCTTGCATTTTGTATGGCAGTATCCGACTACAATATTATGGTATAAAAGCCATAGACCGTGGGTGCATTGGTTAATTAAAGTTACCTACAATATCTTCTTTCGATTGCCTGTTGTATATAATTTACACGTAGTATTTTCCTACGACTAATCTAAGTTAGTGGTAGCTTGCATTGGTAGGTAATTGTTGACTTTGACTGAAAGCTAACTAAAACCATGCTTTTGACATATTTACAAGACGCGGGCAAAAAAATCCAGTCAAACAAGAATATTGTTTAATTCTATAATTGAAACGAGATAAAATCCCATGAGACAAATGTCTTAAGTTCTATAAAATTTATATATCCTATTGCAATTGAAGTTAGATACTTTATTCAATATTTGCTCCTACTACATAATGAAGCATCAAATGCTTACTATATAGTTGGTTAGCTTTTCATCTAGTGTGGGTGTTTATATTTTAGTAAATTGTCCTTTTAACAATAGAGGACATGCCTATTAACAGCAAGGTAATTAAGTCAATCTCAAAATATGTCTAACCATATCTCCAGGGATTCATAAGGGCATGTATATTAGCGTAGACGTCTAATATTTTGTTTCAAAGAAAGTGTTTACTTTAGTATGGTTCAATAGTTTTCATGATGATTCATCTACTGTTTGGCTTGGACCACAGTATGAGCGCCCCCGGATTTCTATGAACTTCTAAGTTCTTACCAGATGCCTTTTTTCTATTTGTGTTCGTTAGCTAAATATAGAAATGAATAAGGTCAGACACTAAGAACCTTATGCAAGCACAAGACAAAACCTTATAGTATATTAAGAAGAATACACTTGCGTCGACCAGAAATAAAAATATTATCACACATAATTTGCATTAAGTAGGAGTATTGAATAAATGAAACATTTTATTTGATCTGGTTGCATCTGTAAAGAGGAGATAATTTATGATATGTAGAATTATTTATTTTTGTTGAAAATAATATTTTTTAAAACATAATACAAATGTAGAAGCACAGATATACGTAGGTACACTCATATTTTACTTCTACAAACACATCAAAGTATTCAAAGAGACTAGTCTGAAAGACGTCACTCGCGTTGTCTCAAATACTCTAACCTAGGTCGCCGGTTCCAATTTTCCATTGTTCCAATGAGATATGCTTATACCAAAAGGGAAAAAGAAACTCACGAACGTGCAGCCCACGAGGAACATGTCACGAACGTGCAGCCCAGCGTGACCCAGCAGCCCAACGTTCTTTATTATGTAACTTTTAGGTCGTCAAAGCCCAAAAGCCCACAGCAGCACGATCTTCTGCCACGTGGCGGTGAACCAACCACCAATCCTACTGGCTCCTACCTGTCCCACATTCTCACGAGACAGCTCGGAAAGCAGAGAGTCCAAAGCCTAGTGGACACTCAAAGCAGAGGAAACGAACCCGATGGCCGCCGCCGCGCCCACGCCATCCCCATTCGTCGCCTCCACCCGCCGCTTCGCCCCTCGCCTCCGCTCCCTCCTCCCTGGGGCCGCCATGTCATCCGCCGCCGCCTCCGTCCCAAACCCCACCTCCGGCGCCGGGGAGGAGGCGCAGGCGCCACCGCTCCCGCACTCGACCCTCGAGATTGCCGGGGCGTGGCGGGGCCTCCTCTCCGGCTTCGCCAGCCTCCGCGCCCCGTACCGCGCGTTCCCCGTGCTCGCGTCGAACCGCCACGTCGAGACAATCTTCGCCGCGTTCACGCGGTCGCTCCCCGCCGTCAAGCTGCGGCGTGAGTGCCTCCGCGCCCACGACGACGGAGCCGTCGCGCTCGACTGGGTCGCCGGCGACGACCGCGCGCTTCCCAGGGATGCGCCGGTGCTCATACTCTTGGTATGGTGCTCCTTACCCGCTCGCGTCGTTGTGCATTGCCTCACTGGACATACTAGAAGTGCGCCAGGACGCTCTGCTAAACGCCAGCAAATGACGTCTGTGATTTAGACTTTGGATCGATTCGGAATTGAGCTAATGAGCTTTTGTAGGTTACGAATAGGCACATACTTTTAAATCAACATTAACCAAGGGCCAAGGCGTAATAATGTAGCTAAAGCTAAGATTTCTCTGTAATGAGGGTATATGTAATATATTCTAGAAGGGGCTGCAAGAACATTAGGGGTGTAAAAGGAGTTTGCAGAGTTTAAGATGATATCTCTCTGTCAGACAGCTAATGCCTTGTATGTTAGCAATGGCTTAGTTGGCATCTGGTGTTGCTGTTGCCGTACAGTGATAGTATTCAAAGTAGAATCGCGAGCCTGAAGCAAATTCAATATTGAGTTTCATGAAGCAAATCAGTAACAGTTAATTTTTGAGTAATTTTGACATTGTTTGTATATGTTTAGGTTGTTCAGTGAAATTGGATGTTGACATGCAGTACTGCTGTAGTACATGGACACATGGATCTCAAGATGCAGTATTGTTATGATCTAATAGGTTCATTAGATTTCAATTGCATAATCTGTTTCTAATGTGGAGTCTTAGCATGTTAACAGCAGATTTGATATAAACAAACAATCAATACATGATGAACCCCATGACAATGCCAGATGCTGATATATTGATCAAATATGCACCAGTTCATTTCTTCACTCTGTTTAGGACATGAGGATACTATTGTCGCAATTGTTTGGAATTGAGTTATAGGTAAATTCATTATAAAATGCAAATGAAATTAAAATGATCCAAAATAACTTTCACCTGAAGCAAGTAAAAGGATGTGTGCGGTGTGCCTGAAAAGTTCTCTTGTCATTTCCTTTTAGCTTCTAGCCTAATGTAAGTTTTGTGCCTTTGCAGCCTGGTCTAACAGGGGGAAGTGATGATACATATGTAAGGCATATGCTCATGAGAGCTAGAAGCAAGGGATGGCGTGTTGTGGTATTTAATAGCCGAGGATGTGCAGACAGCCCTGTGACCACACCCAAGGTACTTCAAGTACTTCATCATTTTTTATCAGTATGGTAAGCTTACATGTAGCTTGTATAATCCATGAATCAAACAGAAGGTATAAATGGACTATGTTTTTTCCTTTTGATACCAGTATAGGAGAAGTGTTAAGATCTCATTTACATGATCAAGTACTAGGGTAGATCCATCATGATGCGTACAATAAAGTGGCAATATGCATGTTCTCAATCAGCATCTTTTACCAATGGATAAACTTTCTAGAGGAAAGCTAGGGGTTAACAGAGCGTATAACATAAGTAAGGACTAAGGAGATGACGATAGCAAATCAAACAAAGGAGGCCTGAAACTCCATTATAACTTCTCCGTTTTTTGGGCATATGTTGACTGACACTTTTGTGATGTACAGTTCTATTCTGCCTCGTTTACTGGGGATCTCCGCCAAGTAATTGATCATGTGTTATGCCGTTATCCCCAATCTAATGTCTATGCTGTTGGTTGGTCTCTTGGAGCAAATATTCTTGTGCGCTACCTTGGCGAGGTGAGTTCTTCACCCACTGTTAAACAATCTACAACAGTTCCTTGCATTGTCATATTTACGAGATTACAGTTCCAAGTTCTATGCTTTGTAGATATCTTTCTTGAAAAATGATTAATAGTTAACTCAGTTGCACTTATTTGCTTTGAGCATAATGGAAAACCATTAATAGTTTTCTCTCATATGCATCAACCCCTTTTTGTTCCCTGGTACTTCTTTGTCTTTCTCTTGTTCTTTATGCATAAAACTATGTAGGTGGATCTTAAATATCTATTGCCGCCATCAAACTTATCGTTCTATGCTTACTTTTTCAGGAAACTGATAAATGCCCTTTATCTGGTGCAGTCTCCTTGTGTAATCCATTTAACTTGGTAATTGCAGATGAAGATTTCCACAAAGGGTTTAATAACGTCTACGATAGAGCATTGGCTAGGGCTCTGAGAACTATATTTAAGAACTACAAATTTTGTTCACCTTTCCTCAAATCTTGATGCCATTTGCACTCCTTTTATGAATTCTAACAGCTGATCTTTAGGGACTTGATCAAATTTTAGGCATGCACTCCTTTTCGAAGATATGGAGGGTGAATATGATATACCCAAGGCAGCGAATGCAAGGACTGTTAGAGATTTTGATGAGGGGCTAACCCGAGGTTTGCAGCATCCTCTATTGAACTGTAGAATTTGTAATTTATGTGGCTTTCATATTCTCAGCCCCACTCTCAAAGCACACTCTAAGTCTCTAATCATTTTCGTTTTGCAGTTTCTTTTGGTTTCAAGTCAGTAGATGATTATTACTCCAATTCAAGCAGCTCCGATTCCATTAAAAATGTTTGCATACCCTTACTATGCGTACAGGTGAAACTTTCACTCTATCAGTTTTCAGTGCTTTACTAGGCTATATTACATTAAGAGTAGCAGATACAGCGAAACAAGTGCCAGAGCCACTTCTTTTGGTTAACTTAGTACTACAACTTAAGGTTTACTCAAAGTTATTAAACTATTTGATTTAAGAATATTGCAATGCAGTTTAATTTATGCCCTTTTGTTCGGTTGCTCCTACCACTGAAATGAAACCCTGAGAAACCTGTCTAGCATATTTAGAAGCCTGATTGATATAAAGTTTGTTGACTTTATGGTGAAATCGCTCTCATAAATCTACAAAGCAGTGGGCATGATAATGTTTTATAGCAAGAAGGGGATTCAATTATTTCAATTGTGACTGTGTTTATTAGATGCAGTGTGAAAGTAAAATTATGTCGTTTCTGTTATAACTTCAATAATAACTTAATTATGTGCAGGCGGATAATGACCCAATTGCACCATCTAGGGGAATTCCCAGAGAAGATATCAAGGTACTTCCTATTGTTCACAGTTCACACCTTTTTCACCTAATGACTCAGTGCTGATATGTTGAATAAACCCTACGTATATATCACTCTAACCCATGAGTTATAGCTGTTAAACATAACATGACTTAGAACTTAAACTTAACAGGATCTAACACCTAAAATATGAGCACAACCTATAGAACCAGATGAACAATAAGGAGGGGGTTTAGATCTCGACCTCCAGTCATCGTAGGAGCAGCTGAGGACGACATCTCGGCGGTGATTTGTGTCGGGGACGAAGACGGCGGATCCGTAGTCGTTCCCGTAGATGTTCCCGACGTAGACGAAGTAGTCGATCTCACCGGGTACCGTCGTCCTTCTGGCCTGTACCGGCACTGTCCGGTGTTGGACGGCAGGCGGAGGCGGTGGCCTTTAGGTAGCTCCAGCGCCGCCGTAGATCGGGACGGTTGTAGTGGGCGGCTAGGGTTTCTTAATGATTAGGTTTTCACAAAACGCCGGGTCCCACTATTTAATATGGCACTGAACGACCTGGGGCCACAACCACTAGTGGGCTTGGGCCTCCGATCAAGGCGCGTAACGGGCTTTAACTTATCCGTTTCTTCTTTTTCATTTTCGGCCTTTTTGACCACTGAAAAAGTTCCAACATTCTCCCCCTTGGTCTAAAGGCCTAAAACTAATGCCATCCTTAAAGCGGAGTTATGTAAAGAGACAATGTATCACAACAGTATATAATCCCATCGCGACATAATTATCCACAATGCATTAAACCACTTATCGTAATGGGAGGTGGTTGACTTATGGCCCTTTTAATTCCAAGATCACAGGCTATCCAATAGTCTCATGCCGACAATTAGCTCACGAAATTGATTGGGAGGTAAGCCTTTCGTTAATGGATCCGCGAGCATTTTGTTAGTACTATTATATGCTCTATTATATGCTCTAACTCAATAGTACGATCTTGGACTCTATCTTTCACAGCATAAAACTTAATGTCAATGTGCTTGGCACCACCACTTGACTTATTGTTACTAGCATAGAAAACTGCGACTTTATTATCGCAGTATAAATTTAGTGGTTTGCTTATGCTGTCTACCACTCTTAATCCGGGTATAAATCCTTTAAGCCACGCAGCTTGCCCCACGGCCTCATAACATGCCACAAACTCAGCCTGCATGGTTGATGCTGCAGTAAGTGATTGTTTGGAGCTTTTTCATGATATTGCTCCATTCGCAAGTGTGAATACATAACCTGATGTCGATTTTTTAGTGTCAACACAGCCTGAGAAGTCGGCGTGAATAGCAAATTACTTCTAAATTCTTAGTTTTCTTATATGTGAGCACGTAGTCCTTAGTGTCCTGCAAATAACGCAAGACCTTCTTGACCGCTTTCCAGTGATCCATTCCTAGATTAGACTGATATCTACCAGGCATCCTGGTAATGAAAGCTAAGTCAGAACATGTACAAGTAATACTTGTGCGTACATAATGCTTCCAACAGCTGAAGCATATGAATTGAACTCATTTGATCAATTTCTAATTGATTCCTGGGACTTTGAAATTGCCCAAACTTATCACCCTTAACCACAGGAGCAGTTGTGCCTAAACATTTATGCATATTATATCTTTTATTATATCTTTTAAGAACCTTCTCTATATAAGCCTTTTGAGAGAGTCCTAATGCACCCTTGCATCTGTTTCGGTGTATCTCAATGCCCAGTACATAATAGGCATCACCGAGATCCTTCGTATCAAAATTCGATGAGAGAAAATCTTTTGTCTCATGCAGCAAGTTCTTATCACTGCTTGCTAATAGGATGTCATCCACGTATAAAATTAGGATGATGAAAGAGCTCCCCTTGATCTTAATATATATACAATTGTCTACTATATTTTCAACGAAGCCCAATTTCTTAATTACTTCAAACTTAAGGTACCATTGTCCGGACGCATGTTTCAACCCATAAATGGATTTCTTTAGTCTGCATCCCAACTGTTCTTTGCCTTCCACAACGAACCCTTCTGGTTGCGCAATGTATACATTCTCATGCAAATCACCGTTTAAGAACGCAGTCTTAACGTCCATCTGATGCAGCTCGAGATCGAAATGAGCTACTAGAGCCATAACGATTCTGAACAAGTCTTTCTTCGAGACAGGCGAGAAGGTCTCAGTATAATCAATTCCCTCTCGCTGTGTGAAGCCCTTAGCCACAAGCCTTGCTTTGAAATGTTCAATCTTCCCTTTGGAATCATACTTAGTTTTGTAGATCCATTTACAGCCCATCTTTTTAGCTCCATCAAGAATCTCTACTAAGTCTCATACCTTATTTATACTCATAGATTTCAGCTCTTCTTCCATAGCCTCAATCCACTTGTGGGAGTGCTCACTACTCATAGCTTCCTAGAACGAGTTTGGATCATCAACCTTCCCCATATGGTGTCCTTCTCCACTCATGTACACGTAATCATCGGAGATAGTAGTTTTCCTCTCTCGCGTTGATCTTCTCAGAGGCTGTGGCTCCTCCACTGGAACAGGCTCAACAACGACTTCTTGCTGTGCTTCTGGCGTCCCAGCGGTGGTCTGATCCTGTGCTTCGTCAACAGGTTCTTCTACAATTTCACTTTGATGCTCATTAAGCACATTCTCATGCTCAATTATAACAGGCGCTTGCTCCACATTCACTTCTGGAGAATTAACTGTCTGAGGTGGTGCTGTATTCTGAAAATTAGGCAAAATAGGCACATAATAATCACGAGTCAGCGGTGTGGTATCATAATCCGCATTTTCTCGAGATCGATTTGCCTAGTCTCAGTGCATCCATTTTTCTCTAAGAATATTGCATGTCTCGTCTCAACAAACTTAGTAGTACCCTTAGGACAATAAAATCGATATTCCTTTGATCTGTCTGGATATCTAATGAAATAGCAGCTTTCTGTCTTAGGATCTAATTTTTCAAGGAACGGATTAAATAACTTCGCCTCAGCTGCACAACCCTAGACATGAAAATAATTAATGCTGGGTTTCCTACCAGTCCAAAGCTCATAAGGCGTCTTAGGGACTGACTTACTAGGAACGCGATTATTTATATGCGCAGCAGTTTTTAGTGCTTCCATCCATAAACTCACTGGCAGTGTAGAGTTGCTTAGCATACTGCGCACCATGTTCATTAGAGTGCGATTTCTTCTTTCTGCTACACCATTTTGCTGAGGTTCACCAGGAGTTGAGTACTGAGCTACTATTCCATTTTCTTGAAGTAATCTAGCAAAAGGGCCTGGGATTTGTCCATATGTGGCATGTCTCCCATAATATTCACCGCCTCTATCTGACCGTACCACTTTAATCTTTGACTGATGCTGATTTTCTACTTCAGCTTTAAAGATTTTGAACTTATCAGAACTTATCAAGTGCCTCGGATTTTTCTCTTATGGGGTAAATGTATCCATAACGGGAGTAATCATCAGTGAATGTAATAAAATAACTAAAATCATCCACCGACTTAACATTAAATGGACCGCAGATGTCAGTGTGAATTAATTCCAATATTCCTAAACTGCGCTTAGCTCCATCCTTCTTAATTTGTTTTGCAAATTTTCCCTTAATGCATTGGTCTAAGTCAGAGAAGTCTAATCTTGGAATTATCTCTTCTCTAATGAGATGCTCCATTCTCCCATTCGAAATGTGGCCTAAACGAGAATGCCACAATTTCGCCGAAGTCTCATTATCTCTCTTGCGTTTGTGACCGACTTCGCTTACATTCATCACAGAGACATTATTATGGGACAGTATGTAAAGATCATTGTGTAAAGGTGCTCGATAAATAATGTCACCATTCAAACTTATTACACATTTGCTGTCACCAAAAGTGCATGAATAACTATCAAGATCTAATTTAGAAACGGAAATCAAGTTTCTCCCAATAGACGGAATATAAAGGACATCAACTAAGTGAAGAATAAAGCCGCCACGAAGTTCTAATTGGAGAGCTCCGATGGCCTCCACGTCGGCTTCAACGCCATTTGCGACTCTTAACCTTCGAGTCCCCCTTCTTATAGTCCGCACGCCAGACAATCCCTGTGAGGAATTTGTAACATGAATGGTGGCACCAGAATCAATCCACCAAGTACTTAATGGGAAATGTGCATAAAAGGACTCATCGAAATATAGAAATGATGTCGTTATTACCTTTTCTCTCACACCACGCCTTAAACTTCGGGCAGTCTTTCCTCTCATGGCCCTCATTGTCGTAGTGGTAGTAGAGAAGCTTCTTAGAAGCAGATGGATCATTCTGCTGAGGAGCTTCATAAGTCATAAGGTTTCTTACCCTTCTTTGGCTTATTGGGGCGAGTTACCCTCTTGTTTTATCCCCTATGCCCCTCATGTCTTATGACGTTGGCAAAGTCGGGGTTCTGAGAGCGTAGCCTTTCTTCCTTTTGTGCACACTTAGACACAAGCGTGGTGATATCCCACTTCTGATCGCTTGCATTGTAATTTATCTTAAATGGCTCAAAGACTGATGGAAGTGACATCATGACGTGGTGAAGCAGCGCTACATCATTAAGGGGATAGTCGAGGTCTTGAAACTTATCCCTCATGTTGATCATGCCCATAATGTGCTCTCTAACACTGCCTTGCCCATTGTACTTAGCCTTCACGAGCTGAGATAAGAGAGTGCTACCATTGGCCTTGTCAGACCCCTTAAAGTAACTCTCAATCTTATCCACGAAATCCTTAGCATTCTTAGGCTCTTTGTCAAGAGCTCCCCTGACAGAAGGGTTAATAGTCATGTTCATAAGGCTTAGGGCCACTCTGTCAGAATGCTCCCAGCGCTCTTTTTCCTTCTCATAAGCAGCAGTGCGTGCAGCAAGGGTAGTATCCTCAGTCCCTTGTGACACTGGTGCAACAGGCGTGGGCATCCTCAGGGAATGATCCTTATCCATCGTCAGCAGAATGAAGCCAATCTCAGTTTTCCACTTGACGAAGTTGTCCCCTCCCAACTGAGAAACACCATTCATAAAATAAAGTTGAATCAGTAACGACAACAAAATAATGAATGAAATTAGCGCTAGCTAGATTAAAATATTAAATAATCTTGAATAAATAATTTTGCATCACCGTTGGGCAGAAGCAGATAAACTTATTATTTCATGAATTAATTTTGCATCAACGTTGGGCAGAAACAAAATAAACTTAATGACTTAGCGTAATTAACACAGTGGAAAACTTTATTTTGCATCACCGTTGGGCAGAAGCAAAATAAACATAAATAAAACTAAGCATCTTAATAGCAATTAATTAAATCAACGTTGGTAAAAAATTAATTAAATGCTCAAAATAAACTAAACAATTCTGAATAAAATTCACGTTGGATTCATCTACTCAGAATATTAACTCATAATTTTTTCATGATTTTTTCAGCATGAATCACCTCCAAAATAAATCACTTAGAGCTAAAAAGGTAAATATACTGAAAATGGACTCAGAAATGGATAAAACTAAAAATAAAACCGAAAAGAAAAGAAAAGAATGGGCTTAAAGCTTACTGGGCCCTTGGCCCACAAACTGCGCCCCCACTCCTTTCCACCTGCCTGGGCCGCGGGCCCAGCAGGCAACGAGCGGGCCGCCAAAGCGGCCCAGCTCAGCCCGCCAAGCCCCCCCCCCCCCCCCCCCCCCCCCGCGCGGCTCATCTCGGTCGTCGATTTTGATAGCCCTAGATCCGACGGCTGAGCTTCGATTTCGGAGGTATATGAACAGAGTGAACAGCCCAGGAAACCTAACCCTAAACCATTTTTTCTCCTCCTCCTTTCCTCAAGCCGTCGGCGGCCGGCCACCTCACGGGCGCCATCAGCATGCTCGCCGGCCGGTGGTGGTGCATGGCCCGCCGCCTCTCATGCCCAGCCCGTGCGGGTGCAGGCGCGGCTGGAGCCCCACTCCCGGCCGGCGGCGTGCATGGCCGCCTCTTCGCCGGTCGGTGGCGGCCACCACACCCCATGGCGCAGCCGCCTCGTCGTCGGCCGGTGGCGGCCGCCGGCCCTTGGGGCCGACGCCTCCTCATGGCGGTGCCGCCAGGGCGCCAGCGGTGGTGGCCACCGGCCCTTAAGGCCGCCTCTTCCTCATGGCGAAGCGCGGCCTTGGGGGGCCGCGGCGGCGTGCCGTCTCCGGCGCCTTCACGGCGGCCATGGAGGCGGCCCGCTTCCGCGGTCCGCCACCGCTGCGCCACTTTTTTTTCTTTTTTTTATGCCGAAGTGGGAGCCTTAGTGCCCCGCCGGCCTCATGTAGTAGCAACCACGCGCCGCACGGAGTACGTTTCAATCTTAGCGGAAACGGGCTTCGCCGTGGGGCTCTTATTGCTTATGCCGGTTTCTCATGGGATTCTAGGGTTTTCAGGTGGGATTTCTTTCGATCTAATGCTTTCTACTTTTTCTTATGCTTTCTTTCCCTCGGATCTTACTTTGTTCATGCGAGATCTAACTTAGAACTGATAGATCTACACTAAAATATGAACTAAAATACGAACGGAGAAGGCTAACACTTAAAACCGAGAACAAAACTTGGAACAAACCAACCGAGATCTAAAACTGGACTAGATCTATAGGCTCTTAAGGCTCATGGTTAGGTGCTTAGGCGAAAGATACCAAAACATAACATGACTTAGAACTTAAACTTAACAGGATCTAACACCTAAAACATGAGCACAACCTATAGAACAAGATGAACAATAAGGAGGGAGTTTAGATCTCGACCGCCAGTTATCGTAGAAGCAGCTGAGGACGACATCTCGGCGGCGGCTTGTGTCGGGGACGAAGACAGCGGGTCCGTAGTCGTTCCGTAGATGTTCCTGACGTAGACGAATTAGTCGATCTCGCCGGGTACCGTCGTCCTTCTGGCTTGTACCGGCACTGTCCGGTGTTGGACGGCAGGCGGAGGCGGTGGCCTTCAGGTAGCTCCAGCGCCGCCGTAGATCGGGACGGCTGTAGTGGACGGCTAGGGTTTCTTAATGATTAGGTTTTTAACAAAACGTCGGGTCCCACTATTTAATATGACGCTGAACGACCTGGGGTCACAACCACTAGTGGGCTTGGACCTCCGATCAAGACGCGTAACGGGCTTTAACTTATCTGTTTCTTCTCTTTCATTTTCGGCCTTTTTGACCACCGAAAAAGTTCCAACAATAGCCCCTTGAGTTTATTTGAATCAACAAATTGCGGTCATACTGCATATTTAGGTGTGCAACTTTGTTAATTGTGTACTTATGTTTCTCTTTTTTTTGGTTAATGTACAATTCTGATGTTTTGTTTTTTGGCTAAAGGAAGAACTATAGCTGGGATAAATCAAGGAGATCTGATGTGAAAATTTTTGTTCATTAACGACACATACATTGACTAAAGACTAGGTATATATGTCCGTGCGTTGCTACGGACAAAGTTGGTATAAATATCGGATACGTATATTTACCCGTACGTTAATTTGTAGGGATCTACGTGATCGAGCCGTGGACGGAGGACTGATCCGACTCGCATACGGGACAGACTAAGGTTCACCTGTCAATGACACAAGGCGGACCAACCAAAAATTTTGGTGGAAACCTTACGTGCTTTAGAAATAGGTATAGATTAAATAATTGGCTTTGATGTCATGTTCTAACGACAGATTAATCATAACAAAATAATGTCAGTTCGAAAAGTCAACATAAATTACATAACCAATGTCTGGCCTAGGACAAGATCATGTTGATTGTGATAATGATAAGTTCAATAATCTGGATCATTCGTCTTTTAACAACTTTGTTATGGGGTAATGCTCTTGATTGGAAGTAGAATGACCTGTTTTGACTTGAGAGGTCTGTGCCAAAATTGGAGAAATTACATGTCACAGTTCGAGCTGGTAGCTGTAGTTGTTCTATCAATTGGTTCCTTTCCTTGTTTGGTGCTGCATTAGAACTAAAAATCGACTAAAGGAGTCTTGTTCCCTACTATTTCAGGCAAATCCGAATTGCCTACTTATAGTAACACCGAAGGGTGGCCATCTTGGATGGGTAGCGGGTGATGAAGCTCCATTCGGATGTCCTTGGACTGACCCGATTGTGATGGAATATCTAGAATACCTTCAGAGCGAAAAGAACTCAAGTACCAAAAGCAACATACCCTATGATCAGCAAGGTGTTTCAGAGGCATCGGCACCCCATCTGACCGTGCATGTACAAACATAGTAACATTTCCCTTCCCCGGATGCTCCCATTGGCTATGTATCTCATGTGCAGATAGTTAGATCATTTATCTTGTCTACTCTGCCGGCGGGATTGGCACATTGCTACAGAGGTACGTCCCGTAAGTTTGGTCCTATTAAGTTTCTGTTTTGTTGTTCTTCATGAATACTTTATACCTTAGCTCTGCTACTCTGCTTGTGCAGGTCCAGATGTCTAGTGTGTTGTAAGATTTCTGTATTAAAAGGAAAGACGGCTGCGGTTCTGATGTCTGGAAACAATATTTGGTTGTTCAACTGCTGGCTCACCCAGAGTCGACGTTGAGACTCCATTGGACAGCATAGAAAACTTTTGGTCCCGCTCGAAGTGAGCATGATTTTCCACACACATTTCTGGTAATACACTGTCACTTACATATATATCAGTATGCAGTTCTTTTACTTCTTATCGGACGCATTAACACCAGAAATCCCAGGTAATGGATGATGCGCACAGCCGTGTCAGTATTCAGAAATATAGACCATACTTGTGTAACGGATATGCTTCACAGGATGCGTGCTGGAAGTCGCAACTTTCTCCCAATGACCGTCAAGATTATGATCCTCCCCGAAGTGCGTGCACCCAGCGAAGTGCTCGCTGGGTGGAAGCTTAGCACTTGCCCAAAAGCAAAAAACGGAAAGGCAGGCGAAAGCCGAGGGAGACGAAAAGGCTTCCCGTCCACGCGCCGCGCCGCGAGGCTCCCCGGCCGCCGTCGACGCGCGCACCAGCACCGCAACCCCCACGAGGACCGCGCGCCCGATGTTGACGCGGCCTCCGCGCCACTCGCGCGCGGCCGCGTGCCGCGGCCCGTCGACGTCGCCGCCCTCCCCCGGGGCGCGGGGCGGGCCCCGGCGGCGGCGGTTGCCCGATACTTAATCGAGTGGACCGGAGCGATTAACCAGGCTAATCATCGGCGCTAGCCATTGGCTCACCGGCGACAGGTCATCCTTAACGACGCGGGTGCTCGTGAGCCGTGACCTCGGAGGCGGCCCAGGTGTCGGCGCCGCGGCGTGCGGGGCTACAAGCTCGGTCGCGCAAGGCATCGCGTACGATGGCATTTTTATCATACGCTGCTGCTTATAAAAAACAAAAACTACGACCCCCCGGGAGATGCCCAGTCGGTACGGATCGCGTCGGGTGGCAAGCAGCGAGTTCAGACCGGTGTGGTTTGGTGGTGGCGTTGTGGCTGCCACCGCGTCGCCTGGAATTTGCGGCTCCGGAGGGCAGAGAGGCAGAGCCAGCGTTCGTATTTTACTCGGGCGCTACTACGTGAGCGATGACTCAAAATAGTACTGAGCTCAGCTGCAGGGGCTGACCGGCGCGCGAATCACGTGCCGGAATTTGCCGCAGCTTCGCGAGGGGGTTTCAACCTCTTGATGACGAAACGTCAATGGATGTGCAGGAGCTGACAGGCAGACGATTGACCGACACGTGTACCACTTCCTCTCAAGCTAGCCATGATCGAACGACGACTCAGTAGTTTTTTTTTCTATCTCTCGAGCTAGGCGTTGCGCTACGCATTGGCTTGTTCTTACTATATTGTTTTCCTCTTGATGACGGAAATTGATGGACGCGTACAGGCGCACGAACGCCTGCCATGCGTACCAGTTCTTCTCGAGCTAGTCGTGATCCAGAAACTCTAGTTTTTTTTTCCCCTTCCCTGGAGCTAGGCGTGCGCTGCGCATTCGGCGTGTTCTTACTATACCGATTTCCTTACCTTATTAGTCCAACCGTGACCGGTGCAACTCTGAATCCGTCGAATCCCTCCAGGGCACGTGCAGGAAACGGCTGAAGGCTTCACGTCACCAGCCAGTCCGAAAACAGCTGCAGCTGCAAGGCTACAAGGATTGCCGAGACCGGTAAGCTGCGGCGGGCGATCGACGGCGGTTCGACCATCTGTTGGGCGCGCAGCGGCTCGCGGGACACGTAAACGCGACGCACCGCGCCGGGAGAGATAAGCTCATCTGACTTTCAACGCTCCGAGGAGAGGAGGGGGCGAGGAGGAGGAGATGCGTTCGGAACTGAACACCGAACAGCGACGTGTTGGGCTCCGGCCACCGGCCGCGCTCCGGCTGGAGGAGAACAGCGACCCCTCAGCCGGACATGCCCCCGCGACGATCGACGGCCTTCCACGGGAGCCAGGCCAGCGCAGCGCGCTCACGCAACGCGACAAGGGCGTCCCGTCCCGTCCACACCGCCACCTCGGCGCCCCGTTCCGGAGAAGCTCCCCCCGCCGCCCGCGGTCCCCGTCGCGGCCGGACGACGTCGACGCCCGCCTCCCTGTTGATGGAACCTGGCCGCGCCAATGGAAGCCCGCGCACTCCAGCCACCCCCGCGGCGCGCGTCGGGGGCACCACGTGTCCGGCCCGAATCAGTCTCGAGACGGATAACCACCATTCCGTCCGTCCGTCCGCGCGTGCGGTGATTGATCGCGGGGGCGACCGGCCCGATGCGCAACAGCTGGACGCGGCGCCAAGCCGTCGGGGGGGCCTACATGTCCTCCGTCGCCAGGGCCGGCGCCACGTGTGAGCACCGCGCCGGCGGCCCCGCGCGCGGGGCGCCGGTATAAGAGCCGCCGCGCCGCGCCCCGAGCGCCACTCCACTGCTACTACTGCTCCGCCGCCTACTACAAGCCTACTAGAAGTAGCTTATTAGAGCCAGATTGGCAAAGCTTCGGGGAGCAGCGACAGCGAACTGAGAACTCTCGGGCCTCGTCGATCGACGCGATCGGCCGGGCGCGTTCGGTCTCGAGGGCATGGAGCGCGACTGCCAGTTCGTGGTGGTGCCGCCGCGGCATGGCCAGTACGAGGAGGGCCCGTTCGTGCACCAGCTGATGGTGGCCGGGGACCCCGACCCCGCCGGTGCGGGGAGAGGCGGTGGCGGTGTCGGCGGGGAGAGGAAGCGGCGGTTCACGGAGGAGCAGGTGCGGTCGCTGGAGACGACGTTCCACGCGCGGCGCGCCAAGCTGGAGCCCCGGGAGAAGGCGGAGCTGGCGCGGGAGCTGGGCCTGCAGCCGCGCCAGGTGGCCATCTGGTTCCAGAACAAGCGCGCGCGGTGGCGCTCCAAGCAGCTCGAGCACGACTACGCCGCGCTCCAAGCGCAGTACGACGCGCTCCACTCCCGTGTCGAGTCGCTCAAGCAGGAGAAGCTCGCGCTCGCCGCCCAGGTACTCCTCCATCGATCGATCGATTCCTCATTCCTCGCGCGGCCTCCGTTTGATTCTCAATTGTGCGTACATCTTCCGCGCACGATTGCTGACCATGTGTTGCTTCGATTGGTGATGTGCGCAGCTGGACGAGCTGAAGGGGAGGCTGAGCGGGCGGCAAGACCAGCCGAGCTCCAGCTGCGAGGTCAGCGGCGGCGCGGAGGCGGCCGACGGCAGGATGAACAGCGCCAGCTGCGTGGCGGAGGACGACGGCGCCGTGACGCCCGCGGTGGCCGCCTCGGAGGAATCGGCGGCGGCCGAGTACTGCTACGACCACGCCGCGTACGGAGGGGGCCTGCCCGAGCCGTTCTGCACCACCCCGGAGCTGTGGGACACATGGCCGCTGCTGGAGTGGAACGCTGTCACATGAACAAAACAACCCCCCACCACGACGGAGGAGAATGAATATAGCATCCGTGTACTCTACTCGTGCCTCTGTAGTCTGTATGATAGCGTACGCGTGGATTCATGTTGCTCTCTAGCTATGGCTAGCACTAGCAAGTGACCACCTGATGATGCGGCGAGAGAGATCGACTGGAACAGACCAGGTAGAAACTGGGCAGACAAGAATTCTGGACGCGGCCAGCCTGGGAGCTTCATGCGCTCATGGCATTGTACACCAGGGATCGACGGGTCCTCGGCCGCGTTTTGCAGCTTTATTAGGATCCATTCATGTTCGCGAGCTAGATTCTTCAGAAGTTCAGAGTCCGATCGGATGTCAGACGTGGTCTATGCATTGCTGATGCTGATGCTGTTGCTGGCTGCGCCGCATGTTCTAGACGTTCCTCTGCTCGCCGTCGTCCTGTAGGCAGGCCATCGATCGATCAGTCCAGCACGTTCGTCGTCGTCGTCCCCGCGCTTTAGGACGACGAGGAAGGCGTCGCTCTCGCCGGGGACAGGGTCTCTGTCCCGGCACAGGAGATGATCCGAATTTTCTCGTCCCTCCATTGGAAGGTAGCAGCCGATCCGCTCGCCGTGTCGCGCCTCCCTTCGTCCCCGGCGGCGCTGCTGCAGCGGGGGCGCGAAGGCGGGGGTAGAAAAGGAAAGATGCGCGGGCGTTGTCGCGGGGAGAGGAGAGGAGAGGAGGTGGTGGCGAGAATTTAGGAACGTTCTGGATGCGTGGCCCGGCGGCCAGATGGCTGGTGGAAACGGCTCGCCGGACGCGAAAGTGACGCCGAAGCGAATCACAAGTACGCAAATGTTCCGACGAGTTCCCCGCCCGGGGAATAATTCTCGTGGGCCAATTTTGGGGGAGCAACCTCGCAGAGTAGAGCGGCTAGGAGCTGTGGAGATGCAGGCGTACGTATAGACGGAAGGGGATCCGTTGCTTGTGCCAAGGTTCGAACCTTTTTAACTTCGCTAATCAACATCAAAAGTTATATAGTCGATAACACATAACCAATGATATTAGATTTACCATAGATAAACATCTTGCAATATTAGATTTATTTAATGTGTTAGATGTTGATATTTTTCTCAATAGTTTAGTCAAGCTTAGAATACTTTGATTCAGTACAAACTAAAATGTCTTATATTTCAGGAGGAGGTACCTTTTAAAAACTTATAAGACAAAATGTCATAGGAGGCTATTCCATTTTGTTTAGAAAAATACCATAGCAGACACCTGTTGATACACTAAACGACTTACATTTGGGATTGGAACAATAGGTTATTGTACCTTAATAAAGATAGCTCTTGGGATTTCCCTGTTGTCATTGTCGCGCACAATACCCGCAGAACCAATTCTTAAACGACAAATCACGTCTGCTGATCGACGTGAGTGTGATGTTGTTAGGACGCGGAACCTTTGCCACCTGATCTGTTCGCTTGGCAAAAGGTTCTTTTTCCACTTTACTAAGGCCACTTTTCCCAGAGATGAGTGAAGTTATTGCCGAAGCCGAAAACAGTCAAATCGAGCCCCGGCTGCTTTCTGAGCATTTCACCGTCGTAGGCGAAAACTTGGACTCTCATGCCATTGATTGACCGATCAATCTACTAGTATGTACTTACACGTAGCCAAACTCGACAAGCCATTGTTGTCACCTGCCTGTCACAACGACATCAATTCGTCACCACACTGCTAGGCAGGTTGTTCTTTGGTGGGCTAGAAAGTTGGAAACACTTCATTTTATAAATGGGCTAGGTTACTCATTTTGAGCCTAGTTACTAACTTTCGACGGGGAGGAGCATCATCGCACATATTGGGCCTGAATGTTACCCACATAGTTCAAACAAGAAGAAAAACGGTTCATTTGGACCCATATAGTTCACAACACAACAGGGAAATGGAGGATAAACTCGTAAACCCCCGGCACGCAGGCACTGTGCGTAGCTTCAGTGTGCCCACTGGCTGACTGACAAAACAGTTAAACGAGGGCATGGTTTCCCCAGGCCCAGGGCTTTCGGTAGCCTGTCCAGGATGGGCACTGATCTATCAAGAGTGTGGACGTGTGGTACGCCAAGGCCGCGGCGAACTGTCGAATTTGGCTTCTCGCATGCAGTGGGCAGTGGCCATGGATCGGCCAATGCACCGGCAAAGCGGTGGACGGTGGTCCTCCACCGGCGGCACAGGGAGGGGACGCCAAAGCTGCCGCGCACAGAAAGGCTGGTGGCTCCTTGTTTTCCGCCATCCCCGGCCCCTCTGGAGAGCAAGGGGAACAGTACCAGTGGGGTGAAAGCAAGCTTGCTTGAGAGGAACACACGAGACTGAGTGAGAGTAGGAGGGAGCTGTGGTCATTCTTTGGAATTTTGCTCCCATCGATCTGCCTTTTCGCAGCTACGCGTCCACCAGCTCAGCTTTTGGAATTTGGAAGACGGGGGTGGTGGTAGCAGTAGCACTGCACAAGCCACGGTCTCCTTTGGTTTGGTTGAAGTCAAGGAGATTAGGTGCGTAGATCCTAATCAGGCCCAAGTTTCTTTTTCAGACGACGACCTGTTTTGCAGAGCTGGGACGGGAGGGATATATGTGCCGTGCTTTCCCGCAAAAAGTAACAGAAAGAACTGCATGACGTAGCGTGGCGTGAAGACATACTGTATGTCCTTTTTATCCTTTTTTTTCAGTAGTAGTGTACTACCGAATACCGATAGCAGATGCTTGTCAACCGATCTGTCGTATGCACTCGCAAAGAACTTCTTGGGAATATATATACAATCGGCAGGACGCCGCTCCTTTATTGCAGATAAGACGGGACACTGTATATTCTGTCAAATGCTGGTATGCCAGCACCGTGTCTTCACATCATGTTTTTATTCTTGTTTTCTCTCCTTCGCAGTAGTCACATCATGAGAGAGAGCGAGAGGAGAGAGAAATTAGCTACTTATTTTCTCAACTCAAGAGTTATGAATCAGAAGTGCTACGTAGGAGAGAGAGGGAGAGTAATACCAGTAGCTAGCATTAGTCAAGGATACTCTATTTTTTTTCAACCCATCCGAGTTCTGAATCTATTTGGAGTGAGAAACTTTATTATCCTCTCTTTGGTTCAGAGCTCTAACCAATGTATGTTGTAGACATAAATTGGCATCCATGGATAGATATGAACCCTGAAACTCCCATTTCACCAAGGAGTATATTTTAGTACAGTGTACAGAGCAAGGACACCTAAAGCATTGCTAGGGTTTTGGTACACCTAATTATCTCCTGCCCCATGCAGGTCACCTCCTCCAAGTCTCCAACAAGACAATGGTACTTGATGCACACACTTAAAAAAGATAATTCCATCGCATGCACGTGACTGTCTTGCTCAACTGCTTCTCCAATTTGTGTTGCCTGCTGATTCCTGGCCTTAACAAAAAGTTTCATCTTTCCAAAACCTGCCTCTAAAGTTGCGGTGTCATATCAAAAGAAAGTTAATCTGGTATTCCATACAAACAAGAACCACATCATTCACTAGTTGTTTTATTTCATGCTTTCTTTTGCCTAATGTTATGATCATTTCCCCGTCTTCATCAATTTTGTCATTTGGCTACAGAAGTACTATAGCTGTAATACCGTGTGTGGACATGCATCACATGTGAAAGTTGAAGACAGCTAAAACAGTCATGAGAATACAAATCTTGTATGGACTGGTCTTGCTTGCTTGTACTTTTTTTGCATACACAGACATAATCTCTAACAGTAAACTTGTGACATTATTAGTGATCTATATGAGACTGCAGAATTACCTGTCCCTTCTTCAAAAAGGACACCACTGCTAATCAACATAGCACATGAACTTGTTGAGCTCAAACCTCAAACGTACTCACTCCTGACCTGTAAAAAAAGTTAACCAGCTGGCTGTGCCTGACAACAAGTTACCTGCATATATTAAAATCTGCGTCCTTTGTGCATTAACCTGCGCCAGTCAGACGCATATATTAAAAGAGTATATACTGCCTCCTTTGTGCATTAACATACCAGTAAGCTGCATGTGTATCAACATTTGCGAGCACAAGAACAGTAACTGCTCAGATATATACATAGAATAATATAGAGAAACAACTTAAGCAAAACCCATTTGTATCATATGAATAATCTGAGTTTTGAATTTTTACTCACTTCATTTCCAAAATTCAGTGAGCAACCAGCAGCAATGTGATTTAAGCCTTTCCAACATGAAAGACGATCTCAATATATCACTATTAAATTATCCAGATAATGCATATATAAGATGTCATATGAGTTCCTGCTAACACTACTATAAGCAGTACATGTAGAACACCCATAAAGCGCCATTACGATAGCCCTTTATATGGTTGTATGTAGGCTCTACCACTACACATTCATGGAATGTTTCATGATAACGTGCACATAGTTGGAAGATACAGCACATGGCGGGTGGAGGTAGAATTGCAAAGTTACAATGCCACCCCCCCCCCCCCCCCCCCCCCCCCCCCCCACCACCAATGGCCTGGGACAGGTTGATCAGCAGCATGTGTCCTGCTTTGATGTACGAGGAAACAAAGGGAAGGAGACAAACTACTCATGAACCACACCCCAATACCGTAATTTTTGGACTGGTCTTCCGAAGAAACAAATTAAATCTGCCATTGATGTTAGTAGTAGATGGCAATATTTATTCTGCATCAACAAGAGAACATATGAGCTCAGGCAAAAAGGGTGCGCATGCTGTATGCACCTTCGTCTTCACCATTCGAAAACACACATAGGGATACAGTATCTTTTGATATTCAGGAGATTGGTACTATCTCTATACAGATTGATGTAATATGACTAGCGTTAGATGGGGATCTAACGAGATCTCTTGAGATGAAAAGAGAGATTAGCGCAGCTAGGTCTAGGAGAGAGAAAGGTAACGATGCTATAGTACGGATCAGAAGAGAAGATAAGAAGATCTTTCATCATGTAAAAGTCATCGTTGATACACAAACTTTTCCCCCATCTATCTTTCTCCTGTCAGATTAGGGATCTCGGAAAAAGTGGGCAGGGGAAAAAGACCACAACTAGCAAGCAAGATGCCATGCCATAGTTTAAAGAAAAGAGGAGAAAGCATGCAGGTTATTCAGAGTCAAGAATCCTCATGATTGCACCAATCTGCTGCATGCTAGATCGCACGAAACCCAACACAAGGAAACATTCGCCGGGATAATCATATCCTAATCATGCATGGTTGTAGCCGCGGGCACAACCTAGCCATCGGATGTTGAAACCGGCCAAGAGAGAGGATCGCTAGATCGATGACCAAGAGATCAAGACTCACCATGCGAGGCGAGGCAAGAACACGAGGGGAATCGGCGCGGAACGGGAGCTCTACTTGAGGGGAATGAAGCCTGGTCCGAGATCAACCTAGATCGCTAAGAGATCTGCCTCACTAGGTTTCTGCGCACCTCGAGCCAGACAACATTCCCCTCAAAGTAAGAAAGCTCCCTCGTTTTCCTTCCCGATCTGTTGCGATTCCTTCTCCTCCTCCTCCTCCTCCTCCTGTTCTGCCCCCCCCCCCCCCCCCCCCCCCCCGCGCATGACTCGGCTTGTTTCAAGGGGGGAGACGCCAGAGGCCAGAGCTGGCGAGGACGACGGTCTGTTGGTATCTATAAAGAAGGGTGGGGTATAGAGAGAGAGAGAGAGAGAGAGAGAGAGAGAGAGAGAGAGAGAGAGAGAGAGAGAGAGAGAGAGAGAGAGGGCGCTATCATCATAAGTGAAAATCATTGCATTTAGGGGGTCAGAATTGGGGAGGGAACAAATTCAAGACAGGATCAGCAAGACCAGCAGAAATGACGTGGCGTTTTTTATGAGCATCGATCGTGATGAGAAGCTGAGCTAACCCGGGCCCTAGCGTGGCCCCCAGCTCTACGTTTACAGTTAGCGATACCGAGCTTCACAAATGGAGGTCCCGGAAAGTTGGTGAAAAATCATGTCTGGTTCTCGCGCACCCGGCCAGCGAATTGAAGGATGTGTTGGGCTGTAGCTCGCCATGTGTGTGATTGATGCCCCAAAAATCGCATTCAGCATTATCTAGAAATAAAGTGCCCACTACTGCTTTAAAACTGAGCTCGTATACTTGATGATCTAGTTTTATGGCAAGAAGATTCATAAACTGATTGGGTTTTGTGATATGTGATTTGGCAGGGAAGGATTGGGAAGAGCTTGCAAACGGAGACATTCAGACATGTGCGTGCGTGCGTGGCGTACTATACGTGAAGAGTACTGTACGTGCTGGTGGTCGTGCTATCCAGAGCGACAAGGACGCGAGCCGGACTATGGCCTGGCGTAGGCGTATGGGTCATCAGAGCAGCTGCGTCAATCGATGTGCTCATGTGCACGAAGATACTGCACGATCATAGGCGTTGTTTAGTTCAGACCGACTAAACTTTAGCCCCATGAATTTTACTATTTAGCAGTATTAAATAAAATTTATTTAAATTCTTTTTACATAGATAAGTGCTAATTCACGAGATAAATTTAATGAAACTAATTAATTCATGGTTTGCAACAGTGATGCTACAGTAACCATCCGCTAATCATAGATTAGTATACCTTATTAGATTCATCTCGCGAATTAGTCTAGAGGTTCTGCAATTAATTTTATAATTAAATTTTATTTAATATAAAAAATAATAAGATTCTCTTTAACGTGATAGGGCTAAAGTTTAAAGTTTAGCTCTCAGAAACCAAACACCTCTTAGTCTAGCACCAACGTCACCATGGACAGGACTCTCTCCATCTTGCAAGCATAACTGTTGTCCTGGCATGGGCATCGAGCTCGTTCCCTCTCCCGCAGGCAACCGCGAAAGCGATCGTGTTGGCCGGGGCCGGCCATAGGATTCGGATGCATGGGCTAACGAGATCCGGCTCATGGATCTATACATTTTATTTTATTTTATTTTATTTTTCAGGGTGACTGGACTCTGGAGGCGATTAAGGACGATTGGGAATGTCTCTTATGATGATGGAATAATCAATTAATTAATTGTGGTTAGAACGAAACTTTGACCGCTTTGTTGATTTCACAGCTCCATCGACTGGACTGCATGTCTGCATGTGCTGTTACCAGGAGCTAGTTTGTCAGCGTGTACGTGCGTCGACATGCACGCTCGCCTTGAATGGACGCACGTACAGCAGCCTGCAGGAGGGGAGGGGTAGCTAGCTAGCTTGGCTTCGAATTGATTCCGATCGATCTCCCTCTGCTCCGATCCGTCCGGCTGACGCGATCCATGCAGCGACGTGAGCGGCGGCCTGCCCTCCATGCAACGTTGTCGACCTGCCTGCCCCACGGCCGGCCGCGTATTGAATGGGCGATCGAGCGCAGCAGCTCCACGGCACGCGCGCACGCTGCCAGTGCATACGTGAGCTCGCATCGCTGTATTATCAGCAGCAGCGCCTAATGCAACACAACAGGATCAGGCAAGCCGGCCGTTGATCAGGTCACCACGCCGCGACCTGGTCACAGAGGCGGCCGCACGATGGTCGCGTCAAGTCGCTTGTCCTGGTTCCCAGTGGCGCGCCGCGCCGCGCCGTGCCGTGCCGCACGCAGGGCTGGCTCTCTGCTGCTCGGGGTCGAGGGGCGCGAACAAGTGGAGGAGACGTGACGAGGTCAGGGCCTGTCTCGCGCAGGGCCGGCACGGGCGCCCGGGCTCTGCTAGCCCCGCTCGCTCCTCCCGCCGCGCGCCCGCTCCACGCCGCCCCTACCAGCCCACCCCAGGCCCCAGCCGCGCGGTTCTTCTGCGCCAGCCAACGCGCACACCGCGCGCGTGCGTCCTACCGTGCCCGGCGCGGCGCGTGTCCTCCCCTCCTCCCTCCTGCCGGTGCTACGAGTTCGTGCGCTCTCCCGTCGAGCGAATCGCCCCGTGCGCGCGCGCGCTGGGACTGGGACTGGGAGCGAACGCACGCCGGGAGACGGGGAGCTAGGCCACACGGAGGGGCAGCGGCCGTGCTAACCGGCCGCAGAAGAGCAGCGGTCAGCCGGTCACCATCGCCGCGGCGGGCTCCACCGCCTCCCCTTCGTCAACGCGCGGCGGCCGGGCAAAGCGGCAGCACGTAAACGTCGCGTCGCCCAAACTGTTTCCCGTGGTTGTGCGGGCCTTAAAGTAATCCAAGCCCAGACTCGCTTCCATTTCGCCCAGGGCCCAGTGGTACGGAACGACCCGGGGGCCTTTTTTTTTACTAGCATGAACAGAAAAGCTCAGGGATGCTCGACTTGGGCACAGACAAATCTACACTGTGTGTTGCCTAACTCGTCTGGGTGAACCAGTACTAGACGGGCATGATGTGCACAAATAATCGACGCCATCAGATTAAAAGAAGAGCTTCCCAATGAGCCGAACTAACCACTTCCCAATGGCAGCGAGCACACGTCGAAGCAGCTGCATCAGCCGAACTAACCACTTCAAGTGTCAGCTTCTGCCTACCCAGCATCCACTGAGAGCAAAGTGCCTTTCGTTTTCGCTTGCTGCCGTTCTTTCTTCTGAAACAATGTTTTCGACCTCTTTCCGTTGCCTGCAAACAATAGACAGTAGGGGTAGTATGCACGGACAAGTTTCTGAAGCTTTAGCGTGTGGGTGTGGCACTTGCGAAAGGAAATGGAAAAGGCGAGCGAGTTTCTGAGCGGCTGAAAAGGGGCAGTGCAAGCTTGCGGCATCAGTCAATCAAATGCTGGCAGCAGGATTTGAAAAGGGAGCTGATACCGAGAAACACGGAAGGGGGGCCAATGCGGACTGACTGACTGACTGCTTGAGAGAATGAGGACCTGAACTTTTTAGGCCCTGTTTGGTACCTTAGTTGACCTACCCCGTAAGTTACCGATTTACGGCCTCATCGAGGTTAATAATTTCCAGTGCTACAAGTCTTGGTCAAACAGCTCCTAAAAAGAGTGGGAAGGGTCTTCAGCAGTTACGTACGCATAGATGCAAAGGCAATAATCGTCTATTTGCATCTTCATTTCCTAGTTTCTTCTACTTCTCAGGAAGCATGGATTAAGGTGCACGTACATGGAAAATTGGTACTAGGTTATGTGCATATACTAAGAAGGTGCAGAATTATTTCATAATCAAATGTGCCATGTAACTTATACAAATCGTTTTAGCAGAAAAAATGTCTTAGCATGGTAGTCTCTAATTAAAAGAGTTAGAACCAATGTGTTGAAATACCCTCTCTTGTCTCTTCAAAGCAACAGCAAGACTACTGCGTATATATGATAATTGACTCATAAAATATCAGACGAGTCATTGTATTGCTTGTGATCCCACAGCCCACAGGTCACCACACACGAGCAAGCAAGTGAAGTGTACCAATGAAAGGAGCAGCGCAGTCGCACAGAGTGAGGAATGCGCCTGCGGCCGTTCCCCGCTCCGTGATGTAATGTTCGTTTATTTTTCCCAAACATGGTTAGAATTGCGTCTAAAAAAGCATCGTATGTTCTGTTGGCCATCGCATCTTGTGTCGAAGCCGTCTCTTTGCCCTCCAACAAAAAGTCCCCCTTTTTTTTGTTCTGGTCACCCTTCTCTTTATAGAAGGTGCCCAAGAAACACCTACTCCTGCTTCACAGTAAGCTGGGGCTGCAGCAACAACTCACCGAAAACAATAAAAAGGAAATGCAGGCTAGCTAGCTAGGGAGGTAAAAAACTAGAAAGAAAAAAAAGCTAAGCACATCACATGTAGTGTACTTAAGTATTCAGAAACCATTATCAAATTTGATATTGCTAACCACGCCTGCCACGAGGTGCCCGTGACGTTGGGGACCAACTTATCAGCTCGTATATTCCCGTCTGCATCAAGCAGGTACCCGCCGGTTTCCGGAAGCCTTTTCTGTATTCTAATGAGTTGCCTCGGACTAGCCAAAGGCCCAACCATGCCGAAATCAAGGGCCCAAACTCCTCCTTTCCCTTCTCCTCGGCCCATAGATTTGCTGGACAAAATTACAAAGCACAGGAACGAGTTCAAAACGTGAGCTGCTGCTGCTAGATGCGCACTGTGCTGCCGCCCCCAAGCACATCCTACTGCAGCAGCCAGCAATTCGCTCCAAGACTGTAGAACAGTAGCTTCAGTGACTTGCGAACAGTAAGTAACGCTGCGCCAGGATGTTTTCTGCCAGCAGGCTGCTGCAACCACTTTCAAGTTCAGCAGTAGCTCACCATTTCGATTCAAAAGAAAAGAAAAGAAAAGAAAAAACAGTAGCTCACCGCCGTCATGCCAACATGTCATGACTCGAGAGCTAGCCGGCCGGGCCCTCCTAGTCCTATCTGATGCGGAAACAGCAGCCGGCGGCAGCCTGCACCTGATGAAGAGCGCCAACGTGCCGCCCTGCCGCGCCTTCACTCTCCGAAGCCGCGAGCTCGATCGGCAGGGCGCGAGCTCTGCAGCACGCTGCTGAGAGCCTTTCCCATGTGGGTATGGGAGGTCGGTAGCCGGTGCTCGTTTTCTGAGGGGAACCGGCCCGACGCTGGGATTCTGACGGCACGGGCGCGTACGGCGGTAGGGGGCGTGTACGTGTGCCGGCGACGGCGAGGGGACCGGCCGGGAGGCGGCCGTTGTACTAGCCTACCACGTGGGGGCTGCTCGACCGGTCGGCCCGTACGTGCTTACCGTTTTACTACGGCACACGGTCGATCGATGCTCACGCCCGACGTGTGCAGCGATTTACGCCGCGTATTAAACTCGCTGTCCGGAGCGGATGATGATTGGGTCTCTTTCGTGTCGCTCGAAGAGAACGCGCGCGTAGTACGCGCGTGCGTGCATGGTCTCAGAGCCAGAGCTTGCCAATGCGGGAAACAAAGGCAAGCGATGGCTGCCACTGCCACTGGAATTCTGTGTGCCACTTGATGCTTTTCCGGGGGAGTGAACTCGCACTTCAATTATTTTGTACTGTCCATGGAATGTTGTTAGTGTACTAGTACTCCACGCATTTGCAATCAGTGGGCACGCTTTCCTTCTGACCTTGTCTGAAATTTACTACTTTGGTCTTCTCTTCAAATTGGCAGATAAGCGCAGAACAAAGTAGCTCAACAACTAACTGGAAGAAAACACTCGTGCTCATCATCTCGTCACACGCAGGCAAGGCATGTGCGGATTTGCTTTAAACCAAGCTTGGCAACGCAAAGCTCTTTTAACCACTACTGCTGGATAATGGTCTCTTCCCTGAAACTTTGGAGCCTGGAATTCCTGATAAGTGGACACGGCCCGCAGCCTGCCTCGGCACCAGAAAAGAAAGAGAAAACAATAATGGGTACGAAAATAAATACTACCAGATTACGTCTAGGACCAGGAGAGTAGTGTCCAAAGCGTTGGGAGAAAGAATGACTGGATGAGGCAGTGGTCCAAGGATGCGTAGACATAGACGTTGCAGCACCACATGATCATGGCACGTTGCTCTTTCCTCGCCGCCCCTACGGATCCCAAAATTTGCAAAACAAACTCTGCTCACATAGTCCCGTCAATGTACAAACACAGCGCCAACCTCCTCGATCTCGCAGGGAAATGCAAGCAGCTCCAGAGTCACACTGTATCTGTCTCAACAGGACCCTCGGCGTCGCAGTGATCCGGCCTGATAGACTCCAAACTCTTATCGCCTCAGAGACAGAGAGGAGCAGGCCCTGGCCCGGCTGGCCGGGTCCCGGCACGGCGGCGAGGCCACGCCAGGCAAAGGAAAGGGAGCAGCGATCCGTGCACGGAACCGGCAGATCCCAACCCGGAGCAGCGAGCGCTGGCGGCGGCCGCGCCCGGCGCCGGTGCCCGTTCATTGATGGCGCCCTGCGCGCCCCCCTCCCCTCCCCTCCCCTCCCCTGTTGCTTTGCCCCCCACCGGTGTCGCTAGCGATGGCCGGGGGTGCCCGGGCCGGGCGCCCATTTCTGACCTCTGTACGGGTGTCCCCTAGCCTGCCGGCTCGCGCGTACCGCCTGCGCCTGCAGCGGGGCGTTTCCTTGGATCACGCATCTCTCTGACAAGATCACATCCGGCCATCTATCCGCTCGCCGCTCTATGATTGCGTTTGGCTCATTAAACACGCGGATTGTGCAGCGCAGCTTTGCTGCAATCGTGTAGCCATATTTTTGAAACCTTTGCCTTTGCCACGTTCATTTTTTTGAAAATAATATGAAGAGGAATTTAGCTTGGTAGCACCCGACAAGTCGAAAACGTGGAAACTACATAGATGTCACATGCCATAGACACACCGGACACTACATAGATGTCACATATACTAATGTCATTATCCAACTCATCCACTTTCTGTTATTCGGCCATGGCATGTAGATATGGATGTACCAAAATGGGCCCAATTATTTAAAAAAATATCATAATTAGTATGTATATACCTCTATATACTAGCTTGATGAGCCTGAAATCATAAAGTATCCATGTTAGCAGTATGTATATACCTCTCTCATTGGCCCGTATTCATGATCGAATGTATAACGCCTAATCTCCGATGGGTCTGCCTTTGAGGGTTCTAAGCAAGCAAACAAAATTCTTTACCTCTTCGCTTTTGCACTTCCTTATGTAGGTCGGACGAACCCATCCATCCAAACATTTTGCTTGAGTCTCCTTTAATTTTCTCGACGTTAGATCCGCACATATCTACGTCCACTGTTCACGGCCGCTGCATTGTGCTCATCAAGGAGCTAGTGTGTGAGCAACCCTGATGAGGATGCTTATAACCATGTTAGAGAGGCTGCAAGAAAGTAGTTTGTGCTACTGGACAGGCCTAAGGAGGGCATGTCTGTCTTTGTGTACGTTTTGGGAGCAACACTTAGTACTTGGTTCTCGATTGTGTACTATCATCTTTTTTCTAACTATTTTCGAGAGTAATTTTTGAGAGATACTGTAAACCCAATCTAAAAATCCCATGTCTGGCAACACTTAAGACTATTTAGAGTAATTATTGAACACCTTTTCCCCTTAAATAAAAAATGAATATAAACATTGGCATATAGGGTTGTAGTCTACGTAAACTTTCATATACTACATAAAGAAGTCGATAGTTATGAGATTATGATATGTCTGTGCGAATTGAAAGCTCAATAAGATCATTAATATGTTATTAGTTATTAAAATTTAATATTGAACACTGCTTCTAAATGGAAAATCATGAAAAAATTGATCACTTCAAAATATGAGGGGAAAAAAATGAATTGTGTCTTATGTCCACAAAATAAATGAATTACCAACGTAGATCAGAAGAGGGTCAATGAGAATTTGGTTCTTATTCAAGTCTACTTACCTTCGCCAATATATATATGCACACATCAATAATACTGCATTGTCATGTTGAATTAATAAAAAAACAAGGCACATTGTGAAATGAGTAATAAGTCAAATTTAAGGACGCTGGAATGATTTCACAAATTTAAATTGTATATGGGTGTATTACCATGAATTTATTTCAAATTTGTGCACTTGGGTGTCGTGCTTATCATTTTTAGAAGAAATCTATATCTATAATTCCAACCAATATTACCCACCTATGATACACAACTCTTAAATTCAACACATAATTTATAGCTATCTATTCATCAATTGTGTGTTGTTATATGCATAATCAATCTAACATACAAATCTAAACTTTCGATCGGGATGAACTAATAGTTGTAAGGTCTAAAATTCTATAATATTTACATATTAAATTATAGTGGACATTCTTTCTCAATAAAATTGTATCTATGCAAGATAGGTATAGGCGCATATAGCTCACATTTTCTATATATCTCTAACATATATGAAATGAGTTAGACATATTAAAAAAACTAAATCCTTTTTTTTCTTGGAATTTGGATATCTTCTACGGGAGGTACCTATACTTACACTTGGAGAAGGGATGGTCCATTTCTATCACTAACATTTATTGAATGAATGGTTGACTAAAATGAAGATATTTTACAAAGTTTTGTATCTCATGTGGAGACATTATAATCTTCCTGCAGAGGCATACCCATCTCTAACATTTATGAAAGGAATCCAATTGACAAAAAATGCTGATATTTTTATGTCTTCAGCTTAAATCTATATCCTGATATGCACATACAATTACACCAGTGGAAGTAAGGTCATATTTGGTATCTCTAATGTTTATAAAATGCACAGATATCTTTTTTACATAGTCCATAAATCTTGTGAGGGAGATACATACAAGAAATCTTAAAGGCACTCGTATCTAGTGGAGTTTACACATGTACCATACCCCAGCCTCCCCTTTGTAGAGGCTCTTGGCTTTCTCTGCCTGCCCTCCACCCTCTTTTGCCTCTTTCCAGTTGTCCACGACCCCATCCCATCCCTTTCACCACCGTCCCTCTTCCTCCTCCCCTAGCTGCACTGCCCCTCGCTGCCAATTTCCCTCATAACCCGCCGTCCAGGGGCGCCGTAAGTCCCTAATCTTCCTTGCGGCGCTCACTCTCCCTGTCTGCGCCGAGAGAAAGAGAGAGAGTGAGAGAGACGGGAGGGGAACGGGGGCTGGGAGAGATGGGTGTAGAAGCAAGAATTCTCCCCAATTCAGTGCCCGGAATTGCTCTCCTAGACTAATGGTAGTTGGTAGCACGTACAGTACTTGTAGGCCGGAGGCGAGAGAGACACCGCTGGGTAGTCGCAGCGCTGGTCAAGTGATGCCGCAATTTTCTATTGCCTAGGCCCCTGCGAGGTGGTAGATCAACGGAGTTCCGTGTCTTGGGCAGGGGAAGGAAAGGTGGCGGCGGCCATGCTGCACCACCATGGTGGCGCCGGGTTCCCGTACATGGCCCCGACGACGGCTGGCGCGGATCCGTTCTCGCCGACGCCGACGGGCCCCGCGTCCGTCGCCGCCATCATCCCTCCGCCGCCGATGGAGCTGCAGTCTGCGGCTGCGGGAACGGCGAGGGGTAATTTCGAGGAATTGCCAGCGGGCGGCTCCAGCGCTGCCGCCGCGGCCAGCCTGCAGGACGACGACGTGCCGGCCGACGTCGGCGCCGGCGGCGCGGGAGCGTCGGGGTCCGGCGGCGGCCACCGGTGGCCGCGCGAGGAGACGCTGGCGCTCATCAGGATCCGGACGGAGATGGACGCCGACTTCCGGAACGCCCCCCTCAAGGCGCCGCTCTGGGAGGACGTCGCCAGGTGAGAAAGCGAGCCGCAATTCCTTCTTTTCTCTCTTTCTCCTCCTGCGGAATGCGGCTATCCTAACGGTTCCACGGAATTCACCTCCCCGTTCGGCGTCGCTGGTGAAATGATGGCGAGCTATCCTGTCATCTATTTACCACCCCATGCTTTTCTCCGGCGCCTTTGGCGTAATGCTCCCCGGTTTCTGTGAGACTGGAGCGTAGCGAAGTGGTAGGTGTAAGTGCAAGCCAAGGACGATAAGGATCTCGGCGCCGCGGCGTGATTGTGCGTGCAGCGGCAGGCCGCACAGACATGGCAGCAGCCTGCAGCCTGCAGGCTAGCAGCTGCACTGTTTTTTATATTCCTCTCTTCCTCTTAAAGCACTCCGGTCGATGCGCTCAGGTTTTCAAGGAAGAAGAAAGGAGACATTTTGCCGCCGTCACCGCCTCACTTAGTTTAAGTTCTTCGGACAGAATGCCATCAACTTGACATCATCACCACATCTCTGCTGGTTGCTAGCACCAGCATTGCTGATGGCTGATGGCTGAAGGCTGATTGCTTTCTTTTTCCTTTCCTCCGTGGTCGCTTTACATGTCTGGGATCCGCTTCCAAATTCCTAATTCCTCCTTCCGCGCGTACGTCCGGTCCCTTTCAGCGGCGGAGGACGGAATGATGACAAGCTTTGACTCGCCCCTTCCACTCTCTTTGATGAAAGATACTTCCTTTTTTTATTGAAAATTGATGAAAGATACTTCGCACTGCGCATACAACGAAGTCATCACCACTTCATGACCCGCTTGGTTGAGACGTGAACGCGAGAAAGAGCTAACGGGTGTGTGCGCGGCCGTGTCGTGTTGGGGTGCGCGCGTTTTGCAGGAAGCTTGCGGGGCTGGAATACCACCGGAGCGCCAAGAAGTGCAAGGAGAAGTTCGAGAACGTGGACAAGTACTACAGGCGCACCAAGGACGCCCGCGCCGGGCGCCAGGACGGCAGGAGCTACCGCTTCTTCGCGCAGCTCGAGGCGCTCCACGCCGCGGCGCAGCAGCAGCGGCAGGCCACGGGTATGGCGGCCGCGGTGCGAGGCGACCATCAACCGTCGGGGACAATGGCGTGGACGGCTGCGCCTGCGACGGTAGGAGGGCCTCCCGCCGGCGCCGGCCTGCCGGACCTCAGCTTCTCGTCGATGTCGGGGTCCGAGTCCGAGTCCGAGTCGGACGACGACCTCGATGTCGCGGAGGCGGGGCCCGGCAACGGCGAGGGCGGGGGCGACGACAGGGAGATGATGGCCATCTTCGAGGGGATGATGAGGCAGGTCACGGAGAAGCAGGACGCGATGCAGCGCGTGTTCCTGGAGACGCTCGAG